>JAODJU010000108.1:21556795-21570324 GCA_026776725.1 Gnathonemus echidnorhynchus
GTTAAGTTCTCCCCAAACAAGCTTGATGGGCCGAATGGCCTCCTCTCGTTTGTAAATTTCTTATGTTCTTATGTTCTCCCAGCTTCCATCACGAGGCCAGAAATCTATCAACTGACCACAAATGAAGCAAGGTGACAGTGTCCATGTAAGCTGTTTTAATTGATGACAATGATGATGAGGATAGAGGTTATATATATAAGATCATGGGTAGCAGTAGGAATAGTGGTTGAAAAAAATGCCTTTTCTGATTCATTTCCCGAAAAGGGCTTAAATGTCATTCCGTTGATAAAACTACTTCAACATTACTGATACACTGATACAGCTTTGAGGTAAACTATATGGCTGCAAGCAGGTAGGTTAGTTTTGTAATAAGACTGCAATGTCTGCAAGCTGTAGTGGTCATGATTCAAATCATTGCAAGAGGTTTAGCGGTTGCACTCACAGGGAAAGCAGCTGCCTAACTTAATAAAGGCTGTGTAAAGTTAGCAGACGGCAGACAGACTGAGGGTGTAATCACTGCAGGGCATTGATGGATTGGGGCGTCCATCACTCAATCGGGGTCCCACCTCTGCCGCCAGTCTCTTCATGTAGGGATTGATCTCATCCAGGAGGTTGTATCCCTGCTGGAAGAGCGTGTGCTGGGCATGCATGAAGGACAGCATCTGGAGGAAGAGGCAGAGGAGGTCTTCTTACGAACAGGAGCAACAGCGAAACCTCAGGGGCCAACAAGGAAAAAGGTTCAGTTCTCAAAGCTTCTTACCGAATCTAAGATTTCAAACTTCTTCTTTGCCTGAAGAACATTGATCTGAAATGTAAAACAGATTTAAATGTTAATGATCTTGTTGAGACTCAAATTAATATAAAGCATATAATTGAGTATAACTGAATACTGAAACTGAGGCCTTATATCTGTTCTGAAAACATTTTAAATCCATGATTGCAGGATTTCAAAAAATCCCCCACATAGGTAGGTGACCCTTGTGTTAGCACACAAATATTACAGATTTTTAAGTGCAAAGCTTTAAAATTCCGCCATCTACAGGACATTACCAATAATGCAGCCCAATATTTGATAAGTCTGTGCAGTTGCATTTAGAGGCGTGCAAGCACAAAGGAGTCACTGTAGAACTTGCATGATTGCATGTGATCCCTGCAATGGCCTCATGGTGTTTACTGTCCACAGTCATCATTTATTATGTTTGCTAGTCCGACGCAGGTTAAGGAAGGGTAATGGATTCATTAAATGTTGTGTCATATAATTTGTCAGAGTGCTTGATTTGCAGTTCTTTGGTGAAAATAAATTTACCTGCACATACACTTTATGCAGCAATGTGTTCAACCTATCGCAGAACCAAACACACCCCACATCTGTATCACTAGTCATTTAATATGTTAATCTGTCACACTCTGTAGTTACGAACAGAATGCATGAATGAAAACAGCTTAGGCGATGTGTAGTATTTAAGTGTGCACTACAGCTTGAGGAGAACCACGGAAAAATAGCACAGTTGAGGATTGCTGCCAAGACAATCAAACAATCCCGAGATGGAGAGCAGAAATAAAACATCGAGGGCTACATTGGAGATGTCAGGCATATGAATTGCTGAGGAGGGTGACCTTTTCCGCCTCGATACGCAGGCGTTTAAAAACAAGGAGGCCTTATTATAGCCAGGTTTACGTTGGCTACAAGCAGGCATGGTGTATGATCCCCTGGAACGAAATAATCACACTGTACCAGCTGATCAATGTCTTCATGGAAATGAAGCAGGTTAGCCCCACTCTCTATGGGAGCAGGAACTCTAAACCATGGGGAAAAAAAAAAAATCTACAAACTGTCGCCCTCTTGTGGCCTAGCACAACATTCCAGGCAGATCTATTCTACGGTGCAGTAAATACATCCAAGAATGTAAGGCGCATGGCAAACCTACAAAAAAAGCAAGGATCAGCATAATGTTCGATAAACTTCCAGCAAATTCATGCAGATGTACAGTAACACATAAGTTTGCACTGTGTTTCTGAATCCTTTCTATTAGTGCTGGCTTGATATCTGTCTCGATAGCTTAGCCCAACTGCTATAAGACTTTGCCGAATCACGCAAGCAGATCTTCTACGGTTTGTGGTTCTTGCCCAAGAGAAACATTACAGATGGCTTTGTCCAGTGTCTTTTCTTTTCATTTAAAGGTCACTGAGACTGCTCTGGCGTGTCACTGACTGAAAAAGATGAAGAGTAACGACCGTCGTTCAGGGGGTGAGAGAGGGAAGCCTCGCCTTTGAACAGGCGATCTATGAAGCCTGACGCCCACAGAAATATTTCAAAAGTGACTGGACTCCCCTTAAGCCAGCAAAGGAAACTATTTCCTTGGAAAGAGGGGAGGGGCTTCATGTGATGCGATCATTTATCTGCTGACTGATATAAAAAATAGTCTCCTGAACATCTTACTCCTGAGACCAAAAGGATAATTTTATGCCACACTTTATTGATTCCTGCATGCCAGCCTTTTGTTCATGAACCACTATACTGGACAAATGTATCACTCATCAATTATAGTTCGATTAAACAAATTTTAAAAATTTGTGCTAAAGCAGAGATAAACTTTAAATGTTGTTTAACTGAAAACTGGCAAATGTGAGAACTTTGGCATTGAAATCTTATACCTTTGAAGGAAAAATTCAAAATGCATCCCATGTTATATGTGCAATATGGGTAATTGTGCGCACAGATTTTTCATAATTTTTCTTTATTTTTTCTGTATTTTTTTGTACCTTTTGGTCTGTTTTTTCTATTGCTATTTTATTTTAGGCTGTGGTAACAAGCAAATTACCCCCGGGGTGGGATCAGTGAAGTCTTATCATAAATTTTGTAATAACATTTCAGCACATATCCTGGTGTTTAGACATGCTATGTGTCTATTACGATGGCAGGATAGACGTGTGTGTGTGTGTGTCACCTGCAGCACATAGTCCAGTGCCAGGTGCCGGAAGCACTTCCGGGTAATGGTGAGCGTGCCCGTGGCCTCCTCCACCTCGTGGGGCTTGTTCCGCGGCGCCTGGGCATTCTTCACCTGGGCCATCTCCATGTCCTCACGCACCCTGTCAAACTGCTTCTTGGTCTCCTTGAACCTGCGCACATCCCTGAGCCCCAGAGGGGATTAGCAGGTGTTAGTCACATCTCTGACTCTATTTGAGGATGTATACAGGCAATCATTAACCAAAGCGCTTTGCTAAAGGATGAGAGGAGCACTCTTATACGGCAAAATAACCCAAAGAGCACTGAAAAGGGTCATTGTTATTTTATACCTGGTATTTAGGTAACCGCTCGTCTTAACTGAAATATCCAGTCAATAACTTCCATCCATTGCCACTTAGCATATTCAGGGGGCCCAGAGCCTACAGGACACAGACTCATTGCAGGGCACACTCACAGCAACAAGCAGCTTGATAATTCCAAACAACCTCAGTACATTTTTGGATTGTGCGGGGGGGGAGCGTGGGAGGTCGTGGGCACACCAGAGTACCAGGATGAAATCCCATAATGACACAAAGAGATCCTGCAAACTCCACACATTGAGCCATGGTGGAGACTCGAACCCTGGTCCTAGAGGGGTGAGGGAACAGTGCTAACCAGTGTGCTACCCCAATCAAGCACGTCTTCATTTTGAAATATTTTGACAGAAGATCCTGGACTTATTGAACTGGAGGTACTTGTGTATATAAACTAAAAATATTGTCCATCCACCTCAGACTGACCCATGTTTCTTCAGACACATGAGCTCACTGAAGTGTCTTTTCATCACGCAATGCAAATTGCTAAGCAAGATTCCAAAATGATTCCTCTGGCATGTCTGCTTAAAGCAACAGGGGTACTGTGATAAAATTTCAATAGGATTGGGGCCATTATACACAAAGATACCTTCCTGCCTTCCTGAAACATCCACTGTGAACACAAGGCAGTCCAGCTAAGTGTGAACCCCCCCCCCCCCCCCCCCCCCCCCCCCCCCCCCCACATGCAGCTAAACTGAAAGCCTTCCCAGACCATTCTAGGAAAATATCAGCCAACCCAGAACCCAAGCTGCCAAAACTTTTAGTCTGGACTCTGCTTATTCTACCGTCTTCTAACATACAACATCTGCCAGACAGGAGGACAGAAAAATGGCGGAAACTGAAAGTGTAGACTAGGGCCAATTCATCAGGTCAGCAAAACTCAGTAAAACCATGAACAACAGAGAAACCAAATACCTAGTACAGAATGAGAGTCCAGGATCTTTGGGTCTACACTTATACATACGTTACCAAAAAAAAAAAACATTTTAAAATGATTGAGTTTTTCTCTTGGAGGTAAATACTTCACAAATACTTCATGATGCCTAATTATGCATCTCCCTATTGTACTCTGTTTCAGAGAAGGACATTAACTTTGGCCTTATCTACTCATCACATCTTACTTAATCGTGTTCTGTCTTGTAGGTGATTGCTGGCTGGGACTGAGGAGATTAACTCCAAATCGACGACTTAATTCTTGTGCTTCAGAAGGAGTACAGATTTATGCTTTTTTTTTTTCTTTCAGCACATAATCATGCAGAAAATCTCCTGACACTGTTCCAGAGAACCGCAAAGCCAAAACTATCTGACTTTGTGTGCTTTTAATCTTGTGAAAAGATTACAGGATATAGAGCTGCGTCACTTGGTTTGGAGCGACTTGTTCTGAAGTGCCACAAGTGGACAGGCACAGTCATGCCTGGTGTCAAACCAGTGACCTCTCATTTTATTTTGGTACTAACACAGCAGAGTACATGTCTGCATTAGTCACACATTCCTTAGAAAGGTATATAATATGGGAAAATAATGTGATGGCGGATGAACCAGTCATAGATATGACAAATAGGAGGGAGAGTGCTGATTTTACTTACTCTTTGACGAAGTTGTGTAGCTGCTGCTTGACAGACCTCTGGGCCTGGTCGAACAGGATCTGCGAAAGCAAGAAAAAGTACAATAGGTCTGTCGCATTACAACATGTGGATTGTGTGGCGGAATGATCAATGAGGCAGCATTTGGAAATAATGACTTAAACAAAAAACAGCAACCTAATGCTTGATGCTCTGAAGGAGCATGATGCTAATGTCAGTAATTTAAGTATTAACGATGAAGATTATGCACATAAAACGCTTAACATTTTAATTCCAAAACAAGGTTGAACTCATATGGGAAAGTAGGAATTTGTATTAAGTCACTGACACCAGATAAACAGTGGCTCAGACATGTGATCAGTGGGTAGAGCAAACAACTCAACTTGGTATTTAATTAGATTCTGTGAGTCACCTCTCCTCCAGTAATGGAACTTATCAACCAGCAGAGGGCGCTCATTCCAACTTTTCATTTATGCCAAGTGAAGAATGGGTTCAGCCTGGTGGAGCACATGCACATCCACCAGCCCCCCATCCCCATAAGGAGTATCACTGTAACTGCCTCCCCCTCATTGCAGGTACAAGAAAAAGGGCCATTTGTACAGGAAAGAGGCGGTAGGGACACCATGATCAGACTGACAACCTCTGTGTGCTCACTACTCCGGTCCCTAAGCTACTCATTTCTGATTGGACAGCTCCCTCAGATTTATTGTCACCCCAGTCTCGGCAGTCCCGAACTGGCAAGAGACAGGAGTTATTTTCATGGGCCTCCCTTGTGTGTCTGAATTAGGATATCAGGGCTGATTTATCGAGACTCCTTAAACAGCTTAAATCCTCTCCAGTTTTGGTGTCAAGCTTTAATACAATTACAATTATCAGAGTCCAGAGTCCATGTGAACACATCACTCACAAACCTACAGCATAGTATCCCTGTCATAAATATAACGGAAGAAATCTTTATTTCCATATAAGCTGCTCAATCAACTCAACGACACTGCTCAGAGAACCAGTTAATGCAGTTACTCGAGTAAGAGGAGACCCTGGTGAAGTCATGCTGTTGTTTGTCTTAATGTATTTGCGCTGTGAAAGTACATACGGCAATTGAAATTTCATCTGGCCCTGAAATCACTGACCCAACAAACATACAGTTTTACAAGTGACTGGCATCAGTGACCTGGCAAGTGAACAGCAGGTAACGCACAGAAACCCAAACGCGTGAGATGACGCAAAATTTGGTGTTTCGGTTGCTCCTTTGGCCCTGATTCCGCTGGTGTGGCCTGTGTGACGACAGGAATAACGAAAATGAAACTAAAAAAAAAAAAAAAAAGCATCGAAACTCCAAGGTCTTTCACAACTTGCCCGTGGGTAAAGAACAGGGCAGAGCACGGTGTCGCACGTTTTCACAAGGACTGCCAGCCTTTGTCCGTACCGTGACGCAGAATTTAGCGCCGACAGACACAACACATCCAAAGACGAGCGTGAGACAACACGTTAACGTAGCATGTGTGGCATCGTACGGCTGCTTTTCTGGCTTGCTGGCAGAGTGAACCTGCATGACTTGAGCGCCTACTAAGTGCCCTCTGTCGATGTAAATCTCAAGATGCTGGCACGCCACGAGAAGCAGCGGGCTCTCCTTCTCTGCGGCCAACTGTCTGGCGGGACTGATTTAATAATCCACCAGACAACACACTAGAGGTCTAGCAGTCTTGAGGCGCAGGACACAAATGGAAAGTGGACAGCAAACCACACTGCTAGATGGTTGGGGGGGTGTATTTTGTTCCCACATTTAAATTCCTTAGCAGATGCTTTTATAAAAAGTGACGCACATTCGAGAAAGCAGGGTCAGATAATCCTAGGAGCAGTTCAGCTTTGCTTAGGGGGACAATGGTGAAATCACTTTAGCAACCCAGGGATTTGATCCAGCAACCATGTGAGAACAGCTACAGCTTCTTAAGCTGCTGAGCTACACACCAGCACCATGCAGGGACTGTGCCCATGTGTAAATGGAGTCCTGGTCTTTAAGGTGAGTATGCAAAGTATGACAAATGTCATGGGTGTAACTTCCTTAATTGCTTGTGATTCTGTAAAAGTTTTTCTTTCCCCATATAGCAGACGCAAGACGCAAACTCCTGTGGAAAGTTCTGAGAGATTACCAGCATTTGTGGGGGGGATTCCACAGTCTATGGCATTCCTAGGGTAGGGGTAGGGGAAGGAGAAAGGGACATCTAGGACCATGGATTCTGCATCGGCATGTAGCCTCATGTGCTCAGTGTGTGCCACTTACAAAGCTGGCTGATTTATTTCACGGTTTCCCGGGAAATAAGCTACGCATGACACAAGTGGCTGAGTTATGTCAGGTGTGTGCTCAGATCAAAGAGCAAAGTCAGTGCCCAGCAAGAGTGATCGACAGAACAGGTATTTTAGGAATGCAACACAACAGGTACAATTCTACTGGAACCTAGCTTTAGACTGAAATGCTGCATTCATCTTAAATAAAGACATACATATGAAGCTGAACATTTGTGGCAGATCGATACATTTATAAAGGCTGTGTATGTTACGTAGAATACAGAATAGGGACAGATTCTGCAAATGATACAAATATTGTGAAACTGCTTAAATGACTGTGCCAGTGATGACCTATCCCTCATTCACTCAGAAAAGGATTTGTCAGCCAACAGGAAAGAGTGCCCCCTTCTGCCTACAAATGCAAATAACCGAAATGTGCTGTTTCCCTCGCTGGAATAAATGAAATAAATGCTGGTGACAAAGATAAAGCACTAAATAAGGACACTGTGGCAGGAATATTGAATCCTTGTCGAAAAGCCTAATACGTTTATAATTTCATTTTCATTTAATTTAATTTCATTAATGGCGACACAGTTGCCCCCTAGCCAGCAATGACCGTTGCCTGTACGTCCCTGGCTCTAACGTGCCATTCAGAGAATAAACTAAACCCTCATTCTTCTCTGCTGGCATCCTTCTGCTCCGAGCTGCTCGATCCTTGCAAAGAAACCAGTGACTCATCAGCTCCACCTACACTCAGTGCTTTGTGTGTTCACATTCTCCCGCCAAAGGATAATCCGGGAATTGTGGGTAAATAGTATTCAGTAACATGTTCTATTACATAAGAACTTGGCGATGTCGCGCCAGCTTACGTCGGTCACTCCTGTCTTTCTGCTCTGGCACCACGCCCCACCCTCCTCACTCCCGTTAATCCGTAATCTGCCACCAGCACAAAGAACTTCCTGCTTCATTCTCCTCTCCTCGGCCTCTCCAGGACTCCGAATCTCTAACGAGCACAGGATCCCAGAAATTGCTATTAATGTTTTCTTTGTGGCTTAAAAAACATGTAGCTTACATTTAGGAAAGGAAAGAGCTGTTGGGAGAGAAATAGAAAAAACGTAAACTAAAAAAATATCAGTGGCATGTCATGTGACGCTGGCATTTGTACAATTTGGCCTGACGGGATGATTCATAAATCTGATAAAGTACAGAAGCAGCACACAGCTGGTCGTGTGTAAACCGCCATGTTCCTCCTGTGTTTGTCCTTGTTTTTAATGACAGTGATTTTCTATTTGCACAAATTACAAGCACGTAGGAATTCAGATATCACAACACCCCATCTTAAGGTCAGATGTTTTTCCGGCACGGCTGGGATTTGAGGCTTTGCTCAAAGTGCCCAACAATGATATCAGTACTTTACTGGCCATGAGATTCAAACCAACCACCTTCCAGACACGAGCAAAGACTCCTAACCCACAGAGCCACACATGGGCATGCTATTCCATCTAACAAAGTGAGAACAATAAATCCTGCAATCCTGTTTTTAAATTTTTTTTTATTCCTATCTTTTGTCGTTTCCTAAAATAAACTTGTGTGGCTGGCTGGTAAGTGGCTGTTCAGTTTGGAGAGGAATGCGTGTGACCATAAAATGCAGCAGGCCAGTCCCATAAAGCGCCCCCCCCTCCCCCCCCGGGTGTGTCCATGTCCGTGTGGGGAGCTGTGGATTATTGGTTACCATATCCTTCTCAATCGGCATACAGCCCTTTTAGGCCCCCGGATGGACGCCCACGGAGCATCTCTCCTGCTGTGAAGGCAGCAGCTCACCCTTACAGCAGCTTGACCCTGATTCAAGGCAGGGAATAACCCAGGATGGGTATTATTTCCTACACTGCTTTACCCTATACAGGGGGGGGTACATAGCCTATTCTAGAACCAACCAAAAGGAAGCGTCAACCAGTGGCATCTCAATGATGAAATTATAAAACACACACAAAATTTACATCTACAGTTTGGCAGCTCCAGTGGAATCGAACCCAGGTCTCTGTAGGTGTGACGTGCTAAGCATCGCACCGCCTTGCTGCCCTCCCACCACCTATCGCACATAAACACTTTTGTTCACACAGACACTCGCCAATCCGGAAAACAAGCACATACACCGCCAGTCTACCCACGGCGCCCATGCCAGTACACGATATTCATCCCATCCCACCCACAGACGCCTAAACCTTGCGTGTGGATGTGCTGTGATTTGGCACAGCTTCCCAGAACTGAAACAGTTCAGCCCACTTCCTGTTCTGTACATTGGGGACAATGTTGAATCATCTCTTCCTGCCCACGATACAGTCTGTCAAGAAACCTCAAAAAAAAAAAAAAAAGCACACCGAAAATTAATCAATTAAAAGCAGTGCTTCCCACCATAAGGATAAACCTTGTGCTTTAAACTAAGTAATCTAACAAGGCCTATGTCTGTTTGACAGACTGAATATCACACCTCAATGTTGTCACATTTTTCACTTCATCTCTGACATTCCATCTCTGGGGAGCCTGGGAAACTGAGGTATCGTAGCGGGCACTGCCCATAAGGTTGGGGCGCTGCCTCAATGAAGCGACCAGCATGCCAGGCTAATAAAAGTGCTAATCCCCTACCGGCGGATCAGCATAACATAATCCTTCATGGTGATTCCTCAGCAACTCATTTACGCAACACCCACGTCAGATCCAATGCCAAATTCCTCCTCCTAAAAACAAAGGCATCACCATGAAATCGCCATAATGAAATTATAAAATGCCGCTGTCTTTTAATTAAAATGTCAATAACACCAGGCTTGGAAGAAAAAGAATCCCAATGACGTAACGGCAACGGTGCCCGTGAAACTCAAGATTTGCACCACAAAAGCTTTTCCAAAACTGCATACTGAAGAATGTGCGGATCTGTAACCCTTACAGTGTTTCATCAAAGTGCTGTAATAACACCCGCAGATCTTCTGTAAGTCCTGTGACCCAGACGCTTACCCAGAATGCAACTTCACAACGGCATTTACATATGCCCTCTCTGGCCGAGCAGTGTGTCACAGCCCTGGCGTGGCTTAATCTGACCCACTGTGCCAGACAGACAATTACGGTAATGATGTCAAGCGGGTCACAGCAGCAGTGCTAATCCTAGCCCTTTGTCGCAGCCTTGGCAGGTCAATCCGAATGTTTCACACAACCACGGTGTGTCCAAGGATCAACAGGATAGTCCCATTTCATTTTCTCTCACCTCCAAAGCAGCACAGAATAGTTAGCTGTGCCAAGATTTCCCCTGACAAGAGAAAAAATGCCTATTCAGAATAAATGCATTGATGGTATCAATGGAAAGGTTTTTTATTGTTCAAAGAACCGTCATGTTAATAATGGAGAAACTAGGCAGAATAGAAAGGGAATATACAATAACATAACCAATGGAAACAGGTATAGCTCTTATGTATGTAGGCAGCTTATGTAACCTTATATAACCCAAAGAGTACAGAAAACTGGGCTAACTTTCACCCACCCCTCCAATGCCCCCATCATCAGAATCTACCACCATAATTACAGTATTACGGGGAAATTGTGTTTCCTAAATGATGGGTTCAGTGCTCCCCAACTGCATATGTGAATACTCCTCAACCACAAATATCAAGATATGCCTGACTGTTTGATTTATACACCCCCTGCAGTGTCTTTTTGATAACAATCATGATTTTTTTCCCCCCATCCTAAAATGCATCACACTGGGAAAAAAATATTGTTAACATCATTTTAACTTGCATTTATTCCAGAGTTACCAGTGCAGATAGATACAGAACTAAGTGACTCACATGAGGAAGCTTGAATGAGGAAGGAGACCATCTTAGGTGGGTTATGGTACCAGACATAATGATGCACATAGGTAGTCACGACAAGCGGCTTGAAAGAGGAAGGAGACCATCTTAGGTGGGTTATGGTACCAGACATAACGATGCACATAGATACTCAGGACAAGTGGCTTGAATGAGGAAGGAGACTTAAGAGAAGACATAATCACGTAAACATGAGAAACAGCGTGTTCTAGGAGGGTTATGCTACCAGAGATGATGATGCACATAGATGCACTGGTAACACTTTACTTTGGGGACACAAATAATGCAGTAGTACTCTTACTTAGTGTAAGGTATTAATTAACCAGAAATTAAGTGTTAGTTACGCACTGATCCCATGTTCATTCATCATTAATTAATCAAGGTTCATGTATTTCATACAGTTACTATATTTCTTCATGATTTATACTGAGTAGTAACTAACTTAGTAAGTTTGGAACCCTATGTTGGTAGGTGGCACTGGAGCCTGTTTGTTTAACTGTGTGCATCTCTCATGGGCTGCTGCAGAATAGTCTGGAGTTCATCTTCACCATGTCCAGTGTTTTTATTCACCATGTGACTGCCCCCTGTCCCTCCACCACCAATCCCGACTGCGGACTTGGTCAGGTGATCACCACCTAAGCTGCTTTATGTACAGCCCTTTCAAGAGTCCATTTTAAAGAGATGAGAAGTGGCC
The DNA here is from genome assembly GCA_026776725.1 of Gnathonemus echidnorhynchus. Classification (NCBI taxonomy): domain Eukaryota; kingdom Metazoa; phylum Chordata; class Actinopteri; order Osteoglossiformes; family Mormyridae; genus Gnathonemus; species Gnathonemus echidnorhynchus. The sequence goes on from JAODJU010000108.1 coordinate 21,568,537, forward strand.
AATCGACTTCGATTGCTCCCAGGTGACCTGGTGAGCCATTACCTCTCGTCACATGTCACCATACGTGACACCTCTTTCCTAACAGTTCGGCTGGCGATGCAACAGCCAAAGAGTCACTCGTGCACGATACACACCAAGCGGCTCTACTGAGTGATGGCACCTGAAGGGCACTGAAAAATAAAATGCCCATACCATATAGAAGACAAACATTCATTACGTCTTACTCAGGCCTGTCAAGTTGGTGTAAGAAGCAGATTTTTTAAACCCATTGAAGGCTCATGTGTCTGCTCACTGAACAACATTTAACCTTTAATCAACTTGAAATATCGATAAACATCTGTCAGCAGACAGCTGCATAACTATACAGCATGCTGTAAAAAGACAGCGTTGTAAAAGAACTCTGATTCAGCAATACAGCCACTGAACAGCACATTTTAAGTGAGATCCATGTAATTGTATAGCAGTTTGTAATTGAGACCTATAGGGATGTACTGCACTTAGTAATTGAGACAGGGAGCAGTAAGTAAAACACCCTTTAAGCGTTTGAAATTGTAATAAAGTAGAACAACTACTGTAGAAACACAACATAATTGCAATGCTGACCTTAGAGGGAAAAAAAACACTCCATATAGTATTTACTTCCCTGGCTGAGCCTGAAATTAGAGCATCTGGTGCTCATTCCAGTTCACGACGCTTCCCTTAGCAACCGCCAATTACGAGTCAAAAACAGAAAACCAAGCGAACGGTGACACAACCAGGCGGGAATAAATAAAAGGAGGGGAGGTTCCCATCATTGCTCCCCCTCGAGCAGGAAGTGGATGAGAAATGTGCGAGGTGGTCCTTTCAGACGCGGCCCAGGGACTCTTGCTTTTTGAATGGTGAGGTGGCCACTGATGGGTACAGGAACCTCACACCGATGGGTACAGGAACCTCACACCGATGGGTACAGGAACCTCACACCGATGGGTACAGGAACCTCACTGAGCTGCCAGCCCCGGAAACATCTCTGCCACTGGCTCCCCCATTAAGGAGCTCTGCTAAAGAGGACAAAGGGCCGTGCACACGGGCCGCTAGAAACCTGGGGCGAGAGCTCAACGTGCTCAACAGTATCCCGCTGTCACTTCCATTGTCCTTCCAGCCTAGCCGAATGCATCCTGACTTCCAAAAACCCAACAATGGAGCTTTCTGTGAAAGCCCACGTGTAGCTCTACACTGAGACCTGATTGAAAAACAAGCATGCACTACGGCGGCACTACATGAGAAAGGATATGCATGTCATGTCTGCTAGACCCCTATGCTGACATAACAGAGGACTCTGATGAAAAACAAAGCCTGACCATGTTACTCAGGCTACTGTCTGAGGGTATCTGGCAGGACTATGGGCGTGGAGGACCTTACCATGTGGTAGTTGACTATTTCCTGAAGACTCTCTCCAAATTTCTCCAAACACTCCTGCAACACAGACAGCATGGCACCATAAAAATACTGCACTCTCACCAATCAATCAACAGCTTTTTAAATTACAAAACATGGATACACATGTTCAGTTTTCATTGCCACTTTACTTCACAGAAGAGGTAGATGTGAAAGCATGGTCCCATTGCACATAGGTCAATTTATGACTTATCTGTATACTCGTTTTTGTCCTGCACTGTCCCGTCTTGTATCGCACAACTGTTTGTCCTGCACTGTCTTGTCTTGTATCGCACTGCTGTTTGTCCTGCACTGTCTTGTCTTGTATCGCACTGCTGTTTGTCCTGCACTGTCTTGTCTTGTATCGCACTGCTG
>JAODJU010000108.1:21574373-21606764 GCA_026776725.1 Gnathonemus echidnorhynchus
AACCCGCACCGGGAACATGTCCGACTTATAACCGGCAATGCGGACCAAGCTTCTGCCCCGTTCATACAGGGACCGAATCACCCACAATTTTAAGCAACTACCTTAAAATGTAAAACCACTTTTATTATTCAGAGGGTGAGCCAAAAACTGCCGGCGCTGTGGCCGTGTCTCCTACGCCCTCAGCATCGACGTCCATGGGACGCTGTTTTTTGGGTTAAATCCCGTCAGCCGTCATGGCTTTTATTTAGACCAAAAATAGTCACTGAAAATTGTGCTGTGTTTAGTCCGTCTGGTTTGGTCCAAATTTAGTCCAAGATGGACGTCTATTTCGGACCACATATAATACAGCAATGAAACTAGCCCTAATACAGTCATGAAAATAAGCTCACATTGCAGCAAATGAGGAACATCTCAGTGTAAACATGCATTGAATTGTGTACACTTCTGTTGTGACCATACATCAGGATTTTGGACAGACAGTCTCCTTTTCCAGCCCCCATCAGCCAAGCTATCGCTTGTCCTTTTTGCCCTTTTGTCCCCTTTTGACATCTGCTACACGCAACAGCGACCGGCGCCCATAAGAAATAACAATGATAAAATGACAATGACAACAATGTTAATATCATGCATCCTGTAAGCTCTGTTGCATTTAGAGTGACGGCTTTTCAACGACCTGAAAAAGACGTCCTTTCACTTGTCAACCAAATCGCAATGTTGTGACGTCCGGCCAAGTCGTCTTTTCAGTGCCTTTTCCATGTCTTTTCAACTACTTTTATCTGGGTGGGTAAAACCAGATCTGACTTATTCTTACACAGCTGTTCTGTTGGCCCAGTTTTCACTAACTAATTCCATAACATCCCTGGAACTACTGTTCCCCCCTCCCCCACCGCAGGGAGATGGGTGCTGTTCTGCCCATATGCCTTCTAAAGCACAGGGAGGTGTGAGGCTCTATGGGGTTGCATATTAAGGAGATTAAGAAGCAGCCGACACATCACACTTTGTTTGCAATAACTGCCATTTGTGAGCCGTCTTCACTTTAGCTACAGCTCCAGCTCGGAACAAGGGAGCTATCTACAGCTGCACCAGAAAGGTTCTAAACAAGCTTGTTTCACTCAATTATTCTCCTGCTGCATAATGCTTTTAACAATCAAATGGCTGTCCATTCCACTGAGGAGCAAAGGAACAAAGAGCAGTAACTGTGGCAAGAATATCCCTCTTTTTCTTACATGCACACAGATAATAACCTATAAGTTTGTACCAATAGCCATGATCGGGTTTGTCAGCCCATTCAACATTCTGCTCTTCCTCACCATCAGCTACCACAAGATCAAGGCTTATTTCAAACCAGAGTAAAAGGTTTGAGATTCACAAATTGGATTGAAAGAAGTAAAAGAGAATCAGCTTGAAGAATGATAAATGTAAATTGGTGTGGGAAAAAGATGAATGAATGGGACACCATCTAAATGGGTTTCACTATACTGATGTCCCTTGACTGGCTTTCTGCCATTGGTGGTTGAGAATTCCTCAGCGATCGAGGGGGGGGTTAGGGTGGGTGGCTTTGACAGAAAGTCTCCACACAGCAGCTCATTGCTGCTTCTAATTACCCAGCCCAGACATCTGAATTATGGGGAATTTCAGTTTAGGAAAAGGACCAAATTCTTAACTGCTATGTACCCTCCCAACCCCAACACAATTACAATGGTTCTGATATCGGTAATTAATCCTGTAAAGTAATCGCTCAATCTAATTCTGAGTAATTTAGCGTGCTGGGTGCTACCAGAGGTGTAACTCTTTGTTGCCGCGTTTCTTCACACTAACGCAGGAGAATATGTGTGTGATAGTGGGATGTGATCATTAATATGTGCCATGCTAACTGTTCAAAAGCCAGAGAAGTTTGGTAAACCTCTTTGGGAGTGGGTTCACCATTACATCCATCTTCCAACCACTTCTCCTGGTCAGGGTCATGGGGGGACTGGAGCTTATCCCAAGATACATAGAGCTCAAGGTTGCGGCAAACCCCAGTCAGGATGCCAGTCCATCAGTGGGCATATGCAGACACACTATGGGCAAATTAAATACACCGCTTAGCCTAAATGCATTTCTTTGGGTGGCACCAGGAAAACAGAGTAGCCAGTGGGATCCTACATCTGTTTTCCAGGGGGAGAACTTGAAGACTGCCTACGCACGGAGCAGAATTAGGGCAAACCCTTAATCCTGGAGGCGTGATGCAACATTTCCACCTACCCCTCTGGAGTCACCAAGGCATGAGTTTACCATTGATACAATCAATCAGAACAATAACAGCACAAGCGTTATCCAGCCAGATAAGTGGATTTCTTTCTAGGGAACATCTTACAGTCTCAAATTGAGACCGAAAAGTAAACCTTAACATGTTTATTTAAAAGACTGGATCTCTACCGGTTTATTCTCAGGAACCACATTTTTGCTAGGTTAAGTCACAACCCAACTATCAAAATAGCGCATTAATAGTAAGTAGAATATCAGACACCCCACCTTAGGCATGCTGATTTCAGGGAGGGGGGTGAGGGAGGATACCCCCCCACAAAATCAATGAGTGGGGCAGGGAGGGGGGCAATTTGCTAGTGGACATTTGCCCTTACGGGGGCCAGGAGTGCTGGCGGGGTAGAAAGACGAGGGAGTGTTCTGCTGTGAAATGAAAATGGTCTTGCAACCCAACAGTTGAGAAGTGGTGCCTTTTGATAAAAGCTATGATGAGAGCAGCAGGGCAGGGCAGCCTCACGCTGAAAACATACCTTATCTAGCTTCGCTTCAATTTCCACCACCTCCGTCTCGACCTCGTCGATATTTGCCCTGTAACGACACAAAGATTTATAAAGATTAGTAAGACATACAAACACACATACTGACAAAATGTATGTTTTATGGAATAAAAAGAGATGCACAAGAGCGAACAATATAATCCCTATCAGGGAAGTTTCTAGCTACTGAAAAGATCAGGGGCTGAGTCAAGTTTACCTGGGGCTTGACTTTTTTGTTTTGGAAGTAGGATTGGCATTGGGGCTAAAACAGCCCCGAGTGATCGACCCTAAGGGCGCCCATGATCCATATTATTGACTGCATCCGTAAATGCATATGAGAATAATAAAGGACAAGCAGGGTGCATCACACAATTTTTTTAAAAGAAGAAGCCTTAGGAAGCCTCACGACGTGAATGGGACTCTGAGTGTCTAAAACAGGGGTAGGAAACCCTGCCAGTATGGAGCAGCCTGAGATCAGATGTGGTTCATCAGAGACCAGGTAGGATAGAAAACCTGCTGGGTACCGGCACTGTGGGATCAGGGTTGTCCATCCCTGGTCTAATATTTCCATTAATGTGATTTTAAATACTAACATTTAGGTTGTAATTTAAAGTCAGTGGATATAATTTCCTGTGTCCTTGGAGAGAGGGGATGACAGCGAAATCCTGGGGGTGAACCGTGGGGGCTTGGACGCAGAAGCAGACGCTCCGCAGCTGAGTCAGGCAACTAATCATTTTTGTGGAAAAGATCAGCAGTGGGGCCACATTCCGCGCAGATGCTGGGGCACCCTCTCCAGGGCCGTCTCCGGAAGGCGTGGGCGGGACGGCTCCGTCTAGACGAATCGAGAGCTCCGCTGGCCGGCCCCGCTCGCCGCGCCCGATGTCCGGACAGTGGCCGGTGCCCTGACCCCCATCTCCCCATGGGATCCCGGCACGTATTCGCACAAACCGCTGTGAGCTTTGGCAGAGGCAAATAGCTCTGGAATGTCAGCTGTGGGACATCTACCTTACAGCCTGTGCGTGTGATATTAAACAGCTCGTCCGGGGTTTAATAGGACGGGGATCTTTCAGTTCCTAAGCCATGTCTTTCCGGTGGCTCGTGCCCTTCCGTGTGAGCAGACCTCTGTTCAACATGTGGTTTCGATAGATAATCACTCATCGGGACACATTCCATGCAAATACTTCCGTAGTGAATTTCCACAATCTTTCCCACCAATCAGACAATTAAGTATCTCTTTGTCTGTCTTAACGTTCATACCTTAAAAGTTGTTTATATTATGTTTATATATCTTGGTATTTATATTCTATTGTTTATTTCTCATTCTCACTATGGCCAATGAGAACAATATTTCACATATTTCACATATTTTACATTTTGCATGACTCCATACACATCTCTGAAACTGGTATTTGACTTTGGACATTTCAAAGACTGCAAATACACTTAGAGAACAGAGTGGGCATTTTTCATGTGGAAGGAGGTCCTTTGCCATACCGTGGCAGCCAGCATATGATTCCTTGTATTTGTGCATACAGAGGTAGACAGCTGGTCTTACACTCCTGCCCCAGTAAGTCGGGCTGTCTTCCTGCAGCTGGAGGAGTGTGGTGGAAAGGGTGCGGGGGGGCTTTTTCTCCACCCTTGTCTCCTGCGCACACACGTCAGTCCCATCATGACCGAGTGAAGCGTGAAATGTGTTCCGGTGCACCCGTGAAAGGACCTAAAAGACTAGATTAGCTGAAAAATGCAAATTTAAGAACAATAACTGAGTCTAATAATGGCACATGGGGTGCAGACCTGTGTGGTCCATGTTTGCTCATCCTAGCCACAGCCCACGGTTATTCTGAGCCCGAACGGATTACAGGAAGTCAGTCCTGTCGCAATGACCTCGGAAAAATGAACGGTAAGCCCACAGATCCCCCTCTGTTTAAAAGGCAAATCCAAACACATGATTCACAAAGCTGCCATCTTACAGCCTTCGATTTCTCTATTCTGCCCACAGTGATGTGCTCGTCCTGTTTCCTCCAGGAGAGACTTAAATGTCACCTTCTTATATTTAGCCACGCGCCTGCAAGATATTGAAGTCACACATGCTTCACATCCCATGGCTATACCACCGCCCCCCCTTACAGAAGGAAGAGAGAAAAGGAGAAACAGTAAACATGCTTCTTCCAGCAGACGGCCAGGAATGGCGAAAGATTTGCAAGGATAAACCAGGACATTCTACCGCCACGAGGAACAAAGCTGTCTCCGTGTTTGCGTGCCGGCTTTGGCCGTGGGACGGGACTCGGGGGCCGGCCTCACATGGGTGACCTCCACAAGAGACAGAAAGCAGTGAGGCATGCCTGCTGGAGTCAGTCCCATCCCAGCCTTCCTCAGACTGCCAGCTGTCCAACAGCTGCAGCGTGGAGGGGGGGGCCTGGCTCAGGGGACAGCCACTCCCCACGGGCCTCGGGACCTCCTGCCCCCCCCGTTCCCCTTGTTCCGTCACCACCCATTGCTTTTCAATAAGGCACACGTCCGCCCGCGGGTACATCACCATGACAACCTCCCACTTCAAGCTCCAGCGACCAGAGTGGGAAATCGACACCCCCTTGCTATGTACATTGGTACAAGCCACCTAACGCATCCTGATCAGCCTTGACTACAAGCAGCCCATAATTTATTTTCTAATTTTACATGAAATGTAAATAGGGTGGGTAGAATATCAAGTACATAATAATGAGTCGGACCACCTTTGCTTTCAATCCTTATCATTTCAGCAGACAATTCTGAACTGACTGCAGAGAAGTGTTGGACCATCCATTGGAGAGAAAAGCCTTCATTTCCCTGTGAGATAAGGGGGTACAAATCCACGCCACATGCTTTACTCCAGAAATTCCCATAAAGTTTAAATGATGTGTAGATCTGGTAGTTGAGGAGGCTGTGGAAGGTATTTGACTTCATCCTGGGGTTTAGAAAACCGCTTGTTGAATTTCATGTAGATGTTATCAGATGAGGGAACAGTGTATGTACCATTGGGTGCACCTAGTTCTGTGAAATGGCCTTGCCTGTTACATGACCACACAATCACCAGACTCCCATGAGATGACTACTTACGCCATTATGGATCCCCATTAGATGTTTTTGTCAATTTGCTTAAGTGGTTGCCAACCGGCAGCCCTGCCGTAATTGTCAGCTTTGTGAAGCTCTCAGTTTCTATTGAGATTGGATCCCCGTTGCTGATTATGGTCATTTTTAAAGCTGTTTAGTTTTCCCATGGTTAAATATTTCTCCCTTTTGGATTGAGCTTGCAGCCACCGTTACCCTTTCAAGGCAGTGGTTCATTTTCGGCATATGAAAATCAACACATGAAGAAATTGTGCTGTCTTGTGTCTGGTGCACCTGCAATTCAGGCACTGTCTTATTGGCCTCTTCAACTCGTGAAAACTGAAAGTGCTCATAGTCGGACCTGTGTCACTGCCGGCACATGCTAAGATTCAACTGACTCACCACTGTAGATAGATTTGCAATTGTGATTAGATAGATAGATAAAGATATATAACTGTACATTCATGAATGTCTATCTATCCTCTAAAATGACTAGAATTCACTCCACTTGTCCAACTTTTCATCTTACACAAATGAAAGACGTTCATTACCGGATTCGTCATCGACCTCTGAAGCATGCAGCTGAGCAAAAAAATAAAAAAAGTCACGTGGTGGGGAGCGACTGGAGTGTGTGGGCTGCTTGGCCCGGCCAACTGCTGACACAGTGTCTCCAGGGGAAGGGAGAGGTGGGGGTTACCGTGCCAGCTCCTCAGGATCTGGAACTCTCCGGGTCTTTTTAATGGGAAACACAAGGTTTAGCGTGCAGCCCGCCCGACAATGAGCGTGGTGTTTACTGCCTCCTACCCTGGCACACCAAGTGCGGCGCATACAAAACAGCGACTGGATACTTCTTAAGTTATAGGAGGAACAACACATTCTCCTTCGTTCCAGTTGACTGTGTCAGTGGAGGATTCCAGTCTACTGATAAACACTGTCTGCTGATTACAAGAACGTATCACTGACACGTGATGCATCTTCCTTGTTCTGTCATCAAAGCTTAAGGTGAAGATTGCTACCTTTTATGTTCGTGTTAATGGAAGGGCTGAGAGGCTGTGAGATCAAACACTTGAGTTCCTGGCTAAGGACAGGGAATAATTACACGCTACCCTTGTGAAATGCATAGTCGCCCGGGAGATACTGGCACCACACCCTGGGTGAATGGCAGACAGCTGAGCTCAAAGGCAGATATGCGTTTACTTAAACCCCATCCTGCTCCGTTCCGCTTGCAGGGTGGACAAAGAGCAGGTGTGGCTAAGCTTGGTTCCGTATTGACCTCTAAATAACGGGAAGAACACAAGCAGCTGAGGCTCGTGTAAACTGTCAACACGGAGCCACCGCATGACATGGGGTTCAGCCGCGAAACATCCGGCTGAGCATCTCACCGAGGTTTCTCAAAACACAAGCGGCAGACAATTAGGGCGCAAAAGAATCACCGAAATGCTTCATGGCTTTGCTATCTCGAACATATCCCAAGCAAAATAACCCAAGAATCTGTGACTGCCATCGGGTATGTCACTCTGTAATGACAGCCCTTATCAGGGTTGCAATCAGGCACTGTCATACGGGAGATAGTTTGAGATTGATGAGACCGAGGGCTGCACAGAAACGTTCGGATAGCTGCAGGGGGGACCATATTTTACCGTGGGAAAAACGTGGTTCCTCATGACACAACGCAGAACCACAGCATACGGAGGCTGAGAAATGAATCAAAGAGATTTTACTGGCACTCTCAGAACCATAACGAATCAGTGGGCAGTGGGGGTGGGGGGGAGTAGAAAGTATATTTAGTTGTGAAATAATTGCCAGTATTGGAAGGTGTACAGGAAGTAACAATGTTCCGAATAGTTATGAAACTTCTGCAATACGTCCATTGGCTTTCAGTTAGCGTTACGCACAATGTAAACAGGTTAAATGTAAATGACAGTCTGTTGAGTATATAACCTACATGCACCATTGCTTCCCATATCTCCCCTAATAAACAAGCAAACATGCTTTATATTCTTTATAAAATCAGTTCATCTTCAGTATTGGGGCTGTTAACCCAAACCTTTCCCTTCTCTGAATCATCCAGCTCCTGTGTTCCATACACTCAATAAACATAATAGCTATAAACAACCGTTGGCTGCTACTAAGCCTGAATCAGTTGTATATTCTGTTGCATGTCCGTTACTTATCCTTCATATTTACTGGACGTCAAGGAGTGGCAGTGGGGGTGGGGCGGAGGGGCGGAAGAGAACATTTCCTCTGAATATTGATTGCTATGGCCTCCTAACTGAGCGTCCTTGTATGGGTGGCTGAGGGAACAGTGATCTCCAGCGAGTGGCGGCTGACTGGTTCTGGAGGCTCGCCCTCTCCCTGACTCAGCTGCCTTGTTTGAAGTTATTCTTAGAAGAGTATTGGGGGGGTGGGGGTGCTTGTGGAACCTGAAAACAGCTCCAGGTCAGCTGACCAGCACTTGTGAAAACCTCCCGGTTTGAGCTATGTCTACCACAGGTGCTGTCATGCGGCCAACATCTCGCCGTGGCGCCGAGGACCCTTGTGTCTGCCCACGCAGTGCTCAGGGAGTGTTTGGAAAGAAGGAAGCCCGGAAGTTTCCCAGTGGAGACGCGTCACGGTGTCGCAATGGGGCTTTGCTGCCCCCAGAACCTGTCAGTGCAGTTCGTGAGCCACCGAGAGACAGCGTGTCCCGCTGCCAGGCAACAGCAACATGCGCAAACATGCTTATACCCGCAAAGGGCTGCTACAGAGCTGCTCCAGTTTCACCATTTACCAGGCCAGTTGGTCGTTGATTAAATTTTCCTTCCATACTGGAATTTCACCAGCTTCCGTCATTGAAACAGGAATCAGTCTCACAACCAGTCATTCCTAGCTCTATTCCCACTAAGTGGAGGTGGAGATTTTTTTATGATGTATCACCCTGGGCGAGTCAAACCCCCCGCTTTCTATTTCTATTGCTGCCTTTAGGAGCATGCTACCTGGCCTGAACTCTGGCCTTACAAGAGCTGTCATACGATTTACCATTAAATGCCTGGATTATTTCTACTCCTTTTTAAAAGTCCAAAATCCTTGTTTGAAGGATACTATCCCCTGTCCTGTGTACTAGGTTTCCACTGCTAATGTTGAGTTTCCGCTGTGTTTCATATTTCCAGTCTGTTTCCATTGTACTGCGGCTTCATTTTTTAAAATTCAAATATAGATTGTGTTATGTATCAAATTGGAGACTTCCTCTTTTGACTACTTAGATTTAAATATTTTAAAAATCGCTGTAATATATCTTTATATGTAAAATTTCATTTTATTTACACACTATGTACAACTTATCTAGGAGTTAGGGTTCGGGTTAGGATTCGGGTTAGGGTTAGGGGCATCCTGATCCACTTTTTTGGCACCTTGATCTAATCCATTCTATATTTAGGCTATATCTGCTGATTCTGAGTCCCAATCCGATCTTTTAATATATATTTAAATATGCATACATATACAGTAGACATTGGTGCATTCTTTGTCTGACTGGTGATTTTGCGCTATTTTTCCTTATGATGTTTCTGGAATGTGGACACAGGAAATGAAATATATCGGGCTTTGGTAGCCAATACCAATCAATTACAAAATACCTGGATCAGCCCTGATTCCGATCTTTGATATCAGCTCAGGACATCACTGCCAGAAGTCCAAATAAGTTGCTTCTGGGAAACTATGACATATGTATAACGTATGCCACGTTGGGAGCTATAAAAATGGCACAGGTGTGTCTCATACAAACATCAAATTATAGTCATTGCCTCGCCATAACCTTCCCTCCCCCTGTGAATATTTTGGTATGGAGGTGACGTACAAAGGTATGTTGCTAGCCCACATGCAGCTTAATTTGGCTTAGGGCATAGTGCAACACCACCCCTTGCCAAATGAATCCCCGTGCTGGGAGCTGAGGCCTTTTGAACTCTGGGAATTGGAGACCACGCCCTTCGAAGTTCACCACAAATGCCAGTGAATGCCAGGACAGGATGGCATGTACAAAGTAACACATTGTGTAGCAGATGACATGTAACTCAAGGGGCATACAACCAGCGAATATATTACGGCATTTTAGTCTCTGCTTTCCAATGTATTTTGTACTCAGGGTTTGTATGTGGCTTTGCGGGTTAGGACTCTGTGCCCAAGATCAGAAGGTTGCCAGTTTAAATCCCATAGCTGGCAAAGTGATGAAACTGTTGGTCTTTTCAACAGGACCCTTAATCCCAAATGCTCCAGGGCAGAGGCGGACATTTCAGGTATAAAGAGTCACAGTCACAGAGTACTCAACTGGTTGGTTGAAACAAAATCCTGGTTTGTATTTTTACTTTCTGGACCTGAAATGTCCGCCTCTGCTCCATGTGTATTTCGCTTTGGACAATAGCTTCCACCAAAGAAACGTACTGCAAACACAAAGCACTGGAGCCTGTTGGATATATTCATACAACACTATAACCCTTTGCACTTATACAGCAGACAGAAAAGTATTGTGTGACCACTCCTGACTGCATTGTTAATAGACTATCAATCCTTAAGATAAGTGTAATCAAGATTAACGTCATGCCTTAAATTCTCAGAAAATGATAAAGAGATGCCATTGTGGTGATAGCTGTGCCTTCACATGTTCCACCACATCACAGACAAGAGAAAAACGGATAAATAAGAGCACAATGCAGTCAGTGTAAGGCCATCATTCATTAAGGCAAGCTTTTCGAAAACAGATTGAAAAAAAGTCCCTCACATGGCTCTCTGGAACAGAAAGTGTCAGTAGAATCACTTTGACGTGGAAGGATATTCTCAGTGAATCCCGTCAGAAGCCAAAAGAGTAATTAGCTAACAGTGAACTCCCATGACAACTAGATGTTTTCCCTTCTGGGTGATGGCAATCCTATTGCAGATGCAAGAAAACCTCCCTGAAAAATTTGCATGTTTTGTATAGATGCACAAAACCACAGCAGAGTTCAGTGTTTACTGCACAGGTGTGCTTTAGCCAGATTTGCGCAAATACCTTGTCAACTCTTCATGCCCGAGATCAGGAGTACTGAACTAGCACATCGAGAATGGAACACAGTTAAATTTGGACTGTGCGATCAATTGTATCCTCTCCCATTGGCAAAATCTACCGAGGAGAACCCCACCGAATGGTGAAATCTGCTGAGAGGGGCTACCATCTAGTCGGAGAATTTCAACCACTGGGAAAAATAATTCAGTATCCCTGCCCTAGACGCTCACATATGCTATCATATACCCTTCTAGCTGTACATCACCTACGAGGCATTTTCGTCCAAACCCATAAGCACAGGTATCTATCTTAGCAGCCAAATGAATACACAACAATCTCCGTTTCCTGGCTGCCCGGATACTGCAGTTATCTCCCCTGTTCCCCCGCCCCCATTGCTACGCACACAAATGGTTCTCCGTTCACTGAATCCCAAGTAGGCAACTCCATGGAAACGATTCACTGACCTCTGTTTCCCTGGCAACTGGCATAAGCGCTCACCAGTTGTCAAGCCCATCCTATTCCACTGTCTGACTAGGCACTGCTGACCAGAATGCTTATATTCAAATTCCCAAAAACACAGGAGACCTCTCCACATGCTGTTCGGCTGGTCAGTCACCAAGAGTTGCATTGAGGTGTGAACCATCACAGCAGGCTATTTAGACTTAGCCATGCCCGTCCATTAGTCCATGAAGAAGTATTGATTATATGGAGAAACGAACACTTAAATACAGGCAAAACTGCAGTGGCTCTGAATAAATAGTGGTTCAGGGGGTGGTAAAGCCAGCTCACTCCTCCAGGACTCGTGTTCTAATCCCACCTCTGTGTGTGTAGTTAGCATTTTCACCCCGTGTTACGTGGTTCTTCTACAGGAGATTCGGCTTCTCCCCGCAGACCAAAAAGTCACACTTGGTTGGCTGGGTGTTTCGATATTGCTCATGGTGCATGTGTCCTGTGAAGGGTTGCCATCCTGTCCAGGGTGTACCCCTACCTTGTGTCCTATGCTGTCTGGGATGAGTTCCTGCCCCCCCACCCCATAACCTTGTCCTGGCAGATAGAAGATGGATGGATGGATGGATGGATGGATAAATAATTGTTCTTCATTTGCACATAAATGTATTAATCAAGTTATTACTATACAGACAATTAATTACTATACTGCTTATCAACTCCTCTTCCTGGGGATCCTCAGACAGTCTACATTTTTTCTCCCAGCACACTTGTACCAGGTATTTGGTGCTCATGTCTGATTGCTGGTTTGGCTCAGGTGTGCTGGAAACTGGGAGGATGGAAAAATGTAGACTGTGTCTGGACGTTCCTGAGGACTAAGCTGACCACTGCTATATATTATCTTCTTGTATACCAGAGTGACATTCCGTTTGTTTTCCTAAATATTATCCGTGTCGTTAAAGTTAGACACTGATTTGCCATGAGCTCCAGCTCATGGCAAAATGGAAGAGTCTCTTCATAGGGACTTGACATTACTGGGACACCTGCGCTTCTGCGACCACTGCACAACGGTCTCCATTCACCTCATTCCCTCAGCTGTGCCTTACAAATGGATCACTGTTTCCAAGACCAGCTGAAAAGGCTAAACAGCACGCACTCACACACAACTTGTGATGAATCAAATTCTGAAGTCCTTCCTTTCCAATTCTCCATAATGGCCCACAAGAAGTGTGCCACGAATTCAAAGAGGGAAACCAGAGCTGGCACCTTCCAGAAAGTGCAAATGATTGAGCCAGAGAGCCTTGCCAAACTTGACATTACTGACGCAGAACCAGCTGGGGCTTCTTGCCTGGCATTCTTCTTCAGGGTCTGTAAGGCATGTACCTACCTTTAACCTCAGGCAGATAGTAACCTTGAGCACCAACCAACAACTTCTCAAATAGCCTGCCCAGTGTTCCCTTCCTACAGTGCGGCCTGGTACTTGTTTACGAGGCCTGCAGGATAGAGCTGGACTTATATCTGTTGCAAAGTGTCTCCAGACCTGGACATGTGATCACATCTCTGGAGGTGGAGGCTTAAAGAAAAACAGATTTTCTCTCCCTATCCTCTGCCGAATCATGTGAGGGATAGGAAGAGATGGAGATGGGGTGGGTTTCTTGTCTGGCTTGGCGTAACATTCTCATCTCCCCAGACTGCTTGCTGATGTCTGTCCAAAATCAATACATCTCTGGAGGTATCTGGCGCTGCCCCTTTACTGGACATCACAGCCCCGAGCGCGTGCCTGCATCAACACTGTCTCTCCCCCTGCCTGTCTGACTCTAGAAGACCCTCTCCCCACACCCTGCAGATGCGCGACTGCTGTTTTGATGCCCGGCTCACATCTGACTGGCCTATTACCCTGTATCTGTGGCATTTCCTCCGGGTCCTGCCTCAAAAAAGAAAAAAAATGAAAAAAATGAACAGATCCAAGCCGCTTAGAATCAGAGAGCTTTAGTGCTGAGATATCCAGAAAAAGCTTATCATCAGAATGCAGTCACTGAAACTGAAAATGGACCTAAAGCACTGGCTAACAAGTGCCGAGGAAAAACAGCAATGGCCCAAGGCGAGGTTTATGATGTTTAAATTCTACATGTCTAAATCCTAACCAGCCATAGCTGACTGCCATCAGATCAGAGGATATGGAAGTACAGCTATGAGGAAATTCTTTAAGATATAGGAACCTCTTTAAAAAAAAAAAGCTTTGAAACACAAGGAACTACTCTTAACGCACTTCTCTTGAAACGTCCACGACGAACTGCTTCCCCTTTTTAAATCAAAACAGATTACCTCACTAACAGCTGGATCCTGGAGCCATGGTACGCTGGGCCGTTCTTTTGGGCCTCGACCAGCTCGGATTGAGCATTTTCCTAAGAACGGCCCAGAGACAAAGCTCTCAAAGTTGCCTGTTTCAAAGCATTGCTTCCAAGTCCTGCGATCGGGCACTTAAACCCCACAGAGTGAAAAATAACACTTTCATTAGTCAGGCCACATGCATCCTATCTACAGTGACGGGAACAGAGGGCTTTTTTCAGCCATAGCTTTCAAACCTAATAAACCATCCTTTTATTTTTTAACGCGGTGCCAGCATAGAGCCTGGTCCCAGTGCCTCGAAGGCGCTGCACCCAACACAAATGGTACAAAGCTTCCTGAATATGTACCTTTGTTTTATATTCTACACAGAACAACAGCCAAATTGAATTCCTAGAGTTTGTAAGGACAAAACAGGCATGCTATTTCTAACCCGAGACGTGGTTTTCTTTAGCAAACTACCCCGTGGGCCACCAAACTAAAACTAAGGGCAGATGTTTTTAGATGACAGTACCACCACCACTGAGGACACTGCATGGTGTGGGCGGAGCCTTCTGTGTTGGTCGAGATGTTATGAGACGTGCCTAAATTTGACCAGACGCAGACAAAACAACTCGTTATAGATTGTGGTGGGGGTGATGCTGTTAACTACACCCCAAACACAGTCGCAGATGGTGTTGGCGTGACCTTTTGACATGCCGAAATGCCTGGGCAGTTAAGTTAATGTTCTGGAAGCCGCACCCATGTACTGATGAGATTCTCCAGCAGCCCAAACAGCTTGATGGAGACTAGCAGAGTCAGGCTGAAATGGAGTACCCTCGCATTACACCGCCAGCACCCCTGCTCTCATTGCGTGCACATGGAATTTTAGCAGGAAGCCTATAGGAAGGATGCTAGCCAGGTCTATGTAGCCACGGTGACAACATCCTTCCTCATTCTGGCCACTAGCAGGCTAAGCATCCTTGGGGGTCAAGCAACATGCGCCTACCAATCACAGCGGGAAACTGCCTGCCCTGCCCCCGAGTGTGAAGCTCAAGGGAGGAAGTGACAGCAGCAGCAACAGAAGAGCAACCGGATGCTTCCCACAAGGACACAGTGTTTACAGGCTTTAAAAAGGGAAATTAACTGCTCAGTTATCATGTAGCATTCTTTCTCTGAGTACAGCCCTGGTTTGCCTCGGTTTATTTTGGCTTTGCTCGTGCTACATAATCTGTTAAAAAAGCCGGGGTATCTCTGCAGGAGTCAACGTCCGACTCGGCCAAAAAAGAGCCCTGCGCTGCAGCGACTGTACAGACTCACTCAGAGACTCACTCAGAGACTCACTCAGAGGGCCTTAAAAGCTGGACAAGTGGCCACAACATGAAGGGAAACAGAGAAACAAGGCAAACTAAGATCGCAGACTTCATAAAGCGCCGCACGTAACTGTGCAGAGCAACGCTAACAAGAGACAGATGAGAAGAAGCAGAGCAGCAGCACTGCGGGGATATCAGCGGTGCAGAGACACTATTCTCAACTGGGGCTCTAAGAAACAAAAGCAACTGGCCACTTCAGGGACAGGGCTGACTTCACCTGACCCCAGAGTTACCCCTGGAAATTACTGGACCTCTGCAGAGGGAAGAGCATCATATATCCTCAGCAGGCTAAACATCCCCCACAAGCGAAAGAACAGTCTAGGGACAGTGATACAATATTGCACGTCCACAAACTAGCTGGACATATCCCAAGGGGGGTCTGGCGGGATGAGGGTTCATGCAGAAACAGCCAAACAGCCAGGGATTTGCTATCGGAGGACCGATGCATCTATCCAGGACTCACAAACTACCCCGAGTCCCCTTACGTAAGACAAACCTGAGCTGTAGTTATATAACTCATACTCGCCCACTAGGTCCTGGGTAAAACAAGCTGATATGAAAAAATAGAAATTGAGACGATGCTTTATTTTTGATTATGCGGGGCTAAGGACCTTACTTGAGGGCTCAACAGACATGTGACTATTCTGCTGTCCTTTCAATCACAGGCACAGGGGCTTAACCCACTGCGCAAACCCACCATAAGAGTATTAAACAGCATTAAATCATTTGTTACGCTTAAAAAAAACTGCAGCAAAAGCACTGGACCTATCAAATGCAGCTCTCTGACTTTGGATGAGAGGCTTTGCGTACATATTTTTGGTTCTTCCAGTCAGCCACGTCCTCTGATTTTGTGTTACCCAAGTAATGACATTAACATTGCCACTAACCCTTTACCCGCCCTAAAAAGAATGCAAACCATATGATAAACCAGGATCTGTGGGCTCCAAGTTTAGCAAACAACTGACATTACTGATTTATGGGAATCATTTCTTCATGTTTAAGTGGTCTTGCGTAGACCATTGATGTGTGCTGCTTAAAAATGGATGGTACAAAAAGCTCCAAGTGAAGGGGGTAGACGCAGGAAGGCCGCAAACAGCTGAAGCACAAAAAACACTTATTTTGAGTTTTGAAGAGCGCTCCCTTGGCTTGAAAGTGGCCCCTATTCGGTCCAAACGTGAAAGACTGGGACATCCTTCACGGATATACCAAGACTGGGACATCCTTCACGGATATACCAAGACTGGGACATCCTTCACAGATATACCAGGACTTTCCACAGGGACGTCTTTCACAGGGATGTTCGCTTGGGCAAATGTTATCCTTTCACAAAGGTGTACATTTTTTAAGGAATTAATACATTGAGATGTATTCTCCCTCCATCTTTATTCCTCAAATGTCTATAATTGTAAAATTCCATCCAACCATCCATCTTCTGTAACTGCTTATCCCATTCAGTGTCACGGGGGGGTCCGGAGCCTATCCCGGAATCTACGGGCGCAAGGCAGTGAACAACTCAGGATGGGGTGCCAACCCATTGCAGAAAATTGTAAAATTACTTCTATAAAATATGCAAAAGTACAGCTTTTAATTTTCATGTCACATATGGTGTGCAGTTATGCATAAGGCAAGGCTTGTTCACTCAGCTACAAATTAATCTATGCAAAAAATAAATATAAATACCGTTGCTGAAGCTGAGGACCTTATAACATGATGTTATTGAAAAAGAAAACTCTATCTATCCTTCCATTGTGTAACTGCTCATCCTGGTCGAAGCTCTAATGTGTCAAAATTTCCAAATGTCCATATTTGGATATTTTGGAAAATATGGAGAGGGCTGTTTATTAACGTTGACATTAGTGTAACACTGGAGAGGCTGAGCACTATAAACCTAGGGACTGACATTTGGAACTTATCTTCCAAATTGGTGTGTGGTGTAGCAGGCTCACATGCTGTGCTTGTGCTCAAAAGGTCATCAGGTCAAATCCCGTGGTCAGCAGTGTGATGTCACCATCAGGCCCTGCAGCACGACCCTTAACCCCAATTGCTCTGGGGATCATCTGACCCTCCTTACTCAAATATACGTCAATTTGAATAAAGGCACCTGCTAAACAAAGCAAATGTAATGTATTAGGAATGGAGTACGTGTGGCTGGGGAATGTTGATACATTGTCAGGAGTGGTCCAGACCCTAAGAAGTGACCTGCAGACCCATAATGGACAAGCATTCAAAGTCCCCGAAAGGGTGGTCCAAATCCAAGTCAGCATCATGTCATCGTTGGCATCTGCTGGCCACCATCTCACCCCCAGCAACCATGAGTTTGCCCTGACCACAACAGAGGGACAGGATTGGGGGTCTCTTGAATCACTTTCCTACTTTTAAACTGTAAATTACATTTTATTGCAAATGTTGTTCAAGCAATATAATGTCCTTTGCTGTCACTCTTCTGTTTTCAGTGGCTCAAATGCGTGACTATTGTAATTCGAGGGATATGGATCCCTTTTATAAAACCATAAACAAAGTGTTCATAGTCTAGACACGTCACTCCTACAAAACTAGGGCTGACTAACAAAAGCCAAGAATGAATCCGGTGCAGGAAAGCATTGTGAGTGTCACTTAGCTTTATTTCCTCAACACAAAGGTGCCGAAACCCTAACTTACTGGTCTGCGATGACTAAGCAGTCCAAAAGACAACCTGGACTCTCTAAATCCAAATTCCTGCTCCTCCAAGCTAACAATTTGAAGTAAGATTTCATTGTATGAAAGAAAAACTTCAGGAAAGCAAAAACAAAAAACATTTCACTCGATGCATTGCTCAATAAAATGCAAACGCAATGGTCAGATGTTACACATGCATCCTAATCTTCTGTTAGTGCAGTTTGGTTAATGGGAGGATAACTTGCAACGACAGATGCCCAATTAGAACTCAATCATGGCCTCATTTGCCAGGGCTTGTCTGAGTCAATGATTGCTTGACTAAAGATCTATAATTTGTCTTCAAAGAGCAGAAAAAAACACTATAGAAACAACTTCACTACTATTTGTATTATTTTTTTCCAATTAGGCAATCTACAGAACTCAGTTAATCCCTGTTTTTGTCGTTTTGTTCAAAGATATATGGATGAGAGACTAATTCCCATGGACTCTATGTAGTCCACTTCCCAGGGCAGTACGTGTCTGTTAAACAACAAGCCAGATGAGTGCATATGGCCCCAGTACCTGCTGGGACGTGACCATTAGGCTGCAGCCCCAGGGGAAATGGACATACTGGCCACACATTATTCACCACAACAAAAGCCGGAATGGGATGGGAAGCGATGATACTTGGCATGATTTGACTGTTTCAGACCGTACCTTTCGGTTCCGATCTCCATTACCTCTGGACAAAAAGATGAGACTGAGCCATTTTTGGTTACGTACCTCGTGCTTTTCACCTGACAACAGCAACACATCAGAAGTGACATGGGGAAAGTGGCAGATAGTGCTGGGACATCATGGGACTGAGTGAATTAATGAAACACTACATCATAGAGCGGTTTGACTGAGATATTTGGGAAACAAAAAAACCTGTTTGGTACAAACTTTCAGCCTAAGCAAAAACAGATACACTGATAGTGTCACACGTAATGTTTAATTTTTGTTTGCTTATTTACAGGCTTAAGTAAGAGATTCATTGTATCAGAGACATTTTTTTTTATTCACGTCAAAAGGTGACGGTTACTGTTTTATTTTTCGCAAAACGGATGAAATTCACAGGATAGATTAGAATCTTTCTTGTAAGGAATTTCTGAGTGGTGTGGCGGGGATCTGTTATTCTGGATGGAGGCACTGGGAGGGAATACAAAAGGCAAAACGAGAGCTAGGGGTCAGGATATGAACTGTCTCCGATGGTGCGGTAGGTTTATATTAACACGGGGTGGTCCGGCGTGACTCAAACGTGCAAAAATGTCAAGGAAGATATAAAGAGAGGAGGCAGAAGGAGACAGAGAGCAAAGTGAGCTCATTACATAAAGAGGGAACCTGGAGAACGAGGAAAACCACGAGGCTCGGTTTCCAAACTCAGGGAAGACAATGCGCCGTTGTTGGGCGCTCTGCAGCCAAGCAGGAAGGCATGGATAGACCCTGGCCCAGTGCCCAGTTCTCGTCATGGTAGGACGCCTGACTCTGCTACCCCGATCGGAGAGGATGTGGGGGCCTTACAGGTTTAGTAAACGGTTGATGAAAAGTAACAAAAGATGTATATCTATTTCCTTAAGCTAGCTGTGATAATTCTACACCGCCCCGAGGTCCCCCTTATCTGATAAGGATCACATGGGTATACCAAACGTATGTCATGAATTTTGTTCTTAGTTCTCCAATCAGTGGCATATACAAGGGGGGAGGGTGATTGGGGTGGCACCACTGAAAGCTCATTGGCCCCTCTCATGCCCCCCACCTTAAAATCCTATAATTCATCCTGTTTGGGTGCACCTCCTAAGAGAAAAACATTAGCCATTCTTGTATTAGTGCAAATCTATGATATTATGGGAATGGATATACTGTAACTTATTCAGGAGTACATAGACACTATTTCCAATGAGACTTAAGTGCAGTTCTTTTTCCACTCAGGCATTCCTCTTTGCCTGCGACATGAGCAGCGTAATGCGGACTTCAGCAAAACTGAGCGAGAGATAACAAGCAGAAGCCAGCGAGAGACTTTTGTGACTCCCAGGTGCTTCCTGTGTCCCGCTGACCCAGTACAGCATTCCTGACGTCATGTGACTTTTCTTTGCTCCTTCCCGTTATGGGGAAACTGAGCTTGGCAGTTCTTGTCAGTGATTCCGCAGGAGGTTAGTACAGACTGGCAAAAAGGAGAGAGCCAAACACAATAACTTTTCCCTACCTGTCCATGGTTACCTTGCTGGGATTATCTATTACGACAACGAAACCTAGCTGAGACGTTCAGTTCCTGTGCAGAATCCACTAAGCATCTCAGCATATAAATTAAAAGGAAACTGAGGGTTAGGACTGAAAGTGTAGACAGGACACTTTTTGCTTCCTAGATAAATGATACGTCCAAGTGGTTTTCCTCTTCATCTGGCCCACGGCCTTGTGGGGGTTTCCGGCTGGCGGCGTACCAGATCTCTACGGGCGCGGGGAAAGTGAGAATGGAGGAACTGCATGCAAAGAAGGGCAGGCTGAAACTTTGGTGGGGTGATATAATGTCAGTCATGCCTCATTGGACTCCATCTGTAAACCAGAGGGGCAGCTGACAGCAACAGATATCAACGAGACCTGCCAGCAATGCGGTTTCAGCTGGAACAGTCAAGGATCCAACAAACATACATTAAGACATATAACAGGGGTTATGTACTTATCAACAGATCAGCAGTAGTTTCAACCTTTTATTAACTGCTTAATCACCACACTTGTCACTGTCTTTCAGTTTTCTGTTGTTTTTTGCACACTGCACCGTTGTCTTATGTGAATATTGTATTTCTATGGCTAATCTGAAGAATTCCAGAGATGGATATACTGAGCAGGATTTCAGGGTCATCTTCACCACGTGGAAACTTTTGTCAGTGACCATCTGCTTCTCTCCACGCATACCTTTTCATAGCAGGCTATGAACTCACAATCCCCTTAAACTGAAGGTTCTTTGCCTTCAGTCTTCATTAATATTTTAAAGGCGCGAGTCCATTCCAAACCCGAACCACCTCTTCATGCGCAATAGCTCAAACCAGACAGGAGACCACGCTCACAGGAAAGCTTGGGGGGGGTGGGGGGTGAGAGGGGTGGGAGTGGGAAGCGTGGGGGGTGGGCCAAATCAGAACCAGATGCCGGGACTGAGCTGCACATGTGATCCGGCAACAGACACCAGTATGCATACACATTCTGGGAGAAGTGGCTCCAGTCATATCTACACCCCCCATGACCCCTAGGTAGACAAGCATGACACGCCTGGGGTCCAGAGAAGTGGAATGGGGGGGTAGAAGGTTTTTGACTACGACTACAAACCCCTTTGTGAGATACAACAATGGAAAATTGGACCGGATGACCAAAGTTCTCAGATTGCCCTGCACCAAGACACAGCACTGTCCCCAGGGAGAATGACATCCTTTAACAAAGGAAGACATACAGTCCATGAATGGAATCTGAAGAGCTGTCAATGGTCCTGCTCTAAAGCCTGTCAATTCCTCTTTCACAGAAGCCCAGGAGTGACACGTTATGGACTGCAGCCTCTAAAGCGCCAGTGGTCGGCCAGTTACCTAATACCTGCAAAGACCCCACGAGGCCAGCATCAATATTCTTAAGAGCTTGGACCTAATCACTCAGGGACACACTCAGACTCACGGTTTTGATATGTACAGCACGTTCCTCTGCGGTTCTCAGAGCACCAACATCTCAATCTGTTACTCATAACTTATAAGTCATCTGAGCTGAATATCTGTTCCAGCAACGATATCCACCGTAGGGCTATGCAAACTCCCACACCAAGACATTCCAGTTATGTCCTGCTGCAGAACATTAAGAAAAGGAAGTCGACTGTTAAGTTAAACTCACCAATCACACAAGGACCTGTTTTAATAAATATATTCCATGCTTATGTTAAGGAATACAGGAACTGCAATACCTTCCCAAGGCACAGTTCAAGCACTGCTTCCATTTTTTTGCAACATCCGTTCAAGGAAATATACTTTGCCTTCATTTAGGGCTGTCCTTTTATTTAGCAGATACATATCTCTATAGTAATTTACAGCTCAGTCAGTACAAGTGCATTAATCAAACAAGAAAGATTATGAACACAACCATGTAATAAACAACTACACAAATGACTGCTGCGTTGCTTTATAACCATTTTAAATGCCAAAATTCATCCAACTAACCATTACCCAACTGCTTATCCTGAAAATGCTAAAATTTGACTCCAAAATGGAAGTACAATATCCATAGTATAAAGATACAATGTGCCTATTTAAAACACGCAGTAATCACATCAGCTGAAGGTGCTTTTAAGCAAGAATTGCAGACAACAGCAAAATGAATACACAAGTGTGCAGAAAGACTCAAGTAGTATTAGTGAATTGCCTTGATAGATTGTAGAAATCTGAGACCCGAGTATAAAGCCCCTGATATTAGTATCGGTGAGTAACGCTGATGAGAGCTCACTCCTCCTAACCATGCAAATCACCACCAGATGGAATCTTAGTCACAGCCTTTGACTGTGCATCCACATCTCTGACAGCGGCTCAAAGGCTTTTTCAAAGCCACTTTCTCCACACAGAGAGATCTGAACAAATTCTGCTGCACTTGCATGAGACATCTTGGTACAGCGTGTGACCAAGCCTTTGACAAGTGAAAAAAGGAAATGTCATCGTCTGCCAGGTCCTTGGGTGTGGAATAGAGGCGTGGGGCTTGTTGAGGAGGCCAGCACCAATCCATGATGACCACCGGAGAGTAAAGAGGACAGAGATAAAGCAGAGATAAACTCTTTAAATCCAGCTACAGTAAATCATATAGTTGTGGTTGGTGGGCTGATTCCACTTGAGGCTATTAGTCGAACTATTTATAGCAACCGGATTACAGGCGATTTGAAAAGCCATAACGAATGCTCAGACCCTCCACAAACCAGTGAACTCTCTCTTCTGCAGGTCAGGCTTGTAGAACACGGATAACGCTAATCCTCATTTGGGGACACTCTAGCAGTGTGGTTGGCCTTGCCACGTTTCAGAGGCATTCCTTTAAACAATCTCCAGAACAAATGATTCCAATGAGAGCAGCACAATTCCACAGACTAAATTTAAAAACTCTCTTCTCCATACTGGAGTCTGAGAACCTTTGAGAACCAGGTGCAGCTGTCACCTGTTTAAAAGAGCCTTAGTAAGTTCCTCCTTTATTCATAGCAGCTGAAAAGTGGGAAAATCATGACTGGACTTTTGCAAGCCAAAATAAAAACAAACGTGAGCAGGCAAAAATGTGTCAAACTAAAATAAATCAATATGGCATCAAGAAGAAAGCTTCGTTCAGCTTCTTTTCAAAGAAGCAGATTCATACTCTTCTTCAGTTGTTTGTTATAGCTCAGTTTGCCGTTGCCCTCCCATTTTGAACTTTATGAATTAGCCACAAGTCTCCTGGCGCGACAGACAATGTAATTAGTGCCACGAAAGAGCGCGGTTACAGAAAGAACGTCTCGAGTAAAACCGGAATATCGCACGTCACTGTTCTTAAGAAAAACGGATATGGTGAACTGGTACTATACATCCAACTAATATATAACTCAAAATATTATATGTTTTTCTATCAGTATATCCCTAAAGTATAAGCAGAACCCTCTTATTCTAATCTGGCTGCAGAAAAAGTCAAACCTCCACATGTTAACAGATCGACTTGCTATATTTGAGATGAAAATGAATGAGAGTCAAAACTGGAAAGAACTTAGATGACGCTGAATGTTTAATGAGTCACTCTAATGAAATCCTGCAGAAATCCGCTATGGTGGCACAAGAACCACTTAATTAAGTTCCAAGGGGCGTAATGAGGCTGTCAGCTGACTGATCCACGGTCCTACAAGACCAGGACCGGCGTCATAAGCTGGCCGCTTCCATTCTGCTAGCTCCGTTACCCTGTATTTATTGTTAATCACACAAAATTGCGCATAACTGTACCTGCGTCTGTTTGGGATGCCATGCGCCGTGCATTGAATGCATCCCAAGCGCTACAGGGATGTACTGCAGACCCACAAGGTGCGCCAATATTTGAGGGTGAAACGTGGGTTTGAGGCAGCCAGGTTCTGCTAAACATGTCTTCATATGACACCACACACTCCCCTCTTAAAATGGATCATAACTGCCGGGTAGATAAAGGAAATACAGGCTAGGGATTACAGCGGAATCAGCTGACAAACTGCAATGCAGGGCAAGCCAGTCTGCAGTTTTCACTGATGTACTGAGTCATAATCTAATTGTTGTCAGTGAATTACACAACTAAAACTGTAAGCTATTACACATTATTGTATCTGACACAGAAGAAAAAACAATGGCCAGGTTACAGTAAAACAACAATTAATCACCATTAACTTTACTTCAAACAGTCAAGCCTCAGATTTACTCAATCATTTTTATACAAGAACATTGGAAAAATTCCTTTTATGTCAGATGTCTAATTTTAAGATAAAAAAGGGATAAAAATGCATGTCAATCCACACCAAAAGCAAGCCACTTCATCATCATGAATCCCTATATATTAGATTACATCGTCCTTCAGCAGCGTCCTGCATATTAGATGCAAATTTAGCATCCAAATGCTAACGCAAATTCGATGGGGAGAGCAGCACATGTAGCGTGAATATGCTGAGAATCCCCTCTGAGAAGCTTCACTGGGCCCCTGCAGTCACGCATTCCTTCTCACGATTCACTCTCTTCCTTGCTTGTCCATGGAAATTTTCAAAAAGTAACGCACTCGAGGGGAAGCACCGCTCTGAAGGCTGGCCTGGATCGCAAGGCCGCCCTCTGCATGTTTCGCAGTTACTCCTGGCAAAAAGCACCGTGCCTCCATCCAGACCCATCAGCTAAAACAAAAAAAGATAGCTTTGCGTGCAGGCTTAAAATATAGCAGCCTTCCTGAAGCAATTACAGAAGGGAAGATGCCAGCACTCAGTGCAGATTTTGCGAATGGAAGGCCAACTGGTCTTATGATGATACACAATGTGATCTAAGACCAGATAAGCTTAACTAGGCTAATCCCTGGTCAGAAATGGTCCAAAACTCCAATAATCACCATTAGCACCTGTCAATATAGCGCTCAACAAGACCTGCTCAGGCAGATGGTGTGCAAATGTCTGTCTCCCGACCAAGTTTCCGTGCTCGAGATTAAGATCCAGCATCATCCTAAATCTGGCCCAAGAGAATCAAGTTTTCCTCTTAAAAATAACATCAAGACTTTCCTGATACTGTTGAAAGCTTGTGCATCAATTCATCTTTGATGTCCAGCATGAGTCTTGAGGTGCTGGCAGGAGTTAGGAAACAAGCAAGTTCTAACAGAACATCAAAACGGAAACATTGCAAAATTCAAGTTCAGTTTGACAGTACGCAGTTTGGGCCACATACCATGGGGTTGGATGTTCTCAAAGCGATACAAATGAGGTTCCCAATACATTACACATGAATTGAAAAGAGGACCATCTCAAACATGTAAGCAGACAGGCATACATTCCTCATACTTACTGTTGGATCTCCATCACCGCAATGACTAACATTTGACTAACAGACAAAAAAATGTACATTAAGCTAATTAAATGCTACATACCTAGGGGTATTACATGTTTTTGTGTGTTTTGTGTTTGGATTTTTAAAGTGTGAACTAATTGAACTAATTTTATGTGATTAATTTTCAAAACACTGGGCAAAGCAAAGAATCTTCTTTAAATAGTAGTGATGACAGAAGTAGTCAAGCAATTTCCTCAACAACTAAGTTTAACCTCCATAAACATAGTATACAGACACATGAGGAACTGGTTTTGAGATGACATCTTTAAAGTTAGAACTGGCATGAAGCAGACTGCCTTTTGTATCACATGTAATCTAGTATTTTAATCAAAGCTATAAAGAACCGAACAACACTTTCTCTTACTGTAATAGTCAAGCTATTCATTCAGAAAAACCACCGATGTAAAATTTACGTATGTTAGATCTCAATGAGCAAAAGTAATCTTGGAGCCCAAAATGATGGGATAGAAGATGTCTGCATCCACAGAGAGCTTTGTCACACTCAACCCAGCACAGGCGATAAAAGGGTCCCTTGGGCGTATTGTCCATAGAAAAACCATCATCATGTTTGTTTCCATTGCCATCTGAAATAGGATCCTTTTGGCCAGTAAATTATATAGCCCTAAGATAGTTCACATGTAGCACAAAATATTTTGCAGTGGTTGTTCGGGCGCTGTGTCCAACACAAAACATTAAAAATAATCCCTGCACACTCTCCATAAATGCCAAAAATAAAAGCCCCCCTCCCCAGTATAAATCTAAGGCCTGAATACTCCAGATTGTTGAATTAAAAAGTATATTCTCAGTGTTGACTTCTGCTTACAAGTGTTCAGGTCTCATTAATTGACTTTTATTAAATGATGTACCACAGGCCAAAGGAAGATTACATTTTGAAAATACCTCAAATCTCTGCAGGAAAAAGCAATGAGCTCTTGAGGAAAGAACCATAACTACTGCTTTTGGAATGAATGGTTGCTTTTCAGGCTTTCTGGAAGATTCTCACAGTAAATGGAAGGTGCCGTGTGCCTTACATGGGACGTTTGTTCAACTCAAGAGGGTCACGGGACGCTGACCCCATCATCATTCAGACAAAAACAGACTAAACACAAGTACGGCCCGTTTACCAGCCACAAACATGAGAGCACAAGACAAGGCACAAGTCCCCACCGTCACTTCCTGATTCTTCCCTCCAATCATGAGTCCCTCAGAAGTCCTCGTGCTTCTCCCTGCAGCTGCCCTATTGAGCATGAGGTACATGGAAACGCACTGAACTTGCCCAAGGCTAAGCCCTCATGGATGAAAGGCCCCAGTATCTCTGCCAAACACAAGGCTTCCACTAACAATGGGTGTATTCTGCAAGCAGACTGAGGAAGACGCAGAGTCACAGAGAGGCGTGAGCCAGGGGTCATGTCAGTAAGTCCGAGACGGGTGGGATCAACATGCCCCATATTACCGCTGTTGGCACACTGATCAACAAACCGATAAATCACTCACACTCCGCTTGGAACCACAAAAGTAGAACATTCAGTCACAGAGGGAACCAGACATGCCATAAATCCTGCTTATGCAAATATGCTTCTTTACTATTCACCGTTAACCTGTTAAGTCAGTCTTGCTTGAGTGTCAAGTAGTTAAACATTCATATCATTGGATGCCCAACAAGGATGAGCTACACGTGAAGCATAACTGTCTAATCCAAGTAATAAAACTTTCATGCGGTTTGTATATTTTATTGCTGTCCATTCAAATTGATTCTAAGTCACACTAAATTTATATTCCCTGAGGAAGGTCAGTGTTTTTACTCAGTGATCATAAAGACAAAGCAAATATGGGGTAACTATAAATTTACTTCCTTCATTAGAAAAATACAGATCTATTTACTTCCAGCATAACAATAGGGTTAGAAGTCCATAGAAAATTTCCCTGTCCTTTGTCGTACCGGGGTAGGACTCATTGACATTGAAGGCGAAGGGATGCTAGTTAGCATGTATGGCCAGAGTATGCAAAATAAACTCTGCCCCTAGCCTGCATTGCATCAGAAACATTTACATTTCTAAGTGTTGAGCTCATGGATACATTCACTATGATAGTGCAGTCTAAGACACGGGACCACACAGACTGTGATGACAAGTACCGTCGGACAAGCACTGAGTGTACGTAACTCACATTAGGGTAAAACTGGGGAAATATTACAAGCCTAGGTGAGACTGGACCAGAGTTGGGTAATTCAGGTTGAACAAAATCCCGGTCTGGACTTTTACTTTCTGGACCTGAATAACCCAACTCTGGACTTGACAAATCAGCGCCAGTGTTAAGAAGAATGTGCACTAAATGGCAATCCAGAATCCCAAGCCAGGATTTTTAAAATACCAAGGTCAAATGGTAGCCCTACCTAGGTGTGCCCTGTAATGGATTGTGGTTATTGGAGCTACACAAAAAAATACTGAGGACTTGACCTCAGTGTCCTCAGTGGTAGGCACAGGCATGCCATAATTCAACACAGTGTTGCCTACATTTAACAGTTTGCTTGGGCACTGTAAATGAACTGTACATAGAGGAAGGGACATTAATTTAGAAACATATATCACCATTAGCAGGAACATGTGACTTTATTCATGATCTGGACATGAAATATTTGCTTCCTGTAGTGCCCAGTGGCAGTGGAAATACATAGCCTGTCATCTTTTATGGAGAATGGAAAATATTTTGCCAGACTTCCACTTTCAGCATTAATGGAGATCCAGCACTAGGCTACTTAAAGTCAGAATAATGAGCTGTGTGTGGGAAGATTGTACAGCAAATCATTTGATTATTAAATTATAGTAAATGTCAAAATATCCCTGCTTGAATATTGTAGGGCGAAGCTATCTAAGTCATGGTCCCTAAGGACCGAGCATTGCAGATTCCAGCCTTCCTTTACCTGTGAGCCGGGTGAGTAGCCTCTGACCAATCAGAATCAGTAATTATTAAAATAACTACCTGGGAGAACTGAAAACAAGGCCTGGAACCGAGGGCCAGACTTCAAAATGGGGGATGTTTACGTCCAGTTATTTCCTAGAAGAGGCGTCAGTATATATTCTTATTTGGCTTGTTTCGTTTCACATACTCTGTTTTTGTGTGACCATGTCAACGAGAGCTGCCTGCATGCAAATAATGAAAAAAAAACCCACAGAGCACAAATGATCTATATTCAACTGGTATTTAAATAAAATATGCAAATGCTGTGTTTTATTTTAAAAATGTACTTTTAATAATCTTGTGCTGAAGCATACTGCTATGATAATATAAATAAAACAAGACCCATTTCCGAGATGTATGACCTCATTATGATTTAAAAAATGCTACACTTTTGCTTGCCATAAGGACTTTATAATTAGAGACCTTTTGACCTCAGTCAGCTGTTCAGCTCGTACATCTGAACCAATGGCCCAGCACTAAGAATTTACAGCTTGTAATTCACCTGTAATAGTAGGACACAACAGATAGGTCATTACAGGGCCATTTTGGGCTTGAAGCTGCTACGGCTGTACTATGAGTTACTGAATTACCCTTATGGGAATTTCAGGGAGGAAACCCATTTGAGGCCAATACTGTGCCTGATTACAGTAGAATCCCAGCAGAGCCGTTTCCCCCACAATGCTTTCCGCAGACACCAAAAAAGCTAAATGCTGTCTCCTTGGTGCATGTGTTCTAATTTTAATATCATAATCTGAAATGTTTCATTTACCCATCTTAAGGGAAGCCATTCTATGTTCTGCCAATGCACAATTACAGTGATTCAGCTTGATCTTGTTTCCATCCATACATAAGCTTAGGTTTCTTAAGCCGTAATGACTTTTCACCCGGAACATTCCAACGGCATTACGTAAACTGTAACAATGACAAGCCCATATGAATCCATCATTAGCTGGCGACACACAGCATGCATTGCTGGAGAAATCTGCTGGGAAAAAGACCCGAAAACCATCAAACACCTAATGCACGCAGAGTGGGCTGCGACTACTGCATGACTGATGCCCCTAAGTGACAGCTCAGTGCGGGTTTATGAGTCAGGCAGAGGGGAGTACTGTGCATGAGTTTTATAGTGTTGATGGTACAGTCCAAGGCCAGAGCCCCAAACTTTCCACAGCTGTAGCAGGATAAAAAGGTGAAAGGGTATTGTAAGGATACATAATCATTTCATCGAAAAAGAGAAGGGACCATACAATTTCAGCAAAAAAGGTACTTTTCACGCACCCCGCATAAATTAAATGGTACATTCTGCTTGACAGATGCAAACAAGACAATGCGAAGCATGTGTTTCACAAGCATTTGGCCTTAACTGCATGTCATGGGAGCAAAACAGGAGAAACTTTATATGTGGTCCTTATAAAACATGTGGCCAGCGTAGCTGTAACATAAACACTGGAATTCCGGTGTGACAATCAAGGAGGGCCATTCTTCAAATACAGATGTCGAGCCTCGCAGGTCACGAACTCACGTCTTCCTAGAGTGGGGAAGAGGGCCTGGTTTTCCGTAACCATGGAAAGTACACAGAAAAGCACACCGTGCCAGACCTGTGACTGCATAGTGCAGAGGTGCCTAAGTGACCTCACCAACCAGTCTGACTGCTTCCTCCCCGCGTAGCAGCGAGGGAGGGTGCTCAGTTTGACTCACGGCAGACACGATATCATTACTAATATGCACATTTTGTTTTCAACTCAAGGGTTATTTGACTGAAGCTGAGTTCCAAGTCTTTGTTCAACTAATTAATATTAATTAGCAAAGCAGTGAAGACTGACTTTGCAGCAGACTCCGAATCCAGTGGTAAAGTCAGCTATCCTTTCACCCATTTACCGATTCATCCAACCCATCTATCTATCAACTTTCATATGAAGTAGGGTCGCAGAATAAACAATAAGCTTGGAGATCTTATTCATGCTTTTGATATCTAGCAAGCTCCTCCCACTGAAGGTAGAGGCAGGGCCGACATAGAGTCACTGAGGCATTGTCTCAGCACAATCAAGCCACTCGTTTAATGTTTCTGACAATACAGCTGGCTGCTGGAACGCAGTGGGTGGGGGTGGGTGGTCGTTCTGAAGCCAGGCGTCGGCCAGATCGCCGACTGGAGGCCGCAGATTGCTTTTCAACAAACACAAACATCGGCCTGCTGACGCCATTCAGCTGGGCCCGTGCGCCTGACAGTTGGAGGTATTCCCAGGACAAAAGCCAAAGCTGTTACGCACGGGAAGGGACGCCACGTTCCCACTAAGGAAAGAACTGACGGTTTAACTAGCATCCGATTGCTGCGCCTTGAGCTAATGGCTTCGCGGGAGTTGGAAGGTACCGTGGTCTGTCAGAGAGCGTGTCCGTGACCGCAAAGAGCCTGACAAGGTGACAAAGCTGCCTGCCAGGAGGTAGGGAAGTCTGGGTAAATTTACTGGTACAGGCAACTGTAAGTGGTGGAACAGAAAACAAATATCCCTCAAGTGAGAATTGGACACAGGTGATTTGAGCTGCAAAACAGCACCGTTTCTCTGTTCCTCAAGTCTGTTAATATTCATT
Organism: Gnathonemus echidnorhynchus; assembly: GCA_026776725.1. Classification (NCBI taxonomy): domain Eukaryota; kingdom Metazoa; phylum Chordata; class Actinopteri; order Osteoglossiformes; family Mormyridae; genus Gnathonemus; species Gnathonemus echidnorhynchus. The sequence goes on from JAODJU010000108.1 coordinate 21,605,185, forward strand.
AACCTGGACGACCGGCTGTCCTGTTGTGGGCTGTACTATTCATATATACGCATGTTGTCTTTATTCTTTATTGTATCTATGGACATTTTCTGCACTGCACTACTTGAATTTGCACAAACCACTGCATGCATCACATTCCTTGCATTTACTCCTCTCTGTTGGGTATCTTGTGTTTATTACCTGTCTGCATTAAATCCTAATAGTTAGTTGTCTATTGTTGTTGTGTCTCCAACAGTAGCAAGCTGTGCCAACAGAAATTGGCAGGAAGTGGCAAGAAAGGCTCTGATTCTGGTTTCATCGCTATGAAATGACAGCTTCCAAACATTCCAAACAACATAACAGAATCTGAAACATGTGTTTGATCCTATTTAAGGACATACACCCATACTTATCAAAGCAAAATGCCTAATTTACTCCATTAGCTGGTATCTTGGATTTGCTTATTCCTTTTGTAGTTATTTGCAGATTGTCAGCAGTATGTCAGCAGTTTGTAGGAAAACTAAAGAGAATGAATAATGCACAGAAATAAAATATATCTGTGCAAATATTGCTTTCTTTTCATGGTGCTTATCAGGCAGTCAAGTAGGTAATATTCATATTATTTAAGGCAAGATTTCAAGAACTGAAAATAACAATGATAAAGAGATATACAATCCTCCAAATAAAAAATAGACATTATAAAATAAAAATTTGTGGAAAATTATCAAATATAAACATTCCAGGATCTTGGGATGCATTAACGGTCGAGCAAGTTCCACTTCGGATCCCGGGTCTGGCTGCTTTCCACATAAACACAAGAGAAAGTTCCTGTAGAAAACCCTTGACTCGCCACTTCCTGTGATCTGACTCACGAGCCCAGATGGCGGTCATTACGGAACCACCGCCAAGTCTGGAAGTCTTTGATTTGACGGAAAGTCGGTATGTGCAACACCCCTCCGTGGGGCGGTGGCGGACACACAATGGACGTAGACGATGGGTCTGGGGAGGCGGCGGAGAGTGTGGGAGCCGATGCGAGGAAAATGGAAATGTGTCCGGGAAATGCCTGCCTTGTTTTCGTAACCCCCGATACAGCGCACATGTTAAGGGTCATGAGGTAGTGCTGCTTCATAGCACTATTCCAAGTGTCTTGTTAATAAAGCACAGATGCAAAATGGAAAGAATGTTTCTCCAGTGTCAATACTGCAGTAAATCAAAACCGTACCAACCCGTAAAAGCAGCCCCTTCGCTTCAGGAGACCATCCTGTAAAATGTACAGGCAACGGTATAATAACAATCAAAAATTCTATTAAAAATAACATATAAAACCTTGTGTACAAAACTAAAAATGAAAATTCACCATTGTTATTGTGGGGAAAAAAAGAACTGTATAGGATCAATTGAAGCTCCCTGCAAAGGAAGAGTTTCCTGGAATTCCCCGGAAGGTTATGACCTCTGACCTTCCCTAAAGTACCCAACAAATGTCCCATTCCATCTTCACAATTTCTCACAAAAAAGATCTTTGAATAAATCTTTCCCAGGGTCTGTTTGTCAGAAGTTTTTTTTTCTTTTTTTTTTGGGGGGGGGGGGGGGGGGCGCACATT
>JAODJU010000108.1:21606864-21622306 GCA_026776725.1 Gnathonemus echidnorhynchus
GGGGGACACATTGAGCACACCACTCTTCAAGGTATGCATGTTCTGTTCCTTCTCAAACACAGTCTCACAATTTACATTACTAAAGCACTAACTGTCTAATGCTAGTGAGTCAACAGCCTGCTACCAAGAAGCATATGCAGTCTGAGACTTTAATTTCATTGTAAGAGCCCCAGAAATCACATTTTGCTGTGAGTTATTTCCAGTAGGGTCCCATGATGCGGGGAGTCGTCCCTGATTGTATTAAGGTTCTTTTAAGAAGCCTTTGACCTCGACTCCATCCTGATAATGAAACATACTGATCTACCCTGTAGCAAATCATCCACACAACAACTGTCACCTGTCCATTGCCAGGGCATGACCTGCCAAAAATCAACTTCATGACACACGCCGGACCCTCTACTTCTGTTGGAGAAAGGGTTGAGAATGCGTAAGTTTGAATAAACATACCAATTTTGGCACAACACCCAGTTTCCTTCCAGAAATTGGCGCAAAATATTCCAAGAAATACACATTCCGCATTGGGTGTAATCAGCATTGTTCTGTGGTATTGCTGACAAAATAAAATCGTGGGAGCGTTGCGGTTCTGCAGGTTTGGCCTCTATACCCGGGATCGGAAAGTCACCAGTTCAAATCCCCAAGTTGGCAGAGTGATTTTATCATTGGGCCTTTGAGTGATGCGCTTAACTCCAACTGCTTCAGGGACCAGTTCATTCTGCTCTATCAATTGTACATAGCGTTCAATAAAAATGTCTGTTAAATAAAAGTAAATTATCTTAAATGATTCAGGAGCAAACAATCACTGTTGTGTTCTGAGAGTGTTAGCATCCATTCTGGGTTTGCCATTCGTATTGTATGACATTATGCTCTCTTTAAAAGATTTGCTAAAAAAAAGCTTAGCGGTGAGGGTATGATTAGATGTAGAGCACAAATAATGTGACAGTGTTTTTTATATAGCCCAAATGTAGATTGTATTTTAAAAACACTGATGCCAGCCTACAACAGGACTCAGACTGCAGTCTTTTGTTTTAATGAATTAGAGAAGTGGCAGGGTTCCACAGCTCAGAGAGATGGAAAGTTATGGTACAACTGTAATTAGACTGAAACATACTGATCTAAAAAATGTGGAAATATGATTATTCACCCTTACAAGAATATCAGCAATGAAGCGCTGTAAACCAAAATCAGAACTGCACAGTGGTTAGCACAGTTGCCTCATGCTTTTAAGGTTGTGGGACTATATGTTAACCTTGTTAACAGTACCAGTCCCAGCCAAGGTGGCGCCCTAGGCGAACAGCACCGCTGCGCCCCCGTCAGTTTCCCATGAGAAGCTGGCACCCTAAGCAGCCGCCCATGTTGCATATAGGATTTACCATCATGTTTGTAATAAGCTATTATATGTTACATTGCTGTTAAGGCTATAAAATAAGTAGGTAGATGGTCCCTCTTCTAACGCGGAGAGGAATTCTGAATGCAAAAGAAATCTATGTTCCGTCATTCTGCATTACAATCATTTGCACGATTTTCACCAAAACATTATGCCAGCAGCAGAACACTGGGTCAGTTAGGTATAACGTTAGATTGTTTCTAAATGGCAAACAGCTGATAAGGCTCAGAAGAGGGGGGGGCATCCCTGATCATTCATCCGACGAGGACGGGAGCATGTGCGGTGGTACCCCGTTATCTCATTCATTAGAGCTAATCAGTTAGCCTCTGCTAAGAAAACCGTCCGAAAATATCACTCACGCATCGGCAACTAAAATGCACCGTGTTTTAATTTTCAAATAGGGAATGACGGACCCAGAGAGCTCATTGCAAGGCTGACATTTCAGCATGAAACTATGCGGTGGAACATTTTTTCCCCCTGCCAGCCCCCTCCTTGGGCTCCGGCTAATAAAATGTATTTCAATAGAAAGTATATTACTGTAATGGTGTTTCACCCATGCGAATGTAGCCGGTTATATCATACCGCAATCTCCCGTTTTAAAGTGAGTTTTGAACGCGATCGTGCCGAAATGTTAAGCTCAGACGCTAGATCTCTTTTTCCATTATGTCCTTCTCCTTTCACTATTGAGAATGAATGCTATCTGAAGTCCTTTTCCATGCCCGCCTTCAGAAAATGGGAAACGGGACCATTTTAACCCTTGTGTTTTGTGGACAGCAATTACTTTACAAGTATAAAACTATAACCGCAATAAAGGACATATGATCAAATTACTTGTAATTAGCCCGCGTATAAACCAGTGCAAGTACTGATTTTTGGACACATTTGGCTGACAAACGATACTCGAATGGACCATAAATTTATATATAATTGTCTTCACTTACACTAATTAATGTCGTCGGGAGCCCTTGGTTGTAATTCAACGTGGTATCTAATTAGCCGATATCTATACTTAGTTTTTAATGTCCGTGAAATGTGCATGCCGTTCTCTGTGTTCATTCATTCAATTCTGGCTCCAGTTTTTTAAGCGTTAGTGTATAACAAGCCTGATCGTTCACGTTGTCTTATCTTCGTGTTTATATATAGGCAAACGCATCATACCGGCTGGATATGTAAATGTCATGAATTATATTGGAGCCGTTTATGTGCCCTGATTTATAATGATTTAGCAAATCAAAATTTGACACACACACACACACATTCTACACGAACATTATTTATAGTACAACCTACAACCTAAACATGTATTTGCTCTATCTGCTGTGAATCCGCATGGCTGGAAATATGAAAGAATTCAACAAGAGAATCTCAGCTGTAGTTTCCATATTATTTCAAAGACATGTTCTTACCTGAATCTGGGAGAATCTTTGATACATTCTTCAAAGTCCACCGTCATTTTATATATTATTCCTCCCCCACTTTCAATCTGTAAATTTCATTGCCCGCAATCAAGGAGGGAATGGTATCGTGTAGTCCGCTGTCCTGCCTTAGTCCCGAGAAGCAGTGTCAGGGCTCGTCTCGCACACTAACCACACTGAGCGCATTACTAGCTTTCGCCTGGTGCCTTAAGACTAAGGGACCGTCGTCAAACTTCTACTCCATTGATAAATCATGCCGAAAGACATGCGCGCGGCCAGTGATTTCATTAAAGAAAGCCAATGCACATTTTAATATTAATTTAGAAAATTAAGGTAGCATCACTGCGTTATGACCTGGTTTCTGATAATTTCGTATATGCTGGCAGACTGAACAAGCATTATTGCATAAAATATAAATTAGGTATTTAATGTTGCGTGCCATACATTATTATTAGGTGTATTTAAATTTAAATTAACGAGAACAATCGGGTCTTATGCTATGAAAGCAATAAAATAAATATCTTATCCTCAAGGGCACCATGTTTAACGGCATGTGTATAGGTTTATAGGGGAGCACTGCGGATTAATCTCAGCTCTGTACCTAGCAATTAATTTAGCGCAGTATTACACTGAAGAAGACGCTAAAAATATATGGAAGTATAGACCTGCCTCTGAGCCTTAGGCTCTAACTAAGGCATTTTACGATTACTTGTTAAATTAGATTATATATTCCTGGGTAGGACAAGAAATTGTTCAATAACAAATTTGTAAACGCATTCAGTCTTAAATATTTCTTAATTATACAAGGACGATTTTTATCTGGAATGAGGGACAACTGTTAAGAGACGATGATAAATCGGCTTGCATCGATGACGGTAAAGCTTAACATACGCTATTCTAGTCTCCCAAGATCGTTTACCTTAACTTTGGAGACTATCCCCAAGCGAATAAAATAATCCACCTATGTCCGTGACGTAAGCATCATCATCATCATAATCATCATCCAATGTACTGCACACTTTGATTAACTAGGTTACCTTTTCTGAGGGGTAGCACCAGTACCCTACTTCTCATACATGCTCATTTCAGGTCAGATCTTAAATTACACTCTGTTTATATATGGAATGGCACTGTACAGTGGCTCAGGTTTTGTGCTCTTCCACCACACCTCCAGGGTTGACGGTTTGAATTCCTACCCCTGTTCCATGTGTATGTGGGGTTTGCAGGTTTACTCTGTTTTCTGTGGGTTTAAAGTGGGTATTCCAGTTTACTTCTACAGTTCAAAAACATCCAGCAATTTCTAAAATGATCAATAATGCGTGTGAGAGCATGTTCCCTGCAATGGACTGGCATCCTGTTCCACTAACATGTCAGTTGAATGATTAATGGATGTACAGTGCTTTTCGAAAGTCTTAGGCAGTCACAAAAAATGACATGTATATGTTCGTCATGTTGGTGTGAAGCTATAATATTATGTCTGTCAAAGTGTGTCAACTTAACCATTTCAACATCTCCTAAAGTCACCCCAGTGTTTGGAACAGCCATCCAATAGGACATTCTTAAGTGACACGGGCCCTAAAATATTGGAGAACATAATTGCATTGGGGGCCCAACATGATATGCTTTTATAGAGTCCAAAATCTCTATCAGAGATTTGAGGCCCCATGGAAGCATTTCATTTTGGGCCCCCAACCCAGACCAGTCCAATTACATTTGAAAATTTTTGTAATCATCCTAACTTCCCCCTGTTATGGCGCCCCCTGTCCAAAAATACATTTCAGCATGTTCAGTGCAGTTCAGCTGTACAGAAAACATGCAATACCCTAACATACCCACTAGTGTATTTGTAGGATGTCACTTCATTTTTTTTAATTGTACCAGGTCTGGTTACTGTAATCCTATCAATGGATGCCTATGAGGGCCCACCAATGTTTTTTTTATAATTAAAAAAGGAGGAAACAGTCATTTCCTGTTCTTCCAACACTGCACCTGCTCCATTTAGACAATAACCATCCACCTGCATAGTCTCTGCTCAGTGTCTGGTAATGCTAATTTTCACTCAGTTTTTCATTCATGGTCACGATAAGAATTGTCAGTGCTGAAATCTGTCCATTGATCCATTGCAGCTTGTGGGCAGACTTTTAGCCCTGGTATTTCCTTGCCTGCCACAAAACATTCTTGCGCCTTCAAAGCCAGTTAGTCTGTCACATGAAAGAGGCTTTCATTTGAAACATTTGGCAGACAATGTAGTGAGACAATGGTCATAATGGAAATGATTGTACCAGTTAACTAAATCGCTGCCATTTGCTATGAAAATGAAGCACCGTGGAATGCTGTTTGGTGGTTGGTTGATGTATTCTCTTGACACCTCTTTCTAGAGTTTAATTTGAAAGACTTGCATCCCCTTCCCAGGGTGGACGATATCTCAGATGCATTAGCGGGTTCCCTGTGGTTTAGTCTCTAACAGTTACTGGTAGGTTGAGGTTGCTGAGGAGGACCAGGAGAAAATGGCCTTCATGACAGGCAGGGGGTCTTTACCAGAGGCGGTCGATGTCTTTGGGCCTCGCTAACTCAGCACATGTGTGCATGGTGTTCCTAGATGATGTGCTGATAGACAGCCCCACATTCAAGGACCGTATGTCTAGTTTTTTGGCTCGAGATGATGTAGTATTCCTGGGGCATGTTGTTTCTCGTCATGGCCTACAGCCAGACCCTCGAAACACAATTTGCAAAAGAAAGTCTGTAGACTTAGCAAAAGCCTGCAGTTTCTTATACTTTAATTCATCACCTTAATTTAAAGATAGGCATCTCAATTTAGTAAATGATCATGAATATGAAAAATCATGGCATATAATTCCCCTTTGTAATATGTTACAGTTCTCTTAACATTGCCAGCGATATATATTTCATTCATGTTTTTGTATTTGTTCTCACTACTGATTATTTCACATGATAGGGACAGCATGATTCCTTTACATCAAAGAAAACATATTCAGTTTCAGGGGAATTTTTATAAATCGTCTGCAACTGAAAAGTAATCAGTTAATGTGACAATATGAACCTATTGTTTCACACAGGATTACTGGTATAACTGAATAAAAGCACCAGATGGAAGAATTTACAATGTGATTTTTTTTCTTAACAAACTGAACAAATCCTTAAGAATACTATTGTTTTTTTTCTGGGTGTTACTATGATTATGAACATGAAATTCTTCACGAAAGTGAAACTTTGGGATTGGATGACAGACTGTGTAGTTTGGTTCAAGCTGTGTGTCTGAGGTGCTCACATAGTGCACACTGGTACGCACTGGTGTGTGCGTTTCATCAGTGTATATTTACTTAGCAGATGCAGTGATGTACAATTGGCAAAAGTGGAGTCACCTAGTCCCTGGAGCAACTGATGCCCTGCTCAAGAGCCTGATGGTGAAATCACTCCGCTATCCATGGGCTTTGAACCGGTGACCTTCTGAGAGCAGGCAGAGAGTACTAAGGCACTGAGTCACACGCTGCCTCAGCAGTTTTATCAATGAAACCTGGAGCCCATATGATTTATACAGGGACCCACAGCACAGGGGTGTAAGCTTATTTCATTTCTGAGCAACACTTTTGCCAACAGACAGGCCCTCTTTGTCTGGCTTGCAGATGCTTAACATCAGTTCTGCACTGCGCTGCGTTTCCCAGAGACCCCAATGCAAACACAGGAAAGCAGCCATACCGGCCTCCTGTGATTTATCCGTTTATGCTATATCTTCAACATTTTTTTCATTGAATGGTAGCGAAATGTTCACAATGTACTGTGGAAATAGTAGCTATTCGATTAATGCATCAAAGCAATACAGATCCTTGAATGAATTTAGGCAAAGAGTCGTCGTAACATCAGAAGCAGTGGATGCCTTTTAAGCTTGAGCTATAATAAAAATACAAAGGTGTCAGCATTGGTAAAAGGTGCAGAAAACTCCCAGTTTTTAAAAGGTGAGAAATGCCTCAAAAATTGCAAATTAAAAATAGCCCAGACATAATTTTTCAGTGTGTGAAGTTTCAGCCAAAAGATACACAGGGCATCTCCTCTCCAGATGCTATGGATCACTCATTTTGCACATGGTTTCAGGAAGCCGATTTGGCGTTGATTCTGGCCACCCGACAGAGAATACTGCTTGGTTTACTTTCTTCCAAAAAAGAAAAAGAATTTAGAACCACTGAGTCAACTGTGACTACTCTTTGCCGACGGACATAATTAACAAAATGTGTCAAATGCATAGAAAATACAGAATAATAACTTTAATAACAAAAAATAAAGAAGTACAGATTGCATAAATTATTTGGACTGCTAGCTTGAGTCTGGGCTATGAGAGGCAGCTCCGACTGTTAATCACAGATGGTGAAAATGCTGCTTGAGTATTAGCATCCCAGTGACTGGTGAAATGATGCAGTTTCCATATGGATAAAATAAACAGTCGTCCATGCATTGTCTTAGAAACAAGCTACATTCAGTGGTAAGTTCGTGAAGTTCCTTTGCCTGCCATTTCATCGAGTTGGATCTTGGTGTGTTTATGTGGCTGGCAGCCTTTGCTATAGTTAATTCTTTTCCCAAGTGTCAGCTAAAATGCAAGATTGGGGGGCCAGAAATCCACAGATTCTCACGCAGAAACCTGATATCAGAACGGATTTCAGCTCTTGAGTCCTGATGTGATAAGTGATGCTGCAAAGATGCAAACATCTGCTGTGGCTCAGAATCAAGCCGGAGCCTTTTTGTGCTTTTCCAACAAATATCCTCCTCATGCTGACTTCTTTTCTTTTCTTTTTCCATAAACTTTGCTCTGGGTACTTTTCAACCTGTAAAGTCAGCACTTTAAATGCACTTTTATTTGTCTTAAAACAGTACAAATCGAACTGTAATATCTCGTAATCAATAAGGATTTGGTACCTTTAGTGGAATAATTTCAACTGTATGTCATTTAATAGCTGCAATGCAAAACCAACGACTTCAGAGTTTGATGCAATTCAGAATGAAAGGTAACAGCCAGCTGGTACCTCTTTGACATGTGCTCCGTTGCTGAAATTATCATTATGAGACTCTTCAATCCAAATGTACAAAACAAACTAGCCCCTGTAAAAATCCAATGGGAAGAGGATGAACGCTAACAATTTTCATGTTTTCAGTCAAAAATAGGTCTGCGTAGATCTACACTAAACTGATGTACAACAATTAGACATCAGATTACCCTTTGACATCATGCTAGATGTAACTATGGGAGTTATTCTGTGCTGCTTTTTCCTCAGCTGGCAGTGAGAATTAAGTCTGTGTTTTTCACAGCATATCAGACACCACATCGGGGCAGTGTCAGGTGGGATCTTACCATCTGTAAGTCATGGCTTGTGCAAGTTTTGTTAACCACCTTGTGCTGAGAGGATGCTGATTGAAAAAGCTTCCATCTAGGAAACTATAATAGGGATGCCTTTACTAAGCGAGTGTTGCAAGTGTTGAATCTTTTTTGTAATGGCAAATATATGAGTACATGAGACAAACACCATGCTGTGGTATCATTCATGGTGTCAATCTATTCAGCACACTAGTGCTTTATATACTGAGCTGAGCACATGGTCATATCTAGGTCAGAACTGGCATTCAGCTGTAGGATCTCACAGAGTCCAGTGAAATTTTGTTGCTATTGCTTTTAACTGGACCCAGTTTTGTGGCATTGGGGGAATGTTTCTCTGGTAGGTTTTAGCAGTAAAGGAGCTAGGCTAATTGCCAGCATGCCACTACTTCACGACTTGCCTGCCAAGCTGAATCAGATCCAGCAAGCATTTTTTTCTGAGCTGCAATTTTGAGAAACGATGTGCTAAAAACAGTTTCTGATGGAGCTTATGCAGTAATGGGTTACCTAGACTGAAAGCCCTAAAAGGGGCTAGCATTTAATATTATGGACAAATGTTTTTACCTTGACTTTCTTATGTAAATGTGTCCAACATATAAATTAATTGTTTATGAAACCAATAATTGTAATATTGTTAAAGATAAAAGAATAATTGTAATTTGATCAACTTACTGGTTTCAATAAAGTCTCCATGGGTTGATTATGTAATGACCAAAAAATTTCGACTTGTGGCCATGTTTCCAGACAAATCCAATGAGAAGCAACATTTGTTTCACCTTTGAGCAAATCTGACTTGCTTCAGTAATATACGTTATAAAATTAACTGAATAATTAACTAACCAGCTGAAGGGCATACACCACAGAATAATTAATACTATGAAATATTATATGACAGTACTTCTTATACTATTTTATATATTTCTTACATATTATTTTTTTATATATTAGATATTCAGACGTTTCAGTAGTATCAGCATACTTTGTTTAATGTTGAAATACAATAGTAATAAGGTAAACAAATTGTTTACAAATAGTGACGACTCTGTACTTATAGTATCTATAATACCATAGGAACCAATCAGACCACTTGGCATTTCACATTTCGCAATATCCTCCTTCAGGCTAAAAATAAAGGACATTATTCTTGTATGTTTTTACAGTTCAAACCCAAAGGAAACATGGAAGCTGGAGTGGACGCTTCTTCATGGTGGCCCATTGTTCACTGTCATCCTGAGTTTAGAAAAGCTGCGTGCCTGAATAGGGATGACGTCACTGGCCAGCCTTCGCGACCAGTCCATGTACCCCTTGGGTTGTGTTGCTGAGATAAAGATGCTGGGAGGTCGGAGTAAATGCTCCGAAGAAAGTTTGTATAACTCAGGCACTTTCAATGAAACGTCCCTTCAGGCAGCAGGTTTCACCAAAGCCAATGACATGATATGCCCTGCCCATCATGTCCGCCTGACCCGCCTGTCTCCTCTCTGACGTGGCCCTGATGAGCCATGTCTGTTGTTTGTTACCCCTCATTAGTCTTCGTATTTAAGTACCTGTGTGTTTCGTCAGCCCCAGTTCAGTCATTAAAGTGAGTCCTCTTGTTGCTCGTGTCCTTCCCCATCCTTCTCTTCCCGTTCTGACCCCTTGCAGCCCTATTTCTTTTCTTGTTCTGTTCAATAAAACCCCCTTTTGTTCTCCTGCCCCTGACTCCTTCATCCCACAAGTCGTGACAAATGACTGATGCCAAATTATGCAGATGGTTTCAATCTATCTGAACAATATTATGTGAAGCAATCAAATAATCAAAGCCCAACTAAATCAAACTACTTTCGGCAGTTTCTACACTATGACATTAATATTCTACATATTAATTGCTTGGCTGGTGTTTCTATGAAGAACGTTGACCAGGCTTTGCTGGTGAATTTGCGCTCATCCCTGTGGTTTTAAGAGCCTTGCATCAAATACAACCCATGGGGCAAAAATGATTGGAATTATGAAACCAAGGCATCGCTGCATTGGCAAGCAATATGAAATCTGTGTTCCAAAGACCATAATTCCTGTTTTCAGTTAAAATCCTTGAAATGTAAGGAAAAGTCTAGCTGCTTGTTTTCCAGAGGCCTTTTAAGGACAAGTCAAAGGTCATTTGTAAAACCGGGGAAAGACTGAACAGGCACTTCTGTTAAGTGAAAGGAAAATGGCCAGGGGTCCCTGCTAGAAACATATCCTGCGTGAGGGATCATGTCCCTTACATAAAGCTGTTCTGTCACCCCAAATCAGGACCATGTTTCCTTCTTCTCCTTCCTCTCCGTCTTGACTCCCTTTTTCTTTTTCTTTCTTTCTTTCTTTCTCTCTGAGATCAAAGCCATAATCATTCTGTTTGGAGGCACTTTTTCCGTAATCAATGCCGTCAGCCGACTGAATGGGTAATGAGCGTGGGGTGAGATTCAGAGGCAGCTCAGGGCTCTCTGAGATATAATCCCAGAAGCTTTCGGATTGCACAGATCTGCTTAAGTGGAACATAGTGCTTAATTTGGATCAATGCATTCTAGAGCTTCAGTGTGTCCAGATTTGCATTGGTGCTCTCAGTTAAAAGACCCTTCCCCATTCATTTGCAGCCCATTTACTATCTAAAGTAGGGATTGTGTTGGAAAATTATAGCTGCAATGTTAAGATTTTCCAACAGGACATATTTTGGTCTTAGTTATACTGCAGGAGTCGTACATTGGATCAGTATGCTGGATCCATTTATACTGTAATATGAACTCATGGATTTATCGCAGTTATAAAGTTCGACCATTTCTAGTGGGATTAAGGTTGGCTGGATGAGCCGCAGATGCTTCTCCCATGGGTACAGTAATGCTAACCTGCAAAAGCAATCGCTTATTTGGCACTGCTGTAAACAACGCCCCGCAATGCAACCCAGCAAGTCCCTTTCTCGTCAATGTTTTAGCTGGTACAGTAACAGTGAATACATTCATCCGAGTGGCGATTGAGCATGTAATGAGTAAACCTGTCCACAGTTCTTGCACTGAAAATGTTGTGCTCTGTAGTTAGTAAAAGATCATACAGACGGCTACACATAACCAATGGTATTCATGATTGTGCTTAACCCCAAGGTTCATGTAATCTTCCTATAGTGTTGTCATGCTATCGCCATGGAAATACAGAAACACTGACATCGCGAATGAAGCTGCACGAGGCTTTGGAAAGTGGGGGAATCATGTGACGGACACATGTATGTGTAAGTGGTCAGGCACTCATAGCGACATGCGTGTACCGCATGTGTGTGTGCATAGCGGGATTTGGGGACCACAGAGCATCTCTGATTTTAAGGTAGAGGAAAATTCCGGTCACTGGGTTGGACAAAGGGAGGGCAGGCTCCGTCTGTCAGCTCGGCTCTGAGCTTCCGCGATGCCCCGCTTCATGGCAGGCAGCCGCTCCGCCACAGCGAGACGCCAGCAGCGATATATTGGTTTCTGGGAAAGTGACCTACTTTCTATTCCTCCTCTGCACCCTCTGCCCGCCCCCCTCAGCAATTTACCCCAGTCTTGTCTGTTGTAGCAGTTGTGTTGTTGTGATCATGTCCTGTAACGTTACTCTTCCACACCACAGGTATGATGAAGGACCTACTACAACTAACTTGCTGACTCGTGAATTTTTGAATGACCGTCCTTGATGTGTGCGTTTAATCCTCATTGGTGAAGTTAGATCTTCACATAACTCATCCATCCGTCTTCCTGCCAAATGTCCTGGTTCATGGGGGGGGGCTGGACACCAGCCAATGATACACCCTGAATGGGATGCCAGACCATCACAGGGCACACACACACATGGAAACAAAGGTCTGTCAAACAGATCATTTGAGGGCGTGTCAAAGTCATTCCTGACAGACGTATTCTAGCACAGAGGTTCCTATGGCTGTGGCTGGTGTTTTTAAGAAGTGAACCCTAACCCTCAGCACTCTCACCACAGGCACAATAATAAGGGTCAAAACCAAATCAACTAGACTTTCATTGTTGCTGTAAAGCAGTGCTTTGAAGGCCTAAGGAACATTCTACTGTTTAAGCACCCAAAAAAAAGCTCAAAGGAATTTAATCAGGAGACCCTTCATGTAATGAGCTAAGTGGGCATTTAGAACAAAGTGCCCTGTCAAGATGGGCTGACTCTGAAATACCTTTAATAAGGGATCCCATGAAGCAGATGTGAGGACCGGTGGACGGTTATGGCCCAAACAATAGATCCTCTCTTCATGAGAAAACTGTGGAGGAGAGATGCATTAATTTTCTCTTACTCAATGTCCATAAAAGCTGTTGTATTGCTTTGAAACCTGATGGACAAATGGGATTCAGAGGATTCATATTGATGTAAATTTTACGTTGGGCTCATACTCACAAATTGGTGTGTTGAGTCTGAATGTCACCTTTAAAAATGTTAAGTCAGTGCTTACCTCTAGCTATTCCACAAAGACACTGAAGGATTATTGTTTAAAGCAGGGGTGCCCAACTCCAGTCCTGGGGGGCCGGAGCCCTGTGTAACTTAGTTCTTTCCCTGTTCCACCATAAATGATTCAGCTCAAGAGCTATGTGGTAATTAGCACAAGGAGTTGAATCAGGTGTGTTAAATGAGGGGAAGCCCAAAAATGTGCAGGGCTCTGGCCCCCCAGGACTGGAGATGGGCACCCCTGGTTTAAAGTAACATTTTCTTCATAGCGAGGCAGACGGTGCAGGAAAGCATTCACCCTGGGTTGAACACCAGTCCACCACATACATGTAAACTGTATCGCTTTCTCGGTGCCTTAATGTCCATATTTCTATCTCTCAGTATTTCTATAATATTTATTGCTTCTCATTTGCACACTGATCAAAGAGAACGATATTTCACCTCCGCGTATGACTTCATGCATCATATATCTGAAGTTGACAATAAATATTGCTTTGATTTTGACATGTCTACATTAAGTATTCGGCATAACTATTCATAGATAATACAAGTCATAGCCTGGTAAGTTTTCACTCAAGAGGGTTTTTATTTCTCAAATATAAGCACGTTTGCCCCAAAGGCAGAGAGCCTCTTAGGAATAAATCTGTCAAAGCCACTTAGCATGCTTGCCTATGCCACTGATATTTCATGCACCCGGCCTGTTAGCACTGATTAGCAGCGCTAGTAAAAAAATTTTCAGCCAAACTGCTTGCAGTGTGACTCAGAGAGCTGCTCTGTTAGTGGTAACGCACACTTCCATAAGGATATCCATGCACCTCAGCTGGACAGATTTGCCCGTAGGGTTATAAGGAACCGCAGAAGAAGGAGAGATGTTAATGGTCAGCTAAGCTACATAATGCCCAAACCACGGCTTTGCTATCTCTAGCCAGAGAATCAGTCTAGCCACAGGCCGCTTTGATTAAACACACTGGGCTTTCCAGTTACTCTTCTTTCCTGGTCCAGAAGAAACTGAGACATTGAATCATATAGTTGTTTTTCCAGTTTTCCAAGTTTTACCTTATCCTTTACCTTATTTACCTTATCAAGTGTTTTTATTGCGATAATCTGATTCAAAGCCTTGACATATTGGCCAGCTGCTGACACGAAGACCACGGACACATTATCCAGTAGCAGTAATGCATCTAGTTACTATAGTACATCTCAGCTATGACTAAAGCACATAAAAACAGAAGGTACAGCTTCATAATTTATGTATTTTCAGTGTTTCCAGTATTAAAGAGAACACTGCACAAGCAGGCACCTTGTAAGGCTGTTGTACTTTAATGTCATTTCAGTTCTTGGGAGGAAATTAAGCACATGGTTAGCTATAGGATACAGTTTGTCAGGAATGGTCCAATGTCTGTTGGTACTATGTCTGTTCCCTGTTTGGCCTGCAGGTGTCGCTGGCCATCCCATGTCCTTTGCTCATAATGTGTTTTTCTGCTCCTTGGGCCACAGTGTGACTTAATGGGCTGAGCAGGTGGCTGTGTTATCCAGACTTCCCTAATTTTGATATTGATGTTTATTTTTGGTTTAATATGTATTTGTGCTGCAGCTCCCTGTTTTTGTCCCTGTTATTCCCAGTTTGTACAGTCCAGTTACCCTTTTTATCTAGTCTCCTGGTGTTTGATCCTTTATCTGCTGTTTTCCCTCCCCTGTGCTTGTTGCTGCCTACACCTGTCTCTTGTTGATCCTTGTCATGTCAAAGTGTCTGTCCTTGCATCAGTCTGCAGTCAGTCATCATGGTTGCTTGCTACTGTTTAGATGTATAAGTTGCTTAATGTTTTGCTCCTTGCTCTGCTTTGTTTGTTCCTGTGCTTCTCCCTGCTTTAGTTCCTGTGTTCTACCTACCTGTCATCATTAGACCCCTCATGTTTCCTTCTGTTTCTTGTTTTTTGATGTCAATAAAGTCCCTTTTTTGGAATGCTGCAATGAGGGATGTCCATGTTCTACGCCACACCTCCATAACTTTAATATCTTTATTCTGTCTAACAACCTCTTAATAAATACCAGTCCCATGCATTATAGATGGGATACTGTCCAAATATATTAACTGGAAGCATGTACAGCAAAACAGATGATTTTCTAACATACACATATGTCTGATCAACTACTATTATGTCATTCAAAATATGTATTAATATAATTTCAAGGAGTTTAGCTGTTGCGTTGTGTTCTGTAATGAAAAAGCAAACTAATTATAATTTCTGGTAATTTCACATTGCATAAGGATCTTCAGTAATAGAAGGTGGACTTTATAACTGAACTTTCAGGTATTTGCTAAATTACAAAGTTTTCATGACAGCAAATGATGGTGCGAAAATTAAAAGTTTGCCTGCAGGATTTCGCTAGAGTCAGCTGTGACAATCCTGTAAGTATTCAGACTGCATCCATCCCTCTCAACCTCTCACTACATATCACAAAACCATCCATTTGACTTCTTGTCAATTGGCTCAGTGTGGCTTTGACCTCGGGAAATGCTGTGCGTGTCACCAGCCGTTCGTATGGCTGAAGCCCATCTAAATTTCCACGCAGTCAGCACTTCCTCCCGCTACAGTCTCACGTCAGCGGCTGTTCCTTAGACTGTCACTTAGCGCCTGGCATCATATCACATGACCTTCTGCTGCCCTTACTTTTCACCACGTTTCATTGTTCCCTTGCTGTTTGTTCCATCTAATTTTTAATAGATTTTTTTTCCCCAGTATACTGTATACCTACTAGTGTTGTAGTCAAGACCACCTTATCCGAGACCAAGACCTGACCAAGACCAGAGGGTGTCGAGACCGAGACAAG
>JAODJU010000108.1:21663253-21708274 GCA_026776725.1 Gnathonemus echidnorhynchus
AAATTATGGGCGTAAATTAATGTCCGTATAGCACCGAAAAGCTGGCGTCCGGCCAAATGCTTCGTCTGTCATCTGACTAGGGCGGTGATTATTGCGCATGCGCGATATAATATAGATATGATATCGTGACACTGTACCAGTAAGTGACTTTTTAATATCTGAACTTTTACCTTTGTCATCTTCATCTGGTTTATCCACATCATCATCTGTCTTTGTGGTTCCTAGTTAAAAAAAAAAGCACAGGCCAATTATTTTTTTGTATGCCGATAAGAGCAACAATAATACATTCATTTGAAAAATGTACGCACAACTGAGCATAAGTAAGCAATCAGCATTAGTTGCAAAGTAAAAGCACGTTCTAAATCCAAAAATGACGACTGCCTTACCATTTGCTTCTGCTCTTGATCTGTCTTCATTCTCTCTTATCTGCAAGCTACCAAGCTGTAAACAAAATGAAAATGTAAATATAATACGCACGTGGGATTAGGTAAAGTTCGGGTAAAACCAAACGTTTCCATACCGGCAACTGGACTATAACGTAAAAAATAAACACAAGTAGTGAAAACAGGCCCATACAATCAGCAATATTTAATTTAAATACCCTCGTCAACCATTATATCGACGTTTCCGGCAACGGGTGAATTTATATTCAGACAAAATTACTCCACTGGATCTACAATAACTTCGGAAGTCCAAAGACAAATTCAAAAAACTGCTCGCTAAAAATTTAGCACATGAATTCAACGTCTCCTTAACAAAATAAATCCGACGACTGCACCACCACAGTAACCACCAGCCGCCTCAAATCGATTAAAATGTTCACAGCTATATTTTTGATTGCTTGTCTGGAAGAAAGTCTTAATTCATGACGTTAAAAAGGCAGGAACAACTAGCCGGTTAAATTAAGATTGCCCAACTCGTGTTAAGTGATTTGGGTTCGAGGGGAATCGGAAAGCAGGACACTGTCGCTGGCTACACGGCCACCTGGTTAGGCTGGTTAGGATATACTTTTACACTAAAACTGAATAATAACACCACGTTCTCTGTGTTGTGGCTGAACACCAACACAATGGCCAAACAAAGCTTCAAATCGACTACATTTTGATCTGACGCATTTTGTCAGCGCACTGTTTTGGGCCCAGCCGCTCAGTAATAAGTAGCTAGCTAGCTAGCTAACCGTGATAATGCTTAGTAAGTAGCGTGCTAATCGTTCATGCTTACTGATTCTGCTGCAGCTTCCTGCTCGTCCACAGCCAGGGCCCAGGAATCTGTCGCCATTTTCCGATTAACGATTACTCAAAGTATATGTCGGGTTACGCTGTTAAGTGATTTAATGGGATGCCAAAGAGAACACACTTCTTTCCGGATGCCCGACGATGCGAAAGAGAAAGACCGCTAAGTGGACGTCCGCTATTACCACCCTCCGCCTGAAACATAGACAAAGCAATATTAGTTCCTAGTCTTCGCTGCGTGTCTATAAAACGAAATATTACTGCGCATGCCTTTTCTTTATTTATTATCATTGGTTATTTTGGCATTTATGCCGCTTTTTCAGCTTAATGACATATGACTGGCGCTCGAAGCTAAGCATTTTTAAAACTCTGTTTTAATTTATAAGTGCAGAGTATTCTTCTACAGCAGGAATTTATCATAAACGTAAAATAAGTCTTATAATGATTCTGCAGAAATTGTCATAACTATATATTTATTTTCTATTGTGCTGTACAAGCATGACGATATATGACAAATGAATGGTTTTCATCATGTTTCATAACATCTGACAAATGTTATTAAAATAATTTTTTTTAAATACAACCATGCATATGCATTGTGACTAAAGAAGAATCCGTCTTTTCCGTGTAACAGTTTTTCTTTCTTGGGAATATCTTAGAAATTTTGCGTAGAACAAACCTTTCTTTCTGACCGCACCAACTATTTTTTTGTGGTAATTCGTGCCAAAAACCTGCGCAATGAAAATGACTTTGTATTCACAAAAGAAGTATTCCTACGAAGAATTTCCATCCATCCATATAACATACAACTTTTGTAGAGGTAGTCAGACCTTGCGGCACAGAAATCCTAGTAATGAGGATTTCTATTCATAAAAATATCAGCATAGTAGAATGGTTTATGGATGCATATATGTGAGTGACAGAGAGAGGGACTGAGAGAGAGAGAGTCTTCTGGAGAGAATAAGCCTTACGGTCAGCACATATTAATTTAATTGTAGAGCGGATGTTGAAATTCCAGCCATGATTTCCCCCCTAAACCAATCTGATTTCCTTAAAGAAACCAGCAGGGCTTGATATTGTCATGGTTACCATCCTAGTAAAATAGGGCTCACCCAGGCAGTGGCCACAAATAGAGCAGCCAGCCAAACTCCTACATCAGATTCAGCAGAGTGACATTAAGGGCTTTGCGATGAGCAGGAGAGTATGGCAGCTGCATACGTAGGGATGAGAGGTTAAGGTGGATCCCGCTTTAGTCCTCATCCCCAAATCACCATCACCAGTAGCTTCCCTTCCCCCTTCCTTCACCTCCACGCATGGCGCTGCATTTCATTGAAACTGGTCCCCAGCCGTAAAAAAGGATGCATGAATGGGGGGGCTCTCATCATCGATTGCAGACAGGAGGAGTGGGTGGTGTTCAGGCTGGGGGTAGGGAGGGGAGGGGAGTGGAGGGGAAGGGGCTGGTAGTCTGTTGCATATGACCGTCTCCCTGCCAGAAAAGCTTTCCAACTCCAGCCACAAGGAGAGCCTGAGATACTTTTTTTTTATAACCACATGTTGCTGTTCCGCCTTTATTGCTATAACCCTCATTATTTATTTATTTATTTATTTATTTATCAGTCATTTATTTCCTTCCTTCCTTCTGGGAGACCTGATATTTCCTCTCACAGCACTCACGGACAATCTGGACCCAAACAAAAGAAAGGGACGAAGAATGAGGAGAGAGAAAACAGCATCCTTTCATTTCTGACCTCGTGGTGAGTTAAAGGACAAACCAAAAGAGAAAACAATCATAACAATTGCCTTTCAAAACAGTTGGCACAAATGTAAGGTAAGACCTGTTTGTTTGAGAGTGCCTGTAGTTGCTTGGTTTTTTGACATTGTGTCTCTCCTCTTGTTTTTTTTTTTTAAATAACTTAAACAGATGCAGGCTTTTCTTTTTTGAGAATATGCATGTATTTATTAGTACCAGTAATTTGATGCTTCATTCATTGCTGAATTTCTGGGAGACCATGATTAGCAGAAAAAAACTGTCAAATGCACTTTGCAGACTTGTAGTGCACTTTTATTTGTTCAAAACATTCTCATATCTATATGTTTTGAAGACCTATTTGTTTTTCAGTGCATCTGCCTATGAGTGTAGCAGCAGGGAACAGTTTATTGTATAGCAAACACTAAATCCAGTTCATGCTGCACCAACAGGTGGTTGTCTCTCCTGGCAGTTTCTTTGTAGAACAAAATGGGGGGTTGCTGTTGTGCTGGTGATGCTGTAGAGTGTCATTACATGTTTTGCTTGAGCCCATTAGCCTTCCTTCAAACCACATAATGTATAAAATCACAGTCCTCAAAGGGAAAGAATCTTTCCATATATTTTTTTCTTCCAGTGTTTGCAGCCACTTTATAGATGTCTGTTAAAATCCAAGAATTAGGGGGGGCAGGAACTGGCTCTCCGGTCTTACATAGCTGATCATAAATGAAATAAATACTGAGAAAAGTGTTTACTTGATATTTTTCTATTTTGTTATTACTTTGTCCATTTTGATATTATAGTAATTTGATCTTACATGTGTACCCTACTACTTGGAAAAAAAAGTAAACATTGTTGCATTTCCCTCACTGCACTGTCTGATTTCTTTTTATTTGTATTGAAATAAAATGTTGACAGCATTCTCTGTGCAAAGATTTTAGATGCATGCAGGTAATGTGAATATCGCAGTGATGTGGCCAGGGTACAGCGACCTAGCAAAGTATGTCCAGAGTGCCACAGAGGCCAAATATTTGAGCAATTGCCTGACACGACGAGTTGGATTTGTGCTGTGGCACTGCTTCACAAAGCGAGGAAGCTGATGCTGCCGTTCTGTCTTGCCCTGCCGCTACGCCACATAAC
This sequence comes from Gnathonemus echidnorhynchus, assembly GCA_026776725.1. NCBI lineage: Eukaryota > Metazoa > Chordata > Actinopteri > Osteoglossiformes > Mormyridae > Gnathonemus > Gnathonemus echidnorhynchus. Next base: position 21,667,370 of record JAODJU010000108.1, read on the forward strand.
ACAGGATGGCAGTATTGACACAGAAACGAAGGCCATCACCAGTGTTTGTGCACTAAGATTTGTGTGACCTTTTCCTCTTCCACGGGGCGAATGACAGGAGCACAACTGACCCTTAACTTAATTAACAGACCGTCCCATGCCTCAGGTTGAGTTATAAGTCCCTGTCGAAGCTTGATAAGAATTGCAGAGTCACATTCTTCCACAACAGCTATTTCCTCTGCTGTCTTGGGGATTTTCAGTAAGCCTTAAGCCAACATTACCCATAGGATCTATTAGCCAGTGTTTCATTTGACTAAGGAGTATGAACATGTAGACATTGTGTTTCATGATGGATGAGTGACTTATCAGCTGGGGGTTCCTGGGGTTTTGTTGGTAGAGTTAAACTCAAGTTGTGTATCTGAACGGTTTTCTGGAGCCAGTTGTGACTAAGGAGTAATATTTTAAATGTCTCATTTTACCCACGATGTTAGGTAGTAATAGACCATTATACACATAACTTACAGTGTCCAATAAAGCAACAGGTTGGAGTTGTACCTCTGTGCTTATCCGACTCAGTTTTGTGGGGAAAAAAGTGACCTGGTCCTGACCAACCTGTCCTTCAGTATTTTTTCTGAGTTTTTACAGAAATTGATTGAATGATGATGCTACTTTTATTGGAAATTAGCGTGTGTCCTCATGCCTCTCCAACTCAGGGGCAGAATGATAGATGGTGCCGAAACTGAATCAGAAGAATTGGATCAAATTATAAAATGAATGACAGCTCGTATTCTCTTGTGCTAATGACATAAAAACAAAGTTTTATGGAGGTTGTACGTGTCATTTCTGTAGGAGATCGAGTTACGATTATTATGTGTTATGTTATGATAAATTGCTATAGTAAAATGCAATGAAGCAGACCAGTGAATGTAGTGAAACTGATATCTGAGAACTAAAAGTCAATCATGGTTTCTGTTTTGTCATTTTTCTTGTTTTTGGATCAGAATAGGGACAGCTAGGTGTTGTGAAAAATGTGGAAATGTAATGGTTTCTTGTTCTTTTCTTCTTTGCCAAAGTGACAAAGAGCGCAGATAAAGAGAGAAGAACCATGCCGGGCTTGATAAATGTAGAGAAACGGAGTGCCCTTCCACTCAGCGTCTCCGAAATTACATCCTGTGTCAGAGGATACACCCTAGCAATGACAGCCTCCATGACGTACAACAGCTTCGAGGACCACCCTATTGAAGGTAAAAATCCTGCACCTTTGTTGAATCAATGCTGTGCACATCAAGAAATAGTGCAATAACCGATTCATCAAAGAGAAAACATCGTTAGTGAGGAACACATTATGCAAATGACTTTGCATATTATGCAAAAGTCAAACACCATGTCCTTCATTAGCAAGTAACTTTAAAGTTAACAACATTCACTTGCAACCAAGATGTTCTTGATGGCCCCCTTAACCTGAATGTTACTGGGAATTCTGTAAGTCTTGTGTATACGTAAATCACTCAATATCATATAAAAGCCGTATATGCTATGTGGTAGAACACCAACAGTGCATAGTGAGTCCTAGAGTGATCGAAGAGGTAAATGTCAGATAGCAGGGAATCGTTTCACAGGTAGATTCGGGGTGCATTTAATTTCCTCTCCATGTCCACCTGACACCTCAGTGTGAAAGTGATTACCCTTTGTGTCCTCTACATGATTTGTACCTGCCAAGCAATGGCAGCGATAATATGCTGTCATCATATTAAACCTGAGGGAAATTTTTAAAATTATAATATTGTCTTTTTTTATAGAGGCTTAAAAAGTACTTCTACCTGGAATTAATACTCAACAAAAGTTAAGAGGTTTTTACAAAATAAAAAATGAAAACACAAACAAATAAATAAGAATTAAAAAGCATATTCCCATCAAGAAAAATAGAGTATAAGGTTTTGAAGTGTACTGCAGCAATGTGTGTAAATATCCCCCAGAATGCGATAAAAACCTGTTATTTTGAAGTTTTCTGAAGAGATCTTTTTTTGGAAAGTTAATAAAATCATTTCAACAGCAAAGTGCCCCCAGGAATCTCACCCACCTGTGAGTTCAAAGAATGGTGTATTTCACTGAATGGTGTATGATGTAGGATCATCATCTACTATCATTAAGCATATGGCCCAGTCTTTCCACAAATAAAATATAAACATAAATATGATGTACTTTGTTGAAAGGAAATAAAAATCAATGCTTGAATAGTGAAAGCAAGGGCTTTTCAGGTCTTTACTAAAATAAATGTGGCATAGGAGTGATTTATCTCTTTTTCCCAATCAGTAGACTGAACAGAGGGAAATATGGACGAAACTGTGGGTCAAGCCTGTGAAATCATCCTAGAGTTATAGGAGCATAGTAAACATGGCCCAACCAACCCTTTCAAATGTTAATGCTGTCTAAAAGTGAAATTTTAGCCTTTTCTTGTACTAGATTTGTAAACTCCCTCTTCTAAGCTGTCCCGGGATTCAAGATTCAAGATCTTTATTGGTCATTTGAAACAGCTGCACTGGAATGTTTGCTTGTTAATATGCACTACCAGTTAAACGTTTTTGCACACCACAGGTTTTTACCACTTTTCAATTTATTTCATAAACTTGCAGATTTTTTTATTCTTTTTAAGCACTGGAAAGTTGAGTGAACAGCTATGACTGAAAATATAAGTCAAATAAAACAAGTTTCCTTTGTAACATGGAAAGAGTATGTAACAGCGAATGTCTGACATCCTATTAACTGGTTGTGTGGTGACGGCATAGTCAGATTCTAGGCCGTCCTTTATGAAACAGAGCATTATTTAATGTCCCATTTACAAAGAATGCCTTGAACATTCTCTGCTGCTATAACTGCTGGAGAAGGTTACTTTGATGAATCAAAGATATGACATTTTCTTGCTAATAAAGGTACTAAAATGGTGAAGGGGAAATACTGTAAATTTATTTGTTAGCAAAGAATATTGAGTGTATTTTTAGTAAATGTTTAGTGAGCAACATGCAAATGTAGAAAATCTCAGTGTGTGCAAATACTTTTGGCTGGTAGATGTGCACTCAGTTACAAAAAGACTAAAGGCAATGCAGAACAAATACAGACAGTGAGAAAATAGAAGACGGTGCCAAATATTACAGTACAGAACAGTGCAAAAACTAGACAATATGCTGATGAAGTACGGTATAAAGTGCAGATGCTATGGAAGTGAAAGTCGAGGGGAATTTTGGATCTTTGAAACTTGAATGGCCTAAAGAAAAGAGTTGTTCTTGAATCTGGTTGCTGCTCTTGAGTTCTGATGCTGCAAAACCTCCTACAAAACTGCAGGAAGGTAACGAGTTTATAGCACCTTTCTAACCAAATCAGACTAACTGCTTTGGAAGGTTGGGTAACACTTTACTTACAGCCATGTTTTAGGTAATTTATAAACACATTCATAATGCATTATCATGCATTCATAAAGCAGGATAAACATATTCATTGAGAGGCATAACACATTATAGCCATGTTTATTATGCATTATGACTGCCTAATGAATATATCATCTACAGTACAATGCACTACAGATACCTTCATAATGCATTGCAAAGCAACCTTAATGCTAATATGGACCATTATAATGCATTATAAAGGGATCTATAGTGCTTTATAGATGAGAGCTCCATAAAGCATTATGGCTATAATGTGTTATGCCTTTTGATAAGTACATTTTGATAAATATATTGCTTTATGAATGCATTATTATGCATTATTAGTTGTTAGCTGTTAGGTGTTTATAAATGACTAAAAACATAGCCTTAAGTAAAGTATTACTGAATGTTGAATTATCTTTCATTCCAGGCATCTTCATCTACCCTTTGGACGAATGTTCAACAGTAGTAGGATTCGAGGCCATGATCTCTGACCAAATCATAACATTGCAGATCAAGGACAAGACCAAAATTGATGACTGTTACTTTGATTGCTGTTCGACCGCTAATGAAGCTTTTCAGAGTGGCACAGGTAAGAACATATCGGGATGTTTAAAATGAAGGGGTCAAATCAAGCAAAAAAAACAAGAGTCAATGAAGAAATGTGATTCCTCATTGATTTTTGAATGACTGGTCATTTGAGTGCCCTTGAAGTTCACATGGCAAACAATTACATGAAAGGCATCATTGTACTATACAGGAATGCTGTAATAAAACAGAATATTATAGGAATATTATAAGAATTCTGAGCCAGGAGCCAAAAGAGTCCTCTAAAAATTCAATTAGCTCCTATTTTTATTTGTTTCTTACGAAGTCAAGACTTATTGCTCATGTGATCAAATCAATTCAGCACAACATAGGCCTGGACTTAGCGTTACTAGCGTAGTGACAAATCTACTTAGCTAGCTGGGCTCCTGACTGACTTTTACAGTGCGAACAAGAACAAAGGTCACTGCAGTAACTATCAGACATAAATCATAGTTCCACTGCAGTTTCTTTCCAAAGCACCATCTAATTGCTTCAGAGTTTGGCAATGCAATTATGCTTAATCCTTTGCCGCAATAAATAAAATGATTGGCAAAAATGATAAGTTTGATCAATGGCTTCATTAGGATGGCATTTATTTGAATGTGATCCGGTCATAAGATGGTGCGCACAGTGATTTTTCATGCTGATTCATGTTCCATCAATACTGTATTGTGTCTAGCCAGCATATAACTATCTGAAACAGGAGCTGGCAATGACTGCCAATACTATGTGTCCATGTAGACCGCAAACATGATGTATTTTTTTCACCGATTCAAGAATTCATGGTTTAATGATATATAAATATATAAATTCTACAAAAAAATGAGACAATGTGTAGCTCAATGGGTTTAAATCCTGTGGTCAGAAAAGTAATTATTTCACCATTGGCCCTTGAGCACGGCCCTGAACCCCAACTCTTCAAGGGGTGCTGGGCACTGGCTGACCCAGTAGACTGACCTGAAAAACTTGCTGTCACCAGTATATACATGCATGTCTGTATGGATAACAAGATGGGGTATGTCAGAACTACTCAGCTACCCCCCAAGGAAGAAAAAAATGCCTTTGTTTGATTCTATATTTCTGTAGAAGATAACCACAATAAGGCAATGCCACTGGGTAATAATACTGGCGTATAGAGTTTATTTAAGAAGCTTTATTAATAGAATAAAATGTTTTCTAATAGTAAGTTGGATTTTAAGCTGTTCAAATATTTCCAGCTTGCATTTTTGTACAATCTAGTTTCAGAGGATTAAAATGAGGAATTTTGCACTTCCAGGAAAGCTAATACTCAATCACAGAAATAAAATAGATGTTAGCTCATTGTTTCCTTACCCAGTTCTTGGGGGGCCCCTAGACAGTCCATGTTTTTGCTCCCTCCCAGCTCCCTGTCAGACATTCCACATTAATGCTACTGGCAGCTGAGAGGGAGCAAAAACATGGGCTGTCTGGGGTCCCAGAGGACCGGGTTGGGAAACACTGTTAGGTCAAAGTGTATGCATTTGGGTGTACTCATCTTCAATGTAATGGGTCGCCTTGCAGGAAGAATTATGCTGGATGAGGACCTGGAGCGGACGGTGCTGGTGGTCAACCTGGGCATCATACCTCCCTTAGAGACTGTCAACGTGCTGGTCAGCACGTCCTCTGAGCTGCCCACTCTCCCCAATGGAGCCATCAGGGTCACCTCCCCACCTGCGTGTACTCCCAAGGTCCAGAAGTCTGTCAGTGAGGAGCACTGCTTCAGCCCAAGCCTAACTAGAGTGTAAGGCGGTTTTTGTGGTGTATTAAACTGAGGTCTGAAAATCATGTCTTCAATCATTACTACAGTTATTGATCTCTGCAACCCAAAAGTACTAGTTTTAAAATTCAGAAAACCAGACCAGCTACAGTTTATGTTGCAGTTTTTGTCCTCTTTAGTCAAAATAATCAATAACTTCATTTTGTACCTGAGAGGTTTGAGTGTCCCCATGCCTGCTTGTTGGTAAAAGTATCTTAGTACAGACAGGGGTGTTGTTAGAGATTTTGGGCCCCATTAAGGTATATCATATTGGGCTCCATGAAGGTATATCATATTGGGCTCCATGAAGGTATATCATATTGGGCCCCATGAAGGTATATCATATTGGGCTCCATGAAGGTATATCATATTGGGCCCCAACCTAAACCAAGTTTATTATGTTCCAGATTTTTTTAGGGCCCCCGTTGCTCAGAGGCCCTTGGAATCGTCTTATCTCCCCCCCTCCACCCACTTACTGCCATTGTGTGCTGCATAGTATATAAATATGTAAGATGCTTTGGAGAATAATGACTGTGAATTGCATTTTCACTGAAAATCATTAGTTGAGGGAGATTTCTATCTGCCTGGTGCGGCAATATAGCTAAAACAGTGAGATGAAAAGCAATGAGGGCGGGATGAAGGGACAGCAGTGAAACAGATGAGCTGATTCATTAGAATAAAAAAGGAAATCAAATGCAAGGATCAATGGCTTCTGACAACAGATCTGGCTTTGTGCCCAGAAGGGACAGGCACCACTGCACCCTCAGCCCACATGACCAGACCCTGGCAAGCAGCCACCTCTGCCTGGCCTGGCTACTGGAGGAAGAGCAGCTCAATTCCATCGACTATGAGTTCAACTTTCGGCTGGAGATCCGGGGCCCTTGCCTGCTTGCCGGTCAGTGCCATCAGCCACTTCTCCCCTGATGGATTTTAAGATCTTTCATTTGGAATTGCATTTCCTCTTGAGACTTGCAAAAAAGGTCATAGCAAAAAGAATGTTACAGCCTTCCTGTGTTTTAATTGATTGCATGCTGCGTATTCTGAAGCAGGCAGAGATTTGTTCTAAGTGCTAATCACTTAATGCAAGTCTGGCACCATTAAGTACTTTATCACACATCAGGAGGGCAGGGGATAACTTGAGATCTAAAATGGGTCATGGGTCTGCCTTTTCCTACACTTTGCTTCTCACCATTATTATTGTTTCAGCTACAAAGGCCTCTGAAGGTGACTGACATGCTAACTCTTTGACAGGTGTTGAAAGCCCAACTCACGCCATTCGGGCAGATGCAGAGGCTTTGGCCCGCTCTGCCACTAATGTTGTTGTGACTTTGGCAGACAAGTACACTTACGACTACCCTGTGGAGATCATCATCTACTTAAGTGGTGTGTATTCCCCAAGTTGCCTCAAAGCTATAGTCTATGGCTAATATAGAACCAACCAGATGCACAAACAGACACTAAAAATTAGTTGAGCACTTTGAATGCAGGGGTGGTGTTGTGGTTAGCACTGTTGCCTTACACCTCTGGGACCTGGTTTAAGTCTCTGTTATGGCTCCATGTGTGGAGTTTGCATGTTGCATCTGGCTACTCCAGTTTCTCCTCACAGTCCAAAAACATGCTAAATTTAATTGGATTTATGAAATTGCCTGAGGTGTGCATATATGACTGAATGGTATGTGACTGTGCCCAGCAGTGGGCGGTGCCCTATCCCGGGTTGTAATTTGCCCTGTGCCCATAGGCTCTGGACATACATTGATCCTTAATAGGGCAGATAGTTACAGAAGATGGATGGATGGTGTTTACTTCAGGTATTAACTAGAAAGTTTCACATTATCTTTGGTCGGAAAGGTGCTGATTATCAGAATCAGATCAGAATCAGAAAAACTTTATTGATCCCGGAGGAAATTGCTCATGTTACTACTAAACGGTCACACAGAGACACAAGACAAGAAATCCACAAACAAATAAAATAATTGATCCTGCTGCCTTTATTTTTGTGGTCTCCCAAATGTAGATTTATGAAATGTTCTGGAGCTGTTCCCTGTTATCACTGCCACCCACCCTTTCCCCACCCCCCCTTCTGTCTCTGCTGTTGCATCAAGTGTTGAGTCCTTAGAGGGCTGTGTGAGCCCAAAATGGCCCTTCACTTCCCATGTTGTCTGTGCCTGAAGGTGGGCATGTGGTCAGAAAAAAAAAACAATCCCACATTGGCAGCAATCCAGTCAGTGGCCCATGTAGCGCCATCCGAAAATGGCACCGGCCCCCACAGGCACACGGCATGACCAGAGGGATTGTGGTTAATTGGGCTTGAAGCCCATCAGGAGTACATACATTGCAGTTGAGACTGTGGCTGACATAAAACCATGTTGATTCTACGAAAATTAGCGTGGCTGGATTAAAAACTTTGCGAATAACACATTTTCTGTTAAACAAGGCAAAACAAGCAGACTGTCTGGTGGAACGCTAAGCAACCTTTTGTTGTGCTATAAATGCAAAAATAAAAATGACTGCTGAATGTGACTAGGAAATAACAAAAATTATTAGTACATTTTTAATACAAACAAAATAAATGCACAAATGGCAAAATTATGGAATATGAGCGTTAATGGTTGAATCAATGAATGGACAGTGAATAGTTACAAAAGAGTCATAAAACTGAAGTAGTTTGATGGTACTACTCGAGTTTATTATATTACCTTGTCATAATACAGCTTAGATTACTAATCGCAATGAGACGTCAGAACAGTCTAATCGCGCCTATTTTATGTTTCCAGAGCCACACGTGCCGCATGTTCTGATTGAGGACGGCGACATGATGCTTGAGGAATATGATGAGCACCTAAAAGGCAGGAGTGACTTCATCAAAGGCACCAAGAAGGACGCCAGCAATGAGAAGAAAGTAGGTCCGGCTCTGTTTAGTTTAATCAGAGGCGGGAAGTTCAGATTCAGAAAGTACAAATCCAGGCCAGGATTTTGTTTCCACCCACCAGTTGAGCATAAAGAGTCACTTTCACAGACTACTCAACTTGGTTGAAACAAACCCTTGGTCTGGATTTGTACTTTCTTGGCGTGTGCCCGTATTCACAAAGGATCTTAAGACTAAAAGAAGCTCCTAACTTGCCGATTTAGTAGAAACTCCTAAAAATAATGGGCATGTCAGTCCTAAATGTAGGACTCCTAATTTTTTTGACTAAGAGTATTTCACAAAGCCCCTTAGCTCCACAAGTAGCCCTAAGTCCTGGAGAACTAAAGAGTAGTTGAGAGGACTCCTAAGTCACTTAGACCAATTCACAGACAGTCGCCAAATATGACGGCTGTCAATCCACGTCGCAATGTCATGAAGACATTAAACGAACAAATTACTTAAAGGATACTTGAAGGATACTTTTATTTGAAATTGGACAGAAACTGTTCTTATTTAATTTAATTAAAAAAAAAAACTGATTATGAAATTAATTTTAAAAATTTCAAACTGATACTGTAACCAATAGGAAATTTGTTGTTTATCAATTGCATGGGTGATACCTATAAATATCTAAACGTATCATCTGTAATTTTTTTATCATGAAATACACATTTTAGTTCATTATCCCACACTATTTTAAGAACATAATTCCTTTGAAGCGTGTTGTGACATGCATTTTTCTACGGCCAAATACGTCCTATCAGGAAGTGAGAGAACTTCCAGCTGACAGTAAGTAACGTTTCTATGGAAACCATAAAAAAATCGATTTTCAAAACAGCTTGTTACCTTAACACAGACAAATGAAAATGCTTTCTTTTCTCTTCAATCCTGAGGCATAAATAAAAATATATATGGTAATTCTATTTAGTAACATTTTTATTATATATCATTTTATTGTGATGGAGTATAGCTAAAGGCAACAAATCAGAATTTACAACAGTCTCTCCTCCTCCCTTGTGGCTGAATTTATGATAGGTGGAGATTCTCCGCAAACGACTCCATAAAGATATCCTCCACAACCCTGTGGTCATGCTCAACTTTTGCCCCGACCTCACGACTGTGACCTCTGATTTGAGGAGAGTACAGGGGGAGTTCATCTTCCTGATTGACCGCAGTGGCAGCATGAGCGGGATAAATATCAGCCGTGTGAGGGTAAGGATATGGGGATTATGACTCTCTTTTTTATGCTTGTTGGAGATTTTTCAAGCCTATTGGAGAGGCAGCGTAAGTTCAAGTCAAGGTTGTTACAATTGTATGCCATGAACATGAACAATGACCAAATTTGGAGAGATGAAAATAAAGAAAATCCCATATATGGTCACAGTGGTGTTGTTTCCGGCTGACACAAACTGAATCACAAACTGAAGCACAGAATATGAACTTATCTTAATCAACCAATACACTTGCTTTTTTTCACTAGAGTTCTCAGTGTTGCTAGTTTGGTCTGGGTGCATAAGCTGATGCTGATTATGGAATGACACCCCTTCCCTGGCACTGATGAAAGCATATTCACACCATGAGACCTAGAAGCGGAGTCCAAATTTACGATGCACATATGCTTAATGGCTTAGGGCAGCTAAGAGTGGATTTCTCTGGTACATGGATATCATTTAGAAATTTTGCATTATATATGTTACATATAAATCTTAATTCTTCTACCTTAAGGCATTAACAGATAAATGGTTACATGCTAATAATTTGTAAACCTCAGAGAAAGAAATGCAGATATTCTGGACACCTGTATTGTTGTGTGTTATTGTTAATGCTTTTCCGTCCTGGCACAATACTGATGAGTAGCCAGTAATTATGACTGAATTGCACAACAAGGTGCCAAGTACTCTGGAGAAAGTACAATTCAATTTCCTTAAGAACAGTGTGCATTTTGCAATGTGCTTACTGCTTTTCTCAGAACTCTTGGACTACTGCCAGTGGGTGGTCTGCTTCATTCTAGAAACTCATTTCTCATCAACAGTCAAATTAGATGCCTTTTGTCTTCTTGTTAAGAGGGGAATTATAAAACTGTAGCACAAGGCTCCTCAAACTTTTTGATCAAAGTGCCACATGAGATTTTTGTTCAAAGACCATTTTCAATTACAAAATAGCATTTCGTGAACTTTAATTTTTGATTGATTTTTTAACTGTAATTAACAATAACTTTCGATATTAGACATCAATAAATAATAATAATTGGAACTTAATGTAAAGGCTGATTTAACATTAGCTGCTTGTTTCCACTCTGTTATGGGGGGAATTAGGATGAGTGATGTGTGTGCAATGTTTGGTGGATATACATTGTGTTTTTCTACTTCAAACCATGTTAAGCATTTTTTACCTTAACCATATTGATTTATGAGGTGCATTATCGATTGGGTCTGGATTTACTTGCGGTTACGTTCACATCCGGACCACGGTCTGCATTTTGAGAACCCCTGCTCTAGGACTTTGAACATGGTATAGCATGAACATTTGTGAAGGAAAATTAAAGGGAATAATGAAAAGCAATAAATTAAGCCTATATAGTACTTTATACCTTTCTATTCAGTCATCAGTGTGTTGCTGCATAGGACAAGTTTTATTCTTATAAATTCCTTTAATATTAAATAATCGTTGTTGTATGTAAGTTATATATTGCTAAAAAAGGGTCAGAAGTTGTATACCCTTTAGTTATAAATGTGACATGAAAATGTCTCAGTGTGTAAACATTAACAAGGTAAGAGTTGAATATGATGGTTCACAACTTGGTAGATCTTCAGACAGATCTCCAGTCAAGGGGCTAACAGCAAAGAGCAAAATACAGACTTTTTACCATGTAAATCCAAATTAAGACAGTGATAGTCTACTTCCTGCTGGTGTCACCTTTTCCCAAAGTGCACACTGATGTGCAAAATGATGACTTTAGAGTCACTCACTCCTGCATGGCGAGCAACTTGAGGGTCACTCATAATTGTAATTAACCTGTCTGGTGTGCAGTGGGGCCAAGATTCTCACTATACTCATCCGTCGCTAATGGGCCCTAAAGTACCATAGCCCACTGGAGTCTGCCCACACTGCGCGTTCTGCAGTTTATCTGCCACTGGAGAGACAGACTCCATTGATGGCTCCTTAGCATGAGTCATATCTATTTTGGAAATTTCGTAGACATAAAAAGGTCTGGCACGACTGTGAGCAAGCACATGCTTGTTGCCTCGCCTTTTGTCTGAGGCGCGTGTCTTTTGTCTTCCTTTAACCTTTTACTTGGAAGCCGGACTCAGGCTTTTGTGTTTGCTTAACCCTGTACTCCTTTAGGACGCCATGGTGGTGATGCTGAAGAGCCTTATTCCAGCCTGCTTATTCAACATCGTAGGCTTTGGCTCCACATTCAAATCTCTGTTTCCATCTAGCCAAGTCTATGGTGAGGTAAGTAACTGCCCCCTGGTGTCCATCACTGACATCTGCGTGTCCCCGAGCTATAAATAAGTGAAGGACTCGGGGCATTTCATTGCTAATACGACTGATTGCTAGTTCATCAGATTTCACATGAACGTTTTAATAGTCCTAGACTATCGTTTTTCTTTGAAAGGTATTACACGTTTAATGCTAATCTCAGGCTTGGTCAAATTTTCCTTCGCAGTAATAATAAAAGTAATAATACAATAATAAAATAATAAAAATGTAAATTAAAATGTTCATTAAGATTAAAACAAGTTAAAATGAATGAATGGGCATATTATGTATCATTATGTATATAATTTCTTTATTTCTGTCAAATATTTTTATTATTTCATATTTTTATGAGAAATAATTAAATAAGATGATTTCCGAGAAAGCTGTAGGCTTCTGCATACAGTCCAATCTCCCAAATTCAGTAGCTTGCAAAAGTATTCAGACCTTTGAACAGTTCTGTCATTTTGCTGAATTCTGACATAATTCTGTGTTGCACGTTTATTTCCAAACACCAAAGCATAATATTATAATGTTCACATGATGTTGTTTATGTTACAAAGCATTCTTAGGAAAAATAAGCAAACTGCTGTGGTTTGCACGCTGTCACAGCGGGGAGCAGTGTTTCCTCACACCTCCAGGGTTGGTGGAGGCTGATTGTGTAAGAATTCAGTTCTCATTTTGAGGAAGCTCTATGTTTACACAGGTGAAAATAAGCCGTCATGCAACTGGTCTCTACCTGTGAATAATTACAACTGTTACACATTCTGGATGACCTCATGGTTACGGAATAATTATTCAGGTTGCGAATATGAAGGCTAGCTGTGAAAGTGAAGACTAAAGGACATACCAAAAAAGTTAGAGATAAAGTAAAACAGATGCATAAAAAACTGAAGGGTGCAAAAGCAAGTGAATCCAAGTGTTTGAATGGCCCAGTGGGCACTGCTGGTTCAGTTATCGGGAAGTGGAAGCCACTAAAATCAACCAGACGCTATTTAGAAAAGGCTGTCCCTCAAAACTCAGAAGGTGAGAATGCGATGTGGATCAGTGGGTTTGGTGCTTGTGATTGGGAAGCTGCTGGTTCAAATATTAAATGAAGGAATGATTGAATATGTATGCAGACAACATATTTCAGTTTGTAGTGTTATCTTTTTTAGCATAAAGCAATACCATATTAAATTTCCAGTTTCGATGCTTCAAAATAAAATATGATGCAGTAGGTCAACAGTCTCAATATTTCTGCGAGCCGCTGTACATTAATAACGCATTCTGCATTCCAAATTTTTTTCTGTATAATGGTGCAGGAGACACTTGCCATTGCCTGCGAGTACATCAGGCAGATGAGAGCTGACATGGGAGGGACCAACATCCTGGATCCTCTCAGCTGGATCCTGAGGCAGCCTCTGTACCGCGGTCACCCCCGTCTGCTCTTCCTGCTGACCGACGGCGCGGTCAGCAACACGGGGAACGTCATCGAGCTGGTCCGCAGCCGTGCCCGGTTCACCAGGTGTGCCGCTGCTTTCTCGCCATCCACCATGCGCTAATCTCCACCTGAATCGTGACACGCTGCTATACTAACCCCGCTTCATGCTTTAATTGAATCCATATTTTTAACCGTTATGCACATTTCGTTAAGAAATGTCTGTTCGTCTGCATCAGTACGTCATTTAACCCGAATCGGCAGGCTTATTGTAAGGCACATTGTGCTTGTCACTCTGCAGCAGACACAAGCACCTGGAGGGGCGGCAGAAATAATAGGTAAAAGCTATTATGCGAGCCCAACATTTTTGAATAACAAAAGAAGCACTCAGGTTAAGATGGGGAAGAGGACCAGGATGATGCAGGGATTCAGCAGCGTAGTTTACTGTGAATAGGCATGAATTCAACACGTCTGGAAAAATATTCTTCCACATGCTTTATGAGCCTGGGGACTGTGGACTGTGTTTAAAACCTCAGTTGCTGCAGCCGCTGCAATGCACTCCGGCCAGAGTACAGTCAGTGCCCTGACAGGTTCATGCAGTAGATTAGTTGATGGTTCCTTAAACTGAAGGTTTGGAGCTCATGTCCACTGATGGCCCTCTGCTTTAGGGTATGGCTCAGTGATTTAAGCCTTGGGAAGGTCGAATGCCCTTCCATGGCAGTGTAGCCACATGGGGTCCTTAAGCAAGGTCCTTAACACCTCAAAATGCTCCAGGGGCTGTCCCCGTAAATGGCTGTCCCTGCATTTGGATCCCAAGCTTTCCGGTCAAATGTACATATGTATGTGTGGTTATGTCTCAAATGGCAATGACATATAAAGCATCATTTCAGTGGTGAGGAAAGTTGTTCATCTGAAGAAGGTGGTCTTCAGGGCAATGCTTGCATGGGTCTTCTGAGACAGCTGAAAGGCACTGACAGGCTTGCAAGCAAGGTCAACCAAGAAGGCTGAAGCTGGTGCATGGGAGAAGTTTGGCGATACCGTAGAGACTGAAGCTGATGCATGGAAGAAGTTTGGTGATACCTTAGAGAAAGAATATCATGTGGCACCAAACAAGCTGCTTCTGGAAGGGGAGACAAGTTATGTACCTCAGAAATTATGTACAGCTGAACGTATCTGGGGACATTATGATGTTGCTATGGTGAAGTTGCTATGGTGGTCAAAGGTCTCCATAGTACAAAGGCTAGATAATGAGAGTGCTGGTTGAGGGTGACATGGTTGATGTGCCTTATAAATATAGTGTGGAAGGTAAAAGTACCTTTGGACTGATGAAGAAGACTGGCAATCCCTATTTTTAAAAAGCTCTTGTGTTACAACTATAGCAAGACCAAACTGCTCAAGCTCCTTTGGAAAGCTAGCTCTTCTCCCTCCCATATTGTGAGGGTTACATAAGAGCAGAAGAACATAAAAAATTTACAAACGAGAGGAGGCCATTCGGTGCATCAAGCTCTTTTGGGGAGAACTTAACAAATATCTCAGAGTTGTTAAAATCTTATCTAGCTATTATTTAAAGCTTGCGCTACACTAACAGGAAGACTATTTCATACTCTAACTACACACTGTGTAAAGAAGTGCTTTCTCAAATTCATTTTTAAATGATCTCCCGCTAATTTCCGCTTATGGCCACGAGTTCTAGTATTTGAACTAATATTGAAATAGCCATTTGGCTGAACAGCATCCCGACCTGTTAGAATCTTATAGACCTGGATCATGTCCCCCCTTAGTCTCCTTTGCTTGAGGCTAAACAGATTCAGCTCAGCTAACCTCTCCTCATAAGACAGGGTTAGTGTGCTAACACAGACTACATGTGGTTTGTGGATGAGGCATATAACCATGTAGGGAGCCGCCCACTCACCCAACGACGGAATCTAATTGGACAGCCCAAGACTCTGCATGTGTGTAGGTCTTTCCGAGAGCACCTGAAAAGTTACTTACCCTTTAAAGCAAAATCTAACCAAATCTGCCTCCAATTTAATTAAAGATTTATTTAAAAAAGCTTTTAGTCATTACATTTCTGTTATTCAGATTACTTCTGGGCTTTCCTTACTAATGCTTAACTTTCATTTGTTCCGGGTAGTGGAGTTATTACGGATTCGCTTTGGCCGATAAAGTGATCCGCAGATCTGCTACATAGGGCTCAGTTCAGAGGTTGAGGGATCACTACAACTAACACAAAGAGCTTAGACAGCCAGTCGGGCCCGGCGATTTATATAACGCCTCGGAGGTTCAGTCAGTATTTACTGTAACTCAGTGGTCAACTCAGAGGCTGCACAATAGTTTTACACGATACTTTTACACAATACTTTTACACAATACTTTTACACGATAGTTGCCATAGCTCAGGCTTATAGAACCTGTGCGGCCTGTGACCTTACAACCACCCCAGTGGGCACAGCACATGTGATACACATGGATTTTTTTGTGGATATTTGGTGAAGTGGTGGATTTTCACCGGATAACCACATAGATTTTA
This sequence comes from Gnathonemus echidnorhynchus, assembly GCA_026776725.1. NCBI lineage: Eukaryota > Metazoa > Chordata > Actinopteri > Osteoglossiformes > Mormyridae > Gnathonemus > Gnathonemus echidnorhynchus. Next base: position 21,683,468 of record JAODJU010000108.1, read on the forward strand.
TGTGATTAATAGGCATGTGGAAAAGATGTGGAAAAAATTAACGTGGGGTCCATGTGGAGTTTTAGATTCCACTATCAGTGTTTGCCTACTGAACGTGGGACTGATAATGATCTGACTTTAGATACACTCTCAGTTAAAACAGGAATAAATATTTCACCTGTTTTTTCATAAATGTGACAGTCATAGTATGAGTATCAATTAACATTAAAACATCTAACTACGAAAAATATCTTTACTGAAAAAAGTTCTTTTGCTCAACAAGCATTACTCATGAGAATGGATATATTTTACACAATAAAAAAAGCTTTTTAGATTTACTTAAAATGTAGTAGTAGTAGTAGTATGTTGAACACAAAACCGGGACTAAAAACTTAACTCAGTCACACATAAAGTGAAAGAATAATTTTGAATAATGTCAATAAATCTTTACATTTGTTTATGGTAACAAATGTTTTCTAGTTAAGTTTATGAAAAAAAAAACTCTTTAGTTAAAGCCCTGATGCACACTGATGGAATAAAGCAATGTAAGTGTTTGGAAGTAGCAACTTAGAATCTCATCTTATATGCATTTATTCCCTTTCTTAGGCGTTATTTAGACTGAAAAATGCACCGAAGCGTAAAAGGAAGGCAGGAGTTGCTTTAAAGAACGTTATTCTAGCCCTCGTTATAGTGTGAATTAGCATGGTGGGATGATATTCAGTCCTATATGGATGTAGTAAGAGTCACGTCCTCATCCTTGGCACAACTTTGAAGTTATTTTGAGTGTGTTTTGGCCACTGGCAAGCATGCATCTTGCTTCCACTCCTGTTTGTGATTTTCATGGATAGGGTATCATTGCTGTCAGGTGTCAGGGGCTAGAGGTGACATCCCTGCTGTTTGCGGATGATATTATTTCTTTGGAATCATCTGGCCAAGACCTCCAGCAGGCACATGAGTGATCTGATGCTGAGCCTGAACTGGTGGGGATGAAAATCAGCTCTTTGGAAAAGAGTGGATTGTACCTTCCAGGTTTGGGGGAGTCTGCCTTTAGTGAAGGAGTTTAATGACCTCAGGAGCTTCTTCACATGCTAAGAGTGAACGTAAGATTGATAGATTGACCAATTTGATGGCCTCAGTTATTCAGGTAGTGAGCAGGTCCATGGCTGTGAAATCAGTCCTGGTGACCCTGACCAGGAGAAGCAGTTTGATAATAATGTTGCAATTTGGTACCAAGGGAAGCCAACATGGATTTTTAGTCACTGCTTTATTTGTTATTTTTGTCATTTAACATTGTATATTGCTCATCTTTTGCCAGTGTTCATACTGCTACAAGAGAACAGCTCCTTTCAATTAGACTCACTGTAGAATGATTTTTTTTTCTAAGCATCAATTTTTCAAATGTATTACTGAAAAAGCTGCCAACACACACTAAAACTTGTAAGCAGGACGAGAATACTGTACAGCGAGAAGGTGAGGAAAGCTTGCCAGCTCTCTTTGGAGGTTAGCAAGACGTGGCTTGTGTGCATTACTTTCCGACTTGTTCCTCTCCGGTGCGTGATCACTCGGCCACAAATGGACATCTGCTTTCTGCTTCACGCAAACATGGTTACACACCTCTGTTCCAGATTTGCCAGTAGGAGCTCCATCTGCCAAGCTGCAGGACAAAAAGACCCACAACAAACATCAGGTCACCAGGTCACCCCTTGTTCCAGAAATTCAGTTCTGGGAAACTCCACCGGCTCTGAGAAACATAAAATCCCGGCACTTGATCAACTGCATTCCCACGTCTCATGTCTTTGCATGGTCTCCTAGCCTCTATACGCTTCTATCAGCCTCTGATGTGCAAAGTTATAATTATAAAGTCTGAAGTGTACAATTATAAAGTCTGAAGTGTACAATTTATGTATCTATTTCATTCCCGAAAAACCACCATAAAGCTAAAATTCATTTACATTTACATTTACATTAAATGGGAGAAGCAAAAAGAACCAACCAAAAAAAAAATGACCCAAACAATTTTCCAATAGAACAATGGTCTATGAAAATAACCTTAGAGAGGGTGGTCCACATAAAAGGTCACCCACATGCATTAGGGGGTTTAGGTGTTCACCCATTTAAGGGGGTCCAGGGAGTTATATCGGCTGGTTTTGATTCTTGGGGGGGTTACAACCCACCTATAATTTATACCCAATGCCCACACATCAGTTCTATTTGTCAAGATGCCTGAAGTAGATATCAAGATGAAGGCTGACTAAAAGTACAATAAAATGTGTTGGGAAAATACAAGCATAGAACAAAGACTGCTAACTTGTAAAGGTGTTCATCGTTTACCTCACTCATACATACAACTAATGTATTCCAAAATGCAAGACCTATTACGATGAAAATACTGTAAATATAGAGATTGCTGCACTATGAATTTGGACTACTCACAATTTGCTGCAACAAGCCCATTCTTAATTATTTTATTCCTTCTATGTGTTAGTCTTATTTATAGAGAGGAACATCTCATTGCAAACCACCCCATTCCTCTTCTTGTACCTACATCACCCCTTATCAATCTTGTGTACCTGCATTTGATCTTCGTGTGCATTGCGTGTTTCATGTTCTTACTAGATTCACTGTTACTGTATGCACATCATATTTTCTTCTTGCACAGCACCAAACAAAATAATGTAATAATGTAATGTCACCGTTGGAAAAAGCTGATCCTTATGATGATTAATAATGACAGTAGGGCTTAAGTGTATATATTGTTTACCCTCACTGGACATGAACATGGCAGACTGGTGTGTCGAACAAGTTCTAGATTGTGAAATATAATTAACAAACTCTATGACAGAAAAACTAATCATGAGTGAAGGTGCAGAAAGCTTGAAATAATGAAGACAATTCAAAAATTCAAAACAAACATCAAAGAGCATTTCTGGTATCTTGTAAAAATTAAGCAATGAAGTATAATAAGTTTGATTGTTGAAGTATTTCTTATGAGGTTCTTGTGGAAGATAAACATTTGTATCTATGTCACCCGAGTAGGTGCTACACCTTTGGGATTGGTCAGAATGCATGCAGGAGGCTTGTGATTGGTCTGTCCACTGTATCCAGAGGAACTGCTGAGTTCCTGGCAGAGGGAGAGAGACTGCAGCCGAAGGTACTTCTTTTACTGGCACATATTTACTCTGTTCTTGACAACCAGCAATTGTAACTGTCACAGGGAAGCAATTATATATGGATACCAAATTATTACTTTGACCCCATTTTTAATAAATAAATTTTATGTAGTGAATGGTAGATTACCAGAAATTACCTTTTTAACTATTTTGGTTGTAAAAAAAATCATAGGAAACCATAGTACATTCTCAAAGCTTAATTTAAAAACAGGAACTGAAATATTCCATAGAAATTTAATTTTGAAAAATCACAGCATGGTGGGTTAGCATGCAGCACTGTTGCCTAACCCCTCTGAAGCTGAGGATGTGAAACCTGCTTCTATTCTCTGTATGTGTATGAGTTTAGATGTTTCATCCATGATGCACAGGTTTCCTCCCAGAGAAATTGCCCATAATATGTGTGATTTGTGTGCCCTCTGATGAATGGGGATCCTGCCCTGGAAGTGCTCCTGCTGTGTGCCCCAGGCTCCAGGCCCACCATGCAGGTGGAGGGTTAGATTGTGGATGGATAGACACTGAGACATACACTCTGTGGTCACTTTATTAGGTTGACCAGGCTGGAACCCTTTGTTTGCCTTCAGAACTGCTACTGGGGTTGTTGCAAGAAGCATTTCTGCTACTGTTGTAACAAACTGTTGCTTTTCTGGCCTGCCTGTTACCTTTACTGGATTTCACAGCATTTTTTTGATCACAACACCGTTCAGTGTATACTCTACCACATATGGCACCAAAAATCACAGTGATTAAAAACTCATAAATGAGGTTTTGACCTTGTCTGTATATTATATATAATATATAATACAGACATATTATATATTCAGTTGCAGTCACATGATCTGCTGTTTGGAGGAGCAGGTTGCTTGCATTAGTGAGTAGATGCACCTACTAGCCATTGAGCACATGCAATGCCTGGCAGTTAGTATATAACTATAATTTTATAACAATATTCCTCTCTTTGGGTAGATGGTGAGGTCTTTGAAAAAATCCATGTCTCCAGTGCTGAGCGACATTTCCATCGACTGGCTGTTCCCCGAAACCAAAGAGGTTCTGCTGTCCCCTGTGGGCTCTACGTTCTTGTTTCCTGGGGACCACTTGATTGGCTACAGTGTCATTTGTGACACAACACGTTACCATCCCAACCCAAAGTCTGTGAGTTGCAACTGTAGTGCTGTGTTGTGGCTTGTCAGTGACAGATTTCGTATAATCTATTTGTAGGATTTCTAAACGAAAAGAGCATCTGCAGCATTAAACTAAATATTGCAAAAATTCAAGAGGATACAATAGCTCGTCTTTAAGTATTTTAGAAGTCTTTGATTTTACGGTCTCAGCATAATCAGCTAAAGCACAAAAACCTCCACAGATGCATACAAGCCAGGTTTCCATCTGTAAGCCAATAAAAGGAGGAAAGAGAGAAGATTGTTACTAGATTGCCCCTGGCAGGCAAGAGACAGCTAATCATCAGGAGCTTTCTGACAGGACAAGAGGCGACGTTACAGCATGATGCGTTTGAACGAGTCAAGCAGCTCGGTGTTCTACCACTCCCAAGAGGAGGAATCAGAGAAAACTGGCACAGAAAGCCGGACATTGCTGCGAGAGGAGGCTGCCAGGTCCCCTAGCGACAGTTACCAGGAGATCGTGTCAGAGGGCAGCCCAGTTACCAAAGAGCAGGATTTGATTGGTATGCCTCACACTTTCTGGGAAATAGCATGGACAATGCTTAGATTGGGGATTAATGTGCCCAGGGGGTCACGTCTTTAGGAGGCTGGAAGTGGTACATACCCAGTCTCTTCTGCCCAATCTTGCATGCATATTCCTGAACCATGTTCAATTCTAAATAAATGGAACAAGCACAGTGAAAAAGATGTCACCCAATGACCTGCTTTTGTTTTCCAAGGAACAGACATGAAAACCTCACCTAGAAGGAGGGCATATAGCACCAATCAGATTGTGGACTATAACCCTCTGAGGAAGGTGCACACTCCGAGTGACCCAAGCTCAGTCATGGGTAAGAACCCACTGAGGAGGACCAAGATCCAGGAACTGACCAGCTATCCTAGCCAAGCCCATGGGGCCCAATGGATGAGTGACTATCAGGTTAGTCCACTATATATATAATATTATTCCACATATTGTTCCAGTTATCCCATAGTGACAATATGTGTTTACATAGTGCTCTAAAGGACTTCAGAGGGGGTTACAATGAGAAACCTTATAATAACCATTGCAATTATTTTCTTTGAGTGCTGCAAAGCATTTTTAGTATTGATTGTTTATATGTACAAGGTTTGCTTCTGAAGTTATGTGCTTAATGCCGGGTAGAAGATAAATGGTTATAAAAGAGAAATACTGTATATGCACATTCTACCATGGCTGCACCGTGGAGAACAGGGATGGAGTTGAAATTCATCTCACTTCTATCTAAGATCTGTGGTCTTTAATTGAAAGTAAAAGCAAGGATTGGTTCAGTATATCGAATTACATAGCAAGATAATCCGTTGATGTGACTCTTAAGGTGGAAAAATGGAGATTTGCTTTTTTCCTTGCCCGAACACTAGCGGGATAAGAGATGAAATGATTGAGCTGACTGCATTCTGTGGGGAGCGAGTAAATTAGATTTTGGCCCATGCGCCATGACTAATTGTATTAAGTAAGATGGACCGTGGCAGCCTCGGAGGAGACGTGAGAACCTCAGCGACGTCCCTTCAAGCGGAGCGACGGATCCATGCCGTACTGGCCGCAGCTGTGAGCTTGGACTGTGTATTTCAGGTCTGGCTTCATGCTGCCTGATTAAATGGAATCAATTGGTGTTTCACTCCCTTCTAAATCTGATGGTAACAGGCCTGGCTGTAATGCATGATGGGCATTTGGGATATCAGCGTCTGCAACTTGTCAGAGGACTAAGCGAGCGCTGGTGACGCAAAAATATATCATGGCTGTATAAATATTAGAAAAGAACTATAATAAATGAAATCCTGGATAAAAAAATTATGAAATCAAAAAAATCTGTGCCTAGTATTATATTATTGAACTTAATTGTGAGATTCCTTTTTGGCACTTGTTATAATTGTAATACATTTTTGATCAAAATGAGGTACACGTTATGTCCTTATTATTTTACAGTGTATTTTGGTTAAACTGTAAAGCTTTCATCACTCCTGTGGAAATGCATCCATTTGAAAATGTCAGGAAATACATCCATTTAAAAAAAATTCAACATTCATCATCAATATTCAACATAATGTTACAGCATATTGCAGTAATATTTTTAAAATACAGTTTAGTCAAGTGGTGTATTCATATGTTTCCTTTCTGTCTATAGTATCAGCAGGAAATTTCAGTCCTGGAAGGCTGTACTGTTTGTGGGTCTTTTCGAGCAATTGATTGACCTTTGGAACACCAAGTGAGATTAGCTCCTAGTACCAGAAAATTGTTCAGTTAAATGACTATGAATGATTAAAATAGAAACTGCATTGAATGCAAGTATGATGCAAGGTACGTGGAGTCACAGTGACACAGCGGGTAGCCCTGGAACCTCTGTGTATGTGGAATTTGCACGTTCTTCTCATACTGCACAGATTTCTACCATATACTTTGATTTCCTCCTGTGGCCCAGAGACATGAAGCTAAATGAACTGGTGCTTCTGACCTACACATCATTATTGTGTGTGTGCTATTTGCTGGACTGGCGTCTAATTCAGCATGTACTGCTGCTTTGTGCCCTGTGCAGCCTTGGTTAGGCTACAGTCTCATCCACAGCCCTGTAGTAGGTATGTAGTTGGAAGATGGATGGATGATCAATGGAAAATTTTTCATTGCTGTACTACCCTGAACAACAGAAAAAAACACTATTAAGTACATTCTTTATATATTAAGTAATTGTTTCTAAAAACCATAGGTTTCCTGTGCAGTAAGCATGATCGGACGGAACCCAAATGGAGCAGACTTTGCCAAAGGACCGTGGCATCTAAGCAAGGGCGTAACTTTGGCCGGAACATTGGGGGGGTTGAGGTCTCCACCCATTATGGAGGAAGCATGATTATTGGGGGGTTGTATTAGCTGGTTTTGATTTATTGGGGGGGCTACAACCCCCCCATCCCCCCGTAATTTACGCCCATGCATCTAAGGGACCTGAGCTAGCAGAGGGAAAGGAAAGATTTTGGCTACCTTCATGCATAGAGTGGACTCTGCAACTGAACTCGATTTAGGGAGGGTCTCTTCCCCTGGTGAAAGACCCCAGGCAGGTGTGGGACTCCGCTGGGGAGATCCCACTGGTGAAAGAACTCAGGCAGGTGTGGGACTCACAAGTCCCAGGCTGAGCACAAGAATGTTGCCACTATGCAACCATGTTAGTTGAGATGGAAACTCTGACTGTTGTTTGTCACTATGTGCTAGACAGCAGTTTGGGGTGCCCAACCTTGTTGAGATGCTCGAAAAAGTAGCCCCTACGGGTTCTTCAATGCACATGTGGGGAATGTTTCTGCTCTCTCAGAAAATAGTGGGTTGGACCTTTCAAGTGAGTGGAGACAGTCTGCTCTTAGTGAACAGGTGGATCCATTCAGTGACTCTTCCATGGTTCTGGGTTTCAGTCCTCCCCCTAGCTTTATGTGTGAAGTTTGTATGTTGTATGTTCTCCCCATATTTGCGTGGCTTTCCCCCCACTGTCCAAAGAATGGTGAACTGAATATTCCAAACCAACCTTAGTGTGTGAGTGTGCCCTGAGATGACTGACATCACATGCAGGGGTGTGGCTATGGGTAGGCAGGAGCCCCCCCCCACATTCAGCAGGGGACCCCAAAGACCTCTGACACTCTAGTGCCCACCCAGTTTACCCTCCTGGAAATGCCACTGATTCCTTGTCCCCTTCCTGGTCGGCTGTGCTTCCTTGGATAGGTTCTAGTCCTACTGTGACCAGATGTTTGTGTTTATTGAAAATGTGTTGTATTTAAGAAATATCATTAATCTTTAACAAAGTATATCGTGCATTGTCACTTGAATAATAAAAATATGAATTATTTTCACAACGTATTGAATCCAGTATTCAAACGTGATCAGTCTGATGGCATCCAACTGTGGAGAAAAAAAAAAATTAAGGTTTGCTAAAAGCAGAGAGCGGAGTGAAAAATGCACTGACAAGAGAATGATTGATGGAGGAGGCAAAAATTAGCCAAAATCAAATTAATGACTAGGAGAAGCCTCGACTTCCTCCATGTCATGCACATGGCCACTGGTTTAATGGCCTTCATTAACACTTGAAAGACAGTTTTTTATTAATATTTAATACGACACGTGAAGAATGTATGAAGGAGGTATATGAAGGAGGAAAGAAATCATCACAGAGGTAAATGATTCTGAATTCTCAAACTTGTGGACTGGCCACCTATTTTATATATAATTTAAAAATGTAAAATAAAAGCCTACATTGTCTTCATATAGACATAAAAAACATGCTGTTGCTTATGATCGCTTGAGGCCTGTAAACTGATGAAACCTTGCTTACCTTCTCCTTTAATTTAATTATCTAGTATCTGTTCAATAGATCCCCTAATCCAAGAGGATTTCCACTGTTCACAATTCTGCAGTTTTCGAGCCGAATAGTCCGGCTGTTAATTGTAATCCACAGCTATGGGTCAGATCTTTCAGCCCCGAAAGAACAGAAGCATAGCCTGTGAATAATGGTACAACTGCCAATAGCAATGGCAAAACCTGCACGACTTGCCATTATACGTTTGGCCACAAGTCTTTGATTGATATATTTTAGTTGTATTTTCGGTTATGTGTTTTTCTGATCCTACAGCCACAGCTGGCAAGTCTGTGCTCCGCCTCGAGCAGATGTCGGTCTAATGCCGGACAAAGGCCACTTCAGCTGCAACATGAAGAGTTTTCCCAGGACCCAGAGGTGGATCAGCTGCATCAGTGCGCCAGCGTCCATGCTGTCCGAGGAACCGCAGTCGAGGAAGGCTCCAGGTCCTCCACGGACAGCCCTTCTGTGAGCAGTGGTGGAGATCCAGGTCAGTTCATTAGTGTGAATTCCATGCCTTTTTATTAGAGCTTGCTGGAGAGCTTCCATTTGGTCTGGAGAACTCCCTATCTCGTCTGTATTCTACATCAGATTACAATGACCTTTCTGTCCTTGTTCGGATAAAAACTGAAATTAATTCTGTGTTTACTGATGGTCTGCGTTGACTGATTTGTTTGCCCAAAGTTACAATGATGACTGGGGCCCTTAATGAGTTATCCTCAGATGTCCCAGATGTCTGGCCTGAAAATGTTTTGTTATTGTGGTAACAGAAGGCTACACTCATCAGTTCTGTGAATTCGAAATGCCCCCGGAGCTGTCCACTCCAGACAGAGACCCCAGCAAACCGGGGAGGAAAGACTGCAAAGCAGTAGTCACAGGACTTCTCTGTGGGAAGCCAGTTAAGTGGGAGGTCGTGTTTGATATTGATCCGCACCTGAACGGAAGAGAACGGGAAGAGAAGGTTCATGAAGACTTGTGGAATGAAACTTTTCATCATTTGGCGGGGAGGTCCATCATTCAGGACTTTGAGCAAATGGCAGACAAAGAGTGTGAGATTGAGCATGGTAAGGGATGCATCTTTCTTACCCCTAAATACAGCCCTTTGCTGATATGCTAATTTAGTTTTAAGCCTTAAGACTTATTTGCTTTTATTAGACTTATTTGTATTGTATCTTGACTAGATTTTAATAAATTCCTTTAAATTCATTATTTTTTAGAACAAGCTCAGTTTTAAGACAGTGAAGCAACGTTTTATATATAACATAAATATGATGGGATAAAATTAACCATTGTAAGACATCCACAAATCGTACCCACACCAAGGTCCTTGCAGTTCTTGTATTATTTTCACAGGTTCTAGCAGGAGATATCAACTTTATGCCATTCAAACCAGCAAGGCCTGTAACATTCTGAGCAAATACACAGCGTTTGTGCCCATAGATCTGGACACGAATGAATATCTACGGAGCAGCATTGAATACACAAGCCCAGGTGTGTGGCTTATATATTATGGCTCTGTGGGGATTACTTGTTGACAGTCTGATGCTGAATGAAATGCCAGAGGTTAAGTAAATGGCCTTTTCAAGAAAGGGCTGCTACAGGGAAACCAAATATAGTAACTCAATTAGATTTAAAAAGGAGGATGATGAATAATGAGCAACTACAGTTAGACAATAAGTTACAGCAAACATTTTAAGACATTGAAATCTATTCTTAAAGGGCATTCAGTTGTGGGAGCTGTGCAGTAATATCTACAGCAGCTCTTTTTGGAATGTCAGTGTCAGAGAAGCATTTTCCACCACATCTATGTTCACAACATCCTGCAGTGTTGTAGGACTCTTTGACTGCTATCATTTTGTGGCTTGACAGCTGCATGGTCGGTTCAGAGATATCTGTTTTACAGTGAGGTGTCATGTTCCCTCGATCGGAACAAACTCGTATGTTTTCCAGGAGACACATCAAGGCAGAGCAGTCATTCTGGCTCGCGTTCTGGGAGCCGAAGGAACCGCATGTACTCCAGGGGACTAGGTCGCTCCCAGTCGGACTGTGTGTCTGAAGGGGCTGAGGAAGGCTTGATGCCCATAAGTAAGATCATACACGTTTCTGCCACAGAACTGATGCACAACTAATGTTAAAAGTACTCTACAGTTCCAGTTAGGTCTTCATCATTCAGCACTTTTCATAAAGAAATACCAAACTTCTTCCACTCTGCATTTTTTTAAGTATTGAGTCCTATTGCTTGCCCTGAAAGGTCTATATTACTTCTGAACAAATAGCAGTGCTCATATTGAAAAATTGGACTACCTCCCAAAGAAATATCTAAGTTTTTTCAATAGTAGGCAGAACAAGCGTACTATAGAGAGCGGGATGGGCAGGCGATAGAGGATATTAGGTTTAGTATGTCACCAATTATGAAAACGGACTTATGAATTGTCAGCTGGGATATTTTCATCTGGAACACCTGCTGAGTGGGAAATTGCTGAAAGCCGCCAGAATTATTCAGACAACTACCGAGTCATCAGGCCAATTACTTCACATATTCTTATTCTGATAAGATAAACCAAATGAGGTTGCCAAAAGGTTAGCAATAAATTAAGTAAAAGCATTGAGGTACAGAACATTGTAAATATATTTTCATTCTGAATATATTCTATTCTTTATCCTTCAATTATCGTCATTTACATTCTAGGGAATCCTACATGAGGCAGGCACAGAAAATGCATGAATGGATGGAATCTTACATATGCATATATATACACAACTATCGCACTAATTTCTTATCCACAATGGCACTTCTGCATGCAACATAAAATAGTTTTGTACAGTAAAGCTAACTAAAATTTGTATTTTGTAGCATGACGTTGCTCCTTGGGGTCACCCCAGTCCTTCTATGTATTTCCTAAATACACTTTTTTATTATTCAGTTGAATAAACTAATGAGGTTATGATTACCTAAAATGGTGTTCTAATGGTTGAGTAAACAAATAAATGGTTATATTGGATGGTTACTGCAAACACTGGGGTGACTTTAGGGGAGGTCTTGACATACTTTAACAAATATAATATTATAATTTTACACCAGCATATTGGTCATGTAAACATAATTTTCTTAGACTAGCCAAAACTCTAGATACTTAGAATCCCAGAAGGAAATTTGGGCCCATCTCAGGATGAGTGGTCGGAAGCTGGATGGATGGATGTTAGAAGGATGTGAACCTTGTTATCAAATAAATGTTTGCTGATTTCCCCAGTTTATTGTAGAAGGCTTCGTAATGGTTTCACGAGAACTCAGTAGTAGTGAAAAATGTGCTTTATGTATTCTGACAATGTCCTGACCGTATGTGGTCACAGCAAGCCGGGAGTGATAATTGTTTAGTGAGACGAATGGCTGTTCCACGTCCTCTGAGGGGGGGTATAATGGACACTTCTGTGCATTCACAACAGCCAGATTTTGTTTTACTGGGAGAAACTATTTTATTAAGAACATTGACATTGCTCAAAACTACACGACAAACACTGAAAAACATATATACCTTTATGAATCAATATATTTCATAAATATATGATTCTCACACTGGTTGATTGACAAAATGAATACTAAATATGTTTATTTCTTGAAAAAAATATTCGTTCCTGTCACTGATTTCCTTGCCAATTGTCTGTTATGACAAACTAACCAATACGTGTTTATATAATTATTGTCTAATATTTTGAACAGAAACAGACTATAATGAAGCCACATCCCCCTGCAGCACATCCTCCTCTTCTGGATGGGAGAGGTTTAGCTTTAATGAAGGTACGTCTGCCTTATTCCCCTGTAATGACATGCCAGGATAGACAGTGTGAGTGTTTAACTGAGAGGGAGAAGTGAAGGGTGTATTAATCGTGTGCTAAGAACCGACTTGAGGCTGCATGTGCCAGCTGCTCGCGTGGCATTTGGCTCTGCCATTCTGGGCCACCCTGCCGCTCATCGTCCCTGTGTGAGGGACCCGCACTGCGCACCTCGCTTCTGCAGGAGCACCAGCGCAGTGTGTGGCTCAGCATGTTTGGACGCTGGGCCTGTGACCAGAAGGTCACCAGTTCAGATCCCAAGGTTGCCGGTGATTGTCTGGCCCTGCTTTCTCGGTTGTACACTGCTTTGGTTAAAAGCATCGGGTAAATAAATTAAGTGTATTATATCCATTCCTGTGAGGTTATGTCTTAAGCCTGTAGAGAGAGCAGAGGCTATTTTCCTCCAATCTCATTAACAGTGTATGGCATGAGCATCTGTTATGTATGCAGAGTGTACACTGGGGGTCTGGAAGGGAAAACCATGTGACTAATCAGAAGTTGTTGCCTCTTTCAGTGCTGTTAAGGAGCCCTTCAACGGCCTCTGAACACTCCCAAAGATCAGTGGAGAGTCTCTTCTCTGCCAGGTGGGTAAGGGGGCCAACATCATTAGCCAATCATATGTTTTTGAATTGATGAGTGACAGGGCAGAGGACATTCTGAGGGCCAATCAGCTTTGAACTGTGGACCCATCTCTGTATACACTCCAGCTGGGCAGTTTGGGATAGGGCTAGCACAGGGCTCTTCAAATCTGCCCCTCGATTCCAAATCCAGGCCTTGTTTTCAGCTTTCCCAGGTAATTAGTTTAATAATCACTGATTATGATTGGCCACAGAGGCTTCACACCTGGCTCACAGATAAAGAAAGGCTGGAAAATGAGCAATACTCGAACCTTAAGGACCTTGACTTGAATAGCCCTGGGCTAGCGTAAGACTGCTGTGAGGGAATTAGCAAGCTATGGGGACTTTAATCTGAGGATTCTTGTATTTATTTTTGTCTACAAGGATAAAGCTACAAAGCTGTTTTTGGATATAAAATCCAAGAGTAAATTAATTGAGACCAGGTGTCCGAGTTTCTTTTTTTTTTTTTTTTATTTATATGGTGTCCGAGTTTCTTTTTAGATACTGAGACAGCACGTTTGTGTTGTGCTTTTTTAACAGGTACTGACTTCAGGCATAAAACCAATTTCTGCTATTCCCTCCTATGTCTGTAACATCCCAAGTGTAACATTTTATGCCTCTAAAGCTTTTATCCTATTTGGAGTCATGTGTTGTACATCATCAGTCCAATAAATGTCTTGTCATCTTGTACCAGAGTCCTTCTAATTAGCTATTAGGGCTATCTTTCCAGACTAAATGGTTTTGCAATTTTTTCTTTCAAAGTATCATAATGAGACCTGCTTCGGAGTCTGTCTGCATGTGTTTTACGTGTAGAGGTGGTCACATCTGAGGCCTTTGTAATAGGGCAGCCATTTGCCATCATTACCAGGAAAGTGCAGATAATAATGATAATTATGACTGCAGATTACTTATGGACAAAATGATAGAAGTTCTGTCTCATTTTGGACTTTCCAGCAGCAACGACAAGTAACAAAAAGTGAGACATCGGTGCTATTTATTATGTAGCACATGTTGGAAAAGCATCTCACATTTAGATTTCTCCAGTAGTCCAAGATACCATAACTTGGATGTGCTTATTATCTTTGCGGATCTTCGATCATCCAGCTGGTGTCTGGGTGGATCTCAGTGGTCACTGTAGTTAAGTCACATGACTGGTCATTACTGCTCAGAGACACCAGAACACCGAAAAAAAAACATGTCATTTTAGACTCACTTTCCACTGTCGTCAGACAGGGGTTGTTTAAGCAATGGTTTCAGGACAATAGAGTCATGTTACCTTGACTTTTCCATGTTTTGCTGTCACAGAATGTGCTAAAAAAAAACCTCCTGGAGAATACCTTTGTGAAACAATCTGTGGCGAGCTGCCCTCACCCCCAGTGATTGCTTTCTGTATGTCGTTAGTGGTTTGTTGCTCAGCTTCTATCCGCAGACACTACCACAGCTAACAATGAACAAATTAATGTCTGTATTGCTCTACCGTATATCCTCTCAGGGAGGGAATGTGGCACATCTGTGTTTGGCCATCAGTCATGCATTTGTCCGCTGTGTGCCGTCAGTTATATTCTTCTGGGCCTTCAATTGGACTCCTCGCTCCAAGGTGAAATGAAGAATCGTCTACGCAGATGCCCAAGGTGTACTTGTGACGATGCAGTTTGTCTTTGCCGGCGTTTTGGAAGTTATAGAGGTTGATGCCATTTTCAATGGGCAACTTTCAATGGGCACCCATTTCAAGGGGCAACTTTCTCCACAACAATACATTTGCGGCCTCATTATTAATTATTATGCTGTATAGGCTGGGAAATGGGTGGACGTGACAGTATGGCGGATGTGACTGACACTTGTCACGGTGTCTTTGTTTATCAACAGACTGAGTCTCAGCAGGGTGCGGATGTTAACACGGGCCGCACAGGGGTTCATGTGCCGGTCACCCAAGACCAGCGAATCGATGGGCGACAATGAGAATGAGAACAAGGACTACATCCCTCTGGTGAGTGTTGCTAAATATACTGTTGTTTGTAGCTGGGCTTGTTCTCAGGTTTTAGGTTTTGCACTTTGAAATTGGAATATGAAACTACACCAAAATTAAACACTGCAGGACCCATTTCAATAATTCATCTTTGTCCTCTGTAGAGGGCATTATGTTTTTGCCCATATCTCTCATACTTTACTAAGTATCTCACACTTCGTTAAATCTGTTGTTCCTTAAAGACAATTAGGGCTTCAATATGACATCACATGTGTGAGGGTGTGATCTTGCCGTCAAATCAAAATTTTAATCAATATTAAGAATTTTTTTTCCCCCAGGATCTCAGGGAATTGAACTAGTCTTTGATTTGCGATCCTATGAAGAAAAAGGTCCAGGTTTTTAATTTTCATTTTTTCCCTTGTTTTCTGAGGTAGGTGTCCTTGCAGTTGGCCTGCGGGGCGTTCTTACTGAACAGCGCCCTGTGCGAGGCCATCAACGTGCCCATGGACAAGCTGAGGTGGACCTCCCCCTTCGCCAGCCACCGAGGAAGCGTGGCGCACGTCTCCCAGTTCAGCAGCCGTGGGACAGAGAGCAGAGGCAGGGAGGATTCCAGGCAAGTCGTGTCCCCACCAGAGCCCCGCTTGAAAGAGGAGGCTGCAGGGCAGCTACTGGAGGAAAAAAGCTCGAGCCAACCCCACCACATGAGACGTCCCCAGACTGAAATCGAGTCCTCCCTGCTGACAGCCTCCGTTCACGGCTGCGTTCCACCCGAGCCCCCTCACTCACCCGTAAACTCGCAGACGGACAGTGGGCGCGGCTCCGAGTCCGAGGGTGTGGAGACTCCTCCGGGCCGGCCTGGAAGCCTGTGGGGCTTCTCGGAGCCGGAGGGCGCCCTCTGGGCGACAGCGGTGGCGCTGGCCTGGCTGGAGCACGGCTCGGCCAGCTACTTCATCGAATGGGAGCTGGTGGCGGCCAAAGCCAGCATGTGGCTCAGCGGCCAAGCCATTCCTGAGGGCCGGGATCTGGCATCCGTCAAGGCTGCAGCCAATCAGCTGTTTGTCATCCTCAGACACTGGGATGAAAACCTGCAGCTCAACATGCTCTGCTACAACCCCAACAGTGTCTGAGTATACCTGCATACATAGCGGTGTTTTCTTTCGCGTATTTGTTTGCTGGGAAAGGCCTGTGTGATTCTGATCAGTTTGAAGTGGCTCTGTTTTTATTCCAGTATGGTGACTTGTTCGGGTGTTGGGTATCTTGATGTTATACGAGGTAAAAAAAAAAAAGATACTGCAATTAAAAAAAAAAAAAAAAAAATGCTTTATCACAAAGGGCATGATAAAAGCAGAAATATTTTCAAAGTGCAAAAGAGCAGAAAGTATTGATCTTACTATGTGCCTGGATTTGCCAGTGGTTATGGCAAATAGTCATGGCAATTTGTTTGAGCATTCATTTATCCTGTTACAGTACACTTAGGAAAGCATTTTTGTCCCTCTTTACTGTAGCTTGATAATAACCTGTGATGCAAACAGCAATTATGCCATGGTTATTTTGCATTTTGTATGTGTATCTTTAGTGACCGTTTGACCTTTGAACTGTGGCGTCATTTTGCAAATTGTAACATATCACATGGATCAAATTGTAGGGGCTTACTCACCGATGTCCTTTACAGCCGATTCGTGTGAATACAAAAAGCCAAAAATTATGGTCCAAAAATCATGCTAAATGACTTGTTGCCTGTCCATACAGTGGTAGTCAAATGTGTTTACTTATGTTTAAAATTGTATTTTTCTGCTTAGCACTGACTGGTGCAGTTGGTTAAGATACTTATCTTGAGTGCATGTTCAGCTCTACAGATCATTGTTAGTGGGCATTTACGTTAAATATGACTGGGAGGCCTAAGACAGTAGCACCAGCTGACATTATTTAGCCAATGGAATGAAAGGACTAGATTGCTGCAGAGTACAATGCAGTGTTAGCTCATGAGACTTTTACTTATATACAAAATTGGTCTGAGGTCAGAAGGAAAAATTATTTGTTCAGAGAGCCAATCAGATTGTAGAGGAGATGGCCTAGAGGATCACCTAGAGGAGGCAGGACGAACCAATCAAATGTCTTGGTCTTGGTCTTGCTTGGACACATCTCCTCTACAATTTGATTGGATATCTCTCTGAATCAATTATTTTTCCTTTTGCCCTCACAACATTTTTGTGTAAGTAAAACTCCCACAAGCGCAATATTACCAACCTATCACATATATGCGAGTTGCATCTACCCAACTGTACAACTTGCAGTGCATCTCCAGTTGGGGTTCAGTCCTCCTGCAAACTTCCCAGTGGTGTACTGCAGGAAATAAGAATGAAATGGTTAAGGGCTGGTAAATTGGAGAAGCTTGTGTCAGTTCCATCATCTACTTCTTGGTAGGTAAAGGGAGTCACTGTGGATAGAAAAGTAAGATAATGAACTGTAAAATGAAGAAGGCAATTAGAAATGAAAAAGTCACAAAAAACAAGGTGACAAACAAACAACTCGTGACAAGAAGCTGGAGAACAAAAAGAATCCAATAGCTCTGTAAGAATCAGTAGTGTGGAGCAGCACAGTTTTGGGACAAATCTATTACAGAGCGAAAATGGGGTGCCAGTTTAAGGTAAATAAAAAGAGCTGGAGGTGACAGCTCAGATGTAAACCTACAACTGAGCCATGGCTAACGGGGTGCCATCAGGGGCAGATTAATGCATAGGGTATAGCCTAGGGCCTCAGTAAACAACAGGGCCCCACCCCACGTCGGGATAAATGGAAAGCTTATTTAAACCAGCAACTCCTGAGTCTCCCATACTGATGACAACCTCGGGCCCCCAAGATAATCCGCCCTTGGGTATTATGCTTTTAAGATAACATCAAAAAGACTCACAAAGTCAGAACTCCACTAATCTTGATGACAAATAAAATCCATGAAGTATATAAAAGTTTAAAACAATTCAAAATAAGTACACAGCAAATTCATTGTTACCATTTGGGTGCAGATTATCATACGATCAACAGAAAATCAGTAAACATAATCAAACCTACATTTTACACTTCACAAATTCTCTGCAATTAGGTGTCAATAACTGTGTGTGTTAGCTGTTAATTAAAAAAAATCGTTCAAATAAATTAAAATTAATAAAAATGATTTTATTGAAATATTAAATGGTACCCTGGTGATTTAAACAAGTTGGAAACAAAAGGGATATCTCTTCTCTATAAAATGGTGGGAAAAGATGGACAGAAGCTGGGTGTTCTCTATACTAACACTGAATATTTATTGCCACACTTGTCTGAAAGTATGCATAAAAGTGCAAGGTAATTCAACTACTATCACTATATCCTTGTATGCACTGATAATGAAAATATGTATCATTAATTTTCATTAATGTTTGTTTATGCTAATGAAGTTCGTATCTGCCAAGGAATGCAAACATCTCACTGACATTTGCCTTCACATCTGTAACTGTAGGGAATAAGTACATGAAAATGTCGCTTTCCAGTGTTGGTTAAAGTACACCTTTATCTAGGATGCTTTGTATTGTCTAAAACAATATCAAGTAATTCAAGAGATCAGACATCTGTGATTAATATATTAATATTCTGTCTGCGTGCTCTTTAGCCTCAAGTGCCTACAATGCTTTGGTGTTGGATACTGCATGTCACTGGTTATTTTATATATCTAGATATCAGTCTTGGATTTTATTCCAAGATATGGAGCTACCTGCTTTGTTTGTTTGTTTGTTTTTTGTCTTGTCAGTTCTCAACCAGACATATTTCGTTGCATTCATTAAAATGGTAAACATGTTTTGATACTCTTCTGAAAAATGATCTACTCATGAAATCCCACTGAAATCAATTTATTATCGTTATGGTTTACCTCTCACCATAATCTTATGTTTAATAAACAATAACAAACCACATCTGAATCATATTTTTAAAAGTACAGAAATTGAATTAAGGTCAAATGAAAATGATGTTTTTCTGTTTTATTGAATTGTTTTATCAATTCATCAAAAATCAATTCATATTTAAGTTAACCAGTCACTATCATGTTTCTTTACAGGCTATATTCGTCATATTGATAAACTCTAGTAATATGTAATAAACTTCATGAAATGTTGGTTTTTTAAAATATTATTTTGGGTAATAACAACAGAGTTTGCCTTGGAAATATGCACAGCCAGTCATACATTATAAGTGTGACCACTTACATGCATGCAAAACGTACCTGTACAAAAAAAAAAATAACAATGACTGAAGTGTGTTATTGGTTGACTTGACCAAATCACCAGTGTGTAATTCTGATATGCTGTTAATTTGTAAGTAATGATTTCTGGGGCATTGTGTGATTAAAAAGTGTGCATCATGGTGTTTAATAGGAAAACACCAAACTTCATTCATACTGCTTAGTCCAGCTGCAGAGAGTTTGCTGGTGTGCATGAAATCGCTTGTCACCGTAAGGCCAGAGAGTGTCAAGCTGTAAGGCCATTCTGTTGTGGCCATGGTTACCGGAACCCATCAAGGTTGAATTGTGTTTCTCAAGTGCTTGTGCGTTTTGGAAAAAAAATGGTGTAGACTGTTTCAATGCTGTTAAGTGCTGCTGGTGCTGGTTTATAAAATTCCTGTGGTGTGATGGACTGTGCCACTGCATGTAATAACATTAAAGTTTCAAAGGAGGTTAAAAGAAATTGTTGGTTTTGAGTTTTCAGACAGTTTCATACTCGGTAATGACATGTCAGTATATCATGCAGTTCGGGGTTCTTGGAAACCTAGCGGTGAAAGCAGGTTAGTTTCATAAAGAAGAGGTTAAAAAAGGGTTTAAAAATGGTAATGATTTAATTATTTGTAAAATATTATATGTGTACATCTATGAATATAGATTCTGTGCACTGAGTTAAATATCTTTAAAATATTCTGTTTAACTGTCGGCTTTTTATTGATATACATAAATCTGTCCTGTAGTAATTTTAAATACGTTTAATGACAGCCTAATATCTTCTAGAAAGCTCACATTTGTTCTTTCACAAGACAAAAAGGTGAAACAAATGACAAATGGAAAAAATAAAAGAGCAAATGATTTTCTGTTATTTAATAATTGAGTCCTCAAGCTAAGGAGCTACTTTATGAAATAAAACCCATTCATCCATTCATCCATTCATCTTCCAACCACTTATCAGCCCCAGGGTCGCCGGGAGGTGAAACCCTGCTAACATACCCTGTTTTATGGTTCTGTGAAGGAAAGAAAATAGCATTTAGCACAGTAGTTTAAAGATCATGCCATTAGCATTTAAAACGAATCTCGCAGCTACAGTATATTGCAATAATTGTTAGAAAATTGATTACCCATTCAGTGTAGATGATCAGTACACCCTCTTTGCCTTTTTTCCTGAAAATAATAGCTATTACGCCCTTCTAGGAGCTGTAGATTAGCTCAATACAGCAACCAAAGAAAGCAATACTACACACAGCCAGTAGATGCTGCACCACTCTCTCAAAACTGAGGAAGTCGGTTGACTCGGTCCCATCCTGCTCAGAAGTGGCCAAGACATCCCATGTCGATGCACAGCACGGCTCTAATGCTGCGTCTCTGCAGGGGTCGTGGTGGCATCCGGGGAGTTTCTGGTAGGACCATTCCACTGTACGTGACACCAGCCCCCCAAGCGTGCTGCGGCATCAGGTATCCGAGACCCAACTCTGCCTCATTTGTGCCTGGATGGAAGCGTAACGGCGCATGGTGCTGAAACCAGGATTAAGTAGCTCATTAATGGTAACAAGGTGGTGTGAAGCTGCTGACGGACAGCCAAGGCGTAGCGCCCGTCCGTCTCATTAGGTGAGCAGGGGCAGCGTCAGCCTTGGTCAGCTAAGGGGCAAGAAAACAGCTCTCGTTAAAAACTGCAAGGTCGCTGTATACCAGTGCCTCTGCATTACATCTGACCATGTACACCGTCCAGTTGGGGTTCCAGTGGAACCAGGATTACCTCCATGTAGTTTAGGCATTACCCACTGCGCCAGCATTCCAGGGGTTGAAACCAAATCTGACGTGCATTTCACTTGAAAAAAAAATGTTTGAGACCAATAGTCTGCAGGTCCACTTATGCTGGGCTGCACTGCGCATCTGAAATTAGCACTGGACACTGGACACTGGACATGAGCTGCATGGGAATCGCACTGACATTGTGGTCCGTGCTGAACTTACTACACCTTGTCTCATAAACAATGCATAAGGAGAGGCATTAAATCGGATTACAAAGAGAATTGAGAAATGCTTTGCTCGGTCTCAATTCTAAGATGGACATCTTAGTCAGTGAATTCAGCAGATGTTCTATAAATGTCTTTTAATTTGTTGTGTTTACCCATGTTGCAAACACAATGCCTGTGAGACTAGTGTCTTATCATTGATATCACACATAAAGAAATTTAGATGTCCAAAGCTTGCAAAAAATAATAACATTAATATTTCTTTATCTACACGATTTTCAGTTTTATAAACATACATTTCTTCTATATAATATTCTTAATAGAGAACATATGATAATGTTTTGGCATCCGTGGTATAAATAAATAAAATAATATAAGTAAAGAATAAGTAAAGAATTGAGTGTTATACTACATACTGCACTCAATTCTTTACTTATTCTTTACTTATTTTTTTACTTATTTATGTTTGCATAGTCAAGGAGCGGCTCAGGATACATTTCACTGTGTGTTGTACTTGTATGACTGCACATGTGACAAATAAAGACCTTGAATCTTGAATCTTGAAATGATTTACATTAAATGCACCTTCATAATGAACTTACTATATCATTGATAGATTATCGTTTGGGTTAGTGGCTTGGTTTGGGAATCTTTCAGTGAAAAATAAAAGCGAATAATTAAGTGGTCTGGTGGCTGATTGGTGAACCACAGGCAAACTTGGATACTCTATATGTGAGACAAATACAGCACATAACCAGCTCAGTATTACTTGACATTTCTCATCCATTGCATACTGAGTTTCAGCTTCTTCCATTTGGTCGCAGGTTCATAATTCCCAGGTGTAGGACAAAACATTACAGAAACAGTTTTATTCCGGCAGCAATTACACTAAGGGATAAGTTATAAGTTATTGCTATTTATATTGTAAGGATTTTGTTATTTTATTTATATATTTATTATCATTTTTTACTGATAGTACTGTTTTTACTGTTTATTGTTAGGGATTGACCCCATATTGAGGTATAATGAGTGATGTGTGATGTGTGTTTTTTGTGTTTCTCCTGTTTGGGTTTGTGTGTGGACTCTGTACTGCAAACAAAATTTACCTTTGGGTACCAATAAAGTAACTTGAACTTGATTCATTATGCATTCATAGAACATTCAGTGCACCTTTGTAATGCATTCATAGAACATTCATAAGCAGCATGCAAGTATACCTTAACATTCTAACATCCCTTAACAGCTTTAATGTACATTTATAACAAACATTGCATGATTATGCAATTATAATGTTTGTTATTAATATATGTTTGTTATTAATGTATATTACAGCTGTTAAAGGATGTTAGGATGTTAAGGTACACAAACATGATGTTTATGAATGTTTTATGAATACTTAATGAATACATTATGAAGGTGCACTGAACGTTTTATGAATGCAATATAAAAGCATTATGAAGGTGCAGTTAATGTAAAGCTTTACCGAACATATTAATGTGGTACAAATATTTAATGGCTGTTTTCCAAAAAAAATACCTTGAATACAAAAATAAATGATGGCAACTGTAATAAATGTATGTGAAATATTAACAACCATTAAGTATTTGTTCATCAGACATAAGAAACTGTAAATTGCAGTGAAATGAAGTAGGCCAAAGTAGTGTATGAGGATGTTAAACATATTAACAAATTCACCAGTATAGCTTTTCCTTGAAACAATCTGCTACCAAGAGAGTTTAAATTAATCATTTGTTGCCAGGCAACTGTGACTTTCAGATTGAAACAGACAATTAATGTCATGGAGAAAACGATGCAAAATGCTCCATTATTGTAAACATTCTTAAGCTTTTTTTAAAAAATTATATTGCTACAAAGTCCACTAATTAATTGATTATCACTCTCAAAAATCTTTCCCATTTGGCCTTTCAAGATGATGTTATCTTTAGACCAAAACAACCTGCCATGCAACCAGAACACCACGAGGACAATTTTACTCCATGTATAACAAAGACAACGGAGTCACACAGCAATCTCACAAACAAGACAAAGAGTGAAAACTCCCCAGAAATCACACACTACATGTCTACGATCTGCTTTTTCTTGATAAGCTAGACCTAGCCCCCATTTAATTAACCTGTTTAATCTGCTCCTCGTCAAATATTTCTCTCATCATAAACTACATTAACAGTCCAGTCACAAGCTGCCCAAGAGCAATTTTTACAATGGTGCAGCACAAAATACTATAGTCCTTGTTAATATGTATGAAAGTTTTTTTTTTTTTTTTTTAATTTAACATCGCTTTATTGCGATGATAGTGTGGTATTTTTATATGTCTAAAGTGAAAACATAATTTTATTATTTTAATTAGATTTAAGGATGTTAGTGCCATGAATGAGCTAACTGAGGATGTTACTATGGTAACTGCCTGAGAATTGGGGATGTTCATGGTCCTAAACGTGAACCACTCAATAAGAAGGAATTTGATTTAAAGAGGACATGACATTAGTAATCATGTTTCAGGCTGCATTACAACCAACTGTAAGTCGTGTTTGTGGGTGTGAGATAAAGGAAGATTATAAGAAACTGTAGGCTGTCTTGTAGGTATAGCAGAAGAGAACAAATTGAACTTAAAGCCAAATGCTTCAAATCCCAAGATGGGAACACACGTTATATAAACACAAATTATTTAAGCATGCACACAGGACTGGTCAGTCCTATAAGTGGTTGGGAGGGGGTGCTGTCTTGCCAATTTCACTTTACATCAGACAGGGGGTGCTGGTGGTGATGCTCACCTAGGGAAACACATACTGTGTGTGGAGTTTGCAGGTCCTCCCCATGCTACCTTGAAGTGTTTGGTACTCTGGGTTTTTTTTTCCCTCAGTACAAAAACATGTGTTTAGATGAATCAGTATCTATAACTTGCTCATATTATGTGTCGGAATTATGTGTGGATTTGAGTGCCTGTCCTGCAAATGGGATCCGATATCCCAGTGAGGGCATGTTCGGTATCCCAAAGAGGGTGTGTCCGGCATCCCAAAGAAGGTGTGTCCGGCATCCCAAAGAGGGTGTGTTTGGCATCCCAGTGAGGGCGTGTCCAGCATCCCAAAGAGGATGTGTCCAGCATCCCAAAGAGGGTGTGTCTGGCAACCCAAAGAGGGTGTGTTTGGCATCACAGTGAGGGCGTGTCCAGTATCCCAAAGAGGGTGTGTCCAGTATCCCAAAGAAGGTGTGTCCGGCATCCCAAAGAGGGTGTGTTTGGCATCCCAGTGAGGGCGTGTCCAGTATCCCAAAGAGGGCATGTCCAGTATCCCAAAGAGGGCATATCCAGCAACCCAAAGAGGGTGTGTCCGGCATCCCAAAGAGGGCGTGTCCAGTATCCCTCTGCAAAAAGCAGAGACCTAATCCTGAGGTCACCAAACCGGATACCCTCAACGCCCTGGCTGCGCCTAGAAATTCTGTCCATAAAAACTATGAAAAGAATCGGTGACAAAGGGCAGCCCT
>JAODJU010000108.1:21716747-21730989 GCA_026776725.1 Gnathonemus echidnorhynchus
GCTTCCTGTCAGTTAACCAGTTTTCGATCCAAGCTGCCACAGTTCCTAAAATCCCTGCAGCTTTAAGCTTTAGCAAGTGCCACTAAGCAGTTGTGCAGCATAGCTTTAAAATAAGGTGGCACTTGTGATATGTCGTTTAACTCAACAATTTCCAGGCTAATCGTTTCCTCCAGCTTCTAGGAGCTGTGGGTCATTGGTTGGCCGAGAGGTCCGTCAAAATGGAGGGTCAGTAGCCCCCGGCTCATTTTGTTAAGTAGGCCAACATCAGCTTATTGAATGCTGTGAATTGTGTTTATTAGCACGTGCTGGAATTCACATGTGAAAACCAATGATTCCATTTACATAATATTTACAGGGGTGGGTTTCTGTTTGATCATTTTAGCTTGTTTTTAGACTAAAGACCTACCACAGATATTGATTTTGGACCCTTACAGAGATACAAATGGTGAGATCAGCATACTTTGTATGGTGAGTGTTTTGTTATTCATGAACACAAACATGAAGTGCACAGTCTGACTAGTAGCCATATTGAAATGCTAACAAATTTTATGTATGTCAGTGGCTTTCTGTTTGGATAATGTTTTTTAATGATTTGAAACTTGTATTTTAATATAAGTAAGTCATTTTCGGCTGGATTTTTTTACCGTTACAGTGCTTTGTATTGAATTTTTAAAATCTGGAACCTAGCAGCCACACCGCAGATGGATTGATTGAGGGGGCAGCAGAGTAAGAGGCTACGCTAATATCAGCAAACACCTTGAGTCCAGTTATGACTAAATTAAGCATAACTTAACTTTGTTTCCTCACATTTTGGAATACCTGAGGGTCCGTGGAAACAGTATCAACTGGAAATAAAGGTAGGTTGGACTGGATAGTATATTTTGTACCATAACATAATGGGAAATTGTGTTTGAATTACATGGTCATCACAAACTCACATGAACTAGAAATTTCCTAAATATATCTGTGTTTACTGTTATGAAGCAAAAGCGAAGTTGTCACATAATAAAGATTAATTATAAGATTAAATTTTACTCCATCTCTGTCCATAGACATAAATATTAATTTAAATTTAATTTAATTGAAATATTTGTGTATTGACCAAATATTATAGGCTTTTACTATAATTTAATGACATTCAATGTCACTCTACATTTTTATGTTTTTTTTTTATCTTTTAATGTCAGCATGTTAAACCCCTGATGATAATGCAATGTTTTATTTAAGAGAGCGAAGTCCTATTACACATTGTGTTGTCTATTCTGGTTCATATTCTGCTCTGCACTAAAAAATTTTTTTTTTTGAAAAAAAAAGGATTGCATAAGCTTTTAATGTTTTATAAAGGCGATCCTTTCATCCTCCTTGGTGACAGGAATCTCTTTATGCCTGGTGCTCAGTGCAGAACTACAGATACTTCACAGGCATCTCAGATGCAGTGGGTTTTTTTTGCAGGCATTTTTGCATACATTTTACATTTTTTAATATAAAATGTGCTTATTTTAATTATGGAAAGGGGCTCCACTAGTTAGTTACAGATAAACCTATTATTAATTCAATATTTTTTATTTGTTTATATAAACTTAAGCACTGTAAGTTGACAATGTGATATTTTTTGACATCCGCAGTGTAATACAAGAACAATAATATGAAAATGTATTTGTTCAGACAAATAAGACAATACGGAATTGCTTATCTCTGACTGCTACTCATATGTCCTTTTATGAATTTCATTATGGCCTTTGCATTTATTGAAATAATGTCTTAGTGCTGCTCAATAAAAGAAGTAAATCTAATAGGATATTTGACTACAAAAGGCTATGATTTCTATGTGGTTTCATTGACTGTGGCTGGTAGTTCAGCTTGAAAATTGATGCCGTAAGTTTACACGGCACAATGGGAACAGAGACCATGCTCAATAAAATACTTTTCACCACTCGGCTAGCTATTGCACAATGGGATGTAACATGAAGCATCAGACACAATAATGTCTCATTAGATGAGAGGCTTAGCTCAGTTAGGCTTGTAGCCGCCTAAGCAACTGAATCAAACGTTATGAGTAACTCAAAATATTCCACCCACCCAGCCACCCAAAAAATCAAGATGCCAGATGTTTTATTGGCCAGGTGACACAAGTGTACTGGAATACTTATTCATCTCTATCTAAGTAGTACAAGAAACAACCATATATAAACAAACAAACAAATAAATATTTATTTAGACGTGCAATGGCACAGTGAAAATTAGCAACCTTTAAATAAATTTGTAAAGTGTAGACTACAGTAGTGTTGCAGAAGTCCAGCTCAGCTATTATATTGTCAATAACATATATTGAGAGAAGAAACTGCTCTTGTGTCTGGAAATCAACTTTCTGATGCTGCAAAACCTCCTACCAGACTCTGGCAGTGAGGATAGCTTATTCAGTCCAGTAATACACTTCAGGTTTTGAAATGACTCAAACTGGGAGGTTACTCGAGTTTAGTGCACAGTTTGCATACTGTATGTCTACAGGCTTGATCTTTCCCTGATAAAAGGCTCTGGAGTTACACTTCATCTGTTTTCTTTAAGGACTGTTTGATAATTATCATAAGCACTGTCATTGTTGTACAACTAGTAATAAGTTATCATTATACAACACATTTGGATGTACAGAAAACAACAGACCAAAATGTAGAACCACACGGGCATCACCAGACAGAGGAAAAGTCAAAGCAATGGTCAATACGCTCACAGAGAAAGGGAGCGGAGTGCAGCTGAACACCTTCATTTATCATTTATCTGATTCTTTGAAGTCGCTAGCATCTCACTTGGAGAAGTGATTCATTGAATGCTATGTTTTTTTGTTTTGTTTTTTTTAATCAACAACCTTCTGATGAGAGGTTCCAGGCTCAACTGTATATGAAATATTGTACGAAAAAGAAAAAAGTAATAATGACCAAAGCATCTTGTAGTTTGTCTCAAGTTTTAAGCTTTATTGTCACATCTTCAGATTAACACAGTGAAATTCCAGTTCCATAGTTTACAGGAGAGGGGACAGGAATATGGGGGAACAACAGGACAAACAGCAATGCAATAAAACTGGTGTCTGTTGTCCAGGATGAATTCACTGAAAGAAAAGTCTTTCTTCCATTCTTACATTATACAGTTTTCTCCCGTGTCTAACAGTTTTTTGTCCCCGTGCAATATCGTTCACTGAAAAGAGCAACTTATTTTTAAACAACACCCACTCAAAGACTATTTTGTGATTTCACATGGACATTTACTATAATGTGGCATTGTTTGACATGTCTAAGTCTGAAACCATGGGACATTAATATTGCAACTATTTGATTGACTGAGAATTGGTGGTAATTGATTGACTACAATGACTAAGAACTATTATTAAAAATGTGGTTGGAAATAGATGCTGTTCTAATTCTTTGGTGATGGGGGTTTGAAAAGCATGAAAAATGTCAGGAAGAAATCCGTGTTCTAATAATAACATGCACCAACCAGGACAGGACCCAGCTACAGACCACTAACGGTTCTGTTACCATGCACAATCGATTTTTCTCAGGAAAGCTGGACAAAATTAGCTACAGTCATTTTTATCCCTCTTCTTTTCTAGGGGTAACTAAATACCTTTCTGAAATATCTAGGTTGTCAATGAGAAAACATGAATATAATATACAAAAGCTTTTAGGAATATACAAGATGTAAAATTCTCATCCTCATCCAGAAGTTATATACACACCAGGTATTTAAACTGAGACATTCATTTTTTTGAATAAGTGGTTTTGTGGAATGTTTCTGCATACTTCAGTTCCTTTGATGATTTTTACCTAGACGGATACAGTAGCAATGTCATTTTGACGTCTGAATACAAGAGTTTTGTGAGTTTTATTCTGAGGTATCCTGGCTTTATTTGCGCATAGTCATAATTACTATTTCTTACAGATACGTAAGCTGGGATTCAGATAAGAAGTCTGGAAAGCTGATAGGTGGAGGCAGAAAAGCAGGCCATGGGAAAGTCGGCTCAGCTGGGGGTCGTGGAAGTCTGTCCCATGACGGATGACAGGAAAGTGGTTCCAGTTATTAATACAGAAGCAATGAGAGGATGCAAATAATCAATGATATGATGTGGCACAGATCTTTCTGAGCAGCAGGAGTAGGATCCTTCAGTATAGCAGTTTCTGAGAAAGACAAGAACCAGTGTTGAACAAACACCCACAATGATACACACATAAGAGCAGTGCTGGTAGGCAGAGGACTGAAGGAGTTACCCTCAAGAGGATAATGAAATGTTATTTGGCAAAAAGGGAGTATACTCTGTAGAAGTGTATAGAGAGTGCTGCAGATTTGCATGCTTTAGGTTCAAGTTTTGAATGTAGTTAAACATAAGATTAATTACATACTTTTGTCTAAAGTGACATACAAGTGAGGACAAGAGAAACATGGTCAGCCAGGCCTCAGAGCATTTGTGGTTAAGGGCCTTGGTCAGGGGCCCAACAGAGACATCAGTCTGCCAGCCACAGGATCTGAACCAGCGACCTTCCGAACAGAGTTGCAACCCACAGAGCAACACATGTTCCACTGGAACCAGAGCTGCACAGACAGAAATTGGCACACTTCGACCACTGTCTGATTTTGAAATATTTTTCATTTTGTGTACTGAAGACGGCAGGAATGTATATCACACACAATCTTTAAAACCAGGCTTATTAATCCATTAGCCTAATGTTTAAAAATTAAAGAGAATTTCATGTTATAAGTGATACTGATAATTATGTTCAGCACAAAGAAGACCAGGGATTCACCACCAAAAACACAACACAAAGCCAAGGTCCAGTGTCTCTGGAAAAAAAAAAAATGCTGAACGTGGGTGGGGATCGCGCAGTTCCAATCCAATTCCAGAGCCAATAGGTGACCACTAATGGAGATATTTTTCATTTTTGACGATGCATGACTCCTGCCTCCTTAGTGGGCTGTGGTGGCTTAACGGTTAGGGACGCGTAATTGAAAGATTGCAGGTTCGAATCCCCGACCAGCAAGGCACCACTGAGTTACTCTGAGTAAGGCACCGCCCCCAAGCACTGCTCCCCGGGTGCTGAATTAGCTGCCCTCTGCTATGTCACATATGGGTTAAATGCAGAGGACACATTTCGTCGTGGTGTGTCAACAATGACAATTAATCACTAAAAAAATTAAAAATAGTTGTTGTTTGATGGTAGCCAACTGTCTACAAATCTTCTGAAGCATTTAAGAACGGAATTGTGTTTATTAATAAAAATATCCAATCATCGATATGTCTGGCTGCAGATTATCTATGGATCATTTTTTACACAAGAGGAGCATTGCATTAGTATTTGCCATTAGATAACACTGTAAAACATCGGCAAATCAATCAGACAGTTCTATATTTCTTATGGAAAGCAAAGAGTATGTGAAATAGCTTTCAGTATTTGTCCAGTGAATTTCAGGGGACTTGAGGTGTTGTATGATTTACAGCATAAACCAAAATAAACCACACTAGAAGTCTCATGGTATGATTTAATACTGTCCATCTCAGGTCCCGTTACCATGTATGCCAAATCTCTATCACGCTGCCGTATATTAAGCAAGCAGGTTGTTTCATATTGCATTTATCTGTTTCCATAGCTATGTGTACTTGGTTTCTCCTATTTAACCAAATCATTCATTTACAAAATATTTAGCTATTCTTTCTGCTTTCCCCTTCTGTCACTGACACTAGGCCATCTGGCCCTGAGCTCACAGAGCACCAACAAGACCCAGACATCTGGCTTGCAACAAAATCCACTGAAAAGCCTGCACTGGCATGATCCAGTCCACTAAACACTCTCATCTGAATTGGCTGCCCCCCAATTCACATGATCATGACCACAATATTTCTGACCCTCAGTTGCTATGAGACTCAATCAGGAAACTAACTGAATCTGTTCCAGGGGCTGGTTCATTTATAGACATTGTCATCCATGACCATCTTTGAAGGGGTCAGAGTATAATTTTTAGTTTTTCCTTTACTCAGTGAAGATAATGTTGCAGAATAAGGTTAGGGTTGCAACTTGCTTTTGCTGGAACATTTAATAAGGAGTTAGCAAATAATAATGCACACAAAAGGCTTTTATGAGTATAATCCACCAATCTTTTAACAGCTTATTCAGCATGGGGGGGGGGGGGGCAGACCTGGGATGCTAGTCAATCAAAAAGCACACAAGCACACTTGCAAAGGGAAATTTGGAGATGCCAGTTAGGCTTCAGTCTGAAATCCACTCAAAATTCAAACTCCAAGCACACGCATGAAGACACAGAACAAGGTCAGGAACCACCAATACTGGAGGGTAAAGCAATGCTGAAAACCTCTGACCTGCATACTCCCACTTTCAGAGCATGTGTGGAAGATGCAGTGAAGAAGAAAGGTATGTGATGGATATATGGGACTCAGAACTGCTTTGCTTTTATAATGCTCATTGATTGAACAGGCTTATACATTGGTCATACTCAGAGGTAAATTCAGCTGAAATCCTACTTGGGTGAGGTGATTAACCACAAACTAAGACTGGAAGAAGTTGTGAAGCTAGAATCATAGTAACAATACTGTCTAGCCGCTCATTTGCATATGGGAACTCATGGACATAAGAAGTGCAGACAGATACATTCGAAGAATCTCACAAGAATGTGTTAGGAATGCTCACTATTGGTGATTTGCTCTCAGCATGGTGAACATTCTCATTAGAGTTCTGAAAATTCTACCGAACTGCTGGGTTTTACTTAACTGCCCGCAAAGGTCAATAACATCACCCACTTTCTGAAGCTGTTTCTCTAAGAAAGGCGTGTTTGACCATGCCTAGAATAACAATACTTTGTCCATACTCACTTAAATCCTACTCTCACAGAGTGCTCAGGGTGAAATGACCGCCACAACTAGACCAAAGCAAACGATGAACCATCATGCACAGTTGCTCGACATATTTTGGCATCATTTATTGTTAATATTTGCTTCGTATGACTTTCATGTTTGTTTTTAGACACAATGACAAAAAATGTGACATAAAATACAAATATGGAGATAGCACTTTTACAAAATAAAAGTATCCTTCCTGATCCCATTATTATGGACACGCAAACAATATGACAGCTTTAGATAAAGACCGCTGCAAATATTAAACAGAATTACTGCGCTCTTTTCATATGACAGTACATTCAGATGAGCAAATAAAAAACATTTTAAAAGATGTTCTTGTAAAGCTTGTTTTAGCTTCACTAATGCCAATTGTGTTATGAAACATCTCTTACTTTTCATTCCTTCACAGAGGAATGCTAGCTGATCGTGCCAATGCAACAATCACATTGGCAATTTCTGCTGTTCAATAAGGTTTCTGTTTTTGTGAAGGAGACTGTGACCTTTCTCTCAACTGGCTATGTGCCATCTGGGCTTTGTTTGAGTAAAGTGCCATCAAGTGACTGAGGAGACTGCCTCTAGTGGCAGCAATCAATGATAAAGGATCTTAAGGCCAGTCAAATGGGGTCAGATGACTGAGGTGCATTTTTCATGACACGGACAGAGGCCATTAACTGAGCTTTGAAAAGGTGGGCTGTCATATGCCCTTCATTCAGGAGCAGCTTCCATCCACTACCAAAGAGACCTGATTGGTGGTCATTCTTCCAGCAGGTTATAACTTCTTTATATAGGAACATGGGATCTCAGAGTGGCTATTGGGTTCCCAATGACCTCCCAGACCAAGGATCGCCAATGCGAATCTCCTTCCATTTGATGAAGGAAACCTCTGTTCTCCTGGCAACTATTACTGCATTACCAACCATTTAGCACCCTTTTCCAAGTCTATACATTGCCGCAATCCCATCTCAAAGGTCGGCAGGCAGTTACTTGGAGTGCGTAGCTTGATCTTTGCTCTGTAATGACCAGGTGGGTTACAATTAAGTTGTAGCACAGGGGTCCCAAACTATTTTCCCTTAGGGCCAAATTCCATCAGCAATAAAATGCCTTGGTTCACTGCTACGTATAAAATGTGTCAAGTTGGGGGGGGGGGGGGGTTATGTGATTAAATTGTATTTCACTTCGAATGCAGACCAAAGACCACCAGTTGGGAACCCCTGCTCTAGAGATACCTTAAATATACAGTGTCTTTATAAAGGGTCTGAATACATATGTAAGTGGGAGATTTCAGTTTATTACATTTGTTCAAATATCTCAAAATCATCTTCACTTCACTTTGTGTTGACTGATGGCAAAAAAAAAAAAAATCAACTGCATCGATTGTAAAATTAGTCTACAACACAGAAAAGTATGGGGGGAAAAATCAATTGACAGTATTTGAAATTAAGTTGTTTTATAGTTGCATTTAAGATATAATATTTTGTCATGTACTGTATGCCAGCTGTTATGTCACAGTTGGTACCACTTTACAATAAGACTCCCTTTTGCCGCTTGTAAATGGTAGTAACTCATGAATAAAAAGAAAACTGTGTTATAACTTATTTAAAATTGTCTATTAATAATTTACGAAGTGTTACAACCTAATTAATAACCAGATTATAAACCATTCATAAACCCTTTATATGGGTAGACTTATTGTAAAGTGGCACCCACAGTTTGTAGGTTCCTCATTTTTTTTGTGTAGGTGTCACTATATTCCTTGGGCCAGGACTTGTTATATATTTAAAGGTTCAGAATCACAGCATTATTATACAGAACTTCACTCAGAGTCATGGAGTTCATCTTGTCACAGTTGTTATGAGCACTTTGACAGTGGGTGAAGTGTCGCTTAATGTGTGCATGGTCTTATATTTTGTATTTTGTACTGCTGTCTTGTTAAGTCTTTTTCACACTCTGTGACTGGTAGGAATACCAAGTATATGCATTTAGCTTTACTTGACAACCAGTATGAGTTCCAGGACAGAACATGGCATTACGTGGCCTTGTTACGCTCACAATTCACTGCAGGTGTAACTTGTCACAACGAATCTATTAAGATTCTAAAAGAACATTTTGCTGTTTTATATTAGCTTTGAACAGATTGAATTCAAAGATGACTTTATGTCATTGCTATTATATTGTCTTTTTTTCAGCAAAACAATAGACTATTAAAATTCAAGTAAAACTTAAGACTCAATGAAATTGAATCACAATATAATATTGTACTTTTATTAATTAGGTAACACAAATAAATGACATGCATATAAAATAACGTGCAGTGATGTAACTAGATTAATAGTAAAATGCAAAATGACATAATAGTAAAATGAATAGTAAAATGTCTCCAATAGTAAAAGTTGATACATTAATATATATTTACTTGAAAGTTCAGAGAACCAAAGGTATTTGCTTCTGTTTATTAATTTAGAAATAGGTAGCAGCTATGTTGTTGGTAGGATGGCTCTGTCTATGATGTAATGCTAGCCAGACAGAGGTGGCCATGGTTACTAAGATGTCTGTATCAATTGTGACATCACAAAGAAATTGCCAGAGTTGTCAGAGAGAGGGAGACAAAGGGTGAAGATACAAAAAGATAGGCTGTTATAATGGTATTGGTGGGTACTTAAGTATGTGAGTTTGAAGATCGAGATAAATTTCCCATAGTGCGATGGACTGTTAATAATAGACTGCAGTCCTGTGTCCTTGACCATGATAAGATGGGAGATGAATGGGTTTGCCTTCAAGTAGACTGCCTATCTGTGCGCTGTGCTCCTCCGCCTCGTTCAGTTCAGCATGTTTGCCACATTTTATGTTTGTTTTACATGTTTTTCAGTTATTGGAAAGCTGACTTTCCCATATCAGACTTCTGCCCTTTGGCCAACAGTACTGATGGTACAAGAAGATGTCAATAATTTCAAGGCCTAGTTGAAGGGTGGCTTTGCTGTAGCATGCAGACCTCTTGTTACTACCGTGACATTTATGCAGTTATAAAGTTCTGTTGTCCTGTGTTTAACATATAACTTACTTTGATCCTGTAAGAACACTGCCTATATAAAAAAAAAAAAACAAATTTGCTAACGATGTATATTATGCTGTAACAAGTAAGAGGCGGCTTTGAGCAGTTGGTATGTCGACATCACTAGCTGAGCAATGTCACCTCTTTGTGCAGGAAAACACAGCAGATAATATACAGCATACTCCTTGCTCAAAAATGTTAAGAGCATGTGGAGAATGTAAAACAAGCTAATGGTGCACAGTTGTATCCAAAGTATTTATAAGTATATCAACATTAGACCGAAGTAAAACATCTTCATAACCATTAATTGTAGAAGATGTTCCAAGTCTGTCATTTTACATTTATTTGGTGCTTAGTTCAAAACATCGTTTAAAAACACGGTACACATTCAGAGCAGGATAAGAATCAATATCAAATCTCAAGGTGTGATTTCTTGAAATATTCTGAGATGCTGTCAGTTCAGCAATGAAGGAATTTGGTATCAGTTCTTCTCAGGATGGGAGGCGACGTACAGTCTTGAGCCTGTGGGATGAGAGGAAGCTCGATGGCTAACGTCAACGTCAACACAAGCCGCAAATTTGATTTCTACACTTTCACACATGGAGCATTACTATCCTAATGTACAGCTCTGAAGTCGTTTAACAGAGAGTTTGATGAAGTGCAGAGTCTGAAGATGTCTTGTTTCTTATATGATATTTTCATAAAGATGGTAAGAGCTCTGAATGGTTACCGATGGAGGGAAATTGGGGGGGGGGGGGGGGGGTCTAGGTTGGTGTGTGCAGAGTGCCACTGAATAGGTCTTTAACTGCAATTACTCCAAAGCTTAGCTAACCCTACTCATTTGTACATTACTCTGGATAAAACCACTTGCTATAAAAATAACTAAATGTTAGCATTTGAATGAGTTGGATGAGCTGGAGAGGTTGGATAGTTTACACCGGAAGTCTACCCAGAGAAGTTCATTAGTCTAGGTGAGTTTATGCTGATAGCTGTTTTGGTCAAGGTTTTGGACATTTGTGGAGAATGCAACATGGTGCTGTTTAGTGTGAGTTTGCAGCAATGTGGACTTTAGAGAATGTAAAGAAGACTAGTTTAAGCTGTAGGTGATTATCTATCATGATGGTTTTACATGTTGGCAAGACATGTTGAAATTCCGGAAGCAATTTTGCAGCTTCAGTTACGTGTCGTCATCATAACAGTGATACAAATGTCAGTGGGGGGACAAGGAGGAGAAGGAGTTTGAGATTCAGAAGGAGATCTGGCCAGACCATGTACCTCAACCTACCGGAGAGGTGTAACTCAAACCAATTTGGTGCAATACTTTAATAATTTAATAGCTAATTTAATAATTAAATAATTCCCCTGGGAACAAATTAAAGTATATCTGCCTACCTACCTTACCTGACAATTTCTTTGATTCCAAGCTTAGTTAGGATTTCGAAGAGGTATTTTACTTTACTTCAGCACTGCAGCCTTTCAAATTCAGATTAATTGATCTAAATAATCATGTGCGTTTCTGTGCTTTCAAATATCAGCATCCCCTTTAAAGTCTGCTAGTCTGCCTGTGGAAGTCATGTTCTGATTTACATTTCATTCTGAATTTAAAGGCCAGACTTGCAAGAAAGTGCAAAAAAGGATGTCTGTCACCTAAACGGGAAGCTGAACTGCATTTCTAGAGCATCGTAGAAGCAGAGCTTGAAGTACATGCACAGGACAATATTCACTTTTCTAAATGTGTGTGTAGGGATTACACACAAACATTTGGACATAAATGCATTTGCTAGAATAAAGATTCAGCTCTTATACTGTTCCAGCCTTTGGCTCAAGGAGGGTGCATCATACCTGAGCACAGTAAAAGAGTCTATTAATATTTGATTGAATTTACTCACCATTATTAATAAATGATGTGGACAACTAAAATACCAAAACAAAGGATTGGGGTTACACATCGGAGGACCTTAACACACATACATTGTCACTGCAGACTACTGCATATGTTTTACACCACTATATCTTTTCAGAGTGCATACGTTCTTCAGAGAAGTCCTCTCATTACATATGGATATCCTTTCAGCTTATTCAGATACAAGTTCTTCTGTTTTTCAACACAACTGAACAAAATTCAACAAATAATTCTGCTGTTTTCTCACACTTTTTACATAACAAATATGGTGTGTCCGGTTAATGATTGTATGGCACAAAATTCATGCGAATTAAAAATACTTTTCTGTTTTGTTTGTGAAGTTGTTGGGAAATTTATCCACCCGCCAGCTGCTTATCCAGTACAGGGTCCATGATAAGATGGGACTGGAGACCGACCCCTACAGCATAGTATAGAAGGCAAGGGATGCCAGTCTATTGTAGGGTACATATATTATGGGCAATTTCTGACATTTAACTGTATTTCTTTGGACTGTACAAGGACTCAGAGTACCCAGAGGAAACCCACGCAATACAGAGAGAACATGATGACTGCACACATGCAGGGAGAAAATGCCGATTACACACATGTAGGGAGAACATGCCAGCTGCATGCATGCAGGGAAAACATGCCAACTGCATTCAAGCAGGGAGAGCATGCCAGCCACACATACACAGCAGGGAGAGCATGCCAACTGCACACTCACAGCAGGGAGAGAATGCCAACTGCACACACACAGCAGGGAGAGCATGCCAACTGCATGCATGGAAGTAAAACATGCCAATTGTACACACACAGCAGGGAGAGCATTCCAACTGCATGCAAGCAGGGGGAGCATGCCAACTCCACATACATAGTGGGGAGAGAATGCTAACTGCACACACACAGCAGGGAGAGCATTCCAACTGCATGCAAGCAGGGGGAGCATGCCAACTCCACATACATAGCGGGGAGAGAATGCCAACTGCACACACACAGCAGGGAGAGCATGCCAACTGCATGAATGCAGGGAAAACATGCAAACTGCATGCAAGCAGGGAGAGCATGCCAACTGCACGCATGTCTCGAGAACATGTCAACTGCATATGGTCAGAGAGAACATGCCAGCCTCATGCAAGCAGGAAGAGCATGCCAACTGTACACACACAGCAGGGAGTGAATGCCAGCTGCACACACACAGCAGGAAGAGCATGCCAACTGCATGCAAGCAGGGAGAGCATGCCAACTGCATGCATTGAAGGAAAACGTGCCAATTGCACACACACAGCAGGGAAAGCATTCCAACTGCATGCAAGCAGGGAGAGCATGCCAACTGCATGCATGCCTCGAGAACATTGTCAACTGCACATGGTCACAGAGAACATGCCAGCTGTATACACACAGTGAGAAAATGCTACCTGCACACATACAGTGAGAATATGCCAACTGCACACATGCAGGCCAACAGCAAGACTCACACCCCCGACCCGGGATGTGTGAGAGATACTGCTACCCACTGTGCCACCGTGTCATACAGGGAAACTATTGTTTACTTAAATTATTTAAATTAGCTTTCTTTATAGACTATATAATGCATATATTGATTGATACAAAATTTATAGCAACTGTAACCACCACTATGGGATATATACAATCATCCAATCCTACCAATGGCTTTTCCAGACTGGGCCCATCACAAGTTTGACTAAAATTTTAATGTTAACAACCCCACAGTTCTCAATGTTTTTTGTACTGTCACATTTATACTAATCTCTGCTCCTGATAGGTTTATGTCTGGTTCACTGTAATCAGTGTCCCGAAAAGGAAGGTAGAAGCTCCATACCTAATTGTTAATAATTCTAGAGACAAGTATCAGTAATAGGATGGATTCAGGCCCCTAGAACAGCTGAATAGTCAGCATCAAGTATAAAATCAATCACCCATTCAGCATGTCCATTAGCTGTAAGATGACATGTGGATGGCTGTCAATGAGAAACCATTCATTCTTTTAATAGCTAATTTCTGATGATTGTATTGTTATTCTGCACTTTTCAAAGGAAATGCTGTGTGTTTGTACTGTATAGCATGGAACCAAAAAGGACAGAGGTTCCTGTGTACCAGAGGCTTCGGGGTGTCTCCCCCCCCCCCCTTAACTATGGATAGGGGAACGAATATTCAGTTATGAACTGTCACTCGTTGCATTAAACGACAACTATACAGCAGTTAAATGCCCTATGGGCTTTTGATCTATACACAATATATGAACATGTGCCTTTCCAAAAACACAAATAATGTTGATGTTTATACACTGCCCGTCCAAAAAAAAAGTTGCCATTTGAATTTATATCAGCAAATACTCAAGAGCCAATGACTGGATCATTATTACAGCTCAGCA
>JAODJU010000108.1:21731089-21750229 GCA_026776725.1 Gnathonemus echidnorhynchus
CTTAACCCCATTGAAGGTCTTTGGGATGTGCTGAAGGAGGCTTTATGGAGGTTCAACTCACTTGTCAATACAGGATCGCAGTGAGGAATGAATGCAAATCTGGATGAAAATAAAGGGTGAGATGTTGCATAAGCTTGTGGAAACAATGCCATGACAAATGGGCGCCATAATCAAAGCTAAAGGTGGTCCAACGAAAAATTCAAATGGC
The DNA here is from genome assembly GCA_026776725.1 of Gnathonemus echidnorhynchus. Classification (NCBI taxonomy): domain Eukaryota; kingdom Metazoa; phylum Chordata; class Actinopteri; order Osteoglossiformes; family Mormyridae; genus Gnathonemus; species Gnathonemus echidnorhynchus. The sequence continues at coordinate 21,731,298 of JAODJU010000108.1, forward strand.
AACTTTTTTTTTGGACAGGCAGTGTATTCAAATATATTAATTTTGCAGACATTTTTATTCAAAGTATTCAACAAACTTTTTCTGTCAGTTTTACTATATTGTTAATAAAATATTAAAATACTATTTACTGCTATACATCTTTTTATAATATCTTTATTCATATGTTATTGTTTTAAGTGCTAATCAATGTAGATTATAATTATTAATTTGCACATGATAACATTCCTGTTAAACAGTAGCAGCATCTTGTTGCTTGTTCCGCTGTTGTGCCTCTGCATGAAAAATAAAGAAAGAAATACTGCATTATTAAACGCATGGGAGCTCTGTTTCTGCTCTCATCTTTTCTGCAAACGCAGCCCAACCAAACCCTTTAATACCTTCATAGGATATCAATTGGACAGATTTTTTTGTTTCTGAAGTGTAAAGAGTTTAGTTTCTATCTTTTATTTACATGAACAGTAGCAGAAGTGAAGGGGGCATGGAGAACAGTGGATTGTGCCATTAATGTCACTCGATATGCACTAAGAGGTCAGGTCTCCAATTAAGATCATGTTCCCCAGCTCCGCAGGCAACCTATGCTTGACTCTGCAGTTTACAGTGCCAGCCCACCTACTCAACAAGTTCACCAGCAGCGTGAGATCCACTGAGGTTATATTCGAACCCCATCCATGGGCTCTCATTAGTGGCACAAGAGTTACTGTTTAATAAGAAGCTTCATTTCACCTTTGAGGTTGAGGTTCCCCTAAAGAACGTGGACTAGTATTTCATGCTGCCTTTGGAGTTAAGGATTAAAGCAGAGGAAAATATCTCCATCATGGTCTGTACTATAGCAGGGGGAATAGGTATACCATTTCGCCTTGCTGAGTTTAATTAAAAAAGGAGTTATTGCAGACTTCCACTGATCATAACTGGTTTGTGTGGCAGGAAGGCTCAAATCTGGGCCCTCTCACTTTAAAGCCAGACAGACGAAGGCTAATAGGATGGTTTATTGCAGCCTCCGGTGCATTCAAATTTTAGCTATATGAAATGAGCATGCTGGACTGGACAAAATATTTCGGTCACCATGGCAACACCAGAGGGGAGGCAGAGGAGAGGCAAGGTAATATATTTTGGTTATAATTAAAACTCAGCCTCTTCAATAACCAGTTCAATGATAACTGGCAAAACTGTTCAACACAGCTCCTCTGGCGACTACCAGTCAATATTTCTCAGGTTGTCTCAAAATGTCCCCATATCCATATTTCATTTTATAGAGCATGTCAAGGTTTAATATAAATGTATTATAAAGGTCCTTCATGTCTCAAGAGTTCCAAGTAACCATTGATGCAGAGAGATGATCGAGAATGACAAATTCTGAAGCAAAGCAGGATGGAGAAAAGATTAAATAAACACACAGTTTAAACAGCTATTTATGTCATATGGATCACATGGGCCAAGGGACTCCATTGTTTGGAGAAACAGGGGCCTCTGACAGAGATTGCTGTTGTTTTGAAGGTAATCTGCTGCCAGTATATAATAATAATAATTGTACAGTAATAATAAAAGTTATATTATACAGTATTAATTGTACAGTAATAATAAAAGTAAATGCCTACAGTAGTTACTGTACCTTGAGACAAACCATTGAAACGACAATATTTTCATGAGCATCACAAAGTTGTGCATGTGTTTTTTATTACAAACCATTGTATTTAACCTGAATTTTTTATATAATAGGCTTTATGGCAGTTTGTTCATAAGTATGAGTTGTCCTTAACTCAGCTGTTCTTAATCTGGGGGCTGCCTGTATATCTGTTACTGGATCTTAGGTGTGACGTAAGTCTTAGGGTGAAGGTGTTTGGAGGACTATTCATACTAACAAAATGAAAGCATGCAAACATTTTTTATACTACAACACAAAAGTGTGAATATGTCAGTAAATGGTTGTGATTATTTTATATAGCCGTCCCTAGAAGTACTTTAAAAATTCTAAGTTGATTCTTAGTTAATGGGACTGCTAACTTGCACTCTTTTATTTGATGAGTGGGCAGCATTGTGTGGAGGACTGTGTATAACATTCTTCTCTTTGTGTTTATGTGAGTTCCCTGCAGTCGCTTTTATTTCCCATAATCCATAGATCCTGCAGTTCAACTATATGTTTGCGAGAGTGAGTGTGTGTATGAGACTGTTAGTTCCTTCCAATAGATTTGGATCCGTCACTGAAAAAACATTTGCTGGAAACTAAAGGAAATGGAGCCAGTTAGCAATGTCCTTGTCCTCATGGCAGGAAGCCTTCCCTTCACATCTACAGGTAATGAAAAGTGGTGCTAACAGCTTTATATGACTGTAATGCTGTTGAGACTTCCTGTTGTTTCTGAAAGCTAAAAACAGTGCCTAAAGCTACAGCTTTTACAGAACACAATTTTAATGTCAGCTAGTTTTCATAATTATAATTTTTTTAAAAGTATAACTGAAATCACACTCACTGTGCCAATATGAGTTCATCTATGTTCTGTGGACGGAATGATCTTGGAAATCTAAGTATATAGAGATTACTATCCATCATAACATTGTCAGGTATGTACATGAAATGGCCTTCATGCACTGTTTTCCCAGTGTCCCATCTGGCACGATCATCTTAGCTCTCTGGGTACTAACCCCCAAGTGTGTCCACCGCAGCTCTCTATTTGGACGATGACTGCAGGCTGCAACTTTGCATTAATCATGACGGACACCCGGGTGACTCCATTTTGGCCTTGTGCCGAAGCTGCAGGAGTATAGGATGTCCCTCGTCTTGGGTGACCAGCGGTGATGTAACCATGGCAGGCCTGTGGGGATGGGGACTCTCAACAATCAGCTAGGAGCTGCATTTCATCAGAGAGGGCATTACTTATTCAAGGGAGCCAGTTATAAGCCATCGCACTCCAACAAAGCCAAGCAGAGTCCTCTTCTTTCTCCAGAAGGTCAGTCTGGTTTGAACAGATCATGGTTCCCATACTAGATGCACAGAGGGTCTTCATTGCAAATCACAGAAAATGCAGCATGCAGAGAACCATGAATATTCTTATTCTCGCCCCTTGGTATACACCTTTCTTCTTGAACCTACATAGCATTTACCTTTTGCCAGCATTATTTACTTGTCAGTATTGGATAAAATGGTAGCACCCGAAATTATCACTTACTGTCTGTTCTAGACCCAGGGTTTTGTCCTTGGTTTAGTGTAAAAATATTAGGCTTCACATGACAACTACATTGTGCATTTGTTTCCTTAATTTGCCTTACATCAGCGATTCTCAACTAATGGGTCGCAATCCAAATTTGGGTCATTCTGAAAGGGTCACGAGGCAGAATTAGAAATGTAAGCATTTTTAAACCAGCAAGCTCCTGTGCTGATCCAAGATCAGATTTCCTTGCTCCAATCCTAGAATTAGCCTAAATGAATGGGTCCTGGATCTGCAACAAGTAAACACTCAACCAATTCAAGAAGCCAAACCACAGATGCTTAATTTAAAATTCACTGGCACATCCAATCAGATTTATGAGACAGGCATTGATTAGTGTATATTGCAGCGTACACTGCATACTGATCATAGTGTTAATTTAATCCAATTCTTGATATAGAGTTGCAACTGAGCTGACATGGTAAAAATTGGGTTGCAATGCAAAAAGGTTGAGAACCACTGCCTTATCTAAATAATACAATGTGTTTTCTTACATAAAAGACTATTAAATGCCAACTTCACAGTAGAAATACCCATCCATCCACTAAGCACAGGTTCACAGGGTTACCCGGAGCCTATCCCAGTTGACAAAGGACACAAGATTAGGGTTCTACCTTGGACAGGATTCCAGTTCTTCAGAGGGTGCAGACATGCATGCACAGTCTGAGGAAAACACACAATCTCCACAAACAGAGGAGCAGCACTTGAGCCCACAACCCCAGAGAGGTGAGACAGCAGTGCATCCTACTGAGGTACATGCCACCCACGAGAGCTAGTATTTTTGTTATTTCTACGTAATAATCGCATTTTATGTCTATATGCTCTTGCCTGTGATTTTTGACTCTTGCATCTCCATTGGGATTATTCTGAGCAAATAAATTAATGACTTGTTAAAGAAACAAGAAATGGCTGCTAATGACCGTCTTCTGGTTCCTCACAATTAATTTTACCTTAACAACAAAAACAGCATGCACATCGGGCTAACAGAAACCATAATTCATACTGCTGTCACGTTAAGCAGAGATTTATTGGCATAGACAGGAATCCAAGTAGAAATGATATTAATAGAGGGGAAACTAAATTTTTGGTGTCAACATTAATTTCTAGATATTGAGCCACACTGTAAATAACAAGAACGCCTCCCCTGTTAAACAAAAGCCAAGGAACATATGGACAGAAAACATAAATAATGGATTTTCACTCCTCCTGTTCATTTCCAGAGCCTGGCTAGTTTGTCAGTTTCTGCACTTTCCCAGGGAGAATGGTGTAGGGGCAGAGGAAATAAATTGTGAATCAGTGTAAATATTAACATAATGTTTGATTAAAACTCAAGCTTGTTGTTAAAATAATTTCTAAAGCATGCTTTGCAGTAAGCATATACAGCAATGCTGCCAAAACCATTTCTCACCAAACAAATAACAATTGTGCATCATTGAATATTCTATTATGTGTCTGTGGTGTAATAATCAAGTGCATTTTCACATAGCATTATGCATATTCATAGTTTACAGATTGCTTCCCAGGCTAAATCTAGCTTGTGACCTTTTGCAATGAATAAAATATGTCATCTGTTCAGAATTTGTATTGAATTTACCTTTATCTCATTTTTTGTAAGATGGCTATTTCTGACATACAGCATGCAGTCATCTGCTTTTGTCATCATGGATGAAGAAACAAAGGAGAGTGATAATTTATTCAAAACTCTTTTTTTATGATTGCTCTCTCTGCAATAGACAAAACAAGAAACTAAATTGCAAATCTCAAAGAGACGCTTGTATGTGAGCATCTTTTGGTCAAGAGTTATGCACAATTAGGAGTAAAATGGGTTCCCAGGCACCATAGAGTCAATATGTATTTATTGTGGAAGATGCCTTTTTAGATTGAACAAACATAAGCAAAAGAATTAAACACTATTACACAAAACTGGCTGGAATGATGTTCGTATGCAATAAGAAGTTTCATTTTCCTTCAGACTTCCTTCTCCTTTCTGTCCACAATCAGCCAGTCTGTAAATACTTGAGGCAACTTGTAGCTTTTGTAGATCCAGGTATTGGTTCCACCTCCTAAAATGTTCCAGTGTTCAAGGATGTTGATGACATGACCACTGCAATATTCCTGATTGATCAGCACACACTCTAGCGGAATTGCATTAACAGATAGACATTGACCATGGATATAGAACTAAAATCAATTAATAAACAAGCTGGTAATTCTGTGACAGCTTGCTTGGCACCAGTTTGTCAGTGGGGGGGATTTTTTTGAGATGATAGATGCTGAGAAGGAAGAGGCCTTGCCAAGATATTGAAGTAGAACCGGTGGCTACTGTTCTTCTCTCAGAAGTGACTTTAATTATTTCTTGAACTATCTGGAGACAAGTCAAGCCTTTGATATGGAGCATGTGCATGCAAACTGTGAAATTAAATCTTAATCAGATTGTGGTCATCAGTATTTACAATTTGAGTTCTGCAGGCATTGCAAAAGTTCTGAACATCAGATTATACATTTTACAAGAAATTGTTTTGTCCATTTTTCAAAAAATGCACCTCTGATTGCAGGATGCAGTGACACTAATTTCACAACTAAATCAGTGAGAATCATAACAAAATGATATACATTTGCAAACATTGCAAAGTAATTAGATTCAAAGTGATATTATACATAGCTATTAGCCATATTTTACAAAGTTCAGCTATTTGACTAAAATGAAAGTCACCTTTAGGTGAAACCTTAAACTCAGTATCAGCAACTAGTTGAAGGGCATGGTCTGCTTGGCTATATATCATCTAGGGACGCCCATATGGGAGAACATGTGCTGGTTGTGTGTCTCAGCAGGTTAGGAGGCAGGGCCTGTGATCAGGAGGTTGCTGGTATGAATCCCATGGTTAGCAGAATGGTTTCAGAATTGGGCCCCTGAGCAAGGTCCTTCACTCCCAACTGCTCTGAGGACTGTCTGACCCTGATTTCTCAATTCTACATCACGTTAGATAAAAGCATCTGCTAAATGTAAAAAAAAAAAAAAGTACTTTATCATTTCTAACTGGAAACGTACAGCAGTAGTAGCGTTGAAGTTGTGCTACCTGATGTAATAAAGGTGAAAAAGATCAGCAAATTTGCACCAATTTCTTTTTTTTAATACTGCATTTTACAGTGTCCCGGCCTTATGCCAAAACGGTATAACATGATGTATGGCAGTTACAGCTCAGCAGTTGGCCAGTGACGGCTATCTAGAGCACAGTTAGCAATCTGCATTAGCCAGGCGGCTATCTGAGGAGCATCAGCAGAGGATCACAGCTCCTGTTCTAATTGCAGAATAGGAACCTGCTGGTCACAAAATGATTGCAAGTGTGCACCTTCCCTCGCAGAGCTTGGGGTTTGCAGTTCAGGTCCAGTCACACAAATCCTGTGCGGCTTTTACCCTTTACATCTCCACAAACACGGGATGAGTAATTAAGAGTTTGAAAAACCTGTAATGATCCCCTGTGATGTCACCATGTTTTTGTAAGCTGCCCTACACTGTACCTGTGGCTTGAAAAAAATGCTCCCTGCTGTCATGTGATCCGCAGTGAGAGGGTTGTGAAGTTCTCACATTGGACCACTGACCCTTGACATGTAGCTGCATGTGCCTCAGAGACCTTTGACTGAACAAAGACAAAAAGCAAAACCAGTGAACACTAAACAACTTCTACCAACATTTTCTGCTTAGCAGTTAAATTGTTAAAGTCCTTTTCATTGTAACTGAAACAAAATAAAAGTTCTGGTGCACCTCACAGTCATTTGTTTACATCTTTGAATATCTAAATCACAGATTTAGAGAAACAAGGTGAAATTGATATGTGCGGTAGGATTAACAAATATACCCATGAACCATTGCTTTGGAAAGATGTACAGTCTTATTTTGCAGGATTGCTGAAATTATTATCTAACAATGGTGCATATCTTTGTGCAAAACCATAATAGAAATACACTATATGGACAAATGTATTGGAACACCTGGCCATTAGACTTACAGGAACTTTTAAGACACCCCATTCTAAATCCATAGGCATCATCCTAAAGGTGTTTGATGAGGTCAGTGCTCTCTCAGTGAAGTTCTTCTACACCAAACTCACCCAACCATGTCTTTATGGACCTTGCTTGCTGGAACAGAAAAGGACCTTCCCCAAACTATTCCCAAAAAGGTGGAAGCATAGAATTGTGCTAAATGTTTTGGTAAGCTGAAGCATTAAGCATTCCCTTCACTGCAACCAAGAGGCTTAGCCCACCCCCTGAAAATGAACCCCATACCATGATCCCTACAATGCAGTCAGGCAGGTAACGTTCTCCTGGCATCTACCAAACCCAGACTCGTCCATCAGACTACCAGACAGAGAAGTGTGATTTGTCACTCCACAGAACACGTCTCCACTGCTACAGGGTCCAGTGACGGTGTGCTTTACACCACACTATCCGACGCTTAGCATTGCACCTGGTGATGTGAGGCTTGAATGCACTGAGCTCTTCATAGCGACCCATTCTTTCACAAATTTTTGTTCAGCCTAGCTGTATGGTTCGGTGCTTGATTTTATACACCTATGGCAATGGGTCTGAACAAATCACCTGAATTCAGTGATTAAGAGGTGTGTCCCAATACTTTTGTCCATACAATGTATCAAAAAAGCACTGGATTTTTACCAGCAATGAAAGAATCACACATGCAGCAAATAAACAGGACACATTTCTACCTAATAACTGAAGAAATTATAATGCTCCTGCAACCGCAAAAGTAATCCGGTCTGACTGAGCGTCCTTTACTTTGGCAACAAGGAAGTTGCCATGGCAACAGGCCAGGTTGGCTGCACTGGTTTTCTTCCGTTCATCTCGATATCAAGAATGTCTGTTTGTGTTGTCATAGTTTCTGGGTAAAGTATGTCCCACCAGGTAATACAAGTTGTCTCCACGTTTGCCTAATCACCACTAACAATTAAGAGAAACAAACAATACCTTCTTCAAATGATAAGCACACGCTGGGAGAATCATCAGATGTAAAGAAATGCTTTGTCATGGCCGTTAGACGAGCCAAACTGCATAAATAGCAGTTTTAAGATTGAGCTGAATTTTATCTTTGTGGGTTTTTTCAGTGTTCAGAGAGAAAATATCTTTATTTTGTTTGCAATATATTCAGAAATGCAGCTACACGGTTTGTAAATGTTATTACTGCATTAATTAAATGAAAGAAATGGGTAATTAAAATCGAATAATATAATACTTCCAACTCCTGATTTGGGTCACCTTGATCCTTATTATCACAGCAAAATTGTCAGCGCAGAATTCTAGGTGTACTTGTCTCCATATACAAAAGTCATTATCTAACAAGCAGGACATAAAATTAACAAATAAATCACAAAGAATACTAGTACAACACGAGATATTTGGGCAGAAACCACTGCTCAGCTAAAAGGACAAAACAACATTTCCAAAAACCAATTAAAGAGCTGAAAAACTGTTTTTTGGAAGACTGGATTCAAAGTGAAACCTTTAAGCCAACATGAATCCCACTGCGCCGGGTAAACATTACAGTCCAGAGTGAGAAAATGTCCAACATGGCAGTGGTTCTGCCATAGCGTGGGCATGCCTTGCTGCATCTGGCCCAGCTCTGTACCAAAGAATTCTACAGAAGGACATCAAGCTTCCGCTGTTTAAAGGACTTTACAAAACAAAAAATAAAATTAAGAAAAGAAACTTGGAAAAAAAACATGCCAAAAGTCAAAAGAAGAAAGTTCATTTTCCATATCATTGTGTATCTACTCATATATGAATATGTGCATCACAGACAGCTATGGATTCATACCTAACTAACGGATATATTAAGTGGGTCATATTTTGGCTCATTTGCCAAGTCACAGCAAATCCAAATTACTCTGTGCCAGTTCAGCCCCACCTGTTTCCCCATGTCTCTGAGGACGATCCAGGCTGTGAGCTTGTGAAGTCAATAAGTACAGGTAGTTTCAGCACAATGACGGGTCTACTCAGAGCCCTGTGCCAGAATGAGCAGCTCTCGGCTGACGCCATCTCACCCAGCTGTTGTCACAGATGTCCCTGTTCACTGTTTATGTCCTCCACTGAAGCAGGTTCAGCTAGATTACACTTCGCACTTCCAGTGGCCAGACAGAAAGCATTCAGTCAAAGAGGCTCGTTTCAAACGGAGAAGTGTCCTGAAGAGAAAAGCTAATGGAACGAAGGACTTCAGGGTGTGCACCTGAATCCTCTCATCTCATCGATCAAATGCCGCTTGGCATTTCATGGCAGCTTTGATTAGGAACACCACGGTCTGGATTTATGGGTACAAGTTGTCCCCACTGCCACGGGCAAAGGCTAACAGCGCAGTTCTAAGTTTCATTGTTATTTCGATTCAAGCCCATTCTTGCTGTAAATGCAAGTGATAGAATGATAGGCGTGGAAATCACTGCTACCAAGTTATTCTGCAAGAGGAAAAAAAGTTCTGGAATTTATTGTATTGAATACAGCTTGTGTTCATATTGCATTTACATTTACATATTTACATGTTACATTTACATGTTAGCCAGCACCAAGGCCAACAGAGAGCCAGTTAAGATAGATGAGGAAGGCTGTGACATGAGAGCATTTGGGCTGAATGAATACCAGCCATCGTGCCACATTTTTAATCATCTGTGGTTTGAGAGCACACACACACATACACACACACACATATACAAAGGGAAGCGCCATTTAAGTAGCAGTAATGCTGAATTCAAGGTCTATGACTGACAAATATTAACATTTTTTTAATATTTCCTTTCAAGAAAGCCAGATTTATATGTCTATAGAATGCCAACTGTGAAGAAAAATACACCTAAAACAGTATTTTTAAAGTTTTAACACATTTTAAACCATTGTTTTATACTAGGAAATGTCTGAAGAGCTAATGTGATAAAAACATCTTACACGATTCATAAGTTAGTTACCAAGCATGCTTCTACGAACAGCTGCGATCACACTTTCCCCAAGCGCACGCTGACATGGCCCACCATCTTTCCTTATTAGCTACTTAAAGCAGTCCCTCAGAGAATGGGAAAGCAATATTCTGCATGAGCCGTGAAACACGGGAGTTATTTTTTGATTTGATCATTCAGCTGAAACGAGGAAGTCGGAGCACGCATATTGATGCCGTAAATTGGGGCACAGCAAACACACTTGATGAATAATGGACCTTCATGTAGGCTTCAGGTAGTAAACAGAGAACAGCACATCAACCACCAGGGGCACACAAGCAGCTTACTCTAACAATTATGGTTTTTATTTTTGTTTCTACTGCTTAGTCTTTGCTTACCAAAAACAACATACAATATTGCTTACCCTTATTTTTTTACTGAAGCAATACGAATGCCTTGCTCACATTCCTCTTTTAGGACTTGAATCAGCGTCCTCTTGGTTGGTCCGGATCCTTGCAATTATCTATTTCATCACAATGTTGGCATCCATCTAAGCTTCTTAACTTTCATCAAACAATGTTCTGAAAATATCATGAAATGTAAATATCATGAACTGATTTCATTTCTTTAGTTGAAAGCTTAGCTTAAATTCCAAGAGGTTGGAGGATAAATGAATGCAACGACAGATATCAAAACTGTGTTTTGTTACATAACAGGCTTTGGAAAAAAAAAATCAGTGGTAAAGTAAGATATGTCTCATGCAATAGCCACTCCCTTCAATAATAGATGTGAAATCTACCAGCTGCGGTGCAGTCTCTCACATTCAAACGCTAAAAACAAAGGGTTTGCTGTTGTAATGTCCAGCATGGTTTCCTCCAGGTTCTCTGGTTTCCTCCCACAGTCCAAAGACATGCAGGTTAGGTCGACTGGCTACTCTAAATTGCCCATAGGTGTGCATGCGCGTGTGTATGGCTGTCTGTGTTGGCCCTGTGGTGGACTGGCGGCCTGCCCAGGGTGTACCCCGCCTCTCGCCCAGTGATGCTGGGATTGGCTCCAGCTTCCCCGTGACCCAGATGGATAAAGCGGTATAGATAATGGATGGATGGGATGTCCAGCATGAACCTAGCCTGGATAGGTGGTTAGAAGATGGATGGATGGATGGATGGATGGATGGAAGAATGGGTGGATGGATGTTCTAAGGACCCATCTATGTTTTAGAATGGCAGACACAGTGTGAAAATTCAGATCATTTTAGACAATCTGGTTATTTAAGTGTTAAAGTGTATGTTATATCCATTTATCTTCAATACTGCTCTGAAAAATATGAATTATACACAGTATGATATATAAAACTACGCTGCCTGGCCAAAAACGTCACCATTAGAATTTAAATCAGTAAAAGTACTTAAGAGCTAAAGACTGGATCATTATTACAGCTCAGCAACGTTATGCTGCAAATAAAGTGAAGTCATGTGAGTATCTGAATGTACTGAATGGCCAAATTATCGAGGCATTGGCATATTCCAGGACAATAATGCCAAAATTCATCAGGCTTGAATTGTCAAAGAATCCTTCAGGGAGCATCAGGAATCTTTTTCACACATGAATTGGCACAGAAAGTCTTTTATGGTTCAACTCACCTATCATCAATACAAAAACAGTTGAGATGCTGCATAAGCTTGTGGAAACATTGCTCATTGGAGGTATACTTGCACAAAAATGTTCTGACAGCAGTAGGATAACTGATTGGTTCAGGGATATAACTAGTCAGATTGTAGATGAGGTGGGTCCAAGCAACTAGATGAGGATAATCTTATGTCTCGGTCCTGCCTCTTCTAGTTGCTTGGACCCACCTCCTCTACAATCTGATTGGTTATTTCTCTGAACTAATCATTGTTCCTTCCGTCCTCAGAACATTATTGTGTAAGTGAAGTAACTCCCACAAGCAGAAACAATGCATTGACAAATGTGCACCATAATCAAAGCTAAAGGTGGTCCAGCAAAATTAATCAAGTGCGCAACTTTTTTGACCAGGCAGTGTATTTATGGCACATTTTGAAACTACCACCAACTGCCCTGTTTTTTGTGGGGATTTCTTTTTTATTTATTTCTTACTTCAGAGTGATCAAGCTAATTGAACTAAATGACAAATACTGATATTTTCACTTTCCCCAAACGCATGCTGGGGAAATTATCTCACTCATGTACTGCGCTGAACACACACAGGGACATATATTCTGCCCTGACCGCCCAACAGTTTCGTTGGTGATGCTTTAGTTTTGATATTGAAGCCCAAGCTGAAAAATCAGTATTGACACCGTGAGACTCTTTTTAAACAACCATACAATTCAGGTAAATTGGAGGCTGTATGATGCCCTTTGTATGCATCAGTGTGAGTGAATGTGCATATGTATGGACACCCTGTAAACATTTTTAGAGAAATGGATAGGAAATAAACATAAATAAACTGTCTGTGCATTAGTAGGCTTTCATCAACATGCTGCTGTTTCCGGATTGTTGTCATTGTAGTGCTTGTTATGTCTGTATTTAGGCATCTTAAAATGGAAATGTCTTGCGCGGTTTAGAGATATGATTGGAACAGGTCTGGACATAGGTTTTATAAATTTGATATTATTTTATCTATCCATTTGTCCTTCTATCTATCTAATTTAGAGTCATTGTGAGACACACACACTCACGTTGGTATTCATATCTTTGCATTCATGTGTTTATTCATTTCTATAGGCATAACGCAAATCCCGCCAAATTCAACTTTAACCCCTATCCAGCCCTAACTTTAATCAAAGGTAACCAAACAAAATACAAGACTTCTGACATTTTTAGTTTTTTGATTGCAGTCACAGATTTTTATAAATTTCCCATTTGGTGACTGAAAAAATGGTCCTCACAACAGCAAAATAACAGGTTTTTATCATTATTTTGTCCACACACACACACGCATACACAAAACAGTCAATTTGCATATCTTTGGACATGAAAACTCCACATAAAGCCAGAATAAAATTGATGGCCCTCATTCAATGAGCTCAGAATTTTATCTTGAAAAATAAAAAAACTGATTTAATTTTATCTCAGGGTGAAAGCCAAAGCAAAAAACTTTTCCAGAGTTAATGCATAAGAAATGTTTTAAAAGGGCTATTGGCATGCACAGTTTTGAGAGCAAAAAACTGTCCTCCTTTATGGAATTTTTTGTAAGATACATGTACTTTTCTGATGAGCTTGACAAGGATAAACATTACTTTTACTATTACTTGGGCTGAATATATGTATACTTTTGTTCAACCTGTAAATAATAATACATATTTGCATTTTTTCTCTCCTCGAGAGGAAAAATTATGCATCAACCTGAAAAGCCTGAATGCCAATTGAGAAGTCAGGGTTTTTCCCTCTGTCACCACGGACAGTGATATACCCTCTCTGGAGGCAAACCCTGAGGCCATGAAAAAAGCCCACCATCTATTCTGAATAACAATGAAGCACCACTGCAATCAGGCTGATGTTATTGTTTTTCTGTCTTAGGGAAATAGTGAATTGGATCCCTAGTGAAGAAGTCGTGGATTTATGGAAAGTTGGGCTGTCAAACAAAAGCAGTTAGTCAAGGGACTCTGCCAAGCCGATTATTTGGGAGACATAAGTAATAAAACACTGGCCATGAACCAGTGCTTCTTGATGGAATTACAGCTTAATATCTCACAATGGGCCTTGCTTGGTAAATGCCATTAGGATAAAACATATCTTTCACTCCTTTTATTGTTCATGTCATGTTTCAGGAGGTCAGGAAGGGTGGTTCTCCCCTGTTACTCCTGTTGACTTTAAAATCAGGAAAATTTATCTGATATTAAAAGCATTTGACAAAACTATTATTGCAATGAATACTGGATAATTTTCTATCACTGTATACTTTCAAAGACAACTACAAAAACAAAAATGGATGTACAGTCAACAAAAAAAGCGATTTGCATGTTGCTTGCAAATCAGCCTCAATAGATGACAGCTAGACCATTAGGGCGACTTAAAACTGATTATATACTCATTATGTAATTACAAAGTGATTGCAATATTAACTGCTCTAATGGCTAATTAGTATGTCAATAAATGGGACAAAAGATTGCAGCCATTAAGGCACTTTTTTGTAATTCTGCATTGCTGTGATGGCTTATATAATTCGGCTATATGAAAACTGTAATGAAAGACGTGCTTCAACAGAAATAGCAGATTAGGGGATGCAGCGAGATGGTTACACAGGCACTCATTTCACTTCCAGGAAGTCTTCTGTAAAAAGGAAGATGTTCCATGTTCTACTTCTGTGTAAATGACATGCTGTCTATGTCAATGTCTATAGGATTAGAACAGTGTTTTTCAACCTGGTCCTCAGGGGCCCCAAATAAGCCCATTTTGTTCCCCCCCAGCACACCTGTGTCATCGTGTTCTTGATTGTTTGGTTCACACTAAGACACACTGTGGGCAAAACCTACATGAACATGAGAAGAACATCCAGATTCCACATGGCTGGGGCTGGGATCAAACCCATAGTGTTACCAGCTGAGCCACCAATCTTATTGCTGTCACTACTATCACCCATCCTTCTTCCACTGCTTTTCCTAAGCAGGGATACTGCGGGCCGATCCCAGGAACAGCAGGAGACATCAGTCAGCCTAAGCCTAAGAGCAGAGGTGGGATTCAAACCTACGACCCTGGAGGTGAGCATCATCAGTGCAACTCATTCTGCTGTCTGCATCTTCTTCTGACTCATTATTGCTATGATCATTTATAATTATGGTTTCTCTTTGTTATATTTGCTGTAACCTTATCCTGTACATCACTTTCTCTTTGATTTATGAGCCTTGATTGATATTTATTTGAATTCACTGTGGTCTAATTAATTTCAGTCAGATTCAGTCCTCTCTAGCTTCCATAATACCAATATTTACCCAGCAGTGAGAGTAATTTAACACCCTCTTTCAGCTTCTATTCGCTACCGATCTTTTGACGTGCTCCCCATAATTGTGCTAAATGTCTGTCCTTCACTCCTATATTACACCAGTGGTGCAACCTGGACACATCATCAGTGATGTCTCCCAGGGTTGTTGGGTGTTTCGGGTCTAACGTCAGACACCCTAACCCGGGCGACCCAGTCAGGGGTGATCAAGTCCCGACTTGTGTCCAGGTAGCAATTTCTGCCACATTCCTCCCCTCTTAAGCTAGAGCCATTGGGATGACTTCTGTGTCGTCTCCTTTGCAATCCATGGATGCCCCAAATGCCCAGTACCCGGTACAGAGACTGTCCTGCAAAGCCTCTACATCCCACCTCGACTGGCTCACAGTGAGCCTTCCACCCCTGCCTCCGGCAGTCAGCTGTAAGGTCTGCATATACTTGGCCCTTTCCATCTCCTGCACCTCCTCTAACCGGTCTTCCCAGGGCACGGTCAACTCCATCAGGATGACTTGTCTAGAGCCCCCAGACATCAAGATCACATCTGGCCTGAGTGTGGTGGATGCAATGATGTCTGGGAACTTCTGCTGCCTCCCGAGATCGACCAGGAGATGCCAATCTCCTACAGATGCCAGTAGCCCACCTTGGGGATTTGGTAGAGCCGTGGTTTCTCCCCCGCTCAAACAAAGGTGATAGTGGTCTATGCTCGATGTAGCTTGCTGCTTTTCATGGCAGTGCAGGTGGCATCAGATAGTGCCTGAAGAACCTCGTCATGATGCCACCGGTACCTCCCCTCTGCCAAGCTCTTCGGACAACTGTTGGCAGAGCTGGCAAGTGGGTAAATCCACCAAGACCCAGCTGTGCAGCTTAGTGGGACTTGGGAGGACATCATACATGGACTGAACCAGGAATTTGAAGCTACATGCTTCAACCTTCCAAAGATCAGCCCAGGTGATCTTACGGCCTACTGCATGGTCCTACTTAGGCCAAGCTCCCTGCTTGCATGTACCCACCATCCTACAGTAGCAGGATTCCTCCTCCCCGGCTCGGACCTCCTGTTGGATGTGCCTGTGGCTGTCCTTTCCACGGGCTCTGCTGGAGTGAGGTGTCATATTGCTCCGTAGTCCAGCTCATCCAGTCGCCACTGTGCCCATCCTCAACTCTCCTGGCCCCAAACGGTGTGATTATAGCTTCTGATGAAACTGCCTCATTGCTGGAAAGTTCTCAACTCTTGCATGTCATTGAAGCACTTGGTTAAGGTCAAGCTGTTTCTACAAGTGGCAGCAGAAAGGTTCTCAAATGAAAGTGGCTGCACCTTTACAAAATTATTAAACAAATTATCTCGCAATTCAAAATGAAACGATACCAACCCACCCTTCTGGGTTTTTGCATAACCCTGTTTAGAGTATTTATTGATTACAGAAACATTTTAGATTTCCTTTATCTAAGGACAGAATTGTACATTTGAGCGGTCTGTGTAGACAGGGTGCTTTCATTTTTGCCAATTACCTGCTACAAGATCAAGGAATCAGCCAGGATGCAACGAGTACCAGAGATCCAACACAGCCCAAGTACATTTTGTCTTCTGCATGCTCAAAAACGTGCTAAAAACTACTTACATAAATAGCGTCCATTAAGTGCTTAACCTACAACAGATATCTTCCTCACATTATACCTTGTGGAATAGCTAATATTTACCTGAACAAGTGAACAAAGATGACTTTTTAAAATACATTCAAAAGAATTTCTTATTTATTACATGCTCATGGTCTCATAATCAACACCTCTGCACTTCCCTATGAATAGATACTGAAGGGGCTGAAATTCGGTCAGCACAAATGCCGTCCAATTTTACCTCCTACAGAGTATACACTGCACAGCAATACAATATCCAGCAACAAAAACTGGATAAGGCGAGAGTTGTCAGCTTGCAAAGAACCCCTCCTCTTTTGGCTAAGACGTTTCCATAGCAACAGTCACAGAACTTTTTTTTTCCAGATAAAATTTTAATCCCATGGTGAAATAAATAGGCAGTAAGAGATGAAAATGTGAACGATCTAAATGGAACGGAACCTGCTGACAGACAGAATATCTTTCATCACTTAAAGAAAAACTGAACTATGGAATGTGGGAGTTACCAGAGCAATAATGTTGAAACAGAAAATTATTGCTTCACATGAAATAAAATGAAGTGGTTAAGGATAACTGAAGCAAAATGGCTTCTTATTTTGCAAAACAATAGGTGGTTGACTGGGAGTCAGTGGATATGATGAAGATCAAGGAATCAGCCAGAGTGCAACGAGTACCAGAGATCCAACACAGCCTAAGTACATTTTGTCTTCTGCATGCTCAAAAACGTACTAAAACCTACTTATATAAATAGCGTCCATTAAGTGCTTCAATTATTCTTATGCAAATTATGTTTTTAGATGATCTCACCCCATGTCCCCGCTATTATTGTACTGAAGAGTATCATTCAGCATTTATTCAACAAACTCGCGTTCAATAATCCAGAGTGCTCATTTTTTGGCCCTCAGAATGAGTGTTGAAATAAAGTGCAAGCTATCAAATTTGAGGAAGGCCGCTAAGATGATGTAGGTTGTGTTAATAGGTGAGTAACTGAGAGTATTGTTTTGGTGAAGTGAGTATGTGGAGTGGTTCACAGAAGCTCCATTGTAGATAATGCTACAATGGGAGCATCAATTTCCATGGTAACCTAACCAGGCAACACTTTCATGTCTGTGTCTAACTCATACCGAAGAACCAAGGTGGCTCACTGACAGGCTTCAGAAAAGTTCGCTGGTAAGGCCTTCATTCTGTCTGGCAAATGTCATCCTATGTCCTGTCATCTCAGCATCCGGAATCAAAAAAAAGAATAGGGCAATAGGGCAAACCATGTCAGTGTAAAAGTCATCAAACATGGAATTGTAGGCATTACTGTTTTGCATACTAATGCAATGATGAACGTGAGAATTCCTTCAGCTGGCAAACAGAATCATGTCGCACGCATGAGAAATGGGCAGGGAGTCCACCTTTCCCTTGTAAAGATTTATGGGGTGGAACAGGGAGAAATCCAGCACCGTGCAAAAACAAACATAAAAATATATGTACAGTACCATTTTGGCTGAAGAAAAAACAAAAACTTAGGCATAGGAGTCAGATCCAAAATTAGCTCATACAAGCATAAACCATAGCAGAGACCACTGGGACTAAAACAAAACACAAGAGAGCCAGGTTCCCCATCCACCTGACCCCCGCACCTGAGACAGCAAACCCCTCATCTCACAATATTATATCAATAACCAAGAAATATGAAATTTGCTCTTCCACACTTTCACTCATTATAAATACTCTAGGTCAGATGAAAACCCAGATGTGTTACATTCTGCCCACCTGACCCTGCTGTCTCCTCCCTAAGGGGGCCCTAACAAGCCACCCCTGATGCTTGTTGCCCCTCATTAGTCTTTGTATATAAGTACCCGCTTGGCTCGTCAGCCCCAGTGCAGTCATTAATGTCACTCCTCTTGTCAGCCTGTGTCCTTCCTAGTTGTCCCCCTGTTTTGATCCCTCGCGATCTTGTTTTTTCCAGTCTCTGTTTGTTTAGTTTGTTTTTCTTTCAATAAAACACTTTCGGTTTTCCAAAAACGTCTGACCTTGAATCCTTTGTCTCAAAAGTCGTGACAGGATGGCAATAACAATACTACAGCTGTATAGCCTTCTGGATGAGTGAGTGCTAAAGATGGTAGACCAGGGGTCTCCAACTCCTGTCCTAGAGAGCTACTCTCCAGTAGGTTTTCTATCCTACTTGGCTTCTGATGAGCCACACCTGGCCCTGGTATTTACCTGAGA
>JAODJU010000108.1:21750329-21778444 GCA_026776725.1 Gnathonemus echidnorhynchus
TCTATCCTACTTGGCTTCTGATGAGCCACACCTGGCCCTGGTATTTACCTGAGAACAGGTGTGGCTCATCAGAAGCCTGGTAGGATTGAAAACCGACTGGATAGTAGCTCTCCAGGACCGGAGTTGGAGACCCCTGTGGTAGACATTGCATCACAAAGACAAATGTCTTTAGTAACTGCTGTTTAAGCTCTTGCAAAATATGTGATATGTATGACATTACATTGTCAGACATGCTGGGGCCTCCCTCTCTCCACCATTCATCAGCTACCAGCTAATTTCTGTAACATTTTTGAGTCCATGGTGCTTGCAAACAAGATGTCCAGGGGAACAACAACACAATACAGTATCAACAAGACCTCATCAGACCCTGCACCTGCTCACGTTCATGAGCAATGAGTTACACATCATTCTCAGGACTGTATAATCCCTCTTGCTCTTCAGTAGAGTTCAGAATATTCACCTGCTTAGCACTGAATTCCTGGCTGCACCCAGATTCAACTTGAGTTACTATTCCTGACAGTTAGTTAAGTCAGATACCGTGACTCGAACCATGTGCATATGTATAAACTCAGTCTATTTTTTAAATCTTTTTTTCTGTATTAGTGCATCTTTAGCTGCAGTTATATCTTGATATTTCATCTATGTAAAGTTCAGTATATTTATACTATATTGTTGTTTGATATACATTATGTGTAAGTACAGCTCATGCAGCTTTAGACTATTGCAAATTAAACCATTAATCAAGCTTTGCCCCACTGTGAATTCCAACTGATATCATCTTTGCTAATGATCAGTCTGTGTAACTGGGTGTTGTTAAATCATTGTTATTCCATAAACTTGAATTTAAAAGGAGTCTGAGCATTTTGTCTCAACATTCTGATCCTTGTAGGTACATTATGTGTAAATCATATTGAGTTTTTCCATTGTATGGTATTGCGAGTTCAAATTAAAAAAAAAAAACAGATTCATACATAATGAACTTAACATCCCAAACTTCCTGTTTTGGTGAGTTTCTCTGATAGACGGCACACATTTCATATGACAATGCTGATCAGGTCAGCGGCTGCACAACTTACTTTCTTACTGAGACCAATGACACCACCAGTGTAAATTATAGAATGATGGGTGGGGGGTTGTGACCCCCCCCCCCCCCCAATAATCAAAACCAGCCAATACAATCCCCTAGACCCCCTGAAATGGGTAGAGACCTCTACCCCCCCTCATCCAATGCTCAATAACTCAAAGTTATGCCCATGAATGAAAAACATCACACCATATTGGTTTTGAATAATTTTAATGTTGTTTTCGTACATTGCAGAAATAGCCCTATTCAGTGAGTTCAAAGTGCAACATACACAATATCAATTAAAGAGGGTTCTTGAGGTTGGTCATCTGAAGTTGCAAACAAGATGTTCAATAGTTTACCAGTTTCACAGGTGCAATAGGCAACTTTGCCTGTTTCATGCAAAAGCTGATACTTCACCATTATGAAGGCCCTGGAACGTAAACATGACGGGCAACAAAACATTAACAAAAAATATTACATTTACTCAGAGTACGGAGAGTCAAGCTGACTGGAACCTCCCGAGATATTTGGCACAGGTATGATTATGTTCAATAAAATATACCCAAAATATACTTATTCATTCAGAAAGAGTAATGACAAACACTTTTACCAAAAAGGGAAATGAGACCAGGTATTCTATAAATAGCTGGGTAACAAAAACAGCTTCTCACTTTCAAATGAGCAGGCAGTTTATAGCAACAACAAAATAGAAATCAAGCAACATCAAATTCATAATAAAAAAGTAACACCTTAATTTTTCATTCTATATAAAACGTTGTTCCATCCTTCAGCACTGCAAAATAGGTATCCAAAAGTTAATAAATGATCTATTTGTACAGGTGAACAACATCAAAAAGCGTTTACATCCATTGTGCACCAAAAAAAAAAAAAAAAGACTATTTTTTTTGCAAAAATACAAAGTAAACAAAGTGCTCATCTTTAGCCAGGGTACAAGAGAAGAATACAAAGGGATTAAGATACATGGTGTGCTTTTCTGTATCATTCTCCTTCTTCCCATGCTATGAGTTGTACAATACTGGCTCTAAATCTGGGGACACAATTCCATTTTCATGCCTCTGCACATCTGGATGGGATAAGATCAATCGATAAGACTTTCATTACGCACCATCAGACAGAAAATGTTCCGTCTTTACTGTTCACAAGCCTGCAAAAGGACTATAGTGGACTGCAGCCCATTTTTGTGATTGATTTCAAAGTACTGTTTTTTTTTGTTTTTTTTTTGCCAAAAATGAGGGTGACGCATGGTTACCAATCTCCTCTAATCAACGTCTTTGGATCACTTTAGACACCTGTCTGCGTTTTCTCTGTTTTGTTTTTCAGAACATCGTCGATGTTGTCATCCTCGATGACAACTGCAAAGAAGAGAAGACAAGACACAAAACTGTCATACTTTCGCTTTTATGTTTCCAGGTGTTAATGAGGCACAGCCTGTACCGGAGCACATCACGATACTGAGAAGACAAAAAGCAAGCTTACACTGTTTACATTTACCCAGGCGGCCACGGAGCGGAGGGGGTGGGGGGGGCTGCTCGCCCAGAGACGAGTAAAACCAAACCATCACTACCATCCTTCTCCCTGATAGGCGTCTTTGAATTAATAGAATATATATCATGATTGGCAGGGCAACAGCATGAAACATTTCCCTAAAAATGGTTCTTTGCTGCCTCCGGGGATTACCAAGCTTAGAAAGCATCGGCTGTATTAACCACAGAAAAGGTGAATTAACTAATCCAAGTACTGTATGTGTGCACTTTCAAGCCATTCACTACAATCAGAATTGCGGCAAAGACGCTGTATTATCATTATACTGCCTACAAAACAAAGGTAACTCGCTGGCCACCAAACTTTTGACAAGGCAAAGAGGTAATAATAATAGGCTAATAATAATAATAATTATTATTATTATTTTCGGCACTATAAGCCATTTCATAAGGACTGATGCAGTATAATGTTGACGTCGATCAAACACATATATATTTTTATTTTGGTTACGTTTATTTTTTGTCATATAGCTGGCAGCGTATAAAAATGAGATGCGGAAATTTCACTCACCTCGTTTACTTCTTCCAATCTGGCCGAGTTTGGGGGGCCTTTTATTCTGGGCAGCCCCGAAGAAGTTATTAGTATCCTGCAGACGACAGGTGATGGAGATCTGCCCCACGTCCTCGTCATCGCCATAGTGAGTTATTTTCTCCTCGTTGTAGGGTAATACATCCGACATGATGTCTCCCCCACCACCAAACACTCGACACTGATCGATTCAAATTAAACAAACGAATAGAAGAACAAAAATAAGGGGGCGACAACTAATATGGAGTCAAGTGACTAGCAAAAAAAAAAAAAACAAGCTTTAAAAATCAGAAAAAAACGTGAAGCACGGTCAAGCCTGTATTTTTCCCGGCCACTCTCGCATTATTTTAAGTTTCCGATGTTTTTTTTTTGCGTACGCCGTTTGAATAAACTACAATCGCCGATATACGGGGCTGTTTCGCAGGGAAAAGACAGATCAAGATAAAAAATGCAAATCGGAGAGCGATGCAAAAAAAAAAAAAAAACTGATCCCTGGGAGACCTGACAGCGAGAAGACGTCACTGTGAGCCCGGAATTTTTCCAGTGCATACAGCGGCAATACCCCAATTCCCTCAGCTTCCCAAGGATGTTTTTACCGTCTTAGTTCAAGAAGGCGTTCCCCCAGCTGCCCGTCCTTGTTCAAGAAAAATATTGTAGATTTATACAGCATGAGATGGAAATATGCTAAATCGATGCGGAAAGATAAAGTTAGTAAAATGCGTGTAAGCCGATTAATACAGTTCGTTTTTTTTTTTTAGCGAAAAGACTCGCGCTGGTAAGTTGCAAAATGATTATTTCAGCACTACAACATACGGAAAACTCACCGGATCGGAGCGCACGCAGCCGACCAGCCTGATATATTGGCTGAAGTGTGGGTGTTCCCCTGGGTGGCCGAGTCTGAACTAGGGAAACTGCCTTCTGATAATAGAATCCAGTATATTTCAAGACAGCAAACCAATGTTTAAAATGCTGAATTGTACTTAACACACAAGTCTGGACAAATACTATGCGGATATTTGGGTAATTAAATGGTAGCTCCACTGTCTCATGAAAGGAACAAACAAATAAATAATTAATGATAAACATTGAACATAACCTTACAAAGTAATAACACGTTTGTTGGTAGACTGCTCTTTATTTGTACGGTATTATTGGCGGTTTTATACACAGATATAAACACAGAGAATGACGTATTTAAATTTTTATTATATTCTTGAAAATAATTATTAACAGCATTTGCTAAATATTTTGGTGAGTTTTCTTTATATCGATATTTTACTTTACCTAAATACAATATATCAGACAAGGTATTATTTTGTGTTATTCTGCCAGAAAGTGTACCTGCAGTCAGAATACAGATAATACGTATGTATTTCCCCCACCCTAGGTTTAAAAAGCGCTTTCAGACGGTAATAGTGTAATAGCTCCCTCTTCTGGTCATATCGTCCTTACACTCAATAGCTTAATAATGATACTTATTCGATACTTTAATTTGAATACATGTATACTAATTTTTATTTTACACTTTTTCACCCCGTATAATATCTCGCTATATACATTTTTCATACAGTAAAAGTACCTCCATCTGCTGAAAAACACATTACAGTAACAATCCCTCCAACAACTACGACTCACTATTACTATAACTCTACCATTACCAAGCGTTGATGCAGAATCACAAAACATCTGGGATTTTATTATAGATTCACGAATTCAGACTTAAGTTTGCAATAATCGCGGTTGTGAAGATTAACGCAAGGAAATTTTCAGTATGACGGCATATAGTACAATCTCTTACATGCCAGTGTTCATGTACGTGCTTTTACATCAGCGTATATCATTTAATTGTTGCCGTATTTTCAATGATATCCGGTTATACAAACAGTTCTCGTAATTTTGTGAACAGAAATGCCGTTCGTGCGCATTATCAAAAACAGATTTTGCGCGTCTTAATTATTCCTTTAAATCAGGTACAAAAGTGTTAGACAATCATGCAACGCAGACCCTAAATCATTGTGTTTACTGTCTTTAAATATATTACTTCAGCGCAATTAATTTTGTTATATATTAGCACGCCATATTAGCTTACCTTCTGATGGGGATGCCAACCAGCAAGATTATGAGACCCAGACTGATGTTTTTCCTTTTCACAAGTACGTACTTCTTATAAACCTCAAATATTCTGTTATATAGCACAGTCTTTTTAGTTATTATTTAACCAGTATATAGATGCATTTAGCTATATGTATATACTAGTGAAATACGACTTTTATTGTTTTTATTCTTTGTGATGCATCACACTATATGAATGTTTAGGTACGTAATCATTTGCATTTTTATTTGTCTTTAGGCATGGTATCTAAGATAGTTTGTATTCTTATTCCATTAAACGCCCTACTTAATTACTTGGTTACTTAAATTTAGCATTGTATACAGCAAAATGTGTTAAGTAATATGGCCTAATATGGTCTCATCTCGATTCTAAGAAACCTGAATAAAAACGATAAAAAGATATTTTGTACTTCCCTCAATGAGTCAGATTTATAACAAAGAACATGTGGGCTCACTGTAAAACATTTGGATAAACCTGAAACTGATGCACGTGCGATTTCGCATTTTCAGGTTTCTCTTGTGCCTGCTCGGCTCTTAATCGTCACTTGGAATAAAACAAAAACGTGGAAAAACGCAGTTAATAGTGTGATCCTCCCACCCACACAAAGAACTGTACTGACTTTAGACAAGTTACATGGTCAGGTCAATTGGGATAATGCTGACTGTTTCAATCGTTCTTTTCTTCTTTTCTCCGCACTTCTTTGTCATGCATAGCCTACGGTGAATTTAAGCGATTTGCTAACTTTTTGTTAAACATTGCCTTCAAGTGGTTAGTTAAGAAATTGCACTATAAACGATAAATAGTGCTTCAATATCCAAACACGCAATTTAACATATGTGTAACAATAACCGCTAACCAACGTCTAACCAACAATAGCCACCAATAACCAACAATAACTGCGAGGAATTAACAATGTAAATGTTTTAATGCTTCAGGGTCTCACGAGCCTGGACTCTAAAGCAGGCAGTAGACATCCCCAACAAGATCTGGTTTTGGAGCAATCATTCGAATTTATAGGATTCAAAGAACTCAAGAGGTTTATTGTCCTGTGTACTAGTACAAGTACTGAGTACATTGAGGTACCTGTGTGTTTCCTGTAGACAGGCACAGGGCAAAAAGACAGGACAAGCAGTTAGTAATAGGACATAGGACGGCGCTTAAATAAAATAAGTATAAATATGATTAGGTATGGAGATATGGATGTATCTGGAAGAATAAATATGTTCTGAAATTCTACACTGCATTTCTGCCTGCGTCCTGAATTCAGAGTATAAGTAACAATCAAGACAGAGAATTTTAAGAAAAACAAAGTGAAATAGTGCAATCTGGAGACAGCTGTGTTTGAGTTCCACATCTGGATGTGTGTAAGGTAAGCATCTTATCCTGTTATAGAAGGTTATCATTACTACGGGTCGTCAGTCTCTGTACACAGACAATTGTGTCTGTGACAAGACTTTTCCGTCACTGTGCCAAAATATTTTAAATGAGAAAAAAGGCTACAGTATGTTGGCTGTGTTACACACCATGTCTGTGGTATAAAAAATTGCCTTTTGATCAAAATATCCGTCTTTAAAGTTTTGAATGTGTCTTTAAGGGAAAAAGAGCAAGAGGAGAACATTGGAAAGTGAAGGACCACAATATGCTTGGACATGACTGCCTGTTAGCCAGCAGATGGCGGTATTGATCTGTTTACTTTTGCTAGATGCAGGGTCTCATTTGGCAAGGCTGTGCAGCAGAAATCTATACAGAGAGTAGATACGCGTATATTTACAGTTTCAATTTCAATTTGCTATAGGGTAGCACAGTAACACAGTGGGTAGCTCTGTTGCCTCATATCTCCCTGGCTGATGGTTTGAACCCCACCTCGGCTCTGTGTGCACGAGGAGTTCACATGCAGTCTCTTTGTTGTCAGTTTATCCCTGCAGTGCAAAGACATGCTGTTAAACTACCTGGCATCTCTGAATTGCCCATAGTATGTGAGTGTATGTGCACTGTGAAGAACTGACATCCTGTCTTAGCTATACCTGCCTATTGCCTTCTGCTAGGCTCCATTCCCATGCAGAGGGAATGAGATAAATGTAAAATGTTACAGGTTTTACTTCAGAGAGCAGAACTGTCACTGGGGCGATAGGTACAGCAGCGAATCGCGGTCCTGTCGTCACTCTTTAGCGTACCTCCCAGGAAAGCGACATCTCCGTCTCTCCCGCAGAGACTCTCAGACTGTTATAATCGTCAACTACCAAGTGCACATTCTCACGTTGTTTCGAACCCCTGTTTCACAGAACAATGGCAAGCACAGTAACCACATGTCGCTTAAAGGGACTGCTATGATCGCGGTATAGTCATGTTTCATTTTGTAGGTTCCTAGGCATCTATCCATCTAGGCATTTGCAAAACATTTCGTAAAGGTCACTAGACCTATAAATGTAACACACTGTATATTATATATTTCAGAATTTGCCCTTTTGTTCTAAATACACTTATTTACATTTACAGCATTTTGCAGACGCCCTTAGGCAGAGCAAATTACATAAGTGCTTAGAAGTCTCATCAGTGAATACATTCTGAACAAGCAGTCATACATTCAGTTGTATTTTACACTATCATTTGTAAACAAGTGAACGTTTAAATTGTAGGGTATCTAACTAGGGTCATTGATTGCAGCATCATTGGCATGTAACTGGAATTTGTTTACAAAGCATTACTTTATGTATCCATTCCATTGAAGCCAAAGCATAATGAGCTGTATTGTTTTGGTGACACGAAGGAACCATTTGAGCTTTTCAGTGAAATATCTCGAGGAATGAGACGGCGTTATCTATCTCTGGGGCTGCAGCTGATTTTGAGGGAGAACATAGACGAGTCCCAAAATATCATGCTGATGTACTATTAGTGATGTGAAGCCCTCATCAGTTAACGCAGGAGACCAAGTGGAGTCCTGGACACTGTTTGGGTAATGCTGGTTTTTCACTGGAAAATTGACAATGCGACATGAAGGGAATATGCCTAATTAGTGCTTCCAACCAAGTGTTGTGCAAGTAATTACATTAAAGCTTCTCATTCATGTTTTATGGTATGTTGTATATATTAATGACAATGCCATATAAATATACAAATGATTTAGTGAATCGTAAGCAGTAGTGTTACATCCGCATTTCAGTCCCACCCTCCCCTGGCTGTATCCTAGCAGCTGTGTTTAAGTTAGTGCATCAGACACTGTATGTCTTAGCATAAAAACAGCAAGTAAAACTCGATTTGCTTCAATGATCCACATGATGTACGTAGTGGCCTCCTGCATGTTATCTTTCTAATAGCACGGTTGGATGACTGGATGTTCTGTGGAAAATACAGTCAGTCAGGCATAAATGATGAAGTCCTTTTAATATAATGCTCGTAATAGAATATAATGCAAATAAAACACCAAGATCAAGGACAGGAAAAGAACCTAGATGCCTGAATAAGACAACGATGTAACCAAAACTGCAAGGAAAGAATCTGAGGAAGTTTCTAAAATGAAGGCAAGAGCATGTAAATAATACGGTAAATATTAATGTTATATTTGGACCCATTTAAAATTATATGCATATTTTAACCTTCTTCCATCCTGTACTCTTCAAAGGACATGCAGCATGAAAGGATTCGTGCCTTTTGCAGGTAAGTATTCTCTGCATATCCCTCCTTTAGGGACACGGAATTTAAAATTTTCTTTGAGATAACTTTATTTATGACAAGACGTTTGTATATGCTGTGATGTGCACTTTTTGAAACACCACTTTTACCCTTTGCTAAAGGCTTTATACTGTAGATCAAAATCCTGAAAATGTGCTTTAGGGACTGGCAAATATGGTTTCGGCTTAAGAAAAAAAAATAGACAAACACGAGCCTGTTATTTATCACTGTCTTGGAGCTCATAACAGATCATGGCTGTGGGAAAGCTTGGGTTGGAGGAGCGAACAGATGCATGGGACATGGGGGGGTGGGCAACAGACCAGGGTAGGGGGGGTGAAAATAACAGGATGAGAGAAACCAAACCACCTGGAGCAAAAAGAGAAAAAAACAACAGGTAAGGGCTGTATGTACATAATGGAATTCTCTCCAACCTGGACTGCTGTGTGCTCGTCGCCACGGTTACAGTGGAACCAACAATAATGAGGACGACAAAATTAACCCAGGGAACATTAGACAGGTTTAACTCATTGTGATGGAATGTAATATGCAGCGCCTGTCACTTGACCCCTCCCTGTGTGGGGCAGATGGTGGACACACCCTCTGCTCACATCCCATAAAGGCGTAGGAGCCCAATATTATGCATCGTTACAAAAGACGCTATACAGCCTGTATTTATGTCTGGCAAGTCAAACTGATGAGACAGGAATCCAGAAACGAGGGTGAGAAAATCAGCGTCAGGAAGTTAGTTGCCAGTCGGTCTTACATCTGGTTCATAATGAAAGAGCATCGTCTCACTGGATAAATGTCCGCATGTTTTACGCTCTAAATGGATGTCGCCACTTAGCCCATAGTCATTCACCAACTGGTACAAAATGGAAAAACTGGCTTCTGTCAATTTGTGATGAAGTCAATGCAATGCCTAAGCCTCCCAAGGTCACATCCTGACAAAGACATACAGCGACTGCGTGGAACCCCAGTGACCCTGACAAACAGTGTCGGATAACTTTGAGATAGCAGCTGGAGGGAGTCGGCTGAATGTGACGGGGTCCCTGCTAAGGGATGCACTATGAACCCGCTGAACTGCTTCGCCCGCATCTGCAGAGGCTATAAATCCAGTGATGCTTTGCGTGTTGCTTGCCAGCGCGGGCGCCTGGAAACAGCCCCCCCAGTGGTAGTGGCCTCTGCGGCCTCTTATAATCGAGGGAGTATTTGCATAATATTGTCCTTCCCTTTTAGTTCATTTCCAAACTCAACAGCCACGGCCAAATTGCTATTATGTTTCTAGGACACGATTTGCATTTATCACCAAACAATAACAGTGATAAAGTGTAATCTGCAGAGGGCAGTCTGGACAGGCGCCGTCCAAACTGAGCACAGAGCTGCCTAATTGCACAAAAGATCACTTCCGTGTTGCAGTCCATCAAGGTGCTTTCATTTAGTCTCTTCATCATTAGTCTGCCTCTGTTGCTTCTTTAGACAAGCGTAACGATGGTGACCAGTGCTTTTATGTTGATAAGAATGATTCAAGTGGCATGTAAAATCTAAAATTGACTTAAACTACAAAGAAAAATGTGGCTTGTGTTTGATCAGAAGCTTAAAAATTAGGTTTATTACTATGCTCAATACATGCTCTCTTAACTCAGACAACCGGTAAACAAACCAAGAGCATAATACAATCACACTTTTAACATTATATTGTATTATCTTAGCATAAATTGACATTTAAAATACCATAGCACTGCCATGCCTCTCTCCTGAGCACTTTTGCGAGTTGTCTTGTTAAAACAATTCAAGGTTAGCCAATTGTTATGTCAGCGTAGGTCACCCGACTGAAGCAGTGATACAGGAAGACACGACTCAGCCATAGCATAACACCAAGTACATTCTCCTTACTGCAGTACAGGAATAAATGTTGCCCCAGGGGAGACATCTCATTCTCAGTCATGCAACCAAGCTGTGCTCGCTTTCATGATGCAGGACTCAAGATGTGCTGAAAGGAGGCTTGGGTCACCCAGCTGTGAAATGGAGGAGAGAGACAAATGTTATAGATGGGTACGTAGACTTTAAAGAAGAACACCAGCATCGTCACGTAGACATGGCATGTCAGTTTGGGAGGAGACAGGTGGAAGATGGCTTGAGGCTTCCTGAAGTTCAAAAGCTCACTTAGAAATAAATGCTACCTCAGAAGTAATGCAGGTTTTGTCATGCAGCCAAAGTTATGTCACTTAAATAAGAGGCTCATTGCACATACTTTTCATAGGTGACATGGATGAATCATGCTTATTGTAGAATCTATCCATCTGACCATGTATCATTTGCTACATACCTAATCAGGAATAGGATGACTCTGGGAAAGGTTGAGGTGTTAAGTAGAGTACATCCTATACTTTGCAAAGTAGAGTACATCTACTTAACTTAAATGCATTCCAGGAAAATGTAATGGTCAATGTGTTTCATCGATGAACATGTTTCTAATCTCAATGGTAAATTCCGCACCCGCTCACCATTCCAGTTTTGCCGATATTGCTGTTCAGCCAAGCACGTAGTTCATGTTTTAGAGTATAAAGGATATGCTATTGAGAAACAGCGGTGAGGTTATATGTGTTATATGATAATGCAACCATGGTCTGAGTAGCTGGTGCACACCACGTAATCCTCATCTCATTAGTCATCGCCAAAGATATGTGCTTCACACATTGGCCATTGGTGGCGGGCAGCTACAGAACACAGCGAAACCTCACAGTTTCAGTACATACGAGTAAGTAACACAACACCCGACTCGATAAGTTTAGAACAGCATACTGGTACTTTTGTCATACCCATGGGGAAGCTGGGTAATTTTCACATATCCCATAATGCACTCCACGAAAGACATAGACATATATAAAGGTGACAGCAGGTTTAAGGGTCAGATCACAGGGTCAGCCAGTGACAAGCAGCCCTTGAGCAATAAAGATTAAGGGCCTTGCAGAAGGGCCCAATGGTGCCAGCACTCTGCTGGCCCCTGGGATTTAAATCAGTCCGAATTTACAAACCATTATGCACATAAAACAAACGAGGAAAAATAATATGAAAAAGAAAACCTAGTTGGAAAAATGTTGCAAATGTCACATGATTACCAAGGCAACAGAACTTTAAATTTTACAGTAATCATTTTCAAAACACAAGTGTGTGTCCTAGTATTCTGTGAAAGCAAGATTTAAAGATGTAAAGACTTTACGTACCGATTTTACAAGCCAGCTTGTCCACAAATAAGGCCAAATGGAAATTATTGTAACTACTCCATCATGTGTGTTCCACTTGCTAAGGTTGTAATGTCCTTACAAACCAATGATAATGCTGTAAACTGACAGTCATGTGGTTGTTTTCCATTATCGTCAGTAATTTCAATAACAAATACACAATCTATTTCACAAATCCCTTTTATCATACTATACTCCTCAAGTTTACTGAAATGTTGGTCCTGTTAAATGAAAACTAGTAAGTAATTGTAAGTGACTGATCTGAATGAGCTATAAACACCTTTGCAATGTCCTTAAGGAAATAACCCGATGATGTTACATCGTGAAGGAACGATATCAGGCAGTATACAAACACTTTTAAATTAAATGCAATTCTATAAAGCTGTTGCACTTTCAAGTGCATGTTGTTTAACATTTCACTAGGAGTTGCCAGGAACAAGCAAGAATTACATCAGTACCTGATCCCAATATCTCAGTAATGTAAAGCACTCTTCTACCTTCAAGGGCAGACAAGCAGGGTGTATATTAGTGAACCCATCATTCTTTACCCCAAGGCTGCTTTCTAATCAACCCCCCCCGCCGCCCACCCACCACCATGACTCATGAGCTTCTAATCTACGAATGCACAAAACTTTTAATATGCAAGTCGAGTCTTTTTTTTCTTTCAATAAGCCCATGACCAGAAGTCAGCGATGGGATTGAACAGCATCGGTCTCCAGTCTAATGTTCTTTTTCAGACAGCACAGCTGTGACGCTGCATGTAGGACCGTAATTCAGCCGTCGCTGAGCCAGAGACTTTCTCTTTGGGGCCACGCTGATTATGGTAAATTACATCAAGTGAGTCCAGTGCCTGGTGAACAGCAGGGCCCATTCCAATTAGGCTGTGCAGCCACAGGGAAATACTCATCAAAATATGCACCGTCTAATGCAGTGGTTGGTGCTCAAATCCCAGGGGAAAATAATGAAGAACGACGGGTCCACTTTTGAGCTTGGATAGCAGTAATTGGGATGATTTGCTAGCAGTTTGCACCATGGGCTGAGAGCGGCTGAGAGGGACGAGTAACGAGATTCACCAGAATTTCTGAATGAGTCGAGGCGTTGGGTGTGGACGAATCTCTAATGAAATAAAGAAAAGGAAAAACGCTATTTTGCCAACATTGTCAACAATTCAGAAGTCAGAAACATAATAATGAATTATATATCTATATATTTCTTTGTTTTATTGCTGCATTATGTCGCATTCAAAGAATATAATTTAATTTCCCTTTGTGGGTGAAAGACGAATGTCATTACACCACCCTAACGATTCTAACCCGCCTTAATAGCACATTCCTAGAATCACTTGGTATACTAGCAAAATCAAAAAAGGAATCACTAATTCATCTTTTGATATAAATAGCCAGTCGTTTATGAGTAATTGGTAAGTTAGCCATTTGCGCTAAGTGGTCGTGGGTTCAAATCCCATGCAGTAACCATATCCGTGTTGGGTCCTTGAACAAGACCCCGAACCCCTAACTACTGGGGGCACTAAGTGCTGGCTGACCTTGCTCTCTGACCCTAAGCTTTCCTATTCATACATGGCTTCAGTTAATGCATCAGCAAAAATAAAAAATATAAATGTGCTAACATGTTTAGGTCACCTAGGTGCCATCAGCTGATTTGCTGCAGATAAAGGGGGTGGGGATCTAGTGACATGAATCAGTAAAGCATAGGTCATGGGGTCACGACCCTCTGCTCCCTGGAGGAATCAGTCCTGCTGTATGTAACAGCATGAAATGCAAATATTTACTTTTAGGCTGAATATGCAAGATAGGCAGATACTAGGAAAATCACTTCCTCAGTTACAGATGATGTCCAGCATACTGTTGTTTTAGTAAAATCGATTTGTTCTCATAAATGTGTTCACATTGCACTGTGTCTACATACTTACTGTGATTAGAATTATCACAACAAATATATGAAATACATGTTTACATTAAACTGCACCATGACTACATATTTATTGTAATACGTAATTCATACTCACTCCTTAATCTGTACTTCTGGTCTGAGTTTTGTGTTAATTTGTGTTTAGCAGGAGGACATGCAGAGTAAGATTTTCTTAGCACAGTGGACCTTACTGTTCACTGCACACATGAAAAACCTTTGAATCTGTTGACTCCTCTTAAAAGACAATGATAGGACAGAAGAAAGTATTATGCAATATAAAATATAATATACTTGCATGCAATTAAAATGAGAAGGTAAAGGTCTTTCATAGTTTCATTCTCTTACTATATTATGTTTTACTCATAACTGCACAGGCAGATACAGGTACGTCAATATTCAAGGTTTTTATTCATTTCAGAAAAGACCAAATGGTGCATGACTCTGATACTGCCTTCATTGTGCTCATCTTCCAAGAAAGAAAATTGGTAACATTTATAGCATTCATTTAATCTAAGCTGTTAAAATATATATTGGTAATTACAATGACTCCCATGTTTCTGCTTACTCACATATCACTCTGAAAACTGCCTAAACCGGGCTAAATGGAGAATTTGAGCTTGGATTTTTATCACTCTGAGGCAAATTTGGAATTTCTGACTTGGTTCCGCCTGAACAATCAGAATCTCTCTTAATGTAACATTCTACCCCCCAGGCTATTGCAGGAAAGACATATGGAGGCAGAGAGCTTGTGATTTAAGGTGGAAATTGGTTATCAGGATGAGCTGAGGTTATTGGACACTGGATTCAATTTGTGTTTGGAGTGGACACGTCCCCAGCAAGAATTAAATCTCAGTGTGTCTATTTTGCATGCAAATGAGATGGACGCTGCAAACATATGATACCTTGAGTGGATATGACATTTATACATGGATATGTCAAAGAAATCAATTCAATATTTTAAAAGGTCTCCTCTCACTGTTTCATTGTTCACAGCTCATTTAGGCTAATTTGGTACCATTATAATCTGACAAAGAGAAAAATAAAATTAAAGAAATGCAAATACATCTGGCATTTTATACTATTCTACTATTGTTAACAAAAGTTACAGTTACAGTTAATAAACATAAATAATTAATGCTTAAAACAATAGTTCAAACAATAAGACCTACTAATAAAACAATAATTTACTGCTAAAGTATATAATTTAAATCACAAAAGCTGTAAAGCCTTTCGTCATCTTAGAACCGATTTACCAAAAGCAAAATGCTACCAGAAATTACTGCTCAGAGATAATCAGGACAACCCTAAACTGTCCAAATAAAATACTCTGACAATTACTAAACTGTATAAATGGGATTCTGATTTAGATCGTTTCGAATTGAAGGGTAAGTACGTAACTGTTCAAGATCGCACAGAAAGACCAATACACATTCAGAGCCTGTGGTGGCCCAGTTGGGTTCTGTTGTTGGCCAGTGGGTGTTTTCTTACAGAACTAATTTGTGTGTTTACACAGAAGCAGCTACCCAGACAATCAGAGAACTGAGCATATGCATGTCTGTGTCAATAAGGGCAGGGCAGCCCAGTCTAATGGAGGATGTGTACAGGCACTGTAACAAGCATTCAAAATCGGCACCTAACCAGCTTTATACACAACCTTGGACAGAAAATGAGAGACATGTCCAGAGGGCGACCTTCCCCCTTTATCATGAATCACACCATGAAAGTTTTACTTCATATTTCCTATTAGCCGATCAGAAGACAACAGTTTCACTGCCGTATCAAATTGTTATAAAGGCACAGTTTGCATTTTTACTGTATGTCCACTCAGCATCGTGGCCAAATGTTGAATCCTGGCCCCTTGTATTTTGAAAACGCTATGGCGGTTCTTACTGAAGCTTTCCATTGAGAGGGCACTGGCCGGATTTAATCAATATCACAGCTAGAGTCAATATGGCACGAATCATCCTGCCTCACCCAGAAGCAGAACAGCATATAATGCTTTTTCACTCGTGCAGTAAGTCATAAATGCATTTTATTAATTAAACATTCCCGAAAGCTGTTTCCTCCATGTATCCTTCCCATATTGAAAGTGTCCTTCCTACCGATAAAAACTGACCACAGAACAGACCTTTCGGTAGTCAATGAAATCTCAGTCACTTGTCCTCACACTAATAGAGGCAAACAGTTTCATTTTAGTGCTCTAGTCATTGTAACCCCCCACCCAAAAAAAATCATGCTATGGTGAATTGGAGCTCCCAAAATTGTCCCTAGGTGAGGGTGTGTTTGTGCCATGCAATGGGTTGGTGTCCCAATCTGTGCCCCCTGTGACCCTGTACTGGACAAGCGGGCACAGAAAATGGATGGATGGATGGATGGTAGGATGGATGGACAAAATAACAGACCCACATCATGAAAACAGCCTCCCTTACTTGGAGGAAAAGGCATGAACGAATGTGGATATCATTCGTCAGCAGTACGAGCGTAACGTTAATCGACTGCTTCGGAGTTGTGCACTTAAGAAAAGTTGGCGACTAATTAATTACATTAGTATGACCGTTAGGAAGAATTGGCAGTGCACGTGGAATCGGCAACAATAAATCAATCGCATGCGACAAACAGCTTTGTTCGGCCAGCTGAGATACAACACAAATACTGCTGTATATGAGAAAACCGTATCGGTGCTTAAAAAGAAACCTCAAGAGCTGTATCAGATGTATTGAATCCATCCATCCATCTTACAGATTGCTTATCCTGGCCAGGGTCATGGGGCTATTTATTTATTTATTCAATAAGGATGGTTATACGTCTGCCTTCTGTGGAAATGGTCAAAATAAGACGTGCCGTGTCAGTAGTTTAAGTCCTACCTGGCTGTCATTGATTGTACCCTGAACACTGTACTATAAACACTGGGCACTATTTTCTAGTGCATTTACAATGTCATCCCTGCTCAGCAATATTAAAATGGAAATCAGCCTAAAAAAACTGTATTTGTTTCAATTTGGTTGTCACCAGACGATGCCCTCTGAATTTAAATGAAACTGCATTAGAGTATTTGGAATGTCTCCACCTCTTATCGCATAGGGTGACACTTTAGTTCCCTTTTGTTTTAGAAACTTGAGGATAGTCAAAATATTGGTGTTCCCCATACATTTTTTTTTCTTTTTTCCCTCCCTGCTACCAAATAAATTTAGATTTTTAAGGTGACATTACCACCCACTGTCCATAACTTCAAATACAGGATTACTGTGAGTTTATCAGAGGCTGTTGGATAGCAGATCCTCTCAGGACACACATTACATGCAATTTAAAAATTTAAGGGAATTTAAAAACACTGAACCGCTGTATCTGTGAGTGAATGTGGTTTTCCTCCAGTATGGACCCCGAACTCCCTGAAACCCTGAAAAGGACAAGCGGTTTTAGAAAATGGATGGATGGACGGATGGATGGATGGACCACATGCTGAACTTTCAGGCTAAGGGAGGAAGCAGACAGAATCACAGAGAACACTTTATTTTATTTAGCAGATGCTTTTATCCAAAGTGACATAAATCTAGATGACATAAAAGAGAAAGCAGGGCCAGTCAGTCCTTGGAGTAATTGGGGTTAAGGATCTTGCCCAGGGGCCCAATAGTAAAATCACTCTGCCGGCATTGGGATTTGAAGCAACGACCTTCCGATTACAAGCCAAGCCATAAACCACCCCTGTGTCGAGATGAGATTCAGACCAC
Organism: Gnathonemus echidnorhynchus; assembly: GCA_026776725.1. NCBI lineage: Eukaryota > Metazoa > Chordata > Actinopteri > Osteoglossiformes > Mormyridae > Gnathonemus > Gnathonemus echidnorhynchus. Next base: position 21,768,168 of record JAODJU010000108.1, read on the forward strand.
CATTCTATCCTCTGAGGCTCACACTGGCCAACAGGTGTCCCCATGCAGCTATATTTACATTTTAATCCTCAGTTTCTGCTAAACCCACGATGCTAAGAGAAGGTTTGACATGAGGAAGGCATAATGTTACCTGACTTATAGGAAATGGCATAATGTTACCTGAATTACATGAAACAGCCAAAGACTAGCCACAACCAGTGTGTCAGGAATGAAACTGATAAATGTTAAAAACAAAGTGTCATTTGATGTATTTTGCCAGAACTATATGTATTAACAATAGACTCACTGCTAAGTAATTTAAAGTATAACAAAAATCATTACATTACTAAAGTATTAGAAAGCAGTCAAGCACTCACACTAAGGCGGGGGGGAGGGGGGGGTCAATTTTATCCACAAAGGCCCGGTGTGTATGCAGGTTTTTGGGATAACCTTTAGGTCAGCTGTTCAAACCCAGGTGTGAGGACTCTTCGGACAATCAGTCCTCTGATTAGTACTTAGTAAGCAGCAAAAACCCGCACACATAGCGGCCCTTTCTGGATGAGATTGGCCACCCCCACACTAAGGCATTGCGTTATATATATACTTAAATTTTGTAATGAAAAGACAAATAATACATAGAGTGATTCTGCTTGCTTAATTTTAGAAGATAGATGTTAGTAAACTCAGTGATCAACCATAATTGAAGCCAAAAAACAAGAACTGCATGAAAATGGCAGTAGATCACATACTAATCAGTGCATAAAACATGATTTAGTCTGAAAACTCAGTGAATGCATTTGATTATAACTGATTATATGGAATTTGATAACCTAGTACAGGTGTATATGTAGTATACTATTACTGCAATTTGCAGGGCAAAAACAAATACATAAAAGTTGCAATCTAACAATTTGTTAATTTTTTTATTTCAAATCTGTTAAGTAGTTTGCCTGATTTTCTGTACATTTTAATAAAGGACAGCCTTAGAGGTGACAGGACAGCCTTAGAGGTGACATTTTAAAGTCGGCACCCATCCTTCCAGGACCAGACGCCTTTGCCACTGGTTTCTTCATTCTTTCTTTTCAGTTATACAGCTAAATGTATAATTCAATGACCGAGTATCTAGCAGTGACTCCCAGAACCAATAAATAATAGTTTGCAGATTTATGTCTTTCTCCCCTCAAGGCGTTATAACCCGTACAAAATATCTTCAGTGTGCTCATTTCAAATTTCAACATAAAACTGTGAAATTAATCAAATTGTAACATGATCTGCCAGATAAGAATAAAGTAAATCTTTTCATTTAAAAATCTGGCTTGCAGTAATTCTGTGCATTTTTATGACATGGATTATTTTCTGTACAATACTAGCTTTGGTAACACACACTGATGGTAAATTCACTCAGAGTATTGTGGCTAAACTTTATATTATCAGAAATGAAAAAATATATAGTAATTGCACTGAATTTATACAAAATTCTTCTATGTTAAACAGATCAGCTTTGCTTTTTCAGCTTAGACAAGAGAATAAAAAATGAGGGAAGAGTCAGCGTGCTATCATGGGTTTGCTGACTCAGAAGTAAACTGGAACAAGCAAGACAAAAACACAAATTAAATAATAATACCCATGACGGCAAAAAAAAATTTAGCTCTGTCCTTTACTAACTGCTTTTGTTTTTTTTTTTTCCTGCTCTCAGCATTTTTGTTATGTTCACACCTGCATGCTTCCTCATCCTCCAAACTTTCCATTTTCACAAATTCTCCAGAGGACGTGCGAATTATGCATTACACGTACAGGACCTTCTTTTAATTACGGGCGACACAAAAAATGGCTGGCAGCTACGGTGAGGTTTTTTTTTCTTCCCCCGCTAAACAAAAACTGATTAGGATAGCGGTTTCCTCAACGGCCGCCACGTTTGACCTCCCCGCTACCTTGGGTAATAGGAGGACTAAACAGACGGGGTGATGGAGGCCCCTCCCTGGTCGGTGTGCACGCACACAAAAATAGAAAAATGTTCTCAAAACAAGCGCAGCGGGCCGGCGGAGAGCCTGCATGTGTGTTTTTGGGAAGGCAAGTGCGGCGTGGGGGTGACTGAGCTGAAGGGAGGGCGTTCGAGTGGAGGGCTTGAGTTCCCAGTGCTGTGTGAGGCAGACACAGAAGGGGGAGGAGCCAGCGAGCAGGGAACAGGCTGACTAGTGCTCTCGCTCGCAGTCTCCCCTCAGCGCACAGCTCAGCCGAGCCTTCCTCTCCCTCTCTCTCTCAAGCACACAGAGTTATCAGCCAGGAGCGGGGGGTAGCCACTCCAGCACCTGTCCCAGTCATGCTGCCCTGGAGACGGAGCAAATTCGTACTGGTCGAGGACGAGGCCAAATGCAAGCCTAAAAGCCTGAGCGCGGGGCTGACTTACCACTCCATCATCTCGTCCCTGGTCCGATCCTGCCCCGACCTGCTGCCCGACTACGCCTTCGAGCGCTTGGGGAGCGTCTTCCGCACCAAGAGGCAGAAAGTTGAGCTCAACAAGGACGAGCCCACTTACACGGTGCGCTACCTGGGCAGCACCGTCACCCTTAACGCTAAGGGGGAAGGCTGCACCGAGGACGCGGTGGCCAAAATCTGGAGCAAAAGTGACTACGGCGGGCAGAGCACAAAGATGAAGTTGACCGTGGGGCTACAGGGCATCCGACTGAGCCACGACAAGGCATCCAAGAAGCTGGGCAACCTCTTCGTCCTCCACCGCATCACGTACTGCGCGGCCGATTCCCGGCGACCCAAGATCTTCGCTTGGATCTACCGCCATCAGATCAAGAACAAGGCTGTGGTGCTTCGATGCCATGCAGTGCTAGTCACCAAGCCTGAGAAGGCCAGGGCCATGGCAGTCAACCTCTACCAGACCTCCACTGCTGCCTTCAACGAGTTCAAACGGTTTAAACGCCAGAATGATTTCAGGCACTGCCAGCAGCAGCTGTTAGGGGGGGATGTGGTGCCAGGGATGCCCCTACGGAGGTTGCTTAATGGCCAGTGTCACTACCGGCCGCCCCTGGACAGCTCTCCTGGCGTCTACCGACTGGGGTCCATCACCGAGGAGGAAGAAGAAAGTGACAAAGAGGAAAATGAGAGAGACATGAACAAGGAGGACAAGGAACGGGTCCAGTCAAGTCCCTCCAACATTTCTTCACAGGACAGGGACCTGGGAAAGATAGTCAACAGACTGGACGCATGCAGCCTTGGCAGCATCAGATGTCTGGCGAGGCAGATCAGTATCCGCAGACTCCTGTGAGATAACTCTGCCACACTTTGCCACCAAGGACGGTCCTGCTTCTCTCCCACCGCTGTCCGGTGGGCTTTACACTCTCTCCTCATGGACATAGGATGTCCTTGTGAAGCCACCTCGACTTCAATGACTGTGAGTGGGGGATAAAAGACGTTGGCTGAAAGGCTTCCTTTTTCTCTTGTTGCAGCATTGTTTGTTGAGGATTATACCTGGAAGGGCTGTGAGGCTTTCACTACGATGATATCACAAAGGGAACAATGAACTCAGAAGCGATCAGATCACAGAGAGAGGAGTCATTTGGCTCACAATACATCTTTCCGTCCTCTTGAGACCAATTTCAGATGAAGCAGACAGTGAGATACACTTTTCGGTTGCTATGTACCATTTAAAGTGTAGCTGTCATCAATGCTTACGACAAATTTTCATCAACTGATTAGTCTTCAGGAAAAATTCTTTGTAATTTTTTTAAAAAGCCAAGCCTTCTGGAATTTTCCACAGCTGATTAAATCTCTGAGTGTGCCCTCAATCCTGATAAGAGCAAAAAATGAAAGACAGTTTTACTGTTACCAGGAAAATGAAACACCCAATGAAGTAAGCCATAATTTAAAAACAAAACTATAAGGTTGTCTTGTTTAAATCTGCCATTTATTAGACCTTGCTTATCACTTGTGCATGCCAGCTAAATAGCTTGGGTCCCATTTTAATTTAAGCTTTTAAAGGTTACTTGTTTATATATTTGGAGTGTTTTAGCTCTGCACTGTGATATCTGTACCTACCCAGAATTCCAATGTGGTTGGTTCGCATTACTTTTTATAATGCAATAAAATGTGATGAACCAACCTGGCACTGAGCTTTTATCCTTGTTTTTATACTTATGCATGAATCATCTGCAAAACTTTGACAGGCTTGTTTTTTTTTGCTACCAAATTCATCAACAGAAAGGCTTATAAGATCTTGCCAGCTCCCTTTAAGATGAATTAAAATCACCTATATTGATTGTTAGGTTTAGCTGAATCTCAGCTTCTGTAGCTGCTTCTGGGAAGGCAAATTGATTTTGGAGAGTTCTGCTTTCTGTGAATCCTTTAGATTTAGTAAGTTGAGTAAATAAATCAGTCTGATCATGCTCCTTAGATAGTTTCTGCCCTCTTATGCACAGGATCAGGATTAAGAAACAGTTTTTCTGACCAAATTTCTGAGGTTCACATACTGTACATATAGACAAGTTTATGTAAATTTAATTAGTTGAAGGACTTCGGGTATGCTCAACAGAAAAAGTGCAGTTTTAAGTATCATGTTTGTATATTTATAAAGAGACATAACAGATAACTTCATAACATGCACATAGATTATTAGTCAAATCCAACCATATATGCTTTTAAAGGTAATGAGCACCGTCCACCCTAGCAAACAGTTGTGTTAGATGAATGGAATGCAGATTCATTTTGCAAGTCAAGGCCTGAGTGCACAAACAAATCTTTCTGTTGCTGAATGTGACCACTCAGCCCCTATTTCTGACCAAGAAAATCAATCAGTTGATTGAGGGGAGAGCAAAGCAGTGCAGTAAGGAGAATGGAGTTAAGGTTTATGCTCAAGTCTGTATGCTTAGCAGGCTATATGCAAATTAGGGCTGTATGAAGATTTGTACTATATTTTCATACAGTTATAGGCCTTTCATGTTGCTACTGTTTTTGAATGCTGCATTTCTCACTGTGAAATTTATTGTATATAGTGTAACTATTTTTATGTCACATTTCAGATATGTGCGGTGCAAATAATGCACCAAAAAGATGAGAGATTTTAAATTTCTTATTTACTTTATCAGTACACCCTGTGCAGAAGTCTCCAGTTTTGCAGACCATGCAAAATTCAGAATTCGAGTGTTAGATTAATGAGACAGATCTGTTTTTGGAAAGACTAACAATAGTTATTCTGTACTCTACACTTTCTGTGCTGTGATATCAAGTGGCAATATGGGCACTGCATCCACCACACAGTCATACCAATGAAGGTTTGTTGAACATACCAACTGGCTTTTAACGAAGCATGAATGTATGCTTTGAATTCTGGTTTTATAGCTTAAAATGAAATAATTCAATTCAATCTGTTGTGATTGCACATGACAGTACAATGAGATTGTGTTAGCAACTCCAAGAGCAGCACAAACAAACCAAACACGGCATATGCAAGCAATGCAAAATACAAAATACGTACAAAATAGCCAATGGATATGATACAGTATGGGTTTCTGAGGCGGTACAAGCTGTTATTAATTTAGAATGAAACTAATTGAGGCTGTTGAGTGTATCTTACTACAGTGACGCTCATTGTTCTCGCAGCAAATGATGGAGTAACGCAGAGTCACTTACACAGAATGGGTAGCGACAGTGATCCCTGTGGCTATGCCAATCGCTCTCAAATCAGCACACCTGGCACACTCATGTGTACCAGGACAAGCGGGCACCCACACAGACAGGCCAGCCTTCGTGCTCCTTTACACAATAGGGCTTTTCTGCATCCCGCCAGGACGAGACGACTTACGCCAATTCACTGTCACATGTCTGCTGTCCGCACCTGCACGTCAACAATGAGTTCGAATCCCATGTAAACCCTTGCAAGCATTCTCTTCTCCCAAATAAAGCATTTAATGTAAGCAAAGGTGATAGAATTTAGGATGCAAGAAAGTCCCTTAAACCAAACTTTGATTTCGAACACCTTCCTGCCCCAGTTTTTTGGAGGAAAAAAATCCAATCCAATGCCTCCCTCCAGCTCAGTGTGTAAATGTTCCTCGGAAAGCCGGTGACAGGAGCCAAGATACTGGAAAGGTGGAAATGTTTGAAATCAATACTTTTTTCCAGAAGGCCAGAAAGAACTAATATTGCCAGTGTACAGGAGGCCAGTATTCCTCCACAATACAGAAATAGATGAGTAAAAGATAAAATGAATGGCTTTTAATATTCCAGGGAGTTTCTAAAAAGTGTTTCTTCAGCTATCCGGCAGTGGTCACTGAGATGGCAGGTTCCTACGGTGATTCTAATTAGAATCACACACTGTTTTGTTTGTATAACGCTTATCGAAGCTTGTCATTAAATAAATGGAAAGACTGAAAATTAAGTGCATGTATTATGACTAAAATATAGCTGTATTAAAATACAGTTTTGTTTATCGAAATGTTCATACAAAGATAGAGATTCTCGAGACATTAAGTGTAGAAGATCCAGTGATTGATGTTACAGACAGATGCTGCTCTTTTAACGTTATTTAAACAATGTGATATGTATGTAGCTTTCATGTGCGATCATATCTGTATCATGTACTCTAAAAGACACTTAGACAGACAGAGCAAGCAAGGCATGACATTTTTTAAGTTTTCACAATGGTTAAAAACATTCTCATCTGATGAACTGTGTTTTTGGCCAAAGAACCACTGGCTTACTGTTTTGTATTGTGCTAACACTCGAAGTCAAACAGAGCCTGTTGTAGTTTTGTAAACCAAAGGATATGGTCCTATAATCCATGGCTTCCTAGCTCAGTTCAAGGCCCTGCTGTGGATATCAAGCAAGATATTTAACCTGAATGGCTTCAGTAAAAATATCCAGGACTATGAATGTAGGTCAATCTGTATAAAAGCATTAGGTATATCCTGACATACCCTCAAAATCCAAAAATAATCTTAATATATCATATTGTTAGAATATGCTATTTGGAATGTTTAAAGCTTACAGTACAAAATGTGAATGGTGGTACTTGGCAAGAAAATATATTAATGAAAAGATAAATTGATTGCTGGATTTTTTCAGGTTAAATTATTCAACTATTCAGATTAACATACAGTATCCTCATTTTAAGGATGCGACAGTGACACAGTGGGTAATACTGAGTTTGATTCCTGCTCCCAGACTTCTGGAGGTTTCTTCTGAGTACTCCAGTTTCCTTTCACAATTAGACAAATTGGCATCTCTAAACTGGCTTGTCATATTCTCCAGAGTGTTCCTGTACCTTGTGCCTTATTTTACCCAGGATGGGCTCCAGGGTAATGATGACACTGTACTGAATAAGTGGTGTAGAAGATGGTCATTGTAATTTATTAGCTATATATTTTGCCACAATAAAAAGCGTATCAGTTAAATGTCTGTTGTTAGACATGAATTTGGAAACTAGTCATCACTTAACCTCATATCATACCTTAGCTTAGACATTTACATAAAATGTAAAAAAAGAGAAGTATATGACTTCAATGATCAAGAGACCTATCAAACTGAAAAGAGATGTGCATGACATTGATGACCATGGCACCCAATGAAACTGAAAAGAGATGTGCATGACTTTGATGACCATGGCACCCATTAAACTGAAAAGAGATGTGCATGACTTTGATGACCATGGCACCCATGAAACTGAAAAGAGATGTGCATGAGTTTGATGACCAGGGTACCCATGAAACTGAAAAGAGATGTGCATGACTTTGATGACCATGGCACCCATGAAACTGAAAAGAGATGTGCATGACTTCGATGACCAAGCCACCCATCACACTGAAAAGAGATGTGCATAACTTCAGTGACCCCCCCCCCCCCCACTTGAACCTTGTCCACAACATAATTCATGATTTTCTCCAAAATACTGGATACATCCATACATCCCAGCAACCTATTGTCTTTATAAGAGTGCAGCCAACAAAGTGCTGTGCAGGGAAGCAAAAAGAAGGCTGCGTCACTCTAAGCGCCTCGAGCACGTCCATAGGAGCCACTGAACTGTGGGGCTCCACCTCCATTGGGATAGACTTCAATCATGTTGCAGCACAATGTAAGTCCAGGTCAAAGACTCATAGCTGTAAAAACAGAGATTTGGACCACTGGCTGGACTACTAGGCCTCAGGGATCAGCCTATCCTTCAAATGATTTTATTAACTGGATAAGGTACATGGGGCCCCTGAGGATGATTTTGACACTTACATGTGACTGAATGTCATGCCTATTTGACACGTAGACAGATTGAAATTTTACTGCTTTATTTTCAATTCTAACAGCAACAAATACCTAACAGTTGAGCTGGGCATAGAAATAGACAACAGCTATTTGTATATGTTTATTATTGGCTCATGCGTCTTCTTCTCAGCAAAGCAGGTTGATAACATTGGCAGTTAGCTCCAAATCGAAAAATCTGTTTCAAATGAGTCACAGTGGAGCCATCGGTATTTTATTATTTTTTTTCGTGAGATACGTCTCACCTTCATTCTCACTGCAGGAACTTCGCTCATCGTGATGTCAGTGCGGATGCACATTTCACTGAAGAACATTCATTGGTGTGAAGCTATTAAAACACTGTTAATGTGTCTGCAGAGGATTGGAGCAGGGGAAAAAAATGTATCATAAAAGAAAGCAAAAATGGTGGCAAAATACGACGGCAATATTAAAAAATAAAAACTTAATATCAACAGGAAATTTTGCAAACATATTAATTTATATAAAAACAAATGAGCATTATGATGATAATTTTATTCTAATGACTACATTTCCATAAACACCAATTTAATAATGCAATAATTATAATCATTTTATCCTACACATAAATGTTACTGAACTCTGCCATGCACATCATTCTTTCAGACTGCAGACATCTGTGGAGCTTTAAGGGATAGAGAAGCCAATGTGCTATAAATGCAGGCTCTCTGCTAGCACAGCATACACCCGAAAGTAACAAGGCTGCATGGAACCAAACCCAAGTGCACAAAAGCTTCTGTTCCTCAGGTCACTGCTTCCTTTTGCTTTTGACTCTCCCTGCCCACTTTACTTTCTGCTTCCAGCACTGCATTTTTACCAAAGAATGGAAAGTTTTTTACAGGGTACCATGCTGCAGGACAAAATAGCTTTTTTTCTCCAATAAGAGAATATTTCTTTAGTACTTTGTTATGATTAAAAATAGCCCATTGCCTCTCGGTGTAGCAATATGATCAAAATATGACTAATTGCATTGAAAGGACATTAAAGGTTAATTGCATATCAATACATTAATTCCAAAAATTAAACACAGTTCAATTTACTTTCCGTCTGACACCATTATTCATCTGGCATTCGTTAAAAAGTGAAAAAGTATCCCTGGCTAAAACTTTAATTAAAGACAGTGTGGGGCAGCTATGCAATCACATCACAAGCAAAAGAGAGCAACCATCCCATAAGAGAGAACGAATAAAAATGCAAAACACAGCAAAAGACGCTGGTGTGATTTGCACTTTAAAGCAATATTTGCAGTAAGCTGCCTTTATGGGAGGCCTTGGCTCACTGACATAGTGGAAAAATAAAGAGCTTCGTTGAATATTGTATTTCAAAGTGAATGCTCACTGGGCCTGACTCATGCTGAGGCAATCACTATGCGTGCACATCCAATATTATCTCAAAACCTCCTTTATTTTCTCAAATAGCCATTGCACTGGACTCACTCAGCATTACATCCGCTGCTACAGTTTTTGAATGATCACAACACTATCCAGAAGACAGACAACAAAGAATATACTGTATATGAATAAAACCAGTTCCCCTTTAGCTAGGCACAGACATGATCACAGAATTTGGGTGGGTTCCTTCATTTATAGATGCACTTCTAGTCCATATGCATGGGGTTTATAATTCACTATAAAAGAGAATGTCAATGCTTGAATTAATTTAACCTTCTGGTGAAGATTCTACATTCACATAATGGTGCTGTAGTTTGCCAGGGTTCCTCTTTACAAAGCTGAACACGCTCATTCCCATACCCTTCACATATAATTATTAAATAACTGTTGTATGATGCAGAAGTTTTACTGCTCTAAGCGCGCCTTAAGCTATTGGCACCAGAAGGTCAAAGGTCAGGCTGGGGGAGTGGCTTAAAGAGGCAAAAAAGACATTCCAGAATTTTAAAAAAGTGTTATTGTGGCATTTTAACACATAATAATTTTATTTTTTGGAGGTTTGTTGCTGATCGACTTAGTGAAAAACAGAATGAAGTCATGATGTTGTGTCATTCATGTACTTGGTATCCTTGGAGGAGA
>JAODJU010000108.1:21783225-21795711 GCA_026776725.1 Gnathonemus echidnorhynchus
GAGTTAATGCTAGGGACTTGGAATGTTAGCCATGATGAGACTGAAAGAAAGGTAAAGATGAATTTTTGTGAGTGAACGTTTCTGTCAGCGGTATCTGATGAAACCAGAGCCAGTGAAGCAGGTAGCATAATAATAAAGGAAATTAAGCTGTGCTTGAAAGACTCCTCACAGCACAGATGACCCGTCGCACTGGAAAAGGTGTTCAACGTAAATTGCTGACGACATAAAAATGGGTAAAATTACTATATATGCAAGTTGCACTGGCAAACCTGGATTGGCAAGTTAGCTGGAAACCGTGCAGTGATACCAAAAGACTGCCAGCCTGGGGTCGGGCAAATCGATGGGGTGGTTTCTGGTTCTGTGAGTTAAAACTCAGTGTCTACGATCAGGATGTTGCTGGTTCAAATCCCATTAGCTGGTAAAGTGATTTCTCATCAGTAGGCCCTTCAGAAAAGCCCGTAACCCTAATTGCTCCAGGGTCTGGCTAACCCTACTTTCTCCGCCATATGTGGCTTTAGTGAAAAATGCAGCCTGTTAAATAAATGTAAATAACTAAGGCATGTGCTTCGTAAGTTATAACAACAGGAGATATAATGTACAAATAGTTCTTTCATAATGAGCGGAGAGACTATAGTACATGTAGGCGGGGGATGGTTGCCCTCAGGAGATTTTGCTAACTCAGGGGGGGGAGGGTTCCCTTACACCTCAGTAGATTCAGCTGACCAACATGAATCTTGGGGGGGGCTCCGTGGTTCAAATTACGGAGGAGCTAAGGGGAGCTCATCTGAAAAGGACACAAACTCCCCTGAGACCTTTAGGGGGAGCTCTATAAAATCTTGTGTTATAGACTGTACTCCCCCCCCCCCCCCAAACATTAAGGTTCCAGAAATAAAAAAAATGGCTGCAGTAGTAATAGCAGAATGTTTTTCACAGTAACCCCGTTATTGAACGAGCAGCCGTGCGCTTGAATGTATTTGTGCGAATGTGACCTGGGAGGTGGTGCTGCACACTGGACAATAGGCTCCCCCAAAAGCCACTGTGTCATTCAAACCCTGGGGGGCTCAATCCCAAAACTGTACTGCCTGGCTACATGCCCGTGGCACTGGTGTCTATAGAGAGCCTCTTCCCTTCCAATTTTGCATTACAATGGAAGCAATCCTAGCCCCTGCATTAAAGGCTCCAGTGCAGTTCATTTTCAGTTACGAGGGGTTACAATGTAGCTCATTTGTTCTCATGAGTAATGATTTTCAGGTCAGTTGTGATGTGCTACAAATTAATATTTTACTACAGCAGAAGATGGATGTGTTTATGTTATTGCATAGCAATTCAGGGCTTTTTTTAACTTGTCCTTTTTTTGTTTGTTTTGGATTACATGTCTGCCATATGGTCTAATCAAGTCAAACTCGCTCCACCTGTCAGGCTTGGCGCGCTGTCCAGTTTTACGGTTGCAGTTGTCCAGTCGTATAAACAGGATCTCCATGTGTTAACATACATGGTGGTTGGGAATCTTCTTCACATGTTCACATTGCACCTTAAACAGAAGCACCTGAGAATGAAAACTCTTCACTAAAAAGCTTTATATTAGGCATGAAAACTAATGCTAGTCTGACCCATATAAATGAAGAGTTGGACCCTATTATCTATGATGGAGTTTAGTTCTTTCTGTTCTGTCAAGTCCTTCTTACTGAGAATTGTGACATTCAGATGGATGCTGATGAGCCATGTTGCCACATGACATCTGTCTGAGGTATCCCAGTATGGTAGCAGGAGAACTTCTTCCTGTGCTGTGCAAAGCCACTTCCTGTCAACAGAACCACTTGGTCTGATGTGCTTATTATGTCTCGGTGAACTTTGTGCAATTAGTTTTGTTTACTGAAGAAACAGATAGAGTAGCCAGGCCATCTCAAACCAGGGAGTTCTACCCAACTGGCAGATCTTCAGCCCAACAGTCCTTGAGGGCACAATAAGCAGTTGATGGTATTTTAGGCAGCTGACAGATCATAATGCACCACAATGTGATGTTCAAAGGATGGTATTCCATTGATATACCATATTGGTTAACAGTGTGTTATTCCAAGCATAATGCTGTGTTAATTTATCAAAAATCTCCACAGAACAATATTCCGGTACTACAGTGGAACACCCAGGTGGTCTTCAGCTTAGACGCAGAGCAGTAACCTCCACTCTTGTTCAGTGTTTTTCTTATACTAGCCGGTAACACTTTACTTGACGGGGCACAAATACTTAGTAATAACTTAGTTACTACTCAAGTACAAATCATGAACAAATATAGTTGCTACTTCAAATGAAAGTTCCATCCCAATCCATTAATGATGAACAAACATTAGTTCAGTATTTAACTTGTGTTATTCATGACTTGTTCCTTGAGTAGTTATTGAGTAGTTCACAATAGTTTACAGAATTAGATATAGTAACAAATATAGTAACTACTTGAGATAAGACATGCATCACAATTCCTTAATGATGAATGAACATGAGATCAGTAGTAGCCTCATGAACACAGACATTCTGAAGTACTTGTAGCTATCATGCAAGGGTACTTTGTAAAATGTTTGAGGATTCTACAGCATGCTCTTCCACTGATGTTTATAAGATTCCCACTCCCAGGCAAAGTAACGACCATTTCTAAACTATCGCTCAGTGGACTGATAGAGGCCCACGTCCTTTTATAACCCATTTCAGTCTTATGAGCTTCAACAACATTTCTTCTGAGGTCCTCTTAAATCTCTTTCAGTCAAGTCAAATAGCACTCGAATAGAATTCTGTTAGAAGTTTGAATATAACAGGTCACCAAAAATGTATGGCAGGGCAGGTCAAACCCACACCTGAGTAATTCGAAGACCTGAAACTTGTTACCATCTGGTCAAGAGGCCATTGTTCTAAAGGGTGAGATAAAATCACATTTTAGGAGTTATTCATGCTGATTTTCAAATAATTTCCATTGGGTTCACAAATGTTCTCTTGCAATTGTATTGAGATGGAAAATGGCAATCAGGTTTCTGACTTTAAAATTTTAGAAAGTAATTAAATTTTATTACCTTAAAGTAGAATCATTCAGGCAATCATTTTTGAACCAATATTCCACTGCAGTAAAAATTAGTTCAAATATATAATGCCGTTTACTGTGTTTACATCAATCTGATTTGATTCCTTCATATAAATTTAGCAATGGATTTATTTTGTATAAGTACTTTCATCCTTCTATCTGTCTTATAAATACTTATTCTGATTAGGGTCATGGCAGGTTTGGAGCCTATCCTGGCCAGCAAAGGGCATAACACTGACGTACGCCTGAGACAGGATGCCAGTCCATCACAGGGCACATACTGTACACTCACTCACACATTACATCATACATGGGCAGTTTAGACACCTCCCATCACCAAGCTGTTTCCTTTTGGACTACAGGAGGAATCCCACATTGACATGAAAGGGACATGTAAGATTTACACCCCCAAACTCTGCAGAAGTGAAGCAACAGTGCTACCCATTGAGCCACTGTGCCAGACACAAATGATTTGACCAATTTAAGAATTAGGTTAAACAAACATTTTGAGGGAATTCTACTTCAATAAATGTTCATTAAGCAATAAAACAAAATGTCCTCCTACTTGGCTATCATTAAGTTTGGTTGAAGAATACTAATCAAATACTGCTGGTTACTTTACTTGAGAGGACATGAATAATGTAGTCGTAAATGCTTACTTAATGCATCAATTAACCGCTAACTAAGTGTTTGTTAAGTACTAATCCCATGCTTGTTCATCATTAATAAATCATGACAGTGCATGTATTTCATTCAAGCACTATATTAGTTAACAGTTAACTAATTAGTTAATAATGGTAAGTTCACTTGAGGGGTAAAAAAATGTTTACAGTAATTTTTTTCCATGTATGAATTTGCCAGGTTATTATACCTTAATTAAAGAATATATAGCTTAATCAGTTGGCTTATGAGAAAACACATTTACACAACCTGATTATGCAAATTATGAATAGTAAAGAGAGAGAATGCAGTATTACTGAAAACCAACTCTTAAGATTCAGAATAATCAAATAATCTGCTGTTTAATGTAGATAGAAATGGAATGGATTAACACAAAACAGTCATCAGTGAGTTTATTTTCTTAAGGTTTGATTGTTTTATTTTAAGTAGAAGGAGCACAGAAAAAATAAGATATCGCTATGTGTCATACATGCAGGGTTGCCAACTTTGGTCAGCTGGCTGGAGTGAGGTTTTCAAGACAAGTCTGCACATACATATACACGCATTTACATGTATGTAACAGTTTTATTACCTTGTAAATAGTTGTAGGGTTTGCAAACTACACCAACACTTTTTATGTAGCTAATTTTAGGTTTATAATGGAATAATTTAGATTTGCTGTAAGATTTCTTGCGTAAGCATGAGAGTCTGGATGCATGAGTGTCACAACAGTGTGTGATAGTTGGCAACCCTGCATGCATGTCTGTTGCTCCATGTGGAGAGTACAGCACTGAAATGCATCTTTTCCACACACAATTAGGCTTAAATATGCTGTTTAGGATTGAGTTTCTGCAGTTTCCTCGTATTGCTTCTGCACCACTAAAATAATAATAAAACACACCAGCATGATATCTAGTGCTTGCCCCACTCCAGCATCACTTAACAGCCAAAAATGAGCACATTAAGAAAGCGTGACCATAAAATAACAAAGCACATAATAAAATCATTAAAGAAATCAACAGGGAGGAACAACCTATGCATTTTATCAGATACATCACTAGTAAAAGAAATAACATACCAGTTATTATGATATGAAGTACTTCCTTCACAGTATAAAATATCAATTTATTTCCACATCTTCATCATCAACATTTATTTATTTTGTCACGCCCACCTCGTGAGAATGTGGCAGAAACAGCTGCTCCTAATTAGCACCACCGGTGATCACCCTATTTGGCCCTACTCAACTCAGTGCTCGATGTGAGGTATTGTTGAGTGTTCACATGAGACTCACTGAGTGAGCTAACCCTTGTCTTTCTCTAGCCCTGATCCACCCTCCTTGTCCTACCTATCATATCCGCCTGCTCGGCCTCATTCCTGTCCCCTGCCACCCCGGCTTCCAGCCCTCCTGGCTATGTGACCCCGACTCTGGCTCTGCCTCTCAATTCCTTGTCTGGTTGCCCATCCCTGACCACCCCGACTCTGACCCTCCTGGCTACATGACCCTGACTTCAGCTTTGCCTCTCGATTCCCTGTCTGGTTGCCCATCCCCAACCATCCCGACTCTGACCCTCCTGTCTACATGACCCCAACTCCGGCTCTCCTTCTCGATTCCCGGCCTGGTTACCTATTCCTGACCACCCCGGATCCGACCCTCCTGGCTACATGTCCCCGACTCTGCCTCTCGATTCCCGGTCTGGTTTCCTGTCCCCGACCATCCTGGCTCTGACCCTCCTGTCTACATGACCCTGACTGACTCTCCCTGTCAATTCCCAGTCTGGTTGCCAGACCCTGACCACCCCAGCTCTGACCCTCCTGGCTATGTGACCCCGACTGACTCTGCCTCTCGATTCCCTGTCCAGTTGCCTGTCCCTGACCACCCCAGCCCTGACCTGACCCTCCTGGCTACGTGACCCCGATTGACTCTGCTTCTCGATTCCCTGTCCGGTTGCCTGTCCCTGACCACCCCAGCTCTGACCCTCCTGGCTACGTGACCCCGACTGACTCTGCCTCTCGATTCCCTGTCCGGTTACCCGTCCCTGACAATCCCAGCTCTGACCCTGCTTCACCTCATTACCTCCACTTTAATTCTTTTTGCTCCCTTTCTGCTTGTTTGGTGATTGAAATAAAAACTCTTGCACTCATGCACTCCATGGATTCTGTTCCCTACATTTTTCTATATTTATTAATAATATTTTAGCACTGGAGCTCCATACCTCCATGGTTGTGGGTTATATTCCTGTAATGTTGTATGTGTCAGTCAACTTAGTTATCATTGTGCACATGCACAACTAAATGAGGGAGTAGGCTTTCCTGATCCAAGCCTCATACATACTGTAGTAACAGTGTTACACACATATATATACACACACTGAAATGGTGCATGAGTCTTTAAGTGCAGCTCAGCATACGCAAAGCGTGTATGTGGATTCAGGTGGATTTCCTGTGGCTGTGCTGGTTTTCCTCCCACAATCATAAGACATGCGTTGTGAGATGAAAAATGTCTTTAAATTGCCTGTAGTCTGTGAATGTTTGCCCTCCGGCATCCTGTCGGAGGCGTCCTTTACCTTGTGACCTAGCAAAACTAGGACAGTTTCCAAGTTTGCCACAAACCTATACTGGCTTAGTGATTATGGAAAAGTAGGGATGGAGATATAAACCCTCAAGAATGGAGAGCGACAGGAACTGTGTCTGTTCCTTAGCACCACTTATAAGGTGCTACTGAAGGCAGCTTCATTTCAATCTGATGTGAGGAGTACATCACATGAAAGGCAAAGTTTACGAATAAATAAAGTACCTCCAGCCATCTCCCATAACTGTTTATCCAGTGATGGGAATGAGTCCAGACGCTGGACAGTACAGAGCCCAATGCAGGAGACATTGCTATCACTAAAACACAGAGGAGGAGGTTAGGAGCCAGCATTGATACAGCATGTTGCCGCAGCAACCACACAATGAACCACCACCGGGATGAGAACCCGAGTGCAGCCATGTGAGGGGTGATGTCTCAGAACCACACTAGTTCAAATGGAATAGAACGGTGTTAAGTTAAAACACAGAACCACAATGTTAATCTACCACATGTGTTAAAGAGAGTATGAGAAGTCACACAGAAATTCTGCCATTAATCTGATTGCTGGATAAAGTCCAAGTGTTTCCTGTTCTGGGGTAAGTGGGTGCGGCCTGAGACTGGACTGACACGAAAAAAAACACAAAATACAAAGGAGCAATTTGGGAAAAAAGAAAAACACTGGGGATGAAAGAAACCAAGACCGGATAGCTACAGATCCTGGAGCTGCTGTCTAGACTGTGGTCTGTATTCCTGGGGAAAAAAAAACAAAAACAAAACGGAACATGTTAATTCATATATAATGGAAACAAGGGACAGCAATCCAGCTCCCCCTCCAATAACAGTATGGTCGTAGGCTATCCTCCCCACTTTTAACAGATAGATAAAGAAGAACAATGTCCAATGTGTCAGTTAAGCTCTTCTGTTGTGTGTTCTGAAGTATCCAGGAAATTGAATAAGCCTTGAGATAGTGGGCTGAAAGAAAAGGCCTGTACCCTTGAATTGGCTAGGGAGAGAGTTTCTAAACCTTAACTAGGTAAGGAGCCAGGGAAGTCAACCATCTCTGAACTGTGGTCCTACCCCCTCCAGCAGTTTGGAAGCACCAAGGAACCTCATCATACAAGTGTTAAAAGGAGAGGCGTCAAACTCCACTGCAATCTGTGATTGTAAGGCAGTCAGGGTGCTGTCAAGGAGTTAGCAATACAAACATACAAGGTTATGAGAAAACAGACTGCTATTTAGTTATCATGGATAGAAGATAATCACAAAACATTGTACTGCTAAGTGTGACTGTGTTTCTTGGACAGCTCTGGGGGAACAAAGCTTTTCAAATGCTGTGGGAACCACCCATTTACTGGCGAAGAAAGGAAGGGTAGAATATGAGGCAACAGTTTTTCGGGGCTAAGGTTCAGAGGTGGGTGGTTACCTTACATCTGATATTTATGAAGTCCCAGTGATAAATACCAATGTGAGAACATTGTTGCTGCTTTGTTGTGTAAGACAATGGTGAAGAAAGTATGAGTCTTTGAAAGTGAAATGAATACTTTGAAAAAAACCTTTGCCAAATGAATACTGAAAGCATGAAAAAAGCCATAGAATTATTACAGATGCATGTGGCCCATTGAGCTGAACGCCAGTGTTCAGTTTCAGTTTTCATTATATGGCTTGGTTCACAAAACAAGTCTTTCCAACGTATCCTAGAAACACATTACTAGGAAGCTGACTGATCTGTGAAAAGTGACGTTGCTGAAAAAAAATGAAAGATTTTTTCATGATTTTTGATGAATGCTTTTGGCAGAACAGTTACATAATGTCGCAGATGACGCAGAGAGAAATAACCGGCGTGAATAGAGTGTGCACACTCCGGCAAGCTGTACCACAGTATTCCACAAAGACCATGAACGGGAGTGCATCTTCATTATGAGCTTACGCGTTTGACAGGAACCTCAGAGGCAGGCTTAATGAAGTGAGCCACAAACACACTCACACACACATACACATCTAGCGGAAAAGCTGATTAATTACCGCCGGCAGTGCACCGCATTCTCCTAGCTTAAAGTACACAGCATGGCCACAATCTGTGTCCCAGCTTTGTGACTCTGAGGCTGGTTTGCCTCTGATCTTAGCAGGAGGTAGGTGTCCCCCAGAGTGGATATGCAAATTGCCGATACACTAATCTGTTTTACTTGAAAATAGCCACTTCATGGTCTGCACATCTGGTGACATATAGGGACTGTGCATTTTCCTCCGTAATGCAGCCTCACCTTTCTGTTAAATGACAACACAGCCTTTACTTGGAAGCCAAACAGCAGATCAGGCTCAATTATTCCCCCGAGGTACCATGATTTTTCATTAGAGCCTGCTCCCTGTACGTTGTGTTACGGAACATTCATTAGAAGTAACAAGGCATAGGAAATGAGGGATTTGTTACCAGCTGCTCTGTTAGACAGATTGGTTAAGAAAAATGTCAGATTAAGTAGCATCCTGTTGCCTTGCTGAACAAACAATGTCTGTCATATTACATTTTCTTAAAGCAGCATTACAATTTGTCTTGTTGGAGCATGTGATTTTATTGTTCTCTTTCTGATAAGATCAAAATAATAATAACTGACTGAGACTGGTGGTGATCCAGACCTCCTCTTCTCCACTTTCAATATATAAGGCAGTGTTTCCCAATATGGCCTCCAAGGCCTGCAAACTGTCCAAATTTTTGCTGACAGGAGCTGGGAGGAAGCAAAAATTTGGACTGTCTGTCAGGGAGCTGGGAGGGAGCAAAAATGTGGATTATGTAGCAGGGAGCTGGGAGTCAGCAAAAATGTGGACTGGGACCTGGGAGCCAAAGTATTATGCAACTGTTTCACCTATAGCTGTAACTATATTAGCATCATCAACGCAACGCTTAACACAGCATGCAAATCTTGGAGTGGAGGTAAAAGTTTTAAAGATCAAAACTGACAATCAATAAAAGCATATGTACCTGATAAAATCGAAATATGAACTGAATGAGACTGGAAGCGGAGAAAATCTCCTTAGTACCACTAAAGGTAAAGCCACATATGCCAACTGACTATATGCAAAAGAAAAAAATATTGCAAACGAAAGGGAATGCTAAAATATAGTGCAATATGCATTCATACGACATACTTTTGTTATTGAAGCTATTTCTTTAGTAGTTCACAATTGTTACACAGAAATCTTAAATTGTCTTAAATTAGATTTTATTAAAGTAAGATGCAAAAAAAAAAAATACATAGATAAGAAGATCAAAAGGAATGGAAAGTTAGCATTTACTATCAGGGGCATAGCGAGAAATTCTGGGGCCCCGACATAATGTCACCTTGGGCCCACCTTGGGTTGGCACTTTCAATCTGAAGAAATTTTCAGAACAGTGGTGGGGTTTTCCTTGCTGGGAGAACCCCATGCTAGATTTTGAGGCCCCGAAAAAACTGCGGACCCCAGATTCTGTCAGGGTATCCATGCTGCGTTTACAGCTAGTTTCCAGGATAGGTATCCCCTACAGACACAAAACATGAATCACCTAACAGCTTTTTTCCCTGTTTTATTCTAACAACATTTTATTCTGCAAGCTGCTTTAAATGCATATAATTAGCAAGAAAAATCTTTCTCTCAGGTGTACTCCATCAACTCTATTATTCTTTCCATATTTAAAAAATATTAAATTATTTATCCCGAATTATAAGCAAAGCATAACAGCATTTTTCCATGTGCTCCACATGTGCTCCACTGTAGTACACCCTGAATGGCAGTGTAATATAAAAGTGGAATTAGGAGGCTTCCAAACTTGCAGTGCATGGGATCATCATGCACTCTCAATTACCGATTGCTGTGACCCATTTCCCGCTGGGAATTTTAACGTTACTTTACTGGTTCCCTTCGGGTTAAACCAGGCTGCAACAGGCAGCACACATTGATTCCCTGCTGAGTTTCAAAACCGCACTTCTCCTGTCGCTATTATAATGCGCGACATTAAAAAGCGAACACAAAGTGAGACATTTAATTTAAGCGCGTAATATTATTCACTGCTGCTCTCGCACGATAGTCCATCTGTCTGTCAATCCTGCAGACTATCTTGGGAGAAACATTCGGTATTTTCTGCTACCCAAATATAAATTCACCTACACTCATTCCTAGCCTTCAGCGCCGCTACAGTGAAACAGTAATCTCTTTGCATTTCTGCATTTTCCTCTTTGAAAACTGGCACCGTACAGAATAATAATCATCCATCTATCTTCTAACCAGTTATTCAGTACAGGGCCATGGGGTAAATAATAATAATAATAATAATAATAATAATAGATTTAATTTGTAACGCACTTTACATTTAAAATAAATCTCAAAGTGCCACAAAATCAGTCATCCTAAAAAAAAGTGAAGACACTTATCAAAACAACAATTAAAACAAGACAGTCGAAAAATAATTAAGAAACCTGTAGCCTACAAAATGAATTAAAATCCATAAGTTCTATTAAAAAGAAATAATAGTAATAATAACAATAACAATAAGAATAATATTCCACTAAGACATCATGATCAGTTGTTTCTGTACTGAATACCTTCACTGAATGAGGCGTAGATTCATTTTTTTCAGAATAAGTAATTTCAGGTCAGTCATTTGTAATTCATTTTTGGACTCGGTCTATAGAGGTCTAGATGACAGGTTTCTTACTTGGCTCTCACGCCTACCCTGGGGTCAGGTTGACCCCAAAGGCACACATCAGGTGATTTCTCATAGTAACATAATTACTGTAGGAGCGCATAAGAACTAAGCAGGTTTGCGCAGTATTTGAGAACCGCATAAATTGTGTCCTGTTCTAGATATGCATGTTACATTTTAACTATAAACACTATAACTCATCTTTGCCATGCGGATAACCACAGTCTGGCTCGTCCACTGTAGCTCACTCTGACCCTGCTCTTATCAGTGTCTCCCCATCACAGACACACTTCAGGCAATTCATACTGCAAGGCTACTCACCATCTACAGCCACAGACTGCAAAAATGCCCAACCATCTGGGAGAGGCTATACTGAGCTCCCTGCAGCTAGTAAACTATAAGTCATCCTTGAATAAATGAATAGCTCATTATATTGAGATGAGTACCGATAATACCTATGTCATCTATTATGACATGATGATGTCCTAAATATCTAGATCATAAACATTGGATGTAGATGTACAGTAAGGACTGTTGTATTTTCATAAAGAGCTTAGTCTATTTTAGCTGAAATTGCAGTTGCAGCATAGGTGGATGGAAAATCTGGGGAGGACTTTCCAAATTCTGATAAGATTTTATTCCCCGTAAGGAACTTAATCCTTCTCATGTGCAGTTGTGCTCATTTCAATCCCATATGCCAACAGATGGATTAAAATCTACTTTTAAATGAGATCTGCAAGCACTGAGGAACTTGATCCGCTATGCATAATTTGTGCTCCTGGAAAACAGCTATTGGATTCTAAAACTCAGCCTACTGAACATATTTATTATTACTGTTGCTATAATATTTGTCTTAAGTTCCATTCACTCTATTGTTGTTCTCCTTTATATTTTAAGTCAAATATCTGTGATACAAAGTGCTTACGTGTGCTCTGTTCATATTTCTTTTTTCTTCCTTGCTGAAACAGCAATGTTATATTTGTTTATTAAGACGGTTTCTTGCTGTCCTCTTTTCTTCATTCCACCCTGAAAAGTTAGTTTGCTTCTTATTAAAGCTGGCCTATTGTGATGTCATGACATTCCATTCAGCTGAGTCACAAAGGTTTTATCACAGAATATGTCAGCAACAGAAGCAGATAGCTGGTGTAAAGAAATGTATTGTACAAAACAGTTATAATTAGAGTATAAAGTACTGGTTTAGGAGAAGAGTCACAGCATTATGACCAGGATCAATTACACAACACCTCTTCCTCTGGTTTCCTTCTCCAGACCCCAAACTGGGGGGAAAATGGAATGAGGGTTTAAATTATAGAGGATTTAAATCATATTCAGTCTTGTGCACCAATTCATATTGGTAAGCTTGAATTTTTCATTCGCTCCAAGCTGTAAAGAACCGCATCGGCAGGCTGAACACCTTCCAGTGTAAACATTGACCTTTTCCTTTTTGAATTTCTTCCATAAATCACCTGCCAAGACAACTATGTCAATGCAGAAATGGAATATTCCCATATTGCT
>JAODJU010000108.1:21795785-21810546 GCA_026776725.1 Gnathonemus echidnorhynchus
ATAGAATGTTCTATGGTTGCGTTTAATAAAAAATACCATACATGTTAATAATTTCAGTACTTTAAATACAGTATTAAAATACATACTTATAATAGAACTATTAATGCATTTGCAAAAATGAGCTGCTTATGGATACTAATATGAAAACAGCAGGGTAGCCACAGCAGGTATCTCAGTCATTTGCCAGAATTAATGTAGGTGGCATCTCCCTCAGAGAGAGAACTTAGAGCTGAAAACAGCACAGCTTCTGTTATTATCGAAAAAATCGCTATCTGGGCTGTTGATTGCATTTTCGCTCTACGCCAATGGCCAGTTTCAGTAAACAGCTGCTATTTGGTAAAGCATGCCTGGCAACCAGCTCCATAGACATTTGCTTTGAATCATTTTTGCATCACACGTTTGCCACCATAAATAGACCCCCACATGACAACACGCTGCATTTACTCAGTACGGTGTGATCCCCAAAAGGATGTAATATGACTTACTGGCAGTAAACAGATACGTCATGGTACAGCTGTGGGTGTGTAAGATAACCTCAGCATTGCGTGAAAGCTTTCTTGCTTGATAAATTAGGAGTCTTGCTCTGTAGTTTCAGTCAGTCTTGGAGTGTTCTTTTAAAGAGACACTTAGGATTACAGGCTGGTGGTTTTTCTTAATAAACTTTCTTTCAGCATCTACAGCACCAACCTGGAAGCGAATAACAAGTGAAGTAGATATTCTACTGCCTATAGAGTGTCAGTTTTAGTTTAATCTCCATACATTTCCCATCAGAATGCTTTCATTCTGAGTCGCCAACATTAGGGACCCATAATTGCAGGCTATTTAACTTTTCTCTCCTGCCACCCCCTCGGTTACGACGTCTCTCGCTTCACATCCGTCTTCCTCCCCGTTCGCTGTCAGGGCCCGACAGCCACATCGCCGAAGAGCGGGAGCAAATATGAAGGTTTTAGGGTGAATTTTAAGTAGCATCTGATTCCCGCCTGAAAATCAGATGCGGTGACATGCTAATCGGATAACGTGTCTAAAGCCTGCAAAGACCCGATGCTGATAGGGAACGTTCAGCTCCCTGCCCGTGTCACGCTCTCTTCATGAGGAGGCAGCTGCTCATCAGCTAATTAGACACCCCTACCCCACTCCCTTTCCCCCCCCTGTCTGACCTTGCAGGCAGTGCGAGGTGTTCTGGATTGCATATGAAATGTACATGCTTTATCTTCTCTGTCTTCCATCCAGTCCTCCTCTGCCCTGCTTAACCTCCCTGTTCCTGCCCCATCCTGTACCGGAGCCCATCCGATTCAAATAAAAAATATTCAAAAAAATTTTTATATCAATACTTTCAATATAACATCTGCTTGAAACAGCATGGGATGTCAGATATTAGCTCAATGGACCAAACATCAACATTGTTATACCAGTCTAGCCTGAAACTTAAGATCAGAAGAATCAAATTCTATATATACTTACAGTGAATATTACACAGGCCTCAGACTTGTTGCCCCAAATCAGAAGACTTTGCTGTCTTGGGTTTAGCATATCACTTTTCTTATTAATATTTGCATAAATGTATGTAGTGGACCCTTTTGTACATGAGCGAGGCAGACAGTACATTACAGGAACCAATTCAGCATGAGAGCAGCTAGGCTGAGCTTCCAGTGACTGACCAGTAACAAGTGAAAATTAGCACCAACTATAAGAGATCATAGATAAGGGTAGGCACCAAAAGGTCAGGTGAGAAAAATAGTATTTGAGTTATAGTCTAAGTCTTGGCAATACTGTACCTTAGCTACTCGTGTTTGTTAAAAACGCAAACCTAACAGCCTATGAACCTTGGAAAAAAATCATCTTAAATTCTGAAAATGTTGCATCTCTAAAATCAAGTTGTATCATATGGGAAGTCACTGCAACTGTCAGCTATATACTACACCAGTCAATGGTGTATTTCAGTCAAGACTAAGGTACGGGTCTCTCTTTCAGTCATGACTGAGGTACAGGTCTTTCTTTCAGTCATGACCAAGAGGTAACCTATCTGAGCCTCTCAATCACCTACTGATTCACATGATGAATCATTTGCAAACGTCGCACCATGATGAAGATTGAACAGGTTAATAGCTGGAGGGAGAGTTTAGGTTTTTTCTGGAAGAGATGGGTCTTCAAGCATTTCTGGAAGGTTGAGCAGGATTCTATGAGGATGTGGATGTGCAGCTCACTCTGCAGTCAAAGAACCAGTAGTAGGGTAGTAGGATAATATCATTCCTTCTTCACTCCGGTCAGTATTTTGTCAGTATCCTGTTTGATGGGATCATTGGACAGAAAAAAATGCAGTACTTATGGATTGGATGGTTCTTGTCTGAACATGCTATAATAAAATCTGTGTCTATCAAACTGCTGAAGTTGCGTTATGACCTATACTTAGGTCCAGTTTTTCTTGCATTACATGTGCGCTTCCTTAATTTTATGTTAAAATACACCTAGTAGGCATACATAGACAAAGAAATACATAACCACAACTTGTATTTAACTTTATAGCGATATCCAGATGGGGAAATAAAAGATATCGACCTTAGCTTGCGGGAAGTTGCATCATGCACTCTGTCTGCAGGCAAACAGATCAGGAGTCAACGGCCGCTAAAATAAAACTGTTAGCTAAACAGTGAATTAAAATGCTTTTCAGAGAGAAAGAGTGAACCTTGAATGTGAAACAAAATCTTTTAACTTAATTCACTGGGTAGCATTTCACTCTATGGTACTAGATTGCCACACTGGTACTTTTTTGTCACCACCTTGAGTATGGAAAGCTAAAGCCCTTGAGTGCCTAGAAGGATTTAATTTATGTTTTTTTAATACCATTCTTTCCTTATCTATGACCTCGCTACAAGCCAAGAAGGGAATCTGTCAATCAGAGTGCAGTTCAAGTAACTTGAAATTAAAATACTACGTAGGAAACAAGATACAATGTTCAAATGAATGTATTCACAGTATATTCAGCTATCTCCATTAAGATGAACACTGTGAAAGCATTTATAAATGCAGATAAGCAGACTTTACAAAATAAGTTAGTTAGCCTTAGATAACCTTAACCTCTTTTTCCATACATTTCATTCTGTCGTATCATAAAACAAATCAAATGAGTAGAAAGTAAACCAAATGTAACAAGTAATGCATACAGTAAGATTTGAATGATACCTTTATATCACCAGAGCCTTCTTTCTTATAAGCTTGACTGGTCCTAACAGTAGGCTGAAATGCAGTTGCAACCAACTGAACAAATCACTAATTGCTAAGAAACCAAATAAAACTGATTTTAACATAATTAGATTGTCATATGTTGCTATTGCCATCCATGACCAACATGGGACTGATGAGACAAAAATAAACCAGCATCTGCAATCATTGTTAGTTAAGCCAAACACACCTCATGGTGATTACTGTTTTAGTATTTATTTAGAATTTTACTATTTATTGCCAGTGCTAGGAGTAGCAAATCATAACATCATAATCATAATATCTCCTAAATATGTTGCTGATAAATCAAGGATTATATGCATGTAGACCATCCTTATGTCACCTATTGTAGTGCAAATTCATCCACAGACTCATAAAAACAACAATTTATGAAAATCTATCACGTATCTGTGACATTATTATTTTTATGTGCGTTAATAAATCTGAAGCACAGCTGCCAGGTCCCTTCTGTTTCGGTTTGTTAAGGTTATACAATGACTTATGCATCAAGTCAAGTCAAGTCAAGTCAAGTAGGCTTTATTGTCACTTCAACCATATACAGGTAGTACACAGTGAAACGAAACAACGTTCCTCCAGGACCAAGGTGCTACATGCAACATAAATTTACAACATAAATTAACAGAAAAACTAAAACTAGCTAACTAAGAGGCCTCGTTAGCTGGCTGCATCAAGTAAAATAAGCCACAGCTCTGATAGACAAGGATATTTCTTTATGATGGATTAAAATATAGAGAAGTGAACTACTAATTGGAATAGAAACAGCAGCAGTCATGGTGAATGATGTATATATTTCTTTCTATCGTATGGTTGAATATGTAGAATAGATTCAACGATTTTTTTGGAATCTAAGGGCTTTCCAGTTTACAGTCTTATTATTTTAGACTGTTGGGACACGATTCATTAGGCAAATTTGTCACTAGGTAGCTGGGATTAATAGGTTTAAGGGTTGATTAGCGGCTTGGCAGGTCCTTCACGAACATCATCAGAACATTGTGGCTCATGTTTAGTATATTTCCATATGGCATGTACAGTGATTGTTTTGAGCTAAGCAAGACCATCGGAATGGAATTAGCATGGACTTTGGCAGTGGAATAATGCATTTCACAAGTGCAGCATTAATTCATAATTTCACACCTTCAAGGCAAAATAGTCAAGGGATTTTGCATTTGTTTACTGGCTGGAACAGCTCTGTGAGAGAAGCTTGTAACTCTCTTACATGTTGAAATCACTTAATACCTTTTAATATACCCAGCCATTATTATCAATTTAGCATCATGTCTGGTTAACTATTTAAATTGGTATTTTCATTGGCCATCAGATCTAAAAAATATTTAACAACCATCCTTCCATCAGTCTTCTAACTGCCTGTCTTGGTCAAGTCGCAAGTATAAGTTAATCATGAATAAATTAATCATGAATAAGTTAATCATTAATATTTTAAACCTGCCTAGGATGATCGCTGAGTGGGGTCAGCTGCTGGACGGACTTTTAACACACTTCAACAATGTTAGATAAATTTTACACATTCACAATAACTTCCTGTCACCTTTCAAAGCCAAAAAGTGCTATTTTCTTGACATTTTTTAAAGTCTGCGAAAGGTCTATTCAACAACTGGCACAATTCAACACTTTGCCTAAATCTGTTTATTACCATATATGTCTGTGTATTGCCTATACTGTGTGTTTGGATGTATGAGTATCTGTGTCGTATGATGGACAGGCATCCCGTCCAGGGTGCCCCCTTGTGCTCCTTGGGATAAGCTTCAGTGCGACCCTGTATTGGAATGGAAAATATACAGATGAATGGATGTGCACACTGGGCTTCATTTATCTCAAATGAGAATAACAGCGGCTCTGAAATTCTATGAAAATGGCCCAGTTAGTAGATTTAAGATACTGGCCTGGTTAGTCCGGTAACAGTTGTGCCGCAAAAACTGTCAAACAACCCTCAACATTCAGAAACGATGTGGACAACCACATGAGTGCCGAGGATTCAGATGTGCAGACATTCTGTAAACATTTTTTTCAAAGCAGGAGTTGGATGGAAATGCTGAAAAGAAGCTTCTTCTAATCTTGATGGGTTGGGTTTGTGTAGGGAGAGGACTCATCGTAAATCATCATGCGTTAAAGGTTGCCAATATTTCTTGCCATAGATGTGGTTTGTTTGCATTGTCACACACTCAGTGTAGCTAATAAATTATTTTTTATGTGATTCATTGTCTGGACCAGGGCTGGATCAGCCTGGTGAGAAAAGAATCACATTTCCAATATCTGGATCTGTTCGGTTATTAATCAGGTATTTATATGCAGTTCACGTACAACGCTTTGCCTGTTTAAAACCAGAGCGTTTTGAACCCATCTGCCATCACTACAAGATTGGATTGTTGCCTTTTTGGCAACAAAGAAAAAAATGGCTGAACCTCTTGAATATTTGATGATGGTGAGGCTTGTTGGAAGGTTATGCTTGTGGAGTGCTGTGTAAACATCTTTGGCTTTTTGCAGCATCATTGAGTAACATGAAAATATGAGATGTACATTCAGCACATATATAATACCTTTTCTATTATGATGTCTTATTGATAGTAAGCATTCTTCAAATGTCTTAAGATGGAAATGAACCACAGGTAATGACAGAACAAAGCTCCTAAATTTCTGAGCTACATAATTGGATAAGTGAGGATTAATGCACAAGCCGTGCATTATATGTTTTTAAATGCAGAACTGCATTTATTTAATATTTAATCACTGAGCAGAAGTTCTGGTCCTCAGCCGGAAGCACTTTTGCTAAGTGACTTTTAGCCATTTCATTGCGGTTATAGCATCTATTAAGTTAAATTATGGAGAATTAAAGATTATGATCAGAAATTGATCATTTACTACTGTGAAAACTGATCAACACTCTACAGATTCAAGAATGTGACAGTGCTGTGGTATAATATTAATTAACTGAATGATCGATTGATCATCGACTGATTGGTTGATAAAATCGAGAGAAAAGGGGGATTGACAATTAAACAAAGGAGACTAGAATAAAGGTATGCGAGGTCCGGCTTGACTGTCTAAGGATGCAGCCATGGCGGATGAAGGCTCCAGTGACATTTTATTGTAGCCTTATATTTTTCGCTTCTTGTGCTTCATTAAAGCTGGGACCACTGATCTCCTCTTTGTATAACTGAACTCCCTGGCATTCCGGCAAGAGCGAGGCCTCCTAGGGCAGCTCCCACATTAAAAGTCAGCAGGTGGAAAATGAGCAATCTGAAATCAAGGAACCCATGTGAGACATTAAGATGCTGGAAAGAGTAATGGTTTGTAATTTCCTAAAGCCCACCCCTCACCTCCAGATTCGCACCCACCCATTAGTGCACACCATGGCAGAATGTAATATGTTTTCATTGGTAGCTTTGGGGCAGAGCTTGGATGATTTTCAAAAGAGCCCCCCCCCCCCCCCTACTTACCTAATACCAGATTCTGTAATTAAATAAAAGATCTAAAATGTTTTTTGTTTATTTTCCAGCAGACACGTAGGCTCTTACTGAACCTGTGTGAATACAACTGGATAAATGGATAGACTGAATACACTTATTGTGTCAATAGCATGAGCCAGTCATATGGAGAAGACTAGCAATGGTGTGACTCAGTACCCAAAGGTTACAGACTCAAATTCAGGAGAGACATCACTGTTTTATCTGTTTGTCATGTGTAAAAAGCAGCTCAATGTGTGACACCTGGTGCCAAATATCAGACTTTCTAAGTCGGCAGAGTGTTAGATCAATGAGGAGACTCTAAGCAATGCATGAGAAGTTCAAGCAAATAGTTGAATTGTCTTGCTGGCGTTTGTCCAGCATTGTGGTTTGTTTTTGGGACATGGTTATTTTATCGACCTTGCACTGCACCCCCCCCCCCCTGTTGTTGTACCCATGCCAGACCTTCAGTCCTTCTGAAAGGGGATTGGAAATGTCAGATTTGCCCTTGCATTAGGACGGTGTCCACATGCCTTTCATTAGAGGCTAACAGCACAGAATTAGAGCTTTCTCATTGCATTTGTCCAAGGAAGAGTCATGGCTTCATACTATCCAGACCATAAAGTATAATTATAATGAAAAATGGAGGTGAGTTCAGAATGGCATTGTGCTTTTTTCCCATCTTTTTTTTTTCCTTTGAGGTAAATGATCTGAGGTAGAGGTCATCTGGAAAGAGGCAGGGTGTTTACAGAATGCATCATTCTCTGCATACAAGCATGTGTAACCTTGTGCTCGCTAAGAGCTTTTGGGAGTTGCATATCATTTCCCAGGGCATGAAGGATCACAGCTACCATTATTACTCATGAAAGGATGGGCAAGTGAACTAACTGTCTTAACTCTTGAATTGTGATTCAGGATGCTCAGGAAAAGTCACTCATCCCACATGCATACATAACAGAGTTTTGCATATTGATCCAGTACTAAAAGCCATCAGTATCAATGTTAGTGCAGACAAATAGGTTAAGACCTTCCTGCTTTGGGGACACTGAAGCACACAAATAGGAGTCTATATTATCATGGATGCGGCAGATCGTCCGATCGCTCCAGCACCTCACAGGTTGACCTCCACTACGAATGTGATGAGGCGAAAAATATTTGTGTTATTCTGAAGAGGCAGAAGTTTGAGGGATCAGCATAGATATATGTGACAGAGAGCTGTTTAGAGATAAAAAAAGAAGATAACTGGGGTTGTATGTAAGTTGTGTTGATGATGATATAGGTTCTCAGGCACAGCGATATAGTGATCAATAAATAATAAATAAATAAACTGGTCATTTACTTAATCTGAAGGTTTGCTCAGTTTTCATTGTTTATGCATTCTACATGTATATTGTTCCTAAATTAAAATAATATACGTGTAAAATGTATGTACTAACAGTTCTGACAATAATGTCGGCCCAGCAGCCCCTTGTTTAATAACAGCCGTGGGTATGATTCATATCAGACGATGGCACGGGCCTTGTATTATTCTTGAGTTATGTTTCTCTCCAGAGTTTTAGAAATATTGTCTCACACATGTCATTGTGATTCATTACCTAAAAAAAAGTGGCACAGCCAAATATTGTATTGTACATTGTCAAAGATGTATATTTGTGTCTGTATGACCTACTGCCTAAATATTTTTGTAAATATGTGTGTATGAATTAATACTGAAGCACTTCATGACTTCATACTAAACCACTAATTATCATTATTTCAGTGTGAAATTTTCAGAAACGGCACATTATTTCAGAAGCAGTAAGAAAAGGTATTGTAATGCAGACTATAGCTTATGGAATAAAATATGTGTATTGATTTGTACAATGGCGGTCTTTAACCAGTGTTATACCAGAGAATTATTATTGAGGTCTGTACATCCTTTATATAATTAAATCCTTAATGGGATCATTCATCGATGATGTGGAATTGACAATGTTACAGCATAATGAAACCTCTTACCACTACGAGCCCATTAGAGCCTATTTGACCGTATTACCTCATTCATACTAGGGTTTAGCCAAAACATCTTTCCAGCTCATACATTTACAGTAAGCTTCTGAAAAATGTGGCCCTTTGTCTTTCCTTGATTCAGGTACTCAGCTTGATCTTCAGCCGGCTTTAAAAACATTATTCCAGAAACAGGCTCCCTGTGAGCAGTAGAAAAGCGTATATGCTTTTCTTATCTGTCCAGTCTCCCTTAATTGGCACGTTGAGCTCAGAGAAAGAAAGCAAATTGGCAAGTTGACAGCTGTTTCAACAAACTGTAGTCTCATACCTTAGACCTAGTACCCAACCTTTCAGTAGATGGTGTTTTTTCCAAAGCAATTAAACAGTTTATGTAAAAAAAAATAAAAATAATAATCTATCATCTGTCTTTAACAGCTAGACTCTTCAAAATTGAGGACAAATTAGAGAGAGTTGTAAAAGAGCTGACTCCAGATAATGATGAAGGACTGTTTGGGGTATAGTTAAGCTTTGACAATGATCATTAGTTCAGAAATAGCCCACAGTAGATTTCTGTAATTGGCCGACCACAGCTCAGTAGAATAATGATCGCAGCCCTCACGTGTCTTTACAGCTGTATACATTTTCTGCACCACTGAAATCCTCCGTTTCATAATCCTCTGCACATGGCCTCTGTTGCAAAAAAACTTCACAGTGATCCAGAGACAGCTTTCCAGATTAAAAAATAAAAGATAAGCGAGTTGCTATGGAGCAGGATAAATCAGCGCATCGCTGGATATTGCAGAATGAGTCACCACTCACTTGATCGCTTGCCGCTTCAGAGTGAACACATTTTCTGACATGGAGACTGAAACAATAGCAGGAGTGACCCTGACTGCCTTTTTCATAATGCCGTGAAAAGTTTATGCTTGGTGTTCTTTGACCAGTGGCAGCTGGTGGCTAGAAATCATTGAGGAGATGTGTTTTTAAATAACAACAAAAGAATAATAATGAGTTATTTCAAAGTTATTTGTTTCATACTTTAATCTCAAAAATTGAATCTCAAAATAATCTACTTCTCTGGATTAACCACCTCTGTAACAATACAATACCGTTGTTCTTCCAGATGAAAATCAGATGAGACGAGGTCTTGACGGTTAAACCAACACTCGGTTTCTGTAAACATTTGTCGCCTGTTATTTAGTGACTCATGCCTGCAAGACAGCATGTGGGCCTGTATTTTTGCAGATAACCACTGGTATACAGGGTGGGCTGAATTTAAATGATTGGACATTTCGCGCTGAAGCTGAAGAAACTTGTTAATGCTACATTTGTCACCAACAATGGCGTTAGCCTCAGCGCTAATGCATGTTTAGGCTAGGGGCGGTGCTGTGAAGTCCTCAGCCATACCATGGCTAAATTAATACTAACAGCTTGCTGTTTTTCTTCCTGGAAATCAATCTGACATTGAACCTTGATTAGTAGAGAGATCAGACAACTCAGTCTGTGTGATATGCAGATTCTGAGGGGACAGTTTGTTTACCCAGAAACACCCAGTCTGAAGCTCAGTGGGGTTAGCCCCGTCCTTCGCAGAAAATCTCAATTGGACCCTTGATCAAGGTCCTTAATCCCCCTACATGCTTCAGGAGTGCCAGATAAATGACCTGACCCTGCGTTCAGGCTCCAAGATTTCCTCTGATTGGGAAACACTACTCTAAACATTCAGGCTAGGGACCAACAAGGCGATTCTTTCTACAGACATGTTTGTCCATGTATGGACAGAGGGATGAGCTGAAGATTACTGCATGAACATGTACATCCATCTGCACATCATTTTCACAGAAAGTTACAGAAATTGCCCAAGTGTGATTATACTGAAGTTTTACTTTTCCCTATAACTGAAAGATAAGCGTGGCATTTGACTTCCATAGTTCTTCGAGCTGTAATTTAAAATTCAGAATTACATCCAAGTTCAGGATCCTTCAAATACAAAATCAATCATGCATCTGTAAAGTGGACATTGCTGCACATAGTGATTCCCTAGTTAGATTTATTAGTGTACTGAATGAACAGATAAGTGTCAATTTTTTCATAATGTTCAAATGTTATTTCATTTTGCTATTATTACATCAGGCATCACCATTATTATTTTAAAAAAACCTAAATATATATATTTTAGATTGTACCAAGCATTATAAGGCATAATTTTGATAAAATTATAGGTAAAAATAAATTATCTTAGTTCCATTGTGCAATTATACAGAGGCATAGGATTTTGCAGAGTGCTGGGTATTATGATATATTGTATATGATCAAATGTGTCTTGTTGAGAGCAGGGAAGCAGGTAAAGGGAATCGTGGAATCAGGTAATCACAGGATTTATTAAGAGGTAACACACTCAGGAAAAACACAGCGACGTCAATGACCAGACTGGGGAAACGTGCTCTAACGCTGACTTAAATACACAGAACTAATGAAACACAATGAGAAACAGCTGATGATACAGAGATTCCACACGAGGTAGCGAGAGGGGCATGGCACACAGGAGGATCGGCACGACAAAATGTATATTTTACGTACATTCTATTAATAATTATTTATTTGTGTTTTCCCGAGAAAGTACTTATGCATCAGTTACAGTGAAACTATAATTACTGATAGATAATATATAACTATTATGTAGATTGATAAGTATAAATTGCTGCAGCATTCATGTAAACATTATAGTCTTTCAGCTGATATTAACAGCACCATAGTCTTGCTCAGTTATTAGCTGAATATGATATATGAATGACATCATTAATCTGCCTCAGTATTGCTGTTATTGTTTGACATGTCAGTTATGTCAAAGAGTGTCACAGTACTATCTTGAAATAGACCGGCATAAACACAAAATTTCTCTCAAAATTATGGTATATATTTTAATGGATCGCTGCATGATAATCATTTTATTCTGTGATTTTTATTTTGGAATTCTTTTTAAAATGCAGCAACAAACATATTCAATGCAATTGATTTTAGCTGCTTTTTACAAATTACTAATTTGCAACTTTCTTATTTATTAATTGCTGTTTTTATTTATTGCGTAATAATTACACATCTATATATGTATCTACAATATAATAATTACAATCATCTGCATGTAATAGTATTGAAACTACATTTCCTATTTCATTCCTCTATAGATATATTAGAGGAAAAACTTCTCATATACTCCTATACTGCACCAACATTTATACAGATAAAATAAATATTATGTGGGAAATTATACTGAAGTAACAAATGTTGGTAGTTAGGGATCTGCAGTAAAACATCACTGAAGCTCTGCGTATTTTAATTTCTTTTAAATAAATCAAAGTTTTCTACTTAGAACTCATCCATTTGTAATAAAGATTACCAACTGTTACGGTTCATTAATAGTTTGTTGTCAGCCCTATCATGTATCCACACTTGCCTCATGACACCTATCACCAGAAACAACATCAAACAGCACATTCAAATCAGCCTTTTACATCAAACAGCATTTTTAAAAATCTCAGAGGCAGCCCTGCCGTCACATCACCCCCATATCCGGCCTCATTTAGCACACGCTGCTGCAGTCTCACTGTCGTCACTCTTTCGTATTGATTTTCCACTGCTCCCTTATGGGTAATCAGGGACTCACAGGAGGTAAGAGTGACAGCAGCACTGACGTGTTCATGGCAAACAGATCACAGGAACCCCGACTGAGATTTCCGGAGGGAAAGTGGGTGCTGTTTACTATGTTGCATTCTGGGAAAATTACCCAGCTGGAGTGGATCAGTGCCTGGACTCTGGAGGCCATTGATGACTGAGCTGGGGAAGTGAAGGCCCTATCAATAATGACAGTGATTTCACCTCTGAGCAATAATCACCAAAACAGTGAGCTGTAAACAGAAATGGCTCTGATAGGTATTTGGCTGCTCCCTGATGGCAGGCCAAATGTCTGCTACAGAATTGATTCTGGGAACCATTGAAATGTCAACAGCTTAATTTGGTCAAGATTAGGCCATGTACTACAAAGTTTCTTAATTAATGGGAGAAAGACAGTCAGCAGCTTTGCCTCGACTGAACATGACCGTGTAGAGGGCAGAGATCCCAGGTGTCATCTATCATTGTTCGTTTATTCACTTATGCAAGAACCATTTACAGTAAATGTATTCCTAATGGATTCCTTAGTTTCCTGTGTACATAAGTCAGTTATCTTTTTGTTTTGTAATAAATGAAATTACACACGGTGGACATTTAAGGCTTACTAGTGACTACCCTTCCAGGCAAGGCAACAAAATGCTCGTACGCCCAATAAAAACTCTTTCTTTCTGAATCTATAGGCTAAGTGTAAATGAGGAGTCACAAATGAATGACCTTTCACCTCTGTGAGCCCTTGTGGCCTGTCAGCCTGTGTCAAGAGACCCCCCCAGGTAAGCATCGCAAAAGGCGTCCTTCTTTGTTTTAATAACTGTTTCAATCCCCAGCCTCACTCGGCATCTGGGAGGTCTTTCCAGAAGTCTAAGCTGAAACTATTTCTCACGGAAGCTTCAGCCAGATATTCCTAGCAAAATGCTGACATCTCGCCCAGGTCTTCCTGGCCCTGACCTCCCCCCGATATACCCAATGAAGCTCCGCTCCTTTGTTCAAATGAGCACAGCTTGGTGGTAGGGAAATGTAGCTGATGTGCCTCTTCAATGATGCACAGACAGGGGAAAAGCACCTTTGGGCTGATAAAAATGGGTGGTGGTCCCTATTTTTATAAAGGGAACTAGAAGCTATGTGCCAACTATTGAGAGAATCGTACTCGATTTTCATGACAATAAACTAGAAAGGAGACTCCATCCAGTGATCAAACCTAGGATTCAGGAGGAATAACGCTGATTCCGGCCTGGCAGTGGAACAGTGGACCAGTGGTTTGTGAAAATGTGCTAACACACCCTATATATGAACTGTTGACTTTAAGAAGGCAAATGATTACAAATACTATGGGAGATGCTGCAGTAATATAGGATACTATGGTTACTACTGTATGCTATTCAGTTCTTGAAAGAATGTAGTGAGAGTTGTATCCACATCCTTACGACGAGGTCAATGTCATTTAGATTGGGTAACTGCCTATTTGCAAATGACATTGTTCTTTTGACCATACTCCGACTCAGATCCCTGGCATACACTTGAGCAGTTCAGTGCTGGCTGTGAAGCAGCAGGGAATTAGAATTAGGACCTTCAAATCAGAGGCTATGGTACTCTCTAGGAAAAGGGTAGGTTGCTCCGTTCAGATAAGGGGAGAGACTCTAGCCTTAGTGAAGGAGTTGACCTCAGTATTTTGTTTATGAGTGACGATAAGAGGAAATGTTAGATTGACAGGAAAATCACTTTGTTGGAGGCGGATGGTGGTGAAGCCAGAGCTGAGTCATCAGATGAGAATAGTGGTTTAATAGTGAATCTATGTCCTGACCTCATGAGCGTTTGGGACGGAGCAAGGTCAGAGGACCGAGCGGCCGATACTACATCACTTTGCAGGGTTACCAAGCTCACTCTTCCTAAGAGGGTCATTTGTTAATAGGAGTTAAGGTGGTTCAGGAATTTCAGAAGGATGTCTCCTAATTGGCTGCAAGGGGAGCTTTTCCAAGCACGTCCCACTGGGTAGAAACCCTGGGCCAGACGTTGGACATGCTGAAGGGATTAGATACTGCAGTGAGAAAATTCTAAGATCCTCAAAATAAGCTAGAGTGGCTATGAAAAGAGAGGGCTGGTATGATCTATTTGGCATCCTCGCACCATAACCCTCACCAGAAGAAGCTGAATGAAGATGATGGTATGATCTATTTGGCATCCTCGCACCATAACCCTCACCAGAAGAAGCTGAATGAAGACGATGATAAGTAAATTTTTTTTTTTCATTTTTAAAACAAATTGAGACTAAAAATAATTCCCATGTCAGTGCATGATTCAGTTACAGTGATTCATTTTCATAAAAAAAGGCTTACAGTAAATTTACTTCCCACCCACTACCTCATGTCTGAAGATCTACAGCTGGCTTCATTTTCAGACAAATAGCCCCAAAA
>JAODJU010000108.1:21813037-21837154 GCA_026776725.1 Gnathonemus echidnorhynchus
TCAGCAAAACTGACAGCCACAGCAAAAGGCTTTCTCTGAAATAATGCCACGTTCATTACTGCATTGTTACAGCAGAGCCGGGAGAATCTGTGTCTCTCTGCTAAACATGTGAAATAGGGGAGCAGTAGCAGCTGTGTGTCGACTCTGCAGTGCTTCATGTTGTCTTTTGTCAGTGTGGGACGCAGAAAGAAAACATATAGGCATTTCATTATGACTCCCAGTATAAAAAAGACTGTGTCGGTTCCTTTACGGATTAAACTGCTCAATATTACTGACCTTACTGGCAATTAACAGGATAATGTGTAATTAATTACCATTTTTACCGATGCCTTATGGATTTTTCTTCCTAACTCTATAATGGTAGCTTTGATAGCTGAATACGTTACACACTGGCCCTAAAAGCTCTAAAGAATACCTTCCTAACAAAAACTGGTAATTAAACTTTAACTGAGATACCTAATTAAAGTTTAATATATACATATATATTTAAAAGCAGGTTTAATGGCATGTGGGTGGCATGGTGACTCAATGGTTAGTGCTGTGGCCTGACACCCCCCCCCCCCCAGTAGGGGCATTTGGTTCCTGACCCTGACATTTTGTGCATAGAGATCTCCCTGTGTTCCCTTCAGCTTCCCCCCAGGTAGTCTGATTTCCTCCCACAGTCTAAAGCAGTATTTTCCAACCCAGACCTCGGGGGCTCCCATGTTTGGATGTGGACGGTCTGGGGGTCCGCAAGGACCGGGACGGGGAACATTGTTCTAAAGCAGTGGGGTTTAGGTGAGTTAGTGACACTAAATTGTTCAAATTGCGTGTGTGAGCATATGCCTTGTGACAGAGTGGCATGCTGTCCAGTGCTTCCTGGCGTAAATGAAGCGATGCTTTAGTTGCCATTTGCACAAGTACATTACAGTGCTTATTTTCACACATAGAATCTTAATTTCCTTTGAGACATAAACACATATATGCAGTTGAGTGAAGTTTGGATTCCAAGCCTGGGGTCCAATGTGGTTAATCTTCTGAGGATGGGATTTGAATCGACGATCTTCTGATCACAGAGGCCTAACCCACTAACCCATATGCCACCCTGCATCCAGGCTCACTGCAATGCTATACTAGATAAGAAGTTGCGGAAGATGGATGGATGAATTAATTATAGGTTATACAGTGTAGCCAAAAATTATTTGTACACTGTGAAAAATGGTCAAAAAAGACATGAAATTGAGGATATTGAACTTTAATAATGGTGTAAATGTTTCAATTATGTGTGCTATGTAAAGAAACAAGAAGAACATATATTCAAAACATATTCTGGAAATGTTTTCAAATAATGTAATTTATTGCCTTTTTTGTACACCTGGCCATTCATAGAGTTGAACAAATATGTGATAGTGGGAGGAGTTTCCAGTCATGATAGACCCATAATTAATTAATAATTAGAGTCATAACACAACACGTAACAGCAGGTGTTCCAGATAGCCAGGTAATTGGGAGCCCTTAGTTTCTACAAGTGGCCTTGGTGGTCATTCTCCACACATGTGACATTTGTAGGGTTATTTGAGTTAAACATGAGTAAAACTGCTGAAATACCCAATGCACTGAGGAAATGAGTCATAAAATTTCACAATCAATACCCTCAATTTCATTTCCATTTTTGACCATTTTTTTTCACAGTGTTCAACTAATTTTTGGCTACACTGTATATTTTGTGTTTGTATTCTACTGCCAAAGTTTAACCAGTTCAATGAAATTTACCATTAAGTCTGGACAAATTATTAAAAATGTAGTTTTCGTTCTTGTGATTAGCTGATGCAGATTTAACTTTAATTTGCACATGGCTTTTCATCCAAATAAAAAGCTTGCATTATATTACTAAATTCCAGGTATGTTGCTCTCCAAATCAATACAGGAAGAGAGATGTTGAGCGCATGGGGATTTACAGGAGATAGTAAAGTGTTTCATCATCCAAAAGCTGGACCATCTCATCCAGGAATGAGAACAAAGTTTCCTCTTTGTCTCCACAAACAGTGTTTAATAGCTGTTATAAATTTTGCCATAAATGTCACTACAATGTACGTTTTTGTGCCTCGAGTTTATCTGCCAAAACTGGCAGAAGTATCCCACTCGGCAATTTCTCGTAGTCTTGCCATATCGTCGGCTTTTTACAACCCGCTGAAGAGGACACGGCCTCGCTTTATTTGCGGGATTTAACGCTAAACTGTTGTGAAGATTTGGGCCTGTCAGCTGAACATGAAAAACGACACTTATTAATAGATGGACACCATCCAGTCCAACTCTACAATATGACCTTCTGAATTAAAAAAAAAAAAGTCCTGAACTCATCCTAAAAATAAAAACAATGCAGTAAGTTCTATAAAAAAACAGACTACTGATATTCCAAAGGTTATATGTGAAACACACTATATACTATAATACTTTTTTCCTTTTAGAACTTATTTCCTTTAAGAATTTATTGTGTTCCATACTCTATTATAATTGCAGTGTGAGATTAAGAGCGCTTGAAAGCCAAACGTGCTCTTCAGCCTTCTGCACACTTGTCTTCACCCAGAAAACGATTCTCCTAAAGGAGACTTTTAACACCGTAGGGTTAGAAAAAGGTTTTAAATACTGGGAGCTGAAGGGTGCTATCTGTCTTAATGAAACAGCATAACACATGGTCAAGATTTACCAACCAACTGCTATTTTACAAGGGATGCACACATTGCTTTCCTCCAAGTAATGAAATTGAACAACAAAGATGTCAATAGAGCATTTAAAGTGGTTAGTCCCTTTTTTTTAATTAGGCCAGCTTTTGTCCATCACAATAGTTGGTTTTAATGAGCTGGGTAACGGGAGAACATTCTCTAGTTTCAAAAAATGCCTTTGTAAGATGGAAGAGGGCTGCGCAGGTCACTGTTGCCAACTCTTCAGCAAGGAAAGTCGCTATTGGCTGTCCCAAAAGTCGCTAAATGACGCCATCGCCTCATTTGCATAATGTGCATGTAATTGTAATGGACGCTGTAAGAGAAAGGTATAATGTCGTGGGAGAGACAAATAAGTGTTTTTTCCACAGATACGTTTAGAACTACAAATGAACTTTCTTCTGTCGATTTATATATATATCACCGGCTGACCCCAAAGAGACACTCTGGCGGAGTTACTTTTTTAAGTTTGCTTAAGTGTACAAGTCACAGTAAACAAGTGAAACCTTTTTAACCATAACATTTTTTGTATAAAATCTACATTAACAATCTAAACGGACCAAAAAAGGACGATTGAAAAGAACTGGCAATGTGAGAAAATGATGCACATCTCCTGCTGTGACTGCAGCTGGGCAGGGCTGCAGCTGGGCGGGGCTGCTGCGCACGGATTGGACGCCTGTGAGCGCTTTGGGACGCTTTGGGAGGAGCCCACGGCAGTACCCGCTGCCTGGTGAGAAGAGTAAGGACGATACGTGCTTTCATGTCAGAGTCTCCAAAAGTCTCCAGTAACACCAGAAAAAGTCGTTAGATTTGTTGCTAGTCGCTTTTTTGAAAACGAGTCGCTAGAGGGGTCTAAAAACTCACTAAATATAGCGCCAAAGTCGCTAAGTTGGCAACACTGGCACAGGTATGTTTTACCTGCACCGCATCACCTCAAGATGGCTACCCTATGGTAAACACAGGCCTGTACCCCATTGTTACCCTTCTTACAATCCCATAATATTCTTGTGTGCTTTTAACTTGCATTACTGCCAAATCAGCTGTCTTTAAAAAACATATTTTTAGGACATGCACTGTTAAGTTTTTAAGCTTCTTATGATTGCCCTTCAAGCTGTTAATTTTTTCAGTCCTGTCTCATACTTCTCAAAAAGACATCAGAAGACGACAGCTAATAACCAAGCCGTGGGACTGCAGTTCCCCAAGGGAAGAGATTATCTCAAACTTAAAGCTAATGGATAATAAATTTGATTTTCGCAAAGGAGTCAGCTTAGTAGCACGTGAAAGACAAACGATTCATCTTTGCATTCCTTCTAAGTGTTAACTGCAACAAATGTTACGAGTGAATGGCGATGCTTCTTCTTATACATGCAGAAAGGCTGGGGGAGAGTTTCAGGTTTTTAGATCTAGAGGTTAGCTCTGTTGTAATGCTGCTTGGGCATTCTACGGCCTTGTTACTCAGCAGGAAGATATTCCCTGGGACAAATTCTCAAACATATTTTGCTTACCAGCTCCCAAGCAGACATCCATTGTGGATTCTGGTGGGCGGTCTGTGTGGTACATGAGGCAGTAGTGGACATCTTGTTTCTGATCATTGCCTTACAGTCATCTCCTCTAGCGTCCAAATACCACTCACCTCCCCAAAGTGTGACACCCCCCCTCCCCATTGAAGGAGTATTAGTCCAAAGGGAAGAATTATTTTTCAACAAAAATGTATCCCTGTGACGTTATACTGTTATAAGTTTAAATTTATGATATTTAATCTAAGGAACTCATGTATGTATTTTTCATTCACTGAAGTGGACATTTTGTCTGAATAAATTGTGCCTTGTTCTTTGTGTGTGTGTGTGTGTGTGTGTGTGTGTGTGTGTGTGGATTAGGTTTATATCACATTGTTGGGGACCAAATGTCCCCAACAATGTGACAAAAATGTGTTATTTTGACGTTGTGGGGACCATTTTTAAGGTCCCCACAAAGATCTGTGGATACAATCAAAATACTAAAAATGCCAGAAATTAATGGAGAGTCCCCACAAAGATATAATTACATACCCGTGTGTGTGTGTGTGTGTGTATGTGTGTGCGTGTTTATGTTTGGAGGCAGCCCAGTGTGAATGGGAGCTGGGTCTTGTTTTTGGTATAGTAGTTATGTGCCCCCTTGTGGTGGCTTCAGTGTATAACAGAACATCATTTCTGTTTCCTGTTTGAGGGAAATGCTCAGAAAATTGCAGGGCTGGTTCTCACATCATGCCATTATTTTCCCAAACACTTTGTAAGGAAAACTTCTCAGCTGAAGCTTCATTACACAAGCATAATACATTGAAAGCTGAATGAATAGCCTTTTGTGGGCATGTAAGACATCTGATTCTAAATATGAACCCAATACCGTATAAATAAACTTCAGTCAGGCATGGACACTACACAAACAGCTGGCCTACTTCAATGCAGATTTCAATTTCATTTCATATTCATCTGCTATGACTTTTTATTCATTACATTTGTCTTTTTAGCAAAAGATCCAGATCCCTTGGGAATTACATCCATTTGACTGGACTAAATTGATACTGTGTGCATAGTGTAAAAGAAAACATTTGCATGCCAAAAAATGACATAAAAATCCTCTGGGACCCCTTTGGATGGGGGTCTTGAACAGGAAGTGTAACAGAATATGTCCAGCAATTTCCTTGATATAGTCAGCCGATCAATGAGACAAAAAGAAAAAAAGATCTTTTTAACCAATCATCTGCCTGTAAGCTCAGTCAGGACAGTCACATGGTGCTGGATGTGGGCACCATTTTACGAGGATGGTCGAGTTGGCGAAACCAGAGAGTGGGCCATAAACTATTCATCTCATGGCCCTCTCGGGTTTGCAGGAGTCCATTGAGATTTCTGATACTATCAGCTTTCGTTTGACACCAGGAGGTACATTAACATTAATCCACGGAGCACTGGAATCACAGCAGCTCAGGTTCTGTACCATTACAGTGTAATGGAGTGGAGACAGACAGCCATGTTCTTCTAGAGCTTTGAGTACATTCCAAGAAATCGAACAGTGACGACTATGTCATAATAAAGTCGGGGAACTGCTTTTTAATAATTGCTTTTAAATAATAAAAATTATTTATTTTTAAATCGTTTATTATATTTCAATATCCCAGATTTACGTTACAGAGGCAAGGGAAATTTTACTGCGATCCAGTGAGCTCACTATACAGAACTGTATTTATTCTGCTCTGA
The DNA here is from genome assembly GCA_026776725.1 of Gnathonemus echidnorhynchus. NCBI lineage: Eukaryota > Metazoa > Chordata > Actinopteri > Osteoglossiformes > Mormyridae > Gnathonemus > Gnathonemus echidnorhynchus. The sequence goes on from JAODJU010000108.1 coordinate 21,818,970, forward strand.
GGCTCCCAAAGGCCTATATAATGGCCTGTATCTCTTTAATTGTTCTTCGTTCCACAGGAGCCTGACAAAACTATCCTCTCTGGCAAATCGGGCTATGCGTGTGCAGCATTTCCACCCCCGGTGACACCAGCATGGCCTGCTGGTGACCTTCTTCAGAAGTTTCATGAACTTCTTTCCAGCTCTGGCTGAGGATTGTGCAGCAGGGAATCTCTGTTGAATTGCACAGGCACTTATAAAAAACAATCTAAAGTGGGAAAAAGAAGAATATGGTACGGGTTATAAAAAATAAATTAAATTTCAATTTTAAAGCATTAAAATTACAAGCCTCAAACCCTCTGTGGCATGGCTGGAATACCAAACAGATGGTTTTAAAAAATACTGAGCTGCATTAAATGTTGAATATTCAAGTATAATTTGATGCCAATGAACCAACAGGGTGAAAATGTAGCAAATGGATGTGACACCAGAAACCTCCCTTACTGCAGCTCCTGATATAAGCTAAGATTACTGTGGTAATGTACTTGCCGTAGAAGCTGTTAATAGTCTGGTCGATCCAGCTCCGATACTGGGAGACGGCAGTATAGACGCCTGGATATTTGGCACTGGCGCAGCTGTTCCCCCAGGAAACCACACCGTAGACACGGCCCTCACAGACCAGGGGTCCGCCAGAGTCGCCCTAAGACGACACCACAAAACTCTCAGAGTCACCATCTGTAAGGCCTATGGCAGTTACCCCCAACACAGGATAGAGTTACAGACAATTCATACTTAAGAATTCCTACTACAAAGCCTATTATACAGTATTAAAGGTTTAAGCTAAATAAAATGGTTCTTAATAACTTTATATATAAAGTATAACTTCATAATTTACATGATGCTCATGAAAATATTGCACAACTTTAGAGCATCATGATCCTTTATCCCCTTTTCTATCTAAATTGTTTTAAGAACAATTTGTTTTTATAGTAACGTCTACCTACACACTGACACACACAGATTCACTCTCTCTCTCCCTCTCTCTCTCTCTTCAGTATAGTACTGTATGTTGTTACTTTAATTATTACTGTATTCTTGTTATTGTTATTACTGGATTCTATTATTGTTATTATAATTGTTATTATTATTATGTACTGTATTACTTTTTAGTATATTTAGAAGTGTTTTTTACATATGTTTTGCATCAAAAGGTAAAATATATATTTTATACTAAAACAAAGATTACATTCTTTGAAAAAGCTAAATAAGAACCATATGTATCTTTTCCGACTCACTTGCAAATCCGATGTAAAGACAGACTCAGGAGCAGATCTTGTTTGTAACCCAGTGACTGCCTGTATTATCAAAAGCTACTCAGACACTTAGCCCTTGGTTTACATTTTATTTACTTAGCAGACGCTTTTGTCCAAAGCTACATGCATTTTTGAGAAAGCAGCGTCAGACAACCCCTGGGGCCAATGGGGGTTCGGGGCCCAATACTTAAATCACTCTGCCGACCAGAGGATTCGAACCAGCAACCTGCTCATACTAACAATGTATTGTGTCATCTACATAAATTGTGTCAACAGAGGTCTGCTATATTATCATAAACATTGTGCTGGGTGAGGACATTGACTAGTGAATTATATCATACAATACGACTTATACTAAGATAGTCTCATCGGCTTATTAGAGTTTTTACTTCCAAACATGGTCATACAGTTTTGAGATTTTGTGACTGGGTGGAACAGGTACGAATCAATCCATTCAAGTTACAGTATAGATTCCATTCCAGTACTAAATATGTGTAACTTCCTGATAATCTCCCATTAAAGTTGTGCTTTTGGCCTGCAATTTGCAGCTCTTGCTCCTTTCCCGCTGTCTTTTGCTGTACTGGCTGCTTCATGCTGTTTCGATGATGCAGCCAAGACAGAATAAATGTATCACTCCAGTCTTGCTCCACAAAGGAGTATATTCAGTAGTACACTATAAAATGTATATGATCTTGTTAATCACTGATAAAGCTCTATAATTGGTGGAATGTGTTCTTTTCAAAGTGTTTTCTCATTTTAATGTCCTGTCTTTAATATGCTTCTGGCGAATGGCATCTATCAAATGTATCAATGATATCATGAATTAAAATGTCCTTTGATTGTGTTTCTCTAAATGACTGCTTCTTTTAAACACATTGTAAAATTCTTCATTTCATTATTCAAATAAAGGCATTCATAACTATGAAACCCTTACAGTGAACACAATGCATCATACAAGGCAAAGATTTCCCCACATGCAACCGACAAATAAAGAGTAAATTTCTAAAAGTCATTCAGCCCATTTATTGTTGTTTTGGACAAGGGTTCAGATTTGAGTACGGAAGGTAGGAACATGTCTGTACCAATATTGTGGGTAGTGAATATTGTTTAGGGGGGATCAGGGTTGATTTGGCCCCTACTATCTGAAATAAAAGCTATACCCTTGTTTTTGGAGATGAGGTCACCAAATAGCCAAAAGTCTGGCTTCCTCATCATATGCTACAGTACTGGAATCCAAAACTACTCAGCCCTCATGTAAGCGAACAAAGAACTTGCGTTAAATTTCCAAAACTCACTAAGTCTTTGAGTTTTTGAAAAGCACTATATAAATAAAATGTATTATTATTATTATTATTATTATTAAGTCCTCAGAAATTTTCTTGAAAACGTATTCTGTGGACTGGATGAATTTTCTATGTTCTTCAAATGGTGAAAGAAACAAAATCATGATATATTGAGAACTAAGAGATTTTTACATTTGGACTTTTGTAAGATCGACCGTGAGTCCCCGCCTACCTTACAGGCGTCTTTTCCCCCCGCAGAGTATCCGGCACATATCATATTAGCCGTGATGTTGCCCCCGAAGGACTGGCTGCTGTTGCAATGGGCAGCAGAGACGATAGGAACCTTTACGGTACGGAGGGTGGCAGGGATCTGGGCCCCAGTGGAGCTGGTGTAGCCCCATCCAGACACCCGGCAAACTCGCCCCTCTGACATGGAGGCTCCTTGGCGCGGGAGGGGGGCCACTGTCACAAAGCTGTTTAAGTGCACGGGGACCTTTAACTGGAGAGGGGAGAGCAAGCAGGCAACTCAGGTGACATCTTCTCTGCACCGATGACGTTACAGCAATGTTGCGACAGCATTATGACCTGCCTGGGTCAATTTCCAAGTGCAGGACATGGTCAGTAGTTTTCATTTACGCTGCGATATGTGTGGATGCATTTGCATTTCACAGACATTCGGTCATCGTTTGCATATTATCGATCTATAAACCGGCTTCCATTTGCTGACAGAATTTGTACATATTTGAATTTACACTTAGTAGTGTTTTTTTTGTGCTTGTATTGAGTGATTCCATTCTTCTAAGGAGCACTTTTAAGCCCCTGGAGTGACTCAGATGAGTCTGACAATGAAACACCGCTGGGTTGTAAGTATGACAGCACAGTAAGCGGCAAAGTGAGAATGTTGGCCTCAACATCACGCTTCCAGCCAAGCTTTGATCACAAAGTGCACCTCAGTATGGTGACATGTCAGGGCATCTGTTTTGATCAATCGTGAGTTGTTCCTAAGAAAGCATTACAATGTGACAAACCATTGCAGAGTGAATGCGAGTCCACGCTGTACTACGCCATGTTTCAAATGTAGGTGTAGGCTATATATGATGAAAACCATATAACACAACCGAAGAGCAAACTACGAGTCCACGTGTCATAGCCTTCATTTCTGCGAAGCCCTACTTCTCATTCTCTACATTAATAAGAATGACATCTTTTCATGACCTTACGGTTTATCTCCCACCCTTATGAGCATGATGTCTGCGTTGTTGGTGCTCTTGTTATACTCTGGATGGGGAACCAGGAAACGTGGAGTAAAGAATTGCTCTGTTCCTTCATACACTGACAGGGAATAGTCTCCTGCCACAATGACCATCTGGCTGGACCTAGGAGGAAAAAAGAGCTATTTTGTACCCCCATCCCAAATTAAATATGTAGCATTCGGCTGAACGAAACATTAAACTCTTTGTTCCTACTAAACCACTGCTCTTTTCTTTGATGTATTTTAAGGGGAAATAATTTATTCTTGGCTGATCCAAAAGTCAGCTTTCATTTCTGAGCTGTATGTAACTGCTGCTCTTGGCTTTTGTGATCTATTAGCTCCCCTTGGTACATTTCCCCTCTGTGAATTTCCCCTCAGTACATTTCTCATCAGTACATTTTTCCTCAGTACATTTCCCCTTGGTACATTTCCCCTCTGTGAATTTCCCCTCAGTACATTTATCATCAGTACATTTCCCCTTGGTACATTTCATTTCCCCAGGGTCCCTCTCCCCACAGTACATCTCCCTCACTGGATTTTAGCACCCAATTGAGGGGGGAGGTTCCCCACAGTATATTTGTCACAATCAACTGGTTTCAGATGCAGATAAAATTGATTTCTTTTCATACTTTTTACAATTTTATTAACATTTTCTGAAACTCCTCTCACACCCCCCCCCCCCACCAGTACTAGTGTCTCTGCAACCCCCACTTTTTGGACCCCTGTACTGGCCTTTAAGTGGTATGAAGCTTGCAATAGATTTTGACACAAACCTTCTTTTGAGACATTCTCCAGAAAGGTTCCTGTGCCTGTTACTAACTAGAGTTAGGGGTCTGAAGGTGAGACAGTGAGCCCTTTAAGTGTGAACATGGAAGGGGTTAAGGGCATAAAGTCATCCTTGTTTTATGTCCTCTGTGCTTCAGATGGAAGGCTGACAAATAACTTGTTGTTGATGGAGTTACCAGAGATTCTGCTAATAGAGTTAGATTACAGCAGCTTGTGTCTGGTGAATTTTACAGTGTTCTTTTGTGGTTTTATGAAATGGTTCTGCACGAATTTAATTAAGAGGCATATGTCTCTTGAACACCCCTTTATATATTAATGTCACTCAAAATCTTCACTAAAATCAAGTAGACCTAGTATAATTCTATTATAAAAAGCAATGGAAGTTAATGACAAGGTTAGATACGAGCAGCAAAGCAGTGACACCGCAAATCCCTTCTATTACAAGCTATATAAGCCATAACATAAGTACCAGCTCAACAAATAAATTATGCATTTCTGGAAAATATTGTAAAAGCCCTAATGTAAAATATTGAATATTGAATTGCATCCACTGAAAATGCACATAAGTAAACCTTGCAGCTCACCCGATGTTACAATGTGCTGCCGTCAGCAGCCAGTACTTGTTGATTAAAGATCCCCCGCAGAAGTGCTGCCCTTTGTCATTCTGTATTGACACCATGTATTTGATGGAATGGGGTGCAGGGGCATAACCACCCACTATCCGGCTCTGCATGAAGTCATAGCCTGGAGCAGAAAAGTGAAACGGACAGCTTGGTACCCAGGCAATGTGATCGATGGTCAAGAACAAGGTAATGACATCATTTGGAATCATATCTGACTTTAAGCTAAAGACCGCATTAGCTGGACTAAACTGACTAATATCTTCTAAACAAATAAAATGAACTTTCAGCAGAATGTGAAAACATATCATTCGCATTCTCCTCAATGAAAACACAGAGTTATTTAGTTTAAATTCAAAAGGTAATGAACTTGTTATAGGTCTGTGAAACATGTAAATTAGGGCACAGCACTCCATGAAGAGTGCCTCTCTATCTATCTATCTATCTATCTATCTATCTATCTACCTACCTACCTACCTACCTATCTATCTATCTATCTATCTATCTATCTATCTATCCCTCCTCCACCCTTAAATGTTCCTAGTTTATTCCATTACAGGCAGCAAACACGTCAAACTGATTTAGATTTAATAATCCATTGCTTTCACCAATAAACGTCACCCCTAGTCCCCTACAGCCACATACATGAACAGTTACATCATCTCCCTTTCCTCATGTCTTTCCTTTCAAAATAGTCTTTTTAGCTTTTGAAAAAATGTTAAGGCGTTATATGGTTCTGTGGGTATAGCTCTGATCCAGCTTTTACTAACTTTTACAAGAATTAATGTCCTGTCTTGTGAGAATGTTTTCTTGGCATATTCAGCCGCCTTGGTCCCCATAGTGAAGATTGGGTCACTGTCTGCCTATCACAGTAAAAGTCACAATTTTATACACCAGATTTATAGTGACAAGAACAAAATGGACAGATGCCAAAGCTTTGATCTCATAAAATAGGCTTGTTTCCCCTCTGTGCATTTCCCCTCAGTACATTTCTGCGCTAAATTAAAACCCGGTGCTATAAAACCAAGGACCAAATATATTCACACAGTAACCAACTTACAGACAATAAAACAAGAAGTGAGTATAAAATAATTTTCAATTCTCTGAACAAACACAAGAAGAGATTTCTGCAGAATAAGCTACTTTTCAATTGTGTTGTATTCCAGCACAGTCTCATATATAACAGGCTGTTCAATAGAGAAATTTAAGTTGAGAACCTTCCGACGGGCTCACATACACACACGAATGTACTTACAGCTGACAATAATAACCTCCAAAAACATACATTTCAGTCCCAACAAAAGGTTCATGGTGAAACAATGGCGGAGAGCAGGTAAGTGACGCACAAAGTGTCCTTGTTGGCACTAAGATTCCTCTGAGGGAGAAAGGATCACATCAGCAAAGTGACTCAGGTTTCTTAGTTCCGATTTCCGTCTCCATGGTCACCATGCCGTTGTACAATATAGGATTCATAAGGTGTCCTTTCCCACTCCAGCCTCATTCTGGCTTTGCATTACCCCCCACAGAACCTTACACCATGTTCCTTTACAAATATTTAAGAGACTCACTAAAAATAATTTACAACAACTTTCTCTTTCCTTCCCATTTAGCATGAGCATCAAACTATAGTTACTGGTAAAGGCTCTTATAGCATCACATAAGGGTTTTGGTGCCACTCAGCTTCAATTCAGATGCACTGATGTTTTTTTTAAGGAATTAACTCTTATTTTAAGTACAACCTCTCAATTGGAACTAGGCCTGGACTAGGCCACTCTGAACATAAATAGTCTTGCTTACCTATTTTGAAAGATATCATTCTATTAGGCTTCAGATTATTCTCTTGCTTCATTAATGATACCAGTAACGTATAGGTGGTTTATTGTACAGTAGAATTGTTTTCTGTACATGATGCTGAATTTATTGTTCCTTCATTGATGGGAACTCATTCAATGCTCTATTGCTAAGAGGTTTTTACTATGTGCTGCAGGGTTTGTCACATGATATACTGAGGCCCATATTGCCTGCAAAGTTCCACTCTTGATGAACCTTTCCAGGGAAAATGGAGGTATTTACTTGCTTCCCTCTGAGCCACTGTTCCTGTCTAGTTACTTTATGTATTGCTGAGTTACATTCTGATGGAATAATAATGAATGTTGAATACTGACAGTAGCTGAGTGTGATCCCTGGATGTTGGTTCAAGCTGTTCATGTCATGTCAGGCTCAATGCCCATCTGGCCTAGGTTTGGGTGTCTTTTCCCCATCTGGCCAGTAGGTGTCACTGGCCATTCCATTCCGTGTGGACTTGTGTGTTTTTCCCTGCTCCGCAGACTGAATCGTATCATTGTGTCATCAGGGGTTTTCCTCCAGGCACTCCGGTTTCCCCCCACAGTCCAAAGACATGCTGAGGTTAATTGGAGTTACTAAATTGCCCATAGGTGTGCATGTGTGAGTGATTGGTGTGTGAGTGAATGGTGTGTGAGTGACTGGCGTGTGAGTGATTGGTGTGTGAGTGATTGGTGTATGAGTGACTGGTGTGTGAGTGAATGGTGTGTGAGTGATTGGTGTGTGAGTGAATGGTGTGTGAGTGAATGGTGTGTGAGTGACTGGTATGTGAGTGTTTGGTGTGTGAGTGTTTGGTGTGTGAGTGACTGGTGTGTGAGTGAATGGTGTGTGAGTGAATGGTGTGTGACTGTGCCCTGTGATGGGCTGGCCCCCCATCCTGGTTTGTTCCCCGCCTCATGCCTGTAGCGTTTGGGATAGGCTCTGGACCCCCCGCGTCCCAGAAGGATAAGCAGGCTGGAAAATGGATGGATGGATATATAAACGATAAACGATCTATTTATTTAAAATGGAGGTCAATAATTTTATCACCTGCATGTTTGATTATCCTGGACACTCCTTCTGTATTCACAGGGCTGACTCTGGCTATAGGTACAATCGGCAGTTGCTTAGGGCCCCCAAATTACATCCAATGTGAAGGAAGTGAAATAGTCATCAGTTTTCTAGTCAGGGGGGGCTTCTAAGCAAAGCTTTGCCTGGGTCCCCTGAACATAGTGCTAAAATCCCTTACATTTCTGTATATTACATATAAATTAAATGACTGGACACTTAGGGGGAGTATAAATCTTAAAAATGAGTCAAAAATCAATTAGTACCTACCACCCAGAAGCACACATTGGTGGGGGTATAGTCCAGATTTGTTGTCTTCCTTAGCTTATGGCTGGCTTTGCAAAGCTCGAGTCACTGTACCCTGCAGTAATGACTCCTTTTAGGGCTGACACCTCAAAAATTCCAGCCTTTACACTCATGTTCCACACCTGGGTGCTGACTGTGTGTTTTTTCTTTATTCCAGATCACCAGTCCCGACCCTGAAGCCGTTTTCACAGCTCCGTCTGCATAAAAAGGGGTAATGACTGCTTTGCATATAGTATAGTCATCCTGCTATATTTCTAAGCTTTTACAGTCAACGGTCGCTGGGGCAGTTTCGTCCATTCTGAAAGCCCACAAAAGGATCATTTTACTGGGTGTCACGTGATCGGGGTATAGGGATTTCAGTTATGCTGTTTCCTCCTAAAGGGGCATGTCTATATGTTTACAAAAAGGTAAGAAAATATCATACAGCCACAGTGGACACAACACTACAGCCCATGACCCTCTGTAGGTCTAGAAACAGTGTCAGACAAAAGTGATATCGAAAGGGGAATCCTTTCAACCCTGATTGAATTCAAATTTTTATTGTATCACCAAACAATATCTGTTTTGGCCTTTGAACTTACCTGAGGTTAGTATTAGATTGCTTTGTTTGCAAGACCCTTTACTAAAACACCCTTCTGCTATATCCTGTCCATCACATCCATCTGACCCTCCTGTCTCCTCCCTCACGCGGCCCTGATGGGACACACCTGATGCTTGTTGCCTCTTATTAGTCTTTGTATAAAAGTACCTGTTTGTACCATCTTCATTAGGCTGGCCATTGAAGTTAAACCTTCTCTTTGTATGCTCCCCCTTGGTTTTCGGTCCCCCATTTTGATCCCCCATGATCCAGTTTATTTCCAGTCTTTGTTTTGTTGAGTTCAATAAAACCCCTTTTTGTTTCACCACAACACCTGCTCTTGAGTCATTCGTGGTACGACATCTGCTTCATAGTTAAATTAACTGGTTATTCAATCTTTGTGAACAAGGCTTTGAGAAAACATTGCGCAAAGCTGGCAACTTTACTTTTTTGAATGTGTTGTTGAAGATGTTGAGCATTTTCAGATTCCATGCTGTTGCTTTTACTATTATTACTATTATCATCATCATCTACATCATCTCAGGCTCCACATGATCTTGTTTTTGTGGCAGTGCAAGTGATAGGCTGGGAACGGCACTTAATTTACATATTCTTTTTTATGTGAACCAAAAAGGATAATTTAGACACACCAATTGATCAAACCTGGTCTGGATTATGGAAAGAAATGGAAGCACCCAGAAGAAACCTGCACGACACAGGGAGACCATGCTAACTCCACTGAGCATACTGGAACCCCCAGCCCCCAAAGGGCATAGCAGCAATGCAACCCATTGACCCATCCAAGCTTAAGATTTACAAGTATCCAATATTAATTTGCCTACATCAATTATTCATTTGTTAAATATACCAATAATGTTGACTGTTATCTGTGTAATGTCTGTATATAGAATTAGATGATATGATTAGATAATAATACAGTTCTCACAACCAGATTCCTGCTATTGGAAACTCCCATGACGCTACCTCTCATGCAAAAGAACTTCCCTGTGCGATCAGTAAAGGGTATCTTACTTTAAAGAAGAGCAACTTAATTCATTTCTTTAAAAAAAAGCGTGGCACAATATTGTATTTTTAAGCACACAAAATTCTTCATATGCCACAAAAAGCACTTTGTGTTGTGCGTATGGAGAGGTGTCCGATTTCTTCGTACCACCAGTCAACAATGAAACATAAGGAGAAATCAAAAGATGGAGTTAAGTTGCTGGTGGGCGTATAGTCTCTTTTGTCATTTTAAAGTCCTTCCTATTTCTTTTGTTCCTGGAGAAGTCCATGCATTTACGGAAAGCAATAGTGTGCCAGGCAAACATAGATACCTGATCATTCTTGGGCTACTTTATAAAAGACAAGAAGAAGTCTGAGATGTCCCATATGTGCATGTTGTGCAATAAGGGTCCAGAATCTTAGGTGAGTTTAAATTCTTTGCTGTCTTTATATTTCAACTGGTCCTTTAGCAATATATATCTTTTTGTTTGGCAAATATGTCTATTGTTTAGAGTACATCGGAATTAAAAAAAGATGAAATTTCCAAATCTACTATCTAACAACCTTATAGTACCAATACATAATGCTCCTAATTGATGTTGAACTTATATGTCGTGCTGAATTCACAATGAAACTTGATGAACATGATGAAATTGTTCAGGTACAAGTCCTGTTTGCGTCAAGCATAAATCAAGCACAAAAAGATCCCCAAATCATGGGGCCGGAACTTTGGATGAATTCCTAATTGAACATTAAATTTAGAAACTGTCACTATGGTGATATGCTCAGAGAGCATCCCGGCAACTGCTCATTGTTAGAAGCTGTTTGAAGTAATTTTGAGACTAGTTTTTTGCATCTTTCTTTGTTTTGCAATCATTGTCTGTGGTGGGAGAAGCAAACATGACAAAGACAAAGACCTTCCAGTCTGTACTGCTGCTTGTCACGATTGTCACAATCGGAGGTAAAGACTTCTCTTCCGCACACCTACACTCCGTGGACTTTTATTCATATGAAGAATTTAACAATGTTACCATGTATTAATGCTAAGATGTCATTGTGATTTTTTTTAACATTCAAAAGAATTAGATGCTTGTATCAAAGATGAAAATATTTTGTCACATTGAACATACATTGCTTTTCAGATAAGTATATGAGAATATATCTTTGTTGTTTTTTAAATTATCATTTCAAAAGGAATCTGTCTTCAGTGCAGTAATGTGAAAAGTGAACACACTGGATTTACATGCTCTGTGAAGATACAACTGTAGGTGAGGGAAGGGCAACAAAGACAGAACTGGGGAGACTTAGACTGAGAAACATCTATATACCAGAATAACTGATACAATTGAGGTGTTGACATTTACCACATGAGGATTGGGATCATGAACAGGACACAGCTGGGAAGCAATGGAAGGGTTCTGCCGGACCTGCAGTGACCCCAGCTGGCAATACTAGGGGATGGACCAGGCAGGTTGTGAGACCCTACCACAACCAGGATGGGACAGACAGGACCAAAGACTGGACAGGGCATGGCCAGATCAGAGCACACAGGACAGACACCAGACCAAAGGGACAAAGACCAGACCACAACGGACCCAAGAAAACAAAAAATACATAGGACTGGACTGGGTACACAGGGTAACACTGAGCACAAAGAGTGGATACCAGGTAAGACATGAAGGGCGGAACCACAATACAGGACATACAGCAGGACTAGGGGCATAGAACTGGTAAGGGCAAGACCACAGATCAGAAAGGCAACAGGAGACACCAAAAACACCACAAACTCCAAGACAAGTAGCGGGACAAAAGAGACTGGACTGGAGAGACAGGCAGAAACACAGGACGTAGGCTGAAGCCAGACGGTGACACGAAAGGGATCCAGGGCAGGGAATCAGGCAAGACCAAAGGGAATGGGGAGCGTCTGTGGAGTGCCAACCAGTGGCCAAACAACGAATGCTGGCCATGGCGGGCCAAAAGTCTGGTCACAGGCGGAACAGCAGGACTGGAGGAGACCCAAGGGTCGGAAGGGCCAGAGGGCATCAAAGAGTCAGAGGGCACCAAGGGAACAGCTGGACTCAAGGGAGCTGAGGGGACAGCCAGACCGGAGGGTGCTGAAAGGGCAACTGGGCAAGAGGGCACCGAGGGGGCAGCTGGGCCGGAGCTCGATGTGTACCGGGTCCCGTACCCTTTACCTATGCAGCAGAGTGGCCCAAGTGGGATGGGGTGTACCTATCTCCCCCTCCAGGAGATGGAAACTCAGCCAGCTCCTCCCTTCAGCCCACTTCAAGTCATCTGGAAGGGTATTCTCCGGATGTATCCAATCTGACCTGGCAGCAACCGGGGAGTCGGGCGGCAGGCTAGCAGTAACCTGCAGGGAATGAGGAGACCGCCAGCGGTGAGCCAGGAGACTGTAACACAGGAGCCGTCAGGACACCAGGAGACAAGGCAAGAGCTGAGGGGATGGCAGGAGATGAGCAGGGCACAGCAGGGCAACTGGAGGCAAGTAGGGAGCAGCCGGGGCACCTGGAGGCAAGCTAGGGAAGGCCAGGGCACTGGGAGCGACCACTGACATTCCCTGCAGAACAGTAGACGAAACAGAGCTGGCTGTGCAGCTCAGAACAGTATCCCAACCAGAAGCATGGTCTCACCTAGGTCAGGTTCAGGTGGCACGGCTGCTGCAGGGCCAGGTGTGGGCAATGTGGCCCTTCCGGGGACGGGAGCCTGGGGAGAGAGTGGCAGCTCTCACTGGGCAGAACTCCGGAGGCACCAGGTCAGGCGGTGCAGCAGCTACTGGCACAACTAAGTTCCTCTGCTTCTTCCTTTGGCAACTTGAAGTGGCAGCCGGGGCTGTGGCGAGCTGTGGAGAGCCGGCGGGTGGATCTGCAGCGAGCTGTGGGGAGCCAGAGTGCTGAGTCATGACAAGATGCAGGGAGCCAGCAGGCTGATTGGCCTCACGGTCGACTAGCCTCCACACATCAGCTATTAGCTGCTGGACCTTCTCCCCCTCCTGGAGATACTGATCTGGTGATCTGCGGTGAGTCCAAACAGCACCTCTCCTCGCACAGGAAGAGGGTTCTGGCCTCTGGGATCCTCCATACTGCAGGATTTCTCCTCCATGCCAGCTATTCATCCAAGAGGGCAAAGAAGTCCTCTGCTTGCAGGCAAGGTGGTGCCAGTGGATTCCATGGCTCTCTTGCCCTCTTGTCCCCTGGATGAAGAGCAGCTTGGAAGGCAAGGGCTGCTGTGGGAGGTCTGTCATTTAGTTGTGTCCTAAGGTGAGCATAGATGGAAGGATCCCAAGAATGCAGCCATGATTGGAGGAAAAAACCCCAAAGAGGACGACAGGGAATAATGGCAGAACTGGCGTGACAGGTCTGGGAAACACATATATAACAGACTAACGTGGGACTGATACAATTCAGGTGTTGACGTTTATTACACGAGAATTGGGAATCATGAACTGGACTCAACTGGGAAGCAAAAGGAGGACTCCGAAGCACCAGCAGTGATCATCGTTGGTCATACCGGGGCAGGGACCAGATAGGTCGTGACAGCAACCTTTGAGGGAATCAGAAATAATCATAGCTTGTTATTTATTGAATTATATCCATATCTCCTCAGTGAAGGATAAAACCAACAATATTATTTTTGTAAATGACTTTTTGTGTTAGAACTAGGCCAGTGTTCTTCAAATTTGGACCTCGATTCCAAATCCAGGCCTTGTTTTCAGTTCTCCCAGGTACTTAGTTTAATAATTACTGATTCTGATTGGTCAGAGGCTTCACACCTGATTGACAGGTAAAGGAAGGCTGGAAAACCAGCAGTGCTCGGACCTCGAGGACCGTGATTTGAATAACCCTGAACTAGGCTATCTGGTCTTTCTACTAGACTGCAGGATTGGGTCTAGTCTAGACTGGGGCGATGGTGGTGCAGGAGGTAGTGCTACTGTTTGGCAACCAGAGGGTTGCAGGTTCAAGCCCTGGGTCCTCCTGACCCCATCAAAGTGTCCTTGAGCAAGACACTGAACCCCAAATTGCTCCCAGTGAGCTGGCTGGCACTTTGCATGGCAGCCTCCACCACTGGTGTGTGTGTGAATGGGTGAATGAGAGGCATGGTGTAAAGCGCTTTGGAATAAAGCTATATAAATGCAGTCCATTTACTAACCTGAATTACAGTTCCAGGTAAACTATCAACGTGGTTACCTCTAAAAACTATACATTCATCATTTAGTGGTCTTAACTTGTGCAATATATGGCATCTATACTATCTTCTTCAGAAACGTACAAGCAGAGGATAATTGGAGGCCAGGTTGTGGTTCCCCACTCCATTAAGTATCAGGCATCCATCCAGTACAGCAAGCACCATTACTGCGGGGGCACCATCATCCAGCCTCAGTGGGTTCTCTCTGCTGCCCACTGCTGGAGGCCGTGAGTACTGCGTGCTTAATATAGACAGACCCACAAAGGGCTTGTTTTGAAAAGGAGGACACATGAATTAAATCCCAGGGGTTTAAAATATCAGTTGGGAGAATTTACCTGCCAGCATCTACAGTGGTCACAGAGAATTTGTAAAATACAGTGCTTAGTATGCGACAGAGGAGATTTGTTCTGATTATTGACTAACAAACATATTGTATAAAATGATTCTATAACATCTACAAGAGCATTTTCACATAAAAGCACAGGAAAGATACTGACACTGATTTACTTTCATATTTCAAAGGAGTTTTTTGATCAAAGTGGTTCTGGGCGAGCACAATCTTTATGTCACCGAGGGATTTGAACAAGAGTTCAACGTCTCCAGAATCTTCATTCATAATAACTACAACTACAAAACCTTCAACAACGACATCATGCTCATAAAGGTAAATGGTACCACACACTGGTTTGGGTTTTGGCCGGATAATGGAAGCTTTCATGATGAGGCTATTATTTTACAGCCAACATTGCCACCTAGAGGCAGGTGGGGTCATGACAGGATACATTGTCACTGTACGGCCCTCAAAACACAACATTTTATCCAATATAATTGTGTTTCCTTTATTTGAAATTATTTAAACCCACCTATGTCCACATTATTATTTAGAGAGAGAAAGCCACCATAGTGAATTATATGATAGGCAGCAATGACCTGAAAATTAGGCCAAGGAAGTATAGTTTTGGCCTGTATGGTGGCACAGTGGTGAGTACTGTTGCTTCACACCTCTGGGATCAGGGTCTGAGTCTCCAACCCTGGCTCTGTGTGTGTGGAGTTTGCTGTTTGTATGTTTTTCCTTGTTGGGGGGTTCTCTGGTTTCCCCCCATAGTCCAAAAACATACTAATGAGAATAGAGTTGTTTGTGTGTGTGCCTTGTCCTGGGTTATTCCCTGCTTTGCACCTAGTGATGGCCAAATGAAGCTTCATCAACCATATTACCATATTCTATTTTGTTTACCTCACTGGATGGTGTTCTTGGTTTGCATTGGGACATGTATTGAGCCCTTTTTTGAATAGGAGAGCACCATCTAGTGGGGTCAAAAAATACAGCAAATGGTTCATGAAGCTTCATTTAACTATCACTACTTGTACCCATAGCATCTGGGATAGAGGGATCTGGCCCTCCACAACCTGCATAGGATAAGTGGGTATAGAAAACAAATGGAAGTATAATCCTTAAAAAATAATTGCAAATGATTCTCTTTCCTCTTGTCTGAAGGATGTTGTCACGATAATCTCTCCTTTTGATTCCCACTGGCTGGAATCTAACTGTGTTGCATTTCATTGTCTTTCACCAGCTTAGTCAGCCTGCTAGGATGAATGCCAACATCGGGTTGGCAACCCTGCCTGGTGCCAACAGTCCCCCACTGTCTAGGGGGGCCACCTGCAAAGTGAGCGGCTGGGGAGTGACACACGTGAACAGCTACTACCTCTCAGCAGAGCTACAAGCCGTGAACATAGAATTCATCCCTGATTGCCTAAATTACTACCACACAAATGTGTCTGAAAATATGCTCTGTGCTGGCTTACGTTCTGGGGGCAAGGACTCCTGCCAGGTAATGACCTGTGGCTGTGAGTACACATCCCCATCTCTGGCTTCCTCATGACAAACTGAAAAATGCAGCATTTACTGTGCTTTAGAGTCTAAGGCAGTGTTCCCCAATCCGGTCCTCAGGGACAATCAGCAAGTCCACATTTTTGCTCCCTCCCAGCTCCTTACCAGGATTCTTCAAAAACGTGGACTGTCTGTGGGCCCCGAGGACCAGATTGGGAAACACTGGTCTACGGCAAGGACAAGTTCCCTTAGCTGGATTCCATATGGTGAGCAGAGTTCAGGCAAACTGGAACAGGAGCAGAGCTTTATTCTGTTCCTAGATAATTTAATAATCACCAAGTACACTGCCTGGCCAAAAAAAGTCACCATTTGAATTTAACAAATACTTAAGAGCGAATGACTGGATCATTATTACAGCTCAGCAACGTTATGCAGCAATAAAGTGAAGTCAGCTGAGTACCTGAATCTACTGAATGGCCAGGTTACACCTCCATCCATCATCAATGGGTTTTTTTCTTCCTGTCATTCTGCTCCCTCTCCCCTTCAGGCTTGGAGGTGCTCTGATTTCTTCTACAGTAGACTTCCATTCCTGATAGGTTCCTCCTCTATCATGTGCTTTCTGGGATTTGTTCCAGGCTCCTTGCAACCAAATAGTACAGTGTTTCTGAAACTATGGTAAACTATAATGAAAACTATAATGAAATGCACTGCCCTTTGTTTTTCTTTATTCACCATGGCCCTGCACTGCTTAAGTGATCCTGGAAGATGAATGATTTCTATTCTTATTTACATCAAATTTATAGTAGTTAGTAAATATTATGGACCAAAATACTTCCTAATCATTTTCAGAAATACAATATCATTTCGAAAGTATCACATTTTTATTTTGGAATTTACAGGTAACTGCAAAAATATATATATTTCTTTATATATTACCAGAACATTTTCTATAAGAGCAGCTAAAAGGAGCAGCCCAGCCTGCACTCTTTTTATTAGCTTGGTGGCCAAATTTGGTAAAAGCAATTAGATTTCAGAGGCTATAGGTCAGGGGTGCCCAACTCTAGTCCGGGGGGGGGGGGGCAGAGCCCTGCATTTTTGGGTTTCCCCTCATTTAACACACCTGATTCAACTCCTTGTGCCAATTACCACACGGCTCTTGAGCTGAATCATTTATGGTGGAACAGGGAAAGAACTAAGCTACACAGGGCTCCGGCCCTCCAGGACTGGATTTGGGCAGCCCTGCTGTAGGTTAAGTTAAGCTGGAGAAGGTCTACTGGAACAAAGAAACATTAATGATGAGGTTACTATTTTACAACCTGCATTGCTGGACTTCCAGCCTAGTCACTGAGAGGTTGCACAATGAGTTGCATTGTAAACTACATTGTAAATGTAGGAGTTTCATAGGAAGTCTTCCTAACTAGAAGGCTTTTGCATTTTTGCTCCTGCAGGGAGATTCTGGTGGCCCCCTGATCTGTGATGGCTTCTTTGAAGGTATTGTCTCCTGGGGCATTGGCTGTGGCAATCCCAATTTCCCAGGCGTCTACACTAAAGTAAGGAATTACGTCCGCTGGATCAACTGGACCATCAGCAGTGAACCATCCAATTGAAATAATACAGAGTGGAGTACAGTAATGCAGTGGTTCTGAAACAATGGTACCAGTGATGTTTAGCTAGCTCCCTCTAGTGTTATGCGGAGGTATCTTCCTTATTGACGTCGGTGTTAATGGGGATACGAAGAGGCTTTCTGAGGTCGTACGTGGAGTTCAGCATGTCATCAAGCACTGCAGTAATGTATTTGACACTGAAAACTTACTTCCTGCCTGACCACTGTAACTTCCAAAAGATTACGCTCATAATTCCTCAGATGCAAAGAATAATTACGGGATCCACATTATTTTGTTCATATCAGCACAAGTAACACATTCCAGCAGACTGATTTACAGATTGTATTTGCGTATTTTAGGAAGTGTATTTTGATAAAAGGTTTAACGTTTTTTAGTCCTGTCATGGGTAAGTTACGAGGGGATGAGGAGGTTCTAATCGCACCTAATGATCAAAACTGGCCAATACATTCCACAGATTAGGAAAACATCACAAGAAATTACAGTAGATCCCCAGGAAATTAATTCTATTTTTCATAAATATTA
>JAODJU010000108.1:21907849-21926566 GCA_026776725.1 Gnathonemus echidnorhynchus
GGGGCTGATTGAGAGGCCAGGGATAAAACTCACAAAACACCCTAATTGGAAGCAGCTGCCTTCTGAACTCCTTCCAAGAAGGACACATGATTTGTCTCAGTTATGGAAACAACTGGACACACATACACACACATTAGGAAGCTGAACAGAGATGGGTTCAGCTGCAACACCACCCAGCATCAACACCGAAGGGATCTGGCTGCTAGCAGTTAAAGAGAAACACAGTTGTCATGAGAAAACAGTAATTTCAGTATCACCATAGCAACTTCAGAACTAGGTCAGCATGACAAGCAAAAATATGTGCTAATAAAATGCTATTTTTTATGCACCTGATCCATTGCAAACTTCAGAACATTTCTCCAGGAAAGGATTTTCAACGTCAAACTAAAGTGAAAACTTTGTAGTTACCGTCCTTCTGCTGAGACTGACACTTCTCTTTTGCCCGTGCCAGAACTAGACAATAGACTGGGTTGGGCTGCTACTGTATTAGGCCCCAGGAATCAGATAGAGGGCACTTCCTCCCTGTCTTGGATGCCCTCCAACAGGTTGTGGAGATAAAGTGGTTTCTTATCAAGATCTTTAAGCTGGTCAAGTTCCAAAAGTCCACTAAACTTTGAAGTCACCTTGCCCGTGACCTGAAGCCTCTTACGAATTCCCTTGCAACAACTAAGGTAATATTTTTCTAAAATTTTTAAGATAAATAGCATATTTCCTGGGGTTGCTTGTCTTAGGAAACTACATAAAAATCTTTGTTTACGTTTTCATTTTTTCTTGCCTTATCTGGCATGCCCAGTTCAATTATTTACTAATGTAGGCATGTTGTCATGTATTGGCACATAAAAATATTACAATGCCCCTCTGCCAAATGCGAAAGTCTCGTCTCTCATAAGGGAAGTTTCCAAAAACACTGTGCTTTTCTAAAAGTGGGAGTGCTTTTGTTATCAGTGGACTATACGAGTCTTCTTGTGCAGCAGCTAATGTTTGAATTGACTCATTCCTGTATTATCACTGAGAGTGTAAAATTAAACTATATCTAGACAAAATAATCATTTCACAAAGTGCAGAAGCACTAGCCAGTGCTTTCATATAGAAATGGCTTCCCAATCACTGCAATTTGTTAAATATTGCAGCTTATTTAGTTTGGGGACATTTGGGTCAGGGAGTACGGGGACTGGTTCATGAGGCCTATTAGCATGTGTAACATTTTCTTAATTATGCTATAATTTTTTTTCATATTTATTGTGAAACTGAATCACAAGGAGTGGAATACTTATAATATAATACTTATTTTATTCAAATACCTACTTCTGTCATTTTTTTCTATTTATTTACATTGTTTACATTTTTATTCTTTACGCTCCTTTCATATAAAATTTTATATTTGATTTGCTTATATTTTGTTTGTTTGTTGTTCATATTCTGTTTAATTTATATTCTATCTTATTTTTTTTCACATTTTCTATCTTATTTTTTTGTATCCTTCCTGACTTATTCTTTCCTGCGCCGACAAGGATAATCTTCCAATTTCGTTGTACCTTGTGCAATGACAAAGGAATTCATTCATTCATTATGCCAATAAATAGTTAAACATGCAAATTATGATTCAGTGACTTTGTGGGTTGGTTTTGTTAGAGGTTGGGAAGCAACTGGCCCCTTGTTTAAAAAAGTTAGCTAAATGGTATATGATTATGTGTGTGTGTGTCTGTTTGTGTGTGTGTGTATGTGGTTATGTGCGTGTGTGTATGTGTGTGTGGATTAGGTTTATATTACATTACATTATACAAGTTCATCCATATATCTTCTATACCTGCTTGTCCTATGCAGGGTCGCAGGGGTCCTGAGCTTATCCCATGAGCTATGGGTGCAAGACAGGGAGTTACTTGGGATGGGGTGCCAACCATCGTTTGAAGTGGGCCAATACTCACCAGAACACGGTACCAGCACCTCTTTGTTTCACTTCAGAATACGGGCACCTCTCCATATCTGCTGGGCAGTACATGCACCTGCTACTGAATACCAAGGAGAGTACCGGCACCTGCTACTGAATACCAAGGGGAGTACCGGCAACTGCTACTGAATACCGAGAGGAGTACCAGTACCTGCCACTGAATACTGAGGGAAGTACCGGCACATACTACTGAATAACAGGGGGAGTACCGGCACCTGCTACTGAATACCAAGAGGAGTACTGGCACCTGCTACTGAATACCAAGGAGAGTACTGGCACCTGCTACTGAATAACAAGGGGAGTTCTGGTACCTGCTTCTGAATAACAAGGGGGGTACCGGCAACTGCTAGTGAATACCAATGGGAGTACCAGTACCTGCTACTGAATACCAAGGGGAGTACTGGCACCTGCTACTGAATAAGAAGGGGAGTACTGGCACCTGTTTTTCCCCACTTCAAACACTGGCACCAACCCATCTGAGAGAGATGCAAGTACAAATGCAACTATATACAGCAATGGTTCTCAACTGGTGTAACCTGAGGACCTACATTTTACCTTGGTCATTAAGTCACAACCCAAATTAATTTCCCAAAAAAATAGTGCAGTAATGGTAAATAGAACATAGCTCAGAAATAATGCCTTCATCTACTGTTAAAACACAAAATAAAACACAGAAAATGAACAATGGTTTTGATTTCACCACTTCTTTATCACTGATCACTAGGCCTACTGAATGTGCCTTTACAGTAAACACAAAATGAAATAAATGAATAATACACTATGATAAGTTAAGCTACTAACCACAGTCCAAGCTCAGTAATACTAAACTTTAAGGGTAACATATTTGGAGCTAATTGAAACTACTGAGAAGGTTAGGGGTGCTTTTTGTTCCTGATAAGACTCTTATTGTCTGAGGTGAGTTTCAGTTCTAATTGACATGACCGTTATAATGGCTAGCTGATGGCATCTGCAGTCATCAAAGCTCAAAAAAAAACTTAAATATTCATTTTTAACTGCACGCTCCATGACCCAATAAAATGGCCCTGCAACCCAAGACCCACCGGTAGAAGATGACAGGGACAGTGCCTATCTGATCCTACCCTTTGTCTCTTCCTTTACACGGGACCTTGGGGATCTAAGGACAGTGTCATCGATGGACCTTGAACACTTATGGGCACAGCCTGTCCAATACCAGATGTTCTGGGGAGCAACGGCACTGTGTCTGGGCTGGTCAGGGGGCAAAAACAGATCCCAGGGATAGGCACTCTGATCTGGTCGCAGGTGCAAAGAACACAAATTCCAGTGAATGGGACATCATGAAGCCTGGGAATCACCTCTTTGAGTCAATCATTCTGTCACAATGGGATATGGTACAAGAAAGGTGACAAATGGAGTGACTTACACTAAACAAGCATAAACCTAGGGAACTGTAACAATCACCAAAACTGGGAAACATTAATACAGAGGGCTATCTACACTAGGAAAGACTAAGAGGAAAAACCAAAATCAAACAGAACACAAGCAGGACAAACCAAAACAGGGAAGCATAGAAAGCTATTTGCAAACACCAGGGAAAAACAGAAAACCAATAAACAATCAAAACAGTTGAGACTGGTCTCTGGCAAGCCTCAAGCCCATAAGCTGAGGGTTACAGCCTCAGAGCCACAGGTTCTACCCAGTGAGCAATGCGGCAAACTGGGGAGCAATAAGAACACACTAGGACTGAGGGGCTATGAGAGAGAGACGGGAAAAGTGAGAAGAACAGCGACACCTGCTGGCCAAACAGGGAAAAGACATAAAGGGCATGGTCGGATGGGCACTGACCCCATCAGAAAAACTATACAATATCTAATAATGCCTTTATGATATAAAACAGGATCCATGCATCTGTTGGCGGAGAGTGGGCCGCTGCAGGCGACTCTGTCACTACATTGGATCACGCCTGGATTTGCTAGCTTAGGGCTCGATGTCCCTCAGGGAGAGGCAGATGGAAAAGAAGAAAATGTGCTAGGTTATACAAAAAGATGTTAGGATATAAAGATGCAAATTTAGCTACTAAATGTCCCTGGTGAATTTAAGTATGGCGGAACAATAAAAGGAGAAAAAAAAAGAAATGTGGAAAAGCAGGAAATAAATGCTCCCATAAGGGAGACCCAAGTCACGTAACAGCCAAAAGTGCTGGATTGAGCAATGACACACAGTGATTGGATGACAGCACTGACGGCAGAAATTTAAATATAGGTGATTTGTTCGAATGTGGGTACATTACTCAAAAAGCAAGCAGTAGACAGCCCTGCAGCTAACACCGCCATACCCTCATCGCTGACTTCAAGCGAGGTTTGTGGTGCTCAGACCCAGAGGGTGCCAGAATAAGGTTGGAGGTGCGCTGCAGCAATGTGCCAGGATCCATTTTAGTGGAGCTGTGACTTTTACCCCAGCTGGGGTCATGAACTGCAGCCTGGGGCATTTACTGACAGACATGCAATGAATGCCGGTTTGCAGTTAGCACAGCGGTGAGAAAGGGACTGCATCAGTCTGGACTGGAGATTATCGCGAGCTAAACTGCTTATTAAATTAACTTTGCAGCTGCTTTCGGTCTTCTGAACACTCCTGGTGCTCTGGTTTCATTCAGGCAGGTTCAGCCTTTCTCTGTCGCCAAAGATCCGGCAGAGTGGCGCAATTCAAAGAGACACGCAGGATGGCAGCTCATTCCAAAACCAAAAGCACAAGTTTCCGTGAATTTCTTCAGGGGCCTTGATGGATTTGTTCATTGCTTGAGACAGGAGAGTGAGAGAGAGATTTGATTCTCAGCAGTTAAAATAAAGAAAGCTGTTCACACAGCTATTTCTAGATACACATATTACAAAGTGTCCGTGTCCTATTTTAATTTAACTACAAATATAAAAATTTTAATGTACCCAGTGTGTCATATTATTAAACCTAATGGTATGTTAAGACGATGCAGCAGATCATTGAACATGTAATCTACATAGGACCAATTTCAAAGTTATGACTTGGACTAGGCCAATGCAGCGCTACAAAAAAGATCTCTCTGTTGGCTGTTCCTAAATGTTTTGTGTGCATTGGATGCTTTTATAGTATAGGCAATAACTTTCGTTTTTATTGTCTTTATAGTCGTTTACCCTTCTGTTACTTTAATCTATCATAAACTCCACGCGGCCTCAGTGAGGCCTCGTTTTATTTATACGCGTGGCTCCTTTTTAGTTAGTAAATGAAACTGTGTGAGCGTACTGACTTTTTTACAAGCAAGTTAATTGTACGACGCATTACAAGTGATTTTCAGACGTGTTTCCAGAAGAAATTGAAAATCTGCTTCATGAGTGGCACGCTTCAAAGATCGAATGATGCTGTCACAGACAGTACAAAAAGTTCATCACTAAAAAAGCCTCTTCCCTAGAAAGTCAGGACATTTAACTTAATTTAAATAGCCTACGTTTATTTTTGAAACGTTTTAAACGTGTGGCGGTAGGGGGCGCCTGTGTCTCCGTTCGCCTCTCAGTCTGACTTGCGGCAACCCCTGATTACTGCGACCCCCCAGGCGCACATCATGTACGAGTACGGAGCAGAAAGTTTTCATCTCATTTACTGTGCTAAATACGGACTACCTCGAATTATCTCCGCCGATATTAAATTAGCTTTTGGTATAATATTCAGTTCCGGGATGTTATCAACAGGTGTGTATCTAAATTTCATTAAGAATCACTTTTAAAATAAAAGAAACCCTCAAGGCTCTTCCCAAGTTTAATTCTACTGAGTACAATTACGTCATGAAAACTCTAGAAATGTTGTAAAGAACATCACACAAGTAGGTCTACCTATGGTGAAATAAGATACAAGAAAATAGTTTCATTCTTCAATATTTATGTACATATTTTTTCTCAAATCGAAAGCCACATTTCTACTTTTCAGCGGCTAAGTAAGCCGTGAATTATGTACCAGCGATTATTAGAATTTCATTTATAGATGAATCCGTCTTGTAATAACTTAGGGTTTACATACTCGGGGCCCGCTAAAGATAACGCTGAAGTCACTATCTATGGCTGTTACCATTTTAATCCTATAGCGGAACCCAATAGCGGGCTGGGTGGCGTCTCGCCGCCTTTATCTCAGCCGCGCCTGATAATGGGGATTCCACTCCGCTTTTTACCTCGGCCATGCCCCTCATATCCCCACTCAGATCGGAGTTTTAGCGACTCTCCCTGGTAATGCAGGTTGAGTTTCGGAGAGAAGAAAGCGGGACCTGGAGTAAGGACTTCTCTCTGACATACTCCCTTCTTTAATCTCAATACTTTTTGTACGCATTTTAACAGAAACTAAAGGGAACCCGTAAGTTTTGGATGACCGTCCCCGCAGTGCGTGGGACAAGGAACGACGGCGGACTGCTGTTAAAAGGAAAGCGTGGAAAAAAGTAACGAAATAACTTTTGTCAGGAGTGAAGGACTTCGGTTTTTTTTCTGTTCCCGGCGTATGAAGCCTGATCTGGGTAGAAGAGGAAAATGGGAACTTTGCATAGAAAGTCTGGACGTGCCGCCGTATTAGTTGCATTAATACTTCTCCTTGATGTAAGTGAATGTTAATCCATTTCTTATCCTATAAACCTTAACCAGATTCGGGATGGACGGTGCTGTTTCCCCCTTTTCACTGCTGCCTGCTGAATTTATATGCTATTATATCACATGGGCTTCCCTGGGCGAACTACCCACATGAGTTTGCTGCATTTGGAAAAACATGAACTGTTCATTAACTTTTTCATGTGCACAGTAGTGGTGATAGAGCCAAGCCTTTCAGTTACTAGTCTTTATTAATAATATTTTTACAGTCTATTCCAGAAAAAAAATGTTTTCTGCACCGACTGTCAGTCGTTTATCATGCAAAAGAAACATGCTGTGCTACTTTTTAACGAGGGGAAAATGGTTAATGCGTGGCTGTGGGGCTGACTTGAGCTAATTTTATCCATAGGAACAGGCTATTCATAGTTTGTCTCGCTGGCGACTCGATGCCTTTTAATTTAATTTTATTTCAGTGTCCATCCATCCAGTCTCGCATAGAAACCTGAAGGATGTATGGCTCAGCTGTGAGCACTAATACTGAAACTGCGAGTTAACGTAACTGCGGCTTTGATTTATTACCTTAGCCGGGTTAAAGTCTTACGGTGCGCCGCAACCTCGGCATTTAGTGCAACACTTAAGATTTGAAACATTTGTTCCCTTGAGTTTAGGAAAAGCAGACAAGCAGTTCTGTTATACTTAAGCGTAAAAGGTTTATTTCGATTATGTATATTAAGTGCTATTTTTTGATTCACAATATTTGAAAGTTTCTAATACATAATACAGAATATAGAATACAGGCATGTGATAGATATATAAAAATGTCATTAATCTCAAACTACAAAGCAATAACTGATATTGGTGAGATCACGTTAGTTTTGTTATGCCATAGCCTTAATGTTAAAATAAACTGTAATTCCAGTTCATAGATCGTGTCATTTTTTTTCGTTTGTTTTATTGATTCTGTTAGAAATACTGGAAGTTCATCCATATTCTAACCGCTTATCCTGCACAGGGTGGCGGGGGGAGATCGGGAGTAAATGGCGAATTAAATGTCCAACACATGAATTCCTCATATTTAAGGCGTTATTTTCTAAAACATTATAAACAGCCACGTTTATAATGACAGTTTAATTTCTAAAGACACTTGCTCAGTCTAATCAATGAGACTATCCCTTCCTCTAAAATTGTACTGGCAAAGTTGCAGTACAACTTGAGCTATCACTCTATCACTAACGATGGCTTCTAATCAGCCTTGAAAAGCACGACGTATTCTGTGGATTTTGTCTATGCAAAGGACATGTTTTGCGACAATATATTCAATGATCTGGGGGGGGGGGTGTTCAGCCTTGTTGATAGTGAGGGGTTTTCTAGTAGCAAATGATGTATTTTTCTTCACATATACCGCGATTTAACGAGCACGTACTTTGAGCGTTAACAGAATAATACAGATTTCGATTATCGGCGTTTAAAGGACACGTTTGGCATCGAGCCATGCAGACATATGCTATGGTATATTCTTATACTCTGCCAGTAAAGAACTGGAGAACTCTTAAGATAAAAGGAAGATTATCACATGATCATGATGAAGTAATTGTCAGTGATTAAGCGTCTGATGAACTGCGGTTTGCCCATCGCCGACCACTCCCATTGTCAAACCAGTTGCTAATGTTTTGCTTACTTACCATATTTCTTATCGGTTACTCACAACATCCTCTCATGATAAAAAAAACTGTCAGCTTTGTTACTGATATTAGCACTGAAGTAATTTTATTTTTGCTTACAATTGCAACACTGTTTTACTGCTTCTGTTTTATTTCTGCTTCAGTAGTTGGGGAGCACAATAGGGACATAACTGAGTTATCTAGGTGCTAGAACATCTGTTTTGGCATTTTGAATTGGCAGTGTTATGTGCTGGTTTGTTCTTAATTAAGTTAAGCACAGGAATCCAATGCTATGCCTGTTGTCCTTTAAAAATGTCAGATCAGTAACATAATGGAATTGTCCAACAAAAATCTCAGACAATGCTGCCAAAAAAACATGTGTCTGAGCGACCCAGCCAGCTGTCATTCACCACTGTGCAAGCTTACTAATTACCTCTTAATTGTTTTGTCAGTAGTCTTATCAAGACATGCATTAAGGTTATGACTATTGATTTTCTTTCTTATTTTCCAATCTGCTCAAAGTGTCCCTTAGCAAAAAAAATCCACATCCACGCTTATGAAGTCGCACGTTAAGCCCTCTCACGAAGTAACCACAGCATGCAAGGAATTGATTATTGAGCGATTATTGGTTATTTGAGTAAAATATCCATGCACTTGCATTGTATTGATATCTGTTTTCTTACCAGCTAGAACATTATCAAGGTGAACTAGTCAGCACCACCGAGATGAGATCGGGCCTCTGTTATTATGCGTGGCTGGTGGCTACGCTTGTAGCACCCATTGGTTGAATCACATCCCCTGTGAATAGCCCGATTTAATGAGCCCCTTGTTTGATTTCACTAGTGTATGGCGGATCGCGTTCACTCCAGTGGTGCCCCCCCAGCTAGGCTGTCCCAAGGATCTGGCGGCAGTAAGTGGAGAGATAACATAGGCCGGCCTGGATTGCGTCGGCCTCGTGGGGGTTTGTGTCCTTGTCACAGCGCGTCGGCTCTCTTAGCATGGCGGAGTCTGAGCCACGTGACCTCAGCCGTGGCTCCCACATGCTCCCAAGGCACCTCGATATAGAGCCCCAGTCTCCCGAACGCTTTAGAGGGCAGTATATAAAATAAGCAATGAGATCATGTTCTGAGCTCAACTTCAGTTCACCCCACACGTGGTATGACTTAACGGCCCTTTCTGGGCTCCACCCCCACTGTCATGAGTGCAGTTGTCCCCTGCTCTGTTATGTGTCGTTCCTGGAGGATAGGGCTCAACTTTTGTGGCCATGGAAACGTTGAGGCCAGATGCCTGAGGATTAGCTGGTACTAAAATGAGGAGTCGAAGCCTGTTTGATTTCTGAGGACATCGCAGCCACTTCACTCTGGTTAACACCAGCACACACGCTGTACCACAAATTATGGATTTACTTGTGGAAAAAAAGAAACATAATGCTTAGATTCTTGCTTTGTGGCTGGGCCGTGTAGCGACTAGTCTATAATCAAAGGTTACTGCCACAAATAAAGACACGAGCCTGATTGGTGGTTTTTTTATATATCCTTCTCCGTATTTGCACAGGCTTCCTTGGCGAGTCACATTTGGCTAATTTGTAACCTGGCGGCAGAGTCACACAATGAGTCAAATGAGGCCCCCAGAAGCAGAAGGAATGAAGGCAAAAGGGGGGGGCGGGGGCTAATGCAATTCGAATAGCTAACAAACGGTGGCCCCGGGATACACACCTAATCTGGGGGAAGCCTGGACCTGATAAACATTGCAGGGGTGAAATCCCTCACCCCCCCCCCCCCAAAGCTCGGGCACCTTGGCCCTCGCTCAAACGTGTCAGCATGTTCGGTGTGTGGATACAGCCACTTATTTACCACCCCGCACGGGTCACCATGCACAGGGATGCCTCTATGCTGATTGTCCCACAGCAGACGTTTCTGTCACTTCAGGCTGGCGGTGATTGAATTTCTGCAGGCCCTGTCTGTGATTTCACTTGGCCAGCCGTGCATAACAGGGTGCCACCTTTAATCAGATAAAATTTACCAGGTTTCTGGGCAAAAGCAATACTGGCATTAGATTTTACTACTTCTTCCAAAAGCATAATATTCTCTGGCCCTCTCGCCCTTCTTTATACAAATACTGTATGATCAGCTGGGGGGAATGAGCCATGTGAGTGGAGATGAGGTAAAAATATCTGCAAATATGGGGATAGCCATGAAAAACGTTCAGGTTGCTTAGGGACTGTTTATGGGTGATACAATAATAAATTCCACTTGTCTTGACTTGTGTAAGCTCAAATTAAATACCCTTTAAGTACAGAACTGCTGCAAATTCCCTAAATCATTCTAATAATTATCAGTCTCCATCTGTTTGTATCTGGAGAGACACTGTTGAAACAAACAGCCTGCAGAAGGTTTCGCTTGTTTGTTTTTCCCATTTCCTGGATCGATGAGGGGTGGCCGGGATTGGAAGAGTACGGCATGGCGCCGGAGTTCTCAGTTTGTTTTGTGTGTTTCCACTCCTCTGCGATCAGTCCGCACAGGCCTTCCCGCACTGCTGCGGGCGCGCTGTTTAATCTGCCAGAGCGCGCTGTGCTTAAGCTGGGCTTTCATCTGCAGTGATTCTGCGGGGGTGAGGCGGTCCAAACACAGCTGCTTCCCAGCTGTGGCGGCCTGCGTGTGCGGACATGAGGCGAGCATTTACTCGTTGTGTGCAGATGGGAGGGGGGGGTCGCATGACTGTATGTGCAGGGTGCCCACCCAGACTGTCACACAATACTTCTCCGTCACTCTTCAGAAAGGGTGGCATTCTCACATTTGGGTGGGGAGGGGGACCAAGGACACTGTCCCGTCCCCAGATGAGACTCGGTTCAGCAAGTCACTTTGTGTGCAGTGTAAAAAGTTAACAATCAGTTCAGTCTCTAAGTACATGTAACACATTTGTTCTCTATGCAGTGTGATTTAACAGTTGGAGTGACTATCCAAAATTCTTTCTGTGTTGCTTTGGATGTCATCTGAAAGCAATTCTGCTCTTCTAGGTGCCAGTAGACAAGCAACAAACATAGAAAGTAGATACCGTGCTGACAGAAAGTCTTCAGATTAGTTCAGTGAAACTATTTCAGATTTATTGATTTTATAACAAACATCATTATTTTATTCATTTTTTACAAAAATATATATTACATTAGAAACATTCATTTCAAGTAGTAATCAGTTGAAGCCCATATTATAGTTCTAAAAGAGCTCTTCTCTAAAAAGTTAATTGACCAGGATCATTGGGTGCTTTTTAATTAGTAACACCTTTGCAATAACATAAAACACCAAGCATTTGTGTTTAGTATCCCTTTGGGAGCCAGTGCCAGGTGCAATTAATAGCAAAACAGCATGGGCAGAACTGAATGAGTCAGTCAACAAAGTTATGACACTTAATAAAAAGAGATTGCCTCTGCAGAGGATATGTGCAAATATGTTAAACATTGTTGATTGACTTGTCAATGGAATTTTGTTATGAAACCAATACATTGCAACATTTTTACTTAATTAATCAAGTGTCCCAACACTTTCTGTGAACACTATATATGAACACTTTTGTCATAGTTCTGCTTTTAATAATAGTGTTGTAATATTTCTTTAATAAATGTTTTTTTCTTCCTTTAAGTTGTGCCAAATAATGGGATTCTCTTTTGAAGGAGAAGACCACTGAGATTCTGTCCTTTAAAGTTGCCAAAGTCTGTAGGGCAGGACTATCAATAAAAAAACAGGACAGCTCTTTTGTTGAAGAATTTTACAATATATTATTTCCAGTTCTTTATTCTTTTTGCCTTTGTATTTTTGTTTCAGCTAAGATTTGGTTGGCCAAATAAGGTCATGAAAGGTCATTTGAGGTCATGAGATGAAGTTAGTTATTTCATTGTTGCCCTGCTGATTCTAGGTGCTACCAGCTTTAGATGTATTGAAATGCTAAATTTTAATGCCCTCTTGTTATCCAATCTATAGTTTTGTGGGGTTTCCTTAAATGGCGTATTGTGGTAGTTAAAACTGGTGATTTGTATTCCCTTGAAATCTTTTCTTCTTCTTGCATTGTTGTGGAGATGATGGTGTTCTGTTAATTCCAAGAACATACTGTCTCTTTGAAAAGCACTGACCTGCACAAATTCCTTCTGTCCATCCACTGCCCACGGCATCGAACCGTGTTTTGGCGCTTCAGTCGTACATATGAGGAGTCGCGCGGTGCCCACGTTTCGTGAGTTTCCAGTTCAGCTACAGCCCGCTATGCCACGCTGTGTTGTGGCATGAAGAGGACGTCCACTGCTGAATTCGGGCTGCACGCATGGGGGAATGCGCCAGAATGCGCCACGTGATTCGTTGCAGGGGATGTTAGAAAAGCGGCCGGCCGTGAGTCACTTTGTATCTTTTGTGTTGTTTCAGCCAGTGTGGCTGTGCCCATCATGTCCTGGTCATTCACATGTGCTGAGTTCAGTCACCCTTCACTGTCCTGCACCACCTATACCAGTGACACCAAAGCACAGGTTTAGTCTTCAGAGCTCTGTGGTTTTTTCCTTCCTTTTTTCCTTTAATCTAAGTCGTACTTGGTTGCAAGCCTCAGCATGTCACAAATGAAAAGGGACTATTTCACAGGGCAGAACCCCAATAAGATGCAAATTCTTTCAGGTTGTTATTAACCTGCTGACTCTCAGTGAGGCAGGGAAGCGAAAGGAATTTCATTGCCCCGGGGTAATTGTGCCGTGTTGCAAAAGGGGTATTACCAATAGAAGAGGTGGCCTCTGTTAATGATTTTTTTTTTCTCATCAAGCTTCTGCAGGACATGTTTTAAAAAAAATAACCAACGCAAGTCGTGTCGTATTCCTTGGATGAATAACTGGGTGAATTTATTTAAATCAAGCCTTATTAGAGCTGGTGGGTACAGTTAGCTTGATGGATGAGGGTAAGCAGGTGGGGTAACCAGCATATCTAATGGGGGTCTCCGTCGGCCATGATGTCCTGCAAGTTGTCAGCACTGGTTCTGCACTTCAGGTCTCTCCGCTGGTAAGAGTCCAGCTGAGGTCATAGATAAACCTGCTGAGGGGTGGTTTTCATGTCAACAGAAAGGAGGGTCTCCCATCTCCCACTGGAGCCGCATCCGAAGACGTGTGGAACCGAAGACAGTCACAGCGGATTTGTTTACGTTTGAGTGAGATCACTGTCCCTTACTTTCAGTTGTGGGCAGTTTATTGAAAACGTACTCTGTGGTTTTGAGCAGTGGTCAACACCTTGGTCACCATGGACATGGTATCTAAAAACAAAGCCCACGTTTTTTTGTTTTTTTTTTTCTCAATCAAAACATTTTGCTGTGGACACAGACATGTTTGTCCGTGTACAGGCAGGTTGACGATGCCTGGTGTCGAGTACTGATGATTTTGAGTGCATGCACGACTGGGGAGTTCCACTTTCCTCCTCTTGTGGATTTCAGAGGCTTCCTAAGTAGTTTGAGTCGCGAAGCCATAGCAACAGCAAGTAACCGTACGTGCTGGCTTGTGTTTGTGGATGGCAGAGCGCAATTCCTCCTTGCATTTTTTTGAGATGACCCATAACCAGGCTGATTCATCAGCTCATGAGGGAAACAAAATCTGCAGTTTTCCTGTTAAAAAAGTATCAGTAGTTTCCCCTGGAGCAAAGTTCCCTCAGGCTGTCCTGTGCAGATTACAGGGCATGTCCGTTCTGTTGCTCTTCCCAGTGAGTCCTTTATTTTAATTTTCCATTGAGATATGTGGTCTGGTTTCTTTTATGCTGACAATGCCTTTTACTCAGCTTTTGGCTTCAAACGTACCCCTTGTAGATTCCACTGATTGGCACAGTATTGGTAATGGTCCCTCACCATAATATATGTGTTTTAGTCTGCAGCATGCAATCTGACAGCAGTAACTTGGGTCTTAAGAGCAGGAGGAATTGAATCATAATTTGTGACAACCGGGTACAATATTCGTGTTGCAGCTGGTCCATAAATAGAAAAGGCTGCCATTACCAGTTTCCCAGCGCCATTAGTTATCATGTACCGGAACCTGAATCTGACATTAGGAAGTTATGGCATGCTGCCTCTGGAAAAGAAAGTATATATATATATACACACACACACACACATATGCGCACATGCGCGCACATACACACACACACCTCTGCTTTTATTGACGCTAATATCTGGGTCTGTGTGTAAAAGCTGTGTGACAGAGAGCTGGGCCTGTATCACGAAGTGTATAGACATGCTGGCATCAGTCTCTGGGTATAGCTAGATAAATTGTCTGATTTAAGGTAGCCCAGCTTAAAAGGACTCCCATCTTCATTCACTTACATTTAGCCCAGATTACCTTAAATCTGATGAGTTATCATTGTAACCCCAAAATCCAGCTTTCTGATACAGGTCCGATGTTATCTAAACCAGTTGATAGGCAGTATACCTAGACTACCAAGTAATAAAAATGTAAGAAACAATGAATTTATTGTATTAATGAAATATATCTCTCCTTAAAAAAGAATCCTGACCGCCACCAATCCAGAGACTATACTATCTGCCTAGGTATGCTTTACTACAGTGAAAACTGCTTTAATTAACTCACTAGACCATTATGGTGATTGAACAAAAACAATTTAGCCAATAGCAGATTTAAAATAAGATAAAAAGAAA
Organism: Gnathonemus echidnorhynchus; assembly: GCA_026776725.1. NCBI lineage: Eukaryota > Metazoa > Chordata > Actinopteri > Osteoglossiformes > Mormyridae > Gnathonemus > Gnathonemus echidnorhynchus. The sequence continues at coordinate 21,922,687 of JAODJU010000108.1, forward strand.
AGATCATAATGGAATTTGTCAAGGGTCAGTGATCTAATGTTAGTCAAGAATGAATTGATTAGATAATCAGATTGAAATGAAGCAAAGTAGTTATCTGGCTATTAATGTTTCTGGCAATGAATCAAGTAGGCTATGAGTGACTGGACAAAAATGCATAATTATAGACTAGTGCCGGGCAATTAATTCCATTTTAATTTCAATCATGATTTTGGCTTCTAGCAATTATCAAAACAAAATAATCAAGATAAAATGATTATTGTGCCATATTTCATTTCATTTCCAGCTCCTTCTTATTTGCCTCTCAGTTGAGTCTTATTTACAGTTCAGGGAAATCCACCAGTAAAAAGACAAGATTTTTTAGAAAGTTCAATAAATGCATGATATTTCCAAAGTCAATGAGTAATCATGTTAAATAATCGTGATCTCAATATTGACCAAAATAACCATGATTATGATTTTTGCCATAATTGTTACAAACGCCTTTGTAAAGCTAAGCGCTACGTCACGCAGGCTCCGTTAAAAAAACATGGAACACCCACTCCCAGAAATCTTGGGTCATGGCTTTAGTTCATTAACAACTTTTTTCCACGTAGTTGCTCTCCAGATACGTAAGCGTAAGTGCCTTGACAGCTGGGAGTGGCTTCCATTGGAAACTTCTCGGTGTCGTGCAGAGGCAGACCCGTGAGAAATTAAGCGAGCGCGCTCAGGAATGGAGAAAGTGCGGAGGCATGAGGGGTTACAAGAGCCAGTGTGCAGAATTAAAGAAGGCGACCCGGCCGATCAGAATCACCTTCCCAGCGACAACTGGCTGCCTTTGTGCTCTGGGCTTTTAGACACGCAGTGTAACTGGGAGGACGCTGCACGTCACAGAGACGGCGGATTTGATTTCTGGAAATGAGATTGTTTCCAACGACTCCAAACAGAAAACTACTTCCTCTACCCCCGGCTATCTCCGGCGAGGGTGGTATTTGATGGTGCCACATGAAGACGGGAACACATCTGACCAGATGCACTTAGATTCATCTTAGAAGAGGAATGTTGGTGGTTTTTCAGAAAATAACCTGACAGTGTATAATTTCTCTCTCCACCCTAACCTCATGTTGGCTCTGTGGGCTGCGCAGCGCTGAGCTGAAGCAGTGTCCCCTTCTCTCAGGGAATCTGCTATGTTCTGAGAAACTGCTTTTATCCATCTGCTATGGAACGGCAAGGCCTGGAAACAGGCATTTTGAAGCATCAGCATTGACTAAATTCTGAAGAAGAACAAATGGCCTGAAGCTTTTCTTGTGATTTGAGGAAATTCCTGTAAATCTGACGGAGATAGTGAAGTGGAGAGTAGCGTGAAGATCCTCTGATTTATTACAGTGCTGATAAGCATGCATGATAGACAATGGGAGCGCAAAAATAAGACATTTTTCCAAATATGTGGCTTCTGTAGTTCTGTAGATGCTCACCTGACCCTGCTGTTTAGTTTTAGTATAACTTTAATTGACGGTGTCTTGGTATGACTAACTGGCTTAGCACGCACTGGCTTTAGGTTGCGATAATGATACGTTTTTCGTGGCAAGATTGTAATCCGTACATGTGCTATATGGCACGTTTTTGAGCCAGTGGATACTAAAATAAACAGTGTAATCTAGCTTTTTTCACCTTGAAGCACTAGAGCACTGTTTACCAATCCGGTCCTCGGGGACCCATAGACAGTCCACATTTTTGCTCCTAGGAACTGGGAGGAAGCAAAAATATGGACTGTCTGGTAGGGAGGTGGGAGGGAGCGAAAATGTAGACCAACTGTGGGTCCCCGAGGACCGGATTGGGAAACACTGCACTACAGCTAGCTCTAGACCTCTCATGTATAATATAACAGATTGCAGTCATTCCTCCATCTTCGTTCTGTTCTTCTGAAACGGAATCCACTTTCTTTTTTCTGGAGTTCACATTCATATGGGCTTAATTTGTGTTGCTTCCCATTGACACATTGCTGAAAGGCAGCTCTTTCATCACGCTGCACTCGTCCCTTGGGGTCAGTATCCCCGGAACAATCATTCAAGTCATTATGAGCTCTGTCCCGCTAATTAAATGGGACCACCATTGATGTGCCGTGTGTTTCTGTCTGTGTGTGCATGTGACACAAAGCCATCGCGGGGACCCGTGAGGGCCGGGGACCTTGGTGCCATAGTGCCGGATTCCCATTCTGACCCATCATCGTGTTCCTCTTGGTTCTTTGTTGGCCTCATCAACAGAACAAATACTCCCGGGTTTGGTGAACTGGGGTAGAACAGAACTGTATAGACATGCTGGCATCAGTCTCTGGGTATAGATTTAACTTTGTAAGTTAGTCCAGGATCCCTTACGCTGGGATAATGGACCTACGGCATGATAAGACGATTATGGGCCCGCTGGCTCCGCGCGGCCCCCTTTAAGCAGCTGAGAATGGGCGACTTAGCGAGTTTAGCGGGTCCCGGAGTGCCGTTTCTTGAAAGCCCACAGAGCAGCATTCATCCGCTGGGCCCGTTCACCTCCTCCTGTTTTCAGATGCCGTTTGAACTTTCGTATAATGGGTGTGTGCCAACCCCCCCGAGTACTGGGAGGAAGCTGGGGGGAGGGAGGGAGTGTGAGAAGTGTGGGGGATTTCAGAATGGTATTTCTATCCAGGAGATTGCAGCCAAGAAGACCGCTCTGTGTCCCATGTGTGTTATAAGCTGATGTGTTAATATTCATGCCATATACCTTAGAGACATATATATATTATATATATATATAGATATATATATATAATATTGAGGGATTAGATCGTAATTTGGCTCTTTATTACTAAAAAGCAGAGAAAGTGCTCCTTGTTGGGTGTAAAATTATGTTCTCTTACACGATTCTGGCCATTTCAGTCAGTGTTTGACTGCCCATATGGCCGCCATCTTTGGACATCGCCTAAATCTTTCCCAAAACTGTATTCTGCCTGGCAGAAAGCCAGTGTGGTTAGCAGTAGGGGTGTAATGATATACTCAGCCCACGAGACGAGACACGATATTGGGTTCACGAGAACGAGACGAGAAGATATTTTAACAATATTTTAAGGAACACGTCAAAGAGGAAATATATTACTGGAAAGCAGCCTTTTATTTGATTAATTTGAAAGACAGAAAATGCTAAATAATGCAGATGTATGGGGAAGTGTGTTAAATAATCACCGTCATCATATGCAGTAAAGAACAGAACAAATACCTAGTACCATAAAATATTTCACCACAAACTCAAATGACAGACTTCTCTCCTATTTGACTTCTCAATTGAACATAAAATAGAATATAAATAAAACAATATTGCGGAGCCCCTGTAGTCCCATAGAGTGATTTTTTTTTTTAAATCGTGTGCGCACAAGTTATGTATCCTATGCGCACAAGTTAGTTTTTTTCTGCAAGATGTTGTTCTGGATTTTAGTTACATTATATGGAGAATGCATGCTTATTCTATGCATTGCAACAGTGAATGCTAAAAAGTTTTGATGGCCCAGTACAATATTTAAGCAATGGGAGTGTTAAAGCAATTAGCTAACAATAGGGTTTCAGTTGTTTCATATAAATAACAATATTGGAATATGTAAGTCGTACGATTTGCTGAATTTATTAAGTTGAATTTAAAGGTATGGAGAAAGCAAAACAGTTCAGATTGAGGGTTATGGTTCTGCTGGATTTTTATATTACAGCTGTGAAGAAATACAAGTCATGCTGAGTTGTTGTAGTTCTCATTTACATTTAAAAACATCTATCAGTCAATAAGTGAGGTTAAGCAATAAATGTGATTAAGCATTGGTTAATAATTCAACTAAAATAATGATGGTAATCATTTTTAAAGTTACTGCTGAGATTCTATTTTTCAACGCCCG
>JAODJU010000108.1:21935021-21956846 GCA_026776725.1 Gnathonemus echidnorhynchus
ATTGCGTTAAAAATCTTAATCAGATTAATCATGATGATGGATTAATCCGCGTTAACCCGTTAATTTTGACAGCCCTAATATAGATATAATAATACAAATGACATTATAATATTCTGAGCACATTGTAGTTTTAAATAGCAGAATATTATTACACTATAAATGTGCAAACTAGAAAAATCATAGTATGTGTCAGATTTGTTTTTCTACAGCATGCTATGTTCGTATTTTACCTACAATATAAAGCACCAATCTGGAAAACTACTTTTAGGTTAAGAGTTGTGTTTCTTTTTGTTTTAAATAATTCTTTGATAAAGATTTTTTGATAAAGTCCTTGCATACCTTAGATAACTTGTAGACAAAAGAATTTTTGATCACTTGCCATACTCTTCTGGTAGGAGGTTGAATGCTACTAATTGACCTTTTTATCTAAGGATTATTCACTATTTCCTGACTTGATCTTTTCTTTTTGCATAGAAAAGACGAAGGATTTAAATGTGAAGGCTCCTATTGTTTGCTTAATTTAGATAGGGCTGACCCTACTGCCAGCCAATGTTTAACATTCAGCTGTTAAGGGGGAGTTTTCTTCTAAGAGGAAGGTCACACTGACATGAGGATGGGTACATTTTGTCAGACCAAGGAGTCAGAGTCAAGGAGCACTTACTTTAATTTTCTTATTGCTGTGTAATCTTATAGTTTTAAATTTGGGAAGTTAATTACGGTGTCCAAGTGTATTCCCTGTAAGATATGCTGGCAACAGCTGTTTTGCATGTTAAAATTGGAGGAACACTTTCATATTCTGATTGAATGAATCAGGTAATGCTGTCCTTACAATGTAGTATTTTTAAAAATACCTTTGAGTTGCATTAAGGTACCATCAAGTCGTACTTCCCTTCAGCAATTAGACCACTAGACTCCCAGCGGAGAGATGAAATATCACCTGCTGCTGCAGACTGATTGTGGTATTTTCATCTTCTTGTGGAATTCAGCCTTTGATTCCTCCCCCCAAGTCTTCCGTCTGGTTGGGAGGGAGGTCGGCGACATGTTTCGGCCCAGTCACCTGACACGCCCCATTTCACCCACTCCCAGTGATGGCAGGCCACTGATCTGGCACCATACTGGGGGCTGGGGATGCCTCCAAGGGCCTGAACTTCAGCTTGCAGTATCAGACGAAGTTCCTTCTTCTTGTTCAGGACTCTCATTTGGTTAAATGATGTATTATTTCCATGTTTGTAAATCTGTTGTCAGTATAATTCTTCAAAAATGACATATAGTGTGAACAATAATCTTACTCAGTTTTGGGCTGTTTATTTATTTAAACCTTAAAAAAAAACCTTTAAAAAAACTGCAGTCTGTAAACCGTAGTATAGCATGTAAACCATTAAATGGCTGGCGGTCAGATGGCTTGGTGGTGTAGTGGATAGCACTTTTGCCTGACACCTCTTAGACGTGGGTTTGAGTCTTCCCCTGAACTCTATTTGTGTGGGGTGTGTTTATTCTCCCTGGGTGATTGTGGGGTTTCCTACAGGTGCTCCAGTTTCTCTCAATGGCCCAGAAGCATACTGCAGCTAATTGGAGTTGCCAAATTGCCTGTAGGTGTGCATGTATGTGTGAGAGCCCTGTGATTTGTGGGTTGGTGTCCCATCCTGTGTTGTTCCCTGCCTTGTACCTGTAGGCTCTGGACCCTCTGCAGCGCTGAATAGGACAGGGGTTTATGGAAAATGGGTGGATGTTTAGCAGTACTGCATTTTCACACTTGACCATTGTAAAATAATTCCACCTGCAACAAAAAAACAAAAGTTTAGCTTAGTATTCAGATATGTATAAAAAAAATTTGTGGCTATTCCACGTAATCAAGAACATGATGAATGATGTTGAAGCAGGCTTGTGCAGCAAAACAGTATACTGTGGTATTTCGGGTATATTGCGGTATTTTCACCGCCCCCCACTAGATGGATTTTATCATCAAGATTTCATACCAGAATAGCATTACTTTTGGATAATACTATCAAAATACTTCATACCACAATGTAATGTCTGAATCGCATTAAAGTATAGGAAATTAGTTACTGCCCAAGCCTACATCAAAGTTTTTAACTTTATTTAAAATTTTACATGTATAAGTGTAGAAGCGTCATGTAATGATTTTTTATTAGTTCTGTGTGAAGATGTGAGCTTGTTTGAACGTAGTTGACATCTGCTTCTACCCACTTATCCTGTTCAGGATTTCTCAGCTCATTCCAGGCAGCACAGCCGAGATGAGATGCGACTGAAAGGCACATACATACACACACTGAGTCATGCACTACTGCCGATTCAGAGGTGCATTTTGACCAAGGTACAAAGTTTGAGCTGTAGGAAGAATCCTGGGCGGCACAGGGGAAGGATGCAAACCATGAGTAGAGATGGGATTTGAAACCTCCGGCTTGCAGGTGTGTGTGTGTGTGTGTGAGAGAGAGAGAGAGAGAGAGAGAGAGAGAGAGAGAGCGCGTGCGCGTGCAGGGGCATGTGCAGAGGACGGGCTGATTGGCCCCTGGAGCACTTAAGAACAGAATGTTGATCACTGTCATCATCACTGTCATTCACTGTTTGTCTGATTGTCTCCTGTTTTTATTCTGTGTTGATTCTAGTGACTGACAGTCTGCAGGTTAGCAGCTCATTGTACTCAAGTAGATAAGGCAATAACCTTGGACTCAGACTCAAAGATCCTCTATCACAGGGGTATATATTGGGGCAAGACCACAGGGACTCTGGCTTTCTGAAAGCTGATTGGCTCCCGGAGTGCCCCCGCCCCATCACTCACTTATTCGAAGCACATCATTGGCTAATGATAAAGTTGGCCCCTCTGTATGAATTATGGGCCCTCTTATGTCCCCCACTGTAAAAAATCCTAGAATTTCCCCAGCCAATAAGCCAGCACATAACTCTTCAGCCTCCTCTGTGTACTTGTCAATCTCTGATCTCCAGTCTTCCACCCTCTTCCACCCTCTCTGTGTATTGGGTCCCCATCCTCGCGGGTGTGTCTCTGTGCTATTTTCAGCACACACTAAGGACGCCAGCATGGAGAGGGCTTCTCGCTCTCGACTGGCCCAGCCAGCTTCCTCATTGCCGGGACAAAGCTAGTCTCACTAGGGCCGCGGGTGAAAACTCGGGTTCTGTGCCAGGGGACACCGGCTGGGATCAGCCTGCCATGTGTCCCCAGCAAGATAGTCAGGCCAATTAAGAAAACTCACTCTGCCTTTATATCATCGGCCCAACGCTTGGCCCTTTCTCTGTCTCTGTTTTCCCGGGGTTCTGTCTGCTTATAATTCACAACTTAACAAAGATAAGATCAATTAATCATCTTAAATTTAGGGACACTAAGAATTATCCCCAAGAGTTTTATTCAATTTCTGAGTGCTTTTCTAATTACCTTGTGCAAAGAACAGAAATGTCCATTGTATTAATTTAATGAACTCCAGCAGTGTTTTTTATAAAAAAAAAATTTAAAGCTTTTATTCAGAAATAAATTGTCCTGTTTATGTCCTTGTTGCTTCCCTGGTCACTGAGATCAGTTCCTCGTGTCTTGATAATATACAGTATAGGGCTACTTCATGCCTGGTAATCATGACCGAGTCAAATCGCTCCACTTATTGTCGCACAGAACCTTGTGGTAAAGGAATCCACCTGTTAGGCCACTTTCTTTGTTGTTGCCAAACAGGAGCAAAACAGGAGTAGTAATCAATTTAAAAGTTTGCCTTCTAAATCCAGTACCTCTCAGGCACCTGCACACACGTTCCTGTTGATGTTTTCCCATTTGCCTAGGAGGTCTTGTTTTGACTTATACATTTTTTATCACCAGACCTATTCAGGCAACTGGGTGTAAAAGATGTAGAAACTCACCCTAAAACATGACAAGTGGGATTTTGTTTACAGCAGCAAGAGTGATTCCTCATGCTGGAAATCCTTCAGGATGTTGCTACATTGTTAGCAAGGGTTTGAAATCCAGTCAAGATGTTGAACTTTCAGTCACCAGAAAGTTTTTGGCAGGGATGTCTCCGTGCATTTAACTGTTCCAGGAGTGACCACCTGTCAAGTCAATATTATATTCCTAACTAATAGAGATTAAGATTCTGTAGTAACAGGGAAAAGGCCTATTAGCAGAAATAGATTTACAACTGGAAAACATTCTTGCATGGAAGTAAATCATGTTTGGGATTTTAAGTTCAAGCAGTAGTTTTGTTTAGCACCAGACTAACAAGTGGGTTCGGATTTAGAAAGCAGTGATGGTTTTGGGCGCCCTAAAATCCCAACGTTGTTAGGAGTCTCTTCCAAACCCAGAGAGCACACATTTGTGGAGCATGACCATTTTAAATGTCTGTGTCTATTTTGATAAGGTTATTGGTAAGCAGAAAAGTGGCTATACTTAACTGTGTACATGCCTGTTTCCCCAACAGACATAGTCATATCTGCCAGTTTAATTTAGATGCAGCTTGGGTTTGGTTTGGTTTGGTTTGGTTTGGTTTCCATAATGTATGGTGGAATTTTAAGGTTTTGTAGCATCAGTTCAGTCAGTTGCTGTCAGTGCCGTTTTTCTTTCTTTTTTTTAGAATTTAACCTACAGTAAGAATATTTCCTTCTCAGAAATGTATGTATTTCAACATAAGGATACTTGTAACCTGTGAATGCTGGTCAAACCAAACAGGGAATGTGGTTCTGGAGTGAGAGGGAATTGCAACTTATGATGAAGCTGAAGATTCTCACTGTTGGTGGCGTAGGAAACTCGAGCTTGACTTTGCTAATCACACAGCTGCCGCGTTTCCTAATCCAGTGTCAGCTTAGAGAGCCTTAACTCCCATAAGCCCTGTCACTCAGTGAAATAGTGGATTGTGTCTCTGTTGACAGTGTCTACGATAATGACACCTTGGACTTCTGACATCCTCATGTGAATGCTGATGGATAAAGGGAATGTAGAAATTGCAAGTATTGCGTTACAGAATCAGTGTGCATGCAGAGTACGGTTTTGGCCGTGATTGATAGCTATTCCTGAACTGAGCAGCAGCTCAGGAGGAAGGTTGCTAGATTACTGTGATTGTCTGTATGAATTTCATCCATCTGTGCCATTTTTGCTGTGTTTAGTATGTTGGTGTGTTTTGTGTATCCCGAACCAGGCAACTGTTAACTCCTCTCTCATAATAAATAAAACAAAACAGTACATGCATTTTGCTGTTTTCTTTCCCCCTCTTCCAATTTTCCAAATGTATTTTTTTTTCTTTCCTGTCTGGCAACTTTAGTGTGGTTTTCCCCTAAGGTCTTGTCTCCACCCGATTCCATTCAAAAATAAAACCCTGCTTATTTTCCTGAGTTATGGGGTTCTGTTCACAAAGTGAACAAAACTCCTCTACAGCGTGTGACGATATTGATCGCTTTGCAGTTTGCTTGATAATTCCAGTTTTTACTTGTCAGGTCGTGCTTTCAAACTGGTTACCTGCTATTTCAACTTCTCTGTTATTGAAGATGTAGACTTGGGGCGTACCAGTGAGGTACCAGGGATCCCACTTACGACGGTTCCCAGTGGAAGAAAGGGCACCGTTTCTGTTATTAGTAAACACTTCTAACTGGGCTCTGGGAGCCGCCACTGCCTTCAGCACCTCAGACCTCAGCTGTCGTCTGAGAGAACAGGAGCTGGCTTGGATCACCTACAAAGCTGGTGACATGCAGTGTCAGCTTACCGGAAATGGGTGGGTATTTTTGAACACGCATAGTGCTTTCCGATGGTGTATGTTTAATGATGTCAGTCTGCATGGAAGCACTGATTTTCTTTTAGTTGTACATATACCGCATTTTACCTGCGCTTCCCTTTTTGTGAAGACAAGGCTTCATAACATACATGTCACAATGAGCACTGCACGACATCTTTGGTTATAAAAATCTAAAGGGACTGTTTATGAAGAAAGTTGGGTTTCAAGACGTAAGACGTGAAAATGTGACAATGAATATATCCTGCTGGATCATATATTAACATAATTTTAAACAGTGATCCCTTTATTTCGTTGGAGAACATGCCAATTGTTTTTTAGCAGAAATCAACATCCCAGGCTTTGTAGCGAGGTAGGTCTGCTAAATATAACCTTTATTAAAAGATAGATTTTAATCATTGAGACCTAGTAGGTCACATTCTGTGATACATTTGATTATATGTTATCACAGCCATAGATTTATAATGAATTTTTATTTAAGTAAAGGTAGAATCCTGCTCTAATTATAGCTTCCTGACAGCGCTATCCTCGCAGGTTCAAACACGCTGTGAATTCAGAGACTAATTAGGTGATGAATTAGCATGAAAACAAACATCACAGCCATGGAATTTTTTCCACTGGCTTCAGACGTCGGATAACACTATATAAGGTTACATCATTGTCCTTGGTGCTGTATTCTGTAGCCCCGAGTCATGTTTCTGGTGTACATTTGCAATGGGATTTCATTCAGTCATTCACTTGGTTTTATTGTTGCGCTCAATCTCTGACTGCCATTCCTTCTAGTGCTGTCGCTAACACAAACAGTGAACATTGAAGGAGGAATTTTTCATGTTCGAGAGAATAAATTGTCTTGTAATGAAAGCTGACAGAATTCACATACTTGATTACAGACTGGGCCACTCATAAACTGGAGGCTGGAAGCTAAATATGTCCCAAGATACACTTGTTTGCTCTGTTAGTTGCTAAGCTGAGGACTAGTATACAAGCCACTAGCTCATGTCTTGGGCGGGTGATAGTTATTATATCTTACAGTTTCCATGATCCCGGACAGGATAAATGGTTGAAAGATGGATGAATGGATAATTAACTTCAATATTCTACTATTATTAGCTCCTTGGAAAGGGGCAAGGATTTCTTACAATTTGGAATTCCTGACAGCCTTGTTTCTCAGCGCTGCAGTCAAACGAAAAGAGCAGCAGCTCCACGGCGGCGTTTAACGGTAAACGTGACCGGGACAGAATCAGAGTTCAGCACTGAACCTCTTTCAGGGAGGGGTCACGCTGTTTGCAGAGACAGGCCTCCACTGTCAGCCCCCTGCCGGTCTGGTAATTGAATAGAGAAATCCTCAGAAAGCGTCAAGCATTTCCCACATTCTCGATGTCTCATTTCAGAGCTAACACCTATTAACACTATCATTACAGTTTTAGAGACTTCCATAATGCAAGACTGACATTATGGTTGTAAGTATGAGCGACTAAGAGCTAAAGCTTCTGCCAGACATGGTGTGATTCTGACATGACTCTCAAATGGAAATAACTGGGGGTTTTAGTTTCTATTTGTTAAATGTTCAGTGCCAGTTGGTTTTTGATTAATAGCCTTTGGATTGTGTTTGATGGTGTCATTTAAAAGTAGTTCTCCTAGATTCTGATTAAATTGCCTGGTTATTTTACAAGATTACAATTTCTTATATAGATGAAGAATAATATTTTCCTTATACATTATAATATTTATCTTGTGATGTGAGGTCAGTTTACCCTAAATATTCCTGCTATCCAGTAAGCAGTATATAGAACCCAGAAATAAGTATCGGTCCCGTTTTTCTGTTGTTTCAGAATAAGCATTCTGCTCCATGATTCATCCTCCTGTCACCGACGCAGAATGAATACCTAGCTTGAAATCCATTCATGTAAATTGGTGAAGCATTTATGTCATTGAAACAAGTATATGAAAAAGAGAGACTTGCTCCTTGGGTGACTTGGGTAGCAGCCATCAACGGTCAGTTTTTCTTCACATCACTGTGTGCGCTGATAATTTAGCTTAGTGACCAACATTATTACTCATTATTACTGATTTCTGCTCTGAACTGAGCTGTGCATTCCCAGGAGCCGTATTGATAGGTCAGCTTTGTCTTTGGGAAATGCAGACATTCCACTACCTGCCAGCTGCCCTAGGGGTTAGGGGGAAGGTGACGAGTCAATGAAAGGCCAGAGGCCCCTTGGCATCTCAGTGACATATTCCACCCTGTGGATTATTGACCGATGAATGAGAATGGCAACCTTCCCAACCTCCCATCCTTACAACATCCCTACAATGTTAACAATAAAAAACCAAGCAACCTCATGGAGCATGCCCGCAACATAAGAGTAACGGGAGAGTAACCGGAGAGTAACCGGACCCCGAGTTTTCACTCCTCCACTTATGATGGATGGCAACGACAGCTTTAACGTGCCACATGATAAAAAAAAAGAAACACAACATCTTTCTAAAAACCACCTTCTCCCTCCCAGTCATTTCTAAATATCTTCGTGTTGTTTAGTGTTAGTTTGCAAACACATATGTAGGTCACCACATTTGCCAGAACTCTTTCTGAGTCTGTTCCCTGAATGTATTTTGCTACAATCTTTCAGTCTCCAAAGGCTTCATTATGTCTGAATGCTAATGTATTAGTAGACCACAAAAGCATACTTAAATCTCAGCACCATTAAGATTCCCTTGACGCGCTGAACTTTGGTATGCCTTTGCTGTTATCCAGTTCTTCCTTTACGAGATACTTCAACTTGGCCGTTTAAGTTAGCTTGAAACATTGTTCTATCTGATTTTTAAAATAACCTATGGTTCTCCTTCATCACTACAGGGAAAGACTGGTGAGAAAAAACTGTCAGTTTACGACACATAAAGGCACAAATCTTCTACCTCTAGATCCCAGATAAATACAGGGGTGCAGTGACATTTCCCGATTGCACTTTGTCATTTCTGAGCATCTGCTGAACTTATCCAGCCTCCTGCTTAGTCATAGGCTGACAAATATTCAACCAAATAAATGAGTAAAACGGATTTTTTTCTGGTACCAAGGGTACTGTAAATAAAAAGGGATCACGCCGCTGAGGGGGGAGGTCAAGTTTCAGAGCACAAGCTCTGGCGAGTTCAGTGGACGAGAATGGGCAACAACAAGTATGTGTGGCTCTTCGGCCTGTCATGCAAGCATGTCATCAGATTGACCTGGCTAAAGTGAGATGGATCTGCAGGGCTCGATGGTGGTATCTCTTGGGAAAATATGTCATTATCTTTTAATCGAGAGTGAAATGGATTTGGATGTGTCGAGCAGGAAAGTGCAGCAGTAGAAGCTGAAACTTGTTAGTCATAACCCTGTCGAGAAGCTCGGGCAACATTTCATGCCTGACATGGAGCAGCTGTTCTGGACACATCTCCGCATTTTCATGCACATCACAAAACGCTAGTATCACCCGGTGTGTCCCTGCATATTCTGCAGTGCGTGGCATGATGTGAAAGGCTAACTGGATTAATGGCCAGGGGAAAGATTCCTGCTGTGTGCAAAGTTTGCATTCAGATTGTTTCCATTTCACTTCTTTTTGCCATTGTGTACATAGAGAGGAAAAAAAGAAGTGTTTTGAAGGATTTGCATCCATTGAGCTGTTTTTGTCAGTGTTTTTTATTTAAGATCTGAAAAGGACAAATGTAATGCCTCCGCACGCATGGAATGCTCGCTCAGTCAAAGACTTCCTAGAGCTTCTCCCCCTGCTCCCCACACAGAGCTTCATCAAGTGCTGAATGGTGTCACCCATCAAGATTTTTGTGTCAAAAGTGACAGTCTTTCAGCTGCAGATTGCCCGTGTCATTCACTGCTCAACACGCACAGACTAGCCGATTCTCTTGGAAGTTCATGCTGCTCAGTGGTTTAGATATTTTGTATGCCTTACGTACCACGACTCTGAGAAACTTTTTTAAAACCTTACTCTTTCACTGGTTGCTGTCATCACTCTTGCCATATGTAATTGCTTTATGGCTGTCTCTAAGAAACTGACAGTGCTTTCAGGGTGAGCCAGTGAAAAATAGCTCTGTTATGGTCCTATAGATACCAGCTAAGTGCTGTTGCTTCTCCGACTTTTGCTCTTTAGTCCTAGAGATTGAGTGAGGCTTATGTACCCCCTCTGTGCTAGGCAGTGCCTGGGTTCTCACAACCCCCCCAGGAAGCTATCATTTGGAGGTGGGGGGGGTGGGGTGTAGCTCAGCCGGTTGGCATGCTGTGCCTGTGCTCGGAAGTCCACTGGCTCAGATCTACTGGTCAGCAATGTGATTTTGCTGTTGCGTCCCTTCAGCAGGGCCCTTAACCCCCAGTTGCTCCAGGGACTGGTTGACCAAACTTTCTCACATTGGATAAACAATAAATAATTAAAATGTAATGCATTTCCACACTCTCAGCAACTTCATTCTTCTGTGTTTACAAGAGCGACCCTGCTTACATCTTTTCCTCCCCATTCATATGCCATTTATAATATCGGGCCTTCTGCTCACCTCCAGAGGGACATTGTTCTGCCTTGTCACCCCGAATGACTAAATTCAGGATTGCGAACATTTTTGACATAGTTTTCTATAGACGTTGCCATAAAAGCCACGTCCGATGAAAAGCAAGGTCTGTTGGGAGGCAGGCTGCCCACGTCTCTGCTGATAAGCGGGCTTGGAAACCTTGGAGGAGTTTCAGAATTCTGAATTGCCTTGTAATCCTGTCCTAATTCAAGGTTATGAACTATGCATGTAACATGCTGCCGGCCTTTTCGTCACCGGGCAGCAATGGCACAGGCCACAGATGCCGGGCTTAGACTTGAGATCCCAAGTTCTGGCAGAAGTGGGGGGCCAGCTGCTGCAGAGGGTCCTTTCTCATAGCTTGTCTGCATTTTTGCTCCGAGATGGAATGGGAGACGTGAAGCCATTGGGGCAGTTCTCAGGAGGGCCTGACAGTGGGGTATGAATCAAACTGGGAGCCAGGGAGTTCCATGCCTCTCTCGCACAGGCCAGACTACCGCACATCTGCTCAACTTAAATTGAGAGCCAGTGTTTTTGGACAAGGACGAGTCAACATCCTCCGATTGTCCGTCCTCTGGGATCTGACTCAGATCCATGAATCCAACAGTTCCTTCCCGGTCAGTCTGCCCCTCCGGCTCATCGATTGTCCACGGACTGGGAGACAAGAGATTTCTATTGCTGTAAACAACAGCTGGGAAAACCTGTGTTAAGCATCCATGAGCCATTTTCTGTTTTGTGGTAGAGGAATACATAGCCATCGTTTCAAATATCTGTCTGACAACTGGACAAACAATGTGGAAAAAATTATCTCCGGGGAATAATTCTGGCTTGTGCCTCTCCCTGTTTTCATGCACTACCTTTACGTACCATTCTGATCCCACCCCTTGGTGGTCTGGAGAACAGGGACTTTCGGAGCTGGAACAAGTCTGTGTCTCGCTTTATAGATGCGTGAAACTTGAGAATGGCTGGGGGAAGGGCATCATGTTTATATGCTGTGCTGTGACTGATTTATTTTATTTTTATTTAGGTAAGCCATAAATCTGTCAAGGGGAGCAGTATACAAAAAAGGCACTGGAATGAGCCGTGATATAAGTGGCTTTTCTTTTTTTTTTCATATATAGAGGGAAATTTTATGTCAATTAATGTTAATTTTGCTACTCATTAGGTGGCAGCCCCTATCCTTTTCCAGTTTATATTTTTCTGTTGTATCTTGACGTTTTGAGTTAATTTTCATGAGTTCTTGAGCAAAGAGTGATAACACAGTATGACCACATTGGGAAATAAAAGTACAAATACAGCTATTTATCTCAGTTTATTCATTGTCTTTACATACATTTCATTTGGTGATGAATAATAACAGGTAGAAAGGTCACTAGACAGAAATCTTTCCCAAAAGTCCTTCTTCCATGGCTGTTTTCTTCCTAGTTTGTCCTGGGATGGGCTTTTGCCTCCCAGTACGAGGGAGGGGAGAATGGGAGATGATCACAGTAACGGTTGGCTGGTCGTCTCCAACCAAAAGAATTTTGCCAATCGGCGCTTTCCTTTTGAAATAGCCCTGCGATTATTGTTACAGGGTACTCAGTCAGGGGAGAAAGGATTTGGGGATCAAGTTATTTAATAGCTGGGACCTTTTAAATGGGGAACTCTACTATGATGGAATCAGGTGGAAATAGAAACTGGCGTGTCGTGTCGACTAGAAATGCCAACAGTGGCAACATCCCAAGGCTGTATACAAGGGTCGGGGGGAGAGAGGGGGGAGTACTGAGGGGGTTAGGGGCCGCAGAGAGACTGACAGTGAGACAGAACGCCAACTCAGCCTAAAAGCACATCACTCCCAAGATATCGTCTAGGTGACTAACAGTCGTAACAGTCACATTCTGTTTCTGTGATGTCACATGGTGTGCAGGCGACAGGTGGGGCCCAGTCCGGTCGCAGTACGTCTGAAGTGCATCCCTGCCTTATCCGTGATGTGTGAAAGCACGACCCCGGAAAACATGAAGAAGTGACAGGGACGTGATCTTTGCGAGGTCCGGGCACGCTCCACTGCGGGCCGCGTTCGTGAAAACACGCGTGGCAGTATGCTGAACTCGGGGGAGGCGGCCGTGGTGCTCCAGGCGTGCTGGAACAGATCTGTATCTCTCAAACGTCCCGCTGTCAGCTTAAAATAAAACAGCCATTGTGGGCTACGGCAGTAACTGGCAGCTTGTATGAGCCCCAATAAAGCAGAGTGAGTGCACATTAAATCACTCCCGAATTGAGACTGAGAGAGAGAGAGAGAGAGAGAGAGATATATATAGATATAGAGATAGATATTTTAAATGGAATGATTAATATTCCTTATTACAAGTTCAAGAAAATTTCTTTCCAGAACACTTGAATTGAATGAGATTAAATGTGTAAAATGGTCCACTCTCAATGTTATAGATTTTTTCTGATTCTTTCCAGTTCCACTTACTGGTGACCATTTTTCAGTTTCACATTTGGAGAGAATGGGAGTGCAGACAAAGCTAACGCATGAACCTCTTCCTTTGTGTTTTGCTGCGTCTAGGTGGCTCAGAGCTCCAAGGTATGGAGTGAGGTGGCATTTCCAGAGGACATGGAGGCCGAACGGGGGGGAAGGCAGTTTAAGAGGTTCTTGGCAGAATCTGATGACGAGGACTTTGCCATGGATGAAGCTTCAGGAGGTGAGGGGGTTATCGTGAAGTAGCTCCATTAGGGCTACACATAATTATGTTATAAGGGGCAACATTGTTTTAGGTTATGGGTTTGAGACATTTTGGCAGCTCTTTGGTGGTTGTTGTTTGAAGAAACTTGGTCAGAATTTCCGTGCATTGTTTTCAGAAAGACCCAGTGGAGAAGAGGACGGAAGCACCCCAGGGTCCAATATTGACATCCCAGGAGTTACAGGTAAGAGCATCAGACTATGACTATCTCAACACCTTCTCAGATCTTCTCGAAGCTTTTTCAGCATGAAATTCTGCCTTAGCCCCAACACTGTTCGCCACGAATGACAAACCCCTATCCTATCCACGGTTTCTCCAACTTCCTGAGTAATTGCCCAATTCCTGAAGCCCCTTGCGATGTTTTGGGAACTACGCTTGTCATCCCATGTTATATGCGGTCATATCTGTTACCAGCCGCTCTTGCTCACTCTATATCGTTTTTGAGAAAAGCTGTTTTATGAGGTCGTAGATTTTGGCTGGTGACATTTGTAGCTGTATGATTAGTTTTGCGAGGTCCCTCTAAGTGGTTTTATGCTCCCAGATGTTCAATGGCTGCGTTTTAGGGGGGAGTTCAGCATCCAGGCTGTGACTTGCCACCCACCAAGGCATTTCTGAGCCCTCTTTTCACGGCGATGAGACCGATCGTGATAGAAGACCTTGGATTTCTGTCAGACATGTAAACAGTCCTCTGGCTGCTGTTCATCCGATTAAAGGCAAAGGGGAAACCAAATACTGTAGATGAAAGAGTGAGCAAGCACTGAAGACAGCGGTAGACGGCACTATTTCCACTCCCCCTCACACACTCCGCCACCCACCCCTCCTACCCTATCCCATCCTTTGTTTTATCCTCTCATTCTTTTGAGGCCACAGACCACAAAACGTGCACAACAAAGGAATGCTCTCGGGTTGTTTTTACCGGGGGGCGGGGGTAGCTAAGAGACAGAGTGTGGATAGCACGTAGTGGATAATACCCAGTGTGCTTTCGCCAGCAGATGTAAAACAAAGCAGCTATGGTGTAATCTCTGGATCTGGCTGCGTGACGGCCAGGGGTGTGACCGGCAAGGAGCAGCCGCAGCCCAGCATGTCACAGAGTGTTCCTCGTTAGATATTTTTCCAGCTTTTAACTGTCAGTGTGGAATCTTTCTTATGGCCATTTACAGCCACCCTCAGACCTTTGGTAGGTGCAGCAGCGGTTTATATCACTGAACTTTAAATCATCACAAGGTGGGCCTGTCCGCTGCGATCTTTGACATCCGTCACTGTCCTGCCCTTGACTTCAGTCCCACGCTGATGATGCATTGTGCTGTTTCTTTTAGTTTTGTTGTTTTGTCTGAAATGTGATTTTTATTTATGCATAAGATATGGGTCTCCACACATTAGTAAGCCTAAAGAGCAGTGTATTATGGGATGACTGCCTCTCGTCCATCCCGTGTCTGTTTTGGCATCTACCACAGCACAGTGTGCCAGCCCAGGCCATTAGATCATGACTGAATAAATATCTTGGGCGGAACTGATCACAGTGACGTCAGATCTGAAGCTAAATGATCTGTATCTACTTCTGGCTCTAAAATAACCCAGCCATGAAACCTGCCCTTACTGCCTGAGGCCCTTGGACCCC
Organism: Gnathonemus echidnorhynchus; assembly: GCA_026776725.1. NCBI lineage: Eukaryota > Metazoa > Chordata > Actinopteri > Osteoglossiformes > Mormyridae > Gnathonemus > Gnathonemus echidnorhynchus. Next base: position 21,949,640 of record JAODJU010000108.1, read on the forward strand.
TCTTCGTTCTTGGCTGGGGGTTCGGCGGGGGGGGTAGCTAGATCTACCTTACACAGGCATTGTCGACCTGAATGTCAGGCATTGATTCTTTGCTTGGCCTTTACCAATCACTGTCTCTGCATAACGCCAGACCGCATTCACTTGTTAAGTGAATTATGAAACATTTCACACATCTGGAATCAGGGTTTGAGTCTCCGCCCCCGGCTCTGTGTATGTGGAGTTTGCATGTTCTCACGGTGTCGATGTGAGGTTTCTTCTCAGTTCTCTGGTTTCACTCCTACAGCCCGAAAATATGCTGATGTTAACTGTAGTTGCCAGATTGCATAAATTGTGTGTGTGCCCTCTGATGGGTTGGTGCCTCACCCTGAGTTATCCCCTGCCTTGTGCCCATAGTTGCTGGGATAGAATCCAGACCTACACAACTCTACATAGGATAAGCGGGCATAGAGAATGGATAAATGTATGAAATAAATACAAATGTAATTTTGTAAATATGAACCTTTCAACAAAGAAAGGACAGTCTTATTTTAAGAATGAACAAACATAAGATCTTTTTCTCTGTTAGCTTTTGTTTGTTGTTTCCTCTGCTGGCTTGAGAAGGCTGGGCTCCCCCCCCTTTCAGTCTGGTTTCTCCGAAGGTTTCTTCCCTGCCGCTGTCACCTCTGGCTTGCTAACTGGGGGCTTTGGGTAGAGATAATGTAAAGCGCTTTGAGACAATGCAATGTTGTGAAAGTGCACTATACAAATAAAATTTAATTGATACTGAATTGGTTTGAAGATGCTTTCATAAAAATGTGCTATTTTCCTCCCGCATCCCCAATTCTGGTTCTGAAATTCCATGCCAAAGCCTGGTGTGACGTTTGTGTTGTTAACATTCGCAAAAACAGGCAGATTCAATCTGTTTTGAATTGCAGCCCCCCTTTTTGAACTACATGAAACCATTTTGTGTTGCTTATCTTCAAAGTACGTAATCCATTTCATCCTCTAACAACTCACACTTTGTCTAATTAATTTTAATGAAAGGGCTTGTTTTGTGTGTACAAAAAAAGCTGTAGTTGAAATTTGTTTTGTCTATAAAAGGGTATATCTCCTGTGAAATATGAACTTGAGATGCTGCTGTGACATAGTCAGGTCAGTCTCTTCAGACATTTCCATTCAGGTGCTTTCAAATGAGTTGTTGTGTCCCCACTACAGCGATCTGTAACTAGGAGAAACTCACAAAGGTGGAAAATTCAGGTTCAGAAAGTACAAATCCAGATCAAGATTTTGTTTCAACGAACCAGCTGAGTATACAGAGTCACATTCACAGAGTACTCAACTGGTTGGTTGAAAGATCTTGATCTGTATTTGTACTTTCTGGACCTGAACTGTCCACCTCTGGAAACTCGCATGCATATGCGTAATCGCACGTTGTAAGTTTGGACCTGAAGAGGCTATTATCTGTGCATGGTGATGTTTATAAATCGTAAGTGGGAAATCCGGATTCCCAAGCGAAAAACGCATGGGACGCATTTGTCGCTATGCCTCGGTAATCTCTGCAAGCAGATTTTCCCTTCCCCTAACATTTCCAGGATGGGCGTGTGTGACGGTGGCATCCACAGCATGATATATGTACATATAAACCCCCGGCTGCTGTTATTTGCCATTTGTCTCATTATCGACCCATACATAAGTACTGAGGAATCACATTGCGAAAGGCTTGGGGGAAAACAATCCACGGGAAATAAGACCATCCTTGTAACCATTAAGATGTAAGCGGAAGGAGCAGCTGTGCATTTTTCCCAAGTTAGCGTAATTGTCTGCTATAAGCCTCGTTGAGATCAGCATGACATGGATTGGGTCCACATACGCCCCCCCCCCCCCCCCCGAGGCGTGACAGGATGGGCCCTTCAGATGTGCTGTGGAGTTCAGTTCCCAGTTTGTCACATCCAACTCTGCTCTTCACACACATCCCCCCGCAATCAACCACTTGGAGACACAACTCGAAGGTTATGTTTTCATGTCCCTATTTTCTAAAACTGGGCATCTGGGAGCTGCCCCAGGACTAATTTTGGAAGGGGGGCTTGAGAAATGTTCTTGTCGAAATTTTCTATAAAGTGAATCATAAAAGAGGGGAAGTAAAACTGAGGGTGGTGCCTAAATATATTTCTCACCTGTCTTTTGTTCCAAGTAATCTTCGGTATTAAAATTAGTGGCTGGCCTGCACATTATCGCTTCACTGGAGATGATGCAAACTATAGATACACTTTTCATCCAGTTAATGTTTTTAATATGTTATTTTCGAAACAAAAAAGTGAATCCATTGCTGATATTTAGGCTGATATTTATGCTTCTAGCGAATTTGACAGAAATTTACTTGAAGATAAAACATGATTCCTTTGCGAGAGATTTTTACACAGAGCCTCTTTTTTTAGCCATGAAGTTAGAAACTCCAGACTTGGTTACTATCGTAGTCTTGTGTGTTACCTCAGATATGTGTCTCGGAAAGACCAGACAGCATGCAAGTCTTCCATTGTTTTCTCCTGCAAGGGCAATAATGATGTTTAGTCTTACAGGAAGTATGTTTTTGCATTAGCTCAGATAGTGTTGGAAGTTCTCACAGAATAACACTTGTCTGTGTCCAGCGGCATCTTTAAATCCATAGCAGCTTAGAAGGTACAAAAGACGGGACACATTGTGCACAGTAAATATAATGCAAGCAAAGTTTGCAAGTTTAAAAAGTAGACAGTACTAATTAGATTAACTTGTATATGAAATTATTTGTCTATTTATAAAATAATGATTATTGTTATTAATGTCCCCCTTCTCCTATTATTATTATTATTATTATTATTCCAGATAATTGTTGTGACTCCAAACAACAAACATCATGAATATGCTCTCCATAAACCCAGGGGGTTGGACAAATGGAGAGGTTTTTAGGTAAACAGTGTAAACAGTGCTACATAAATTGTCAGATTGTGGGCCTGGGGGGCCTATTGCCTCAGACCCCCCCTCAAGTCAAGCCAGATGGAAGTTTGTGTGTGTCACAGTAGAGCTGGGCTTCTGGATAATTATATCACAGGAAGTGACATACAGCGGCAGCTGTGGATTCTTTCAGCGACCTCCTTACGGTTGTGAAAATCCCTCCTTTGAGGAGGCGGCGGATGCACCAGCTCTGGTGCCGAGGCTGGAAGTCAGGGAAAGGCGGGATGGGAAAAGAGTGAAGGTTTGCGCTGACGTCAGGCTGAACGGGAGCCCGGCTGCTGGAGGAAAGCTGGCTGGTGAATAAAATACATAGTGACCACAACCACTTGCGGGTTCCCTCCATTTCCCAAAAGATACAAACACCTGATGCACATGACTGAATGCTGTATAAATGGGTTGTAAGTGTAGTGTTAACAGTAGAAGGACATTTAGAGATGTTCTGACGTGTCACTGAACTGTCAAGGTTTCCCCATTCGGGCCAAAGTACATGCATCTACTTATTTAATATACGGGTGGTACACATTTAATCAGAATTAACAAATGAAGTATTTAATCCAATGAACCAGTTCCCGTAGTTACTTAGGTCTGTAGCTGCTTAGTAGTACTGGCAGGGGGGCTGTTGGGGGGGGGAGCTAGGACAATTCCAAGGGCCCCTGAGTGACAGGAGCCCTAAACAATTTGTAATGTAATTTTATTAGCCTGGGTTAGTGGCCTAAAATCTGTAGTGCCACCCCAGGGCTAATGGTGACCATTTGCTGTGGAATTGATCTTTGGATTTGTGCACTGTAGATGGGATTCTTCTATTACCTTGCAGGTTGTAGTTGGACTGTATGCCTTGCATGTGACAAAGAAAGCCCTTGAATCCCTGAATTTATTGGTTTGTCTCCGGCAAAGTGTTCTTGTGTTTCCACTCCTGCATCAATGCTGCTGTTGACCAGCGCAGTCTGCTTCGGCCCATTCTCTGGCCGTCTGTGTAAAACAGAAAGTTTTGCCATTGCATTTCTTGCCAGCCCTTGTGTTCATCCTCCTTCATTGTATTCGCCAAGTGCTCTTCGTGTTTGGAGTTCATTTATATATGCGGAGAGTTTTCTGTTTTGTATAAGGACGTCTCTTCTTCATAACACATTGTCCCTCCTCTATCAGCTCGTTTTAGCAGGGCTTAAATGTAGCAGTAAAACAATGGGGTTATTGTTATACAGAACTGTTGGATCTTGCATTTCAATTCGTCCTACTCAGTGATTCAGACTATAAGCTGTAATGTTGCTATACGTCTCTGCTAAGCGCAAGCGGCGTGACCATTTTCATCATTCCTTTCTGTTCTTCTCTTGTCTAGCTAAACCTTGCTGTACTGTAATGGTTTCTGTCACCATTGTTTTCTGCCATGTGTTATCACGTCCCTGCATTGTTCATAAGTAGTCCAGTGGCCATCACTGCAGTTGACTACAGCGTTTACTGCAGTCATTGTGTGGATCTGGATTCTTTAACATGATAAAAAACAGACTAAATCGAGCCTGATTTCGTTTCGCTTCACCGGTGTTGTTTGACACGCCAGTGAAAAGGGGAGAGAGACATTGAGACGTTTTCTTAACTTCCGAAGTGTTTGTACGGAGCTGTGCACTTGTTTGACATGAGGGTGAGTAAAACAGAGTCATATGTGTAGAATATGATTTAGGGAAAACACAGTGCAAGTACCTAATACAGGTAGTGTATCTATATAAATATATCACAAAATGAAGAGATTAAGTGAGGACTGATCAATCGTTTTTATTTTATTAGTTTAAGGATAGGCGGTTTGGATCGATTTATGTCTTTTAATTGCCCTTAGAGTGTGACCGTGTGTGTGTTTTGTGGTAGACTGGTTTTATGTGTCCTGCGCTATTCAAAGACATGCAATGTGCAATGGGATATTTGTTTTGTTTAAGTGTATGTGTCCTGTGATGGACTGGCATCCTGTCCAGGGTGTACCCCTGCCTCGTGCCCTGTGATGGACTGGCATCCTGTCCAGGGTGTACCCCTGCCTTGTGCCCTGGTAAAAGCTCCAAGCCCCCCCGGATTTTTCTCAGGCTTCTCAGGTTAATGATAAATCTTTTATTTGCCATTTGCACAAGTACATTGGAATGCTTCTTTTCACCTACCCCATCTTGGTCTCCATAGCTTGGGGGTCACAGCACAGGCTCAGCCAACGTTCAGCGCCCCTGGAGATGGGGGGTAAGGACCTTGGGCTCAAACCGGCAATTTTCTGATGACGGACACAGAGACTTAGCCCACTGTACCACTCACCGATAGAGGAAGATATGAATTCAGTTATCTCTTCTTTTAAGATGAACACAAGAGGATTAAGTGCACAGATCATTTTCCTGTTTCGATCTTTAAAGGCCATTAAACACTTTGCTTTTGTGAATCAGCAAATGCCACTGCAGGACAGAAAGGAATATTTCAGTTTATCTTCCCCCTGTTCCCTTTAATCTTACGAGAAGATGCGTGCTTTGAAGTCACCAGGGGCTCATTAACACTAATTAGTTTGGGTCACCAAGATCCGCCTGACGGAAGAAGTCTTCCCTCTTCCTTCTCTGTACGGCAGTGCGGGAAGTTACGCGTGTCAGAGTGCAGGCAGTAGTTATTCCACAGTGTGTCCCCGGCCCCTTCAGTCTCCTTACCTACAGTATGACACCATTGTTCTTAACACAGACCCAGAGGAAAAGGGTTACAAAGGGACTGTTTGCATTCTCAATAAAAGCTGTTTAAAATGCATCATAGTAGTGGCTTGTGTGGTGAGCGAACACACATTGTAAACAAGTATCATGTATTGTTTTGTGCGCGTAGCTGGGGAACAGCTGGGCCTGGCAGACATGATTACAGAGGTGATGGTGCCCCCGCACAACCCACGGGAGAACTAGGAGACATCTGCTTCCCCATGATTTGACAGGTTAATTATGTCAGTCAGCCAAGGATTTAATATGACATTTTTTAAAAATGGTCTTTTGCTCTCTATTGTTCCCACACTTCTTTCTTGCTTTGCAAATCTTTGCCCAGTTCAGTGATTCTTGAAATAGGATGTGTGTTAAAATAGCTATCTACTGAACCCAAAATCTCCTCTTGAAGTCTGAACGTGCTCAGTGCCACAGGCTGAGTAAACTTAATTTCCTGAAGTTGAACTGCATGTCCTGCTGCTAACAATAACTGTTTTCCTTAAGCGCGCCGCAACTTTACTTCTGTCTCTGGAACGATAACAATCATCTAATCTAAACAAAGATGCTGCACATCTATTTGAGTCACCGGGTCTCTGCTTAAGTGATTTCTCATACACTGTTTGAGGGGATCGCCATGCAACTGGACCAAGACAAGCTTCTATTGCTGGTTTCCTTTCCAGTCAGATCAGTCTGAAATGGGGAGAGCCTGGTATGTGCCACACTTTTCAACCTATTAAAAACAGAACCAAAAAAACAGGAAATAGCCCCTTTCCCTATATGTGCAGCCAACACCGTTTTGGCTTGGAGGGCTATAAATGTAGCCAGTGCAGAGGATATCCTCTCAGAGCCAGTGGTCAGGAGCTTCTGACCTGTCCTCACCACCGCATAGGCACTTCCTGTGGGGCAAAGGTCTAGACTAGCAACTGATAATGATACCGCCTCCGTGTGGCCGAGGGTCTTAAGGAAGTCTCACGTGACGGGGGAGGGGGGCTTCCCCTAAGGGTCTGGTCCCCCCAAGGTGCCTTGCTTTCTCTGATGAAGGTTGTGCGGGTGAAATTCTTTGTGACAACGGTTTTTGTTAAAAGCACTGCAGCGTTTCTGCTGGTAGCATTTCTCCGTGGCGGCTCACCACAGCAAAAAAACATCCACTTTACCATTATGGAAGACTGAGTGGGAATGAATTTTTTTTTATCCGGTGTTGTTTTTACCTGATACATTAATGGGTTTCGTATGTGAAAGGGGGTCACACACTGGGAGAGACTGACTTCCCACAGCCAGTCTGCTAAGTTCGACAGTTAGGCTGTGTGCAGTGCAGTTAGGCTGAGTCACATACACTGTTAGGCTGTGTGCAGTGTACTTAGGCTGCGTCACATACACAGTTAGGCTGTGTGCAGTACAGTTAGGCTGCGTGACATACACAGTTAGGCTGTGTTCGGTGCACTTAGGTTGAGTCACATAGACAGTTAGGCTGTTTGCAGTGTACTTAGGCTGCGTCACATACACAGTTAGGCTATGTGCAGTGCAGTTAGGCTGAGATACATACAGTTAGG
>JAODJU010000108.1:21959217-21970892 GCA_026776725.1 Gnathonemus echidnorhynchus
TTAGGCTTCTGATTGGCTAACATGGCAGTACGGTTAGAGTTATAATGCCACCTGTTGTTTTGGCATGCTCTTGACAGTGCATTTTAGCGGTTTCATGTGGACGGAAATATTTTAGAAGACAATGTTCGTGTGGATGGGGATTTTTTTCAAAACGGAGGAGGAAAAACACCATTTTAAAAAATACCCGTGTACATGTGGACAAGGCATTAGACACAAACAGACAACCGGGTTAACGAGGGAGCAGGTGTGGCACATAAGACAATTAACCAACAACAAGGGTGCAGGGAAAACAGGCAACAGGTGGGGTAGCTTACAATAATGAACACAGGATTAGGAACTCATCATGCCCAATCTTATCCGCAAGGGGCCGGTGTGTATGCAGGTTTTTGGGATAACCTATGGGTCAGCTGTTCAAACCCAGGTGTGAGGACTCTTCAGCCAATCAGTCCTCTAATTAGTAATCTAATTAAGGAGTTGCAGCGAAAACCCGCATACACACCGGCCCTTTGCGGATAAGATTGGACACCCCTGCTCTACAAAGACTGAAACTAAGAAACATTAATCACACACTGGGAATACCATTCAGAGAAAATAAACATGGAATTTACGAACATATTAAAACAAGGAACAAGCGCACAAGGGATAAATAAATAACTAATAAGAAACATCAAATAAAACAGAAAACCAATAATTAAACAAAACAGTTAAGGCTTGTTCCTGGGCGCCTCAAACCCATGACCAGAGGGTTCTCAGCCTAAGGCTCTTCTTCAGCCTGTTTAGCTATGCAGCGGTCCAGGTAGAAAGGAGAAACAGACCAGGGGTGAGAAACAGGGAGGAGAAAGACAGGATGACTAGCGACGCCTGCTGGCCAAAACAGGGAAAAGACACAAAAGGCAGGGTTGCACCTCGCCCGACCCATACTGGAAAATGGCGCTTTTCCATTGCTAAGTATGCAAGCCGTACCTGAGCTGTAACTGCACTGACATGGCCTAGCAAGGCCGAAAGTGTGACCAAACTGAGCTGGTTGTGTCGCCACCATTTGATTGATCGAAATGCTCGGGGATACCGGTGTTCTGTGCATGCATTATCTAAAGAAAAAAATCATATATTCTATATATTAGTCATTACTAGTAGTACTGCACGACTTGAAAACCTCCTACTTAGAGTACTATAGAATAGCTGAATGGAATTAATTCGTAATGCAAATTTACGCAATGCTGCACAGTGCTACACAAAATTAAGTGCTACACAAAATTAAACTAGATCTGCGTAAAGGATTTAGCTGTTTAATGAGTTTCCAAGCCTGTGGCAATATAAGATTTCAAAACAGGATATGAGGTGGGTTCAGTGTTCTGTGTGGTTTGTGTTTATGGTGTGGATCGTTAATACGATCCGATTCCATAAAGAGAGATCTGTGAACAGACAAAGGTTACGATGTTCCATGTCTAGATATTTCGACTTTATGAAGGGTATTCCATTTCCATTCTGTTTTTCACTTTCAGTACATTATTCAAAAAATTGCATGACATGTTTATTATGCATGACACTTTATTATAAAACAGGCTTTGTGTTAATGATTTAGCCCAGTTGTAGGCTAATGTAAGTGTTCTAAGCATGTTTAAGGTAGGCTATGCTATGCTATGATGTTTATTTGTAGATGTACTATATTAAAATGCATTTTCGCCTTATGATATTTCCACCTTATGATAGGTTTACTGGATCATAACCCCATCGTAACCCGGGGAGTGTCTGTACTTGCATAACACGGTAATTCAAACAAACGTGCTAGTAGAGATTAGCACACAGTAAAAAATAATAACTGCCCATACTAAATTATGATGTACTCCGTCTGACCAGTAAATAAGCGTCTCTTCGGTTTTATGTCACCATCGCACTCAAAACCCAGCAAGACCTTTACTGAGACGGCCTTCTGCAGTGGAAAACCAAAGCGGATGGAACTGTGCTGTAACTAATCTGTCTTTGCAGTGCGGCTCGGGTACAGGTCAGGTCCTGTATGCCAGTGGAAAAGTGCCATTTGTTTATAGCTTGGAGTCCCTGGTTGCATTGGGCTACTTGTCCTCTTGCTGATGGTGACCCCATCCCTCTCTTACAACATCAAACCTGTTTTAAGAATCAGTGATATGGAGGTGGAGGAATGCTGTATGTATCTAACATACAGTCTAGATATGTGCTGTATTTATTGTACATCGTTCTGGGCCAGTATTCATTTTCCTTAAATCTCCTTTGTGAAGGGCTGGTCAGAATTAAACAAGCAATTTGTAATTCATTTATTGCCATAGCATTTGAAATCAGTATAAATATGCCATGACCTTGTAGAACACCAAGAATCTTCCCACGAGTAGAACAGAATCTGACAGATGCTAAAAGGGGAGATTGTGTTTACATTATGTATGGTCAGAACACTGGGTTTTAACCCTTTTTGCTAAGCTTTGACTACAGCCCACATTCACCAAATAAGGCCTGAAACAGCAGATGTTTTTGCTAAAGTACCAAAACAGTCAACAACCTGTGCTTTTTTATGAATGAACTGTTGTAAAGCTCATTGAATCAATGGTCACATCATAACACAGCATCATGGGTATATACAGTATAATGAGTTATGACACTTGATTGTTTTTCATACTGTAATCATCTCATTCATAAAAATGGACTGTCATGCATGCATGTTTACTAGGCATCACTATGAGGGACTTGATTAGGACAGAAAAACCAGTCATAAGAAGCATAGGGTTACCCTAGAAGGTAGCATGTCACTGAGGCTGCCTGGTGTGCAAGTTTGAGTCAGATTCAACTTTAGGGGCAAACACTCCTCCCATAAGTCTCTGTTTGAAAGAGAAGAGTCTCTCAGCTGTTCAGCTCGTCATCTTTAGACCCCAGATGGAAAATAGCATTCCGCTAGCAGCTAGTGTGTTACTGAAGCTGCGTGGTGCCGCAAGTTGGCGCCGGAGTGCTCTGTTATGAAAGAAGCAGGGTCACATCAGTTTTAGGGGCAAACAGTCCTGCCATAAGTCTCTGTTTGAAAGAGAAGATTCTCTCAGCTGTTCTGCTCGCCATCTTTAGATGCAGATGGAAAATAGCAGGGCTCTACACTAAAAGATGCCAAATCCAAGAATAAGTCCCCCCCCCACTGATCTCCCACCACAAAAGCAGGAGAAAGGAGGCTCAGAATCGGCAGGCTGGCAGTGAGGCTGCAGGCTGTTTCCTACGGCCTTGCTCTGTCCCGCCGTTCTGTGTTGTGGGTGGATCGGGTTTGAAGGTCGAGCTGAAAGAGTCGAGGCTCCCAAAGCTGAAGCAGCCACACCGATCAATTGGCCCTTTGTTCCCACCACAGGGCCCCGTGTGTTCCGAGGGCTTCCGGACAAAGCCTCCACAGTTTCATGCGCATGCCTTGATGGTAAAATAAGTTTGTGAATTTAGGGCCTGGAATGTGATTTTTCCAGCCACGCCCACTCTCGCACCCCTACGCAAGCTTATACCCATCCCCTTTTCGGCTCCCTAAAGCTTGATGGGGAGGGGGTCTTCTCCTGTGGAAACAGTGACCGCTTTCCTGAAGAATTCACCAGGGGTGCAACAAAGAAATCTCATTAGTGGAGAAAAGGCGGGGAACCGTGTAATCACTGGTGCCCGCTGGGTCGGACATGAACCCGACGATAGCCATGAAGAGTGAATGGGGCATGCGGAACCATCATGGGGAACTCAAGAGACTGATTAGATTAACACCGGGGTAGATGATGCCCCTTTGATGTGGCTCTTTTCATGTCCCTGGTGCTGGGTTCACTGCCGAAGACTCACTGCTGCCTGAATCAAACAGTTGAGATGTCGCATTCCATGCCTTTTTCATCTCAGTCCCTAACAGTATTGAAACTGATTATTACTTGGGGAAGGAGTTGGCCTTCATTTTTCTCTGCAACAAACAAGGCTTCTCCTTAGCAGCAGTGTAAGGTCCCTCAGAGGATCCAGGCTCCGTCGTGTCAGTGTGCCGTGTAGTTTTGGCACCATGATACACTCTAACCGATGCTGGCAGTCAAACAGATACAGTACATGCCCTTATTCCACAAGGCGAGGGATAGTTTCTGGTTCGGCTTGGCTCATTACAGATATTTCCAGTAAGGATAAGGAAATAATTATGTGCCTGAAAAGCTACTTGTTCCTACAGGAAATTTCCAACTTGCCCTGCTGTTTCGTAAGGTGGGTTTGCCCATGTTTGTCAGTTGTCTGTAAGGAAAGTTATGGTAGCACAAGCTCACTTGAAATGTGACCATGTGATGTCATAGCCGTGCAGGGGACAGCAGAAGAAGCTAGCATATCAGTCTGTCCTCCTATGCAACCCAGCATGGGCTGGCAAGCAAGGAGTATGGGGTCGACTGGGCCCTTGAATCCAGGTGCTACACAAAATTAAACTACATCTGTGTAAAGGATTTAGCTATTTAAAGAGTTTCCAAACCTGTGGCAATATAAGATTTCAAAACAGGATATGAGGTGGGTTCAGTGTTCTGTGTGGTTTGTGTTTACAGAGTGGATCGTTAATACGGTCCGATTCCATAAAGAGAGATCTGTGAACAGTTTTAATTTTAAGAGCAGATGGATCACAAACACTTTCTCTTTGGCCTGTGAGAAGTAAAACACACCGTGTACCTGGACCTTGAGGCCCCAGACTCATACATGGCGTTGGGTGTGTCTTGTCCCTGACCCCTGGACTCTGAGTTGCAGGCTACTTTGAGGATTGCTGGGACTGTTGTTCGAGGGGCTTTGCGCTTGAAAGATATCGATCTAGTCCATCCCTACTTACTAGACACACACACCAGTGGGCTCATTGGTTGCCCACCTTTACGTTTCTGTGAAAGAATGATGTACATGTGTCTTATACAGGAGATAAGCAGCAGTGTTTCATATCTTGCCCAACCCATTTCCTGTTCGGATAACTATGCCATATGAATCTATATGAATACAACATAATAACATAAATACTTAAAATCCCGTAATTGATGGAATATTTTTAACAATAATGGTAAAATCTGAAAGCCGTCCATCATTTTGACAGATTAAAACACTGAGAACAATTTGCCATAACTTTTAGTGTAATTCACACCCCTGTCCAGTTGGTGGCGAGTTTGCCTATTAATTAGGTATTGTCTAGTCTTGTCTAGTGGATCTCAGATGCTTGACCATGTTGTTTTATAGCAATGAACTTGCTAATTGGTTGACTGCTAGCACTGGCGCTAACTTGGAAGTCACATGGGTGTGCTGGGAAAAGAGCTTGAAGTAGTGGAGCAAAAACTGAGCACATGGGGTTATTTTTGCACCTTAGTTTCTTTTATAGCATTAATGAATACCTTTTTGCTGGTGTCTTCATATTTCTACATTGGAAAATTCAATCAATAACTGATATACTTTTGTCTAATATCACCAGTGCCTGCGGTGAATCTTGCCAGGGCGTATTGGTGGAATAACGCTGCATCATTTTCTCATTTTAAAATGATTGATGAATCTGGTGGACATATTTAATAATGATTATAAGCATGTTGTACAAATAAAAGCCTGTGTCCCATTTTGATTGCAATCGATACCTCCAGTAACTAACAAAACGACTTGTTCATCCTCCATTATTTGGGGTGGTGATTGTCTCGTGTGAAATTACGTGTAAAGTTTAACCTACAAGCTTTTTGCGTCCGTCATACTTATTTAACATAAAAGTTACAGTTTCTGTGGCAGATTGGGAAAGCAGCGCACGAAAGCAGCTGGGAGCCACAAAAGTTTGAGCCAGCCCAGAACTAGGTTCCTGAATTTCGGTGGGAAAGCGTCTATACTGATAACATGTATCAGCGAAAGCGATGTTCCGCTGTCACTGTGGGGAAAAAAAACATTCATCTTCTTTGTGTGGTGTTGACATGAAGAGTGACCACACGGTTGGTGTCTCTGTTCATCTTTTCTCTCTGTCCCCACATAAATGCATGAAGGCCTGTTCTGTATATTAATTATTTAAAAATGAAAATGAATGAATGAAAATGATATAAAATGTCTTATCATTAAAATATGCAAATTAAAATGACAGGTCATAATGGATTATGACAGAATTTTTATGACCCTGTCCGTCAAAATGACAGACAAGAAAATCTAAGCTATGAATTGCATCATTTTCTGACAAAACAGTCTACATACAAACTGTGGTATTGTGCTTGAAGTCTGTAATACGGCAGCTTACATATACTAGGCTGGAGACCTGCCTCACAGATGGACTCACAGATGACTATGACCATTTTACCCTTTGTTTTTGTTACTATAATATTAGCATCCCCGGGGGGGGGGGGGGGGGGGGGCAGCCAACTGACATTGAACCCCTGGAGGACTTTTCCTCCAAACTTTTTTTGGAATTTTTGGTTCTTCTTCTCCTTTGTTTTCTAGCATTCTTTCTTTCCCACTTCCCAGTTCCATGCACCATTTTTAAATATCATATCCTGTGTTACCATATTACCCCGCAGTGAAATGCCTTATATAATATGATGGAAGAATCAGGGGATTATATAGATTGTGTTTTTCCTGATATATGTAAAAGAATGATTTTCCTGTAAAAGAATGAATGTGCAGAAATTTACAAGCAAGGGTGAGAGAGGTAACGAGTTACTAGGTAACAATGACCCTAAATACCTCATGTGAAAACACGTTAGTGGGTCATAAAGATGATTTCCAAATTAAGACGTTGCTAGATGGGCTTACTCATTCTGCATTGAGAAAATACCCAGTCACAAAGACTATCTCATTGGGTTGACTTAAGCGTACTTAAGAAAAGTTAACAAGAAGAGCTGAAATCCATCTAGAAGGAAGTGTGGCTGTTTGCCTTCATTTTGTTCATGTCACCATGCAATGCCGCGCCTGCCTAACGACCCCCCCCCCCCCCATTCCAGTCTACTACCGTGCTCTGGTGAACTTCACCAACTCCTTTGTGTACGGACCAGAGCTTGAGGACATCAACTCCCCCCTCTTCAAGGAAATCACAGATGCTGTTGTGGACACAGTATGTACACCACCATCCATCAAGCAGATGCAGATGTTGGGTTGGTTCTGCCAGTTTTCACATGGCTTGTGCTGCCAGGGAATTTCACTGTTTTCCCAGTGCCTCTTGTCCCTACTGACTACATTACAGTATATTTTGCTTAAGTGTACATTATTGAGTAGTAGCATTACATCTGTCTTTTCCCTCCCCATTTATCAGATGAGTCACATATTAACATAGTAGAGTGCTGAATCATACGTGGATGTACATTTAGTTTTACTGCAAAATGAAAGAATCCAATAATAACTCAATCTTTTTTTGCTGGGCTTTTGCTGTAGTCTTTACAGGATACAAATCCATTTTTAGCTTTGACTCTTTGGTAATGACAATATTATTGCATTTACATTTAATCCATTATTAAGTATAAAATAAATTTTGCATTGACAATGATAATCACTTCAGTATTTCTTTTGCGTTGGACGAGGTTATTATTTTAGCTGGTCATTGATTCATGGTTTCATGGGAGTGTTAAATCAATGTGCTGTTTCCTTGTTCTTCTCACAGCTGGAGTCTGAATACAACAAGATACCTGGATACCAGACAGTCAACGTGATTATCATCAAGTGAGGACTTTCTTCGTAAATTTGTATATTTTGAGAGCATATTTTGAAGCACTGGTCAGTGGTTCAAAACATTAAAATACTATCCTCATTCACTGGGAATTGTCATACTGATGGAATGCTATCAAACTGCAACATAATTCGATAACATCATCGTAAAGAATGTGATGTCACCGCTAAGATGTGTATAATAAAACCTGCCACATCACGGCACCTGACAATGTTTGAGGTTCCATAAACATGCACAGCCCTGACCCTCATGGTCCTTCACTCTTCAGGAAGCTGGGGAATAACGTGTTTGTGGAACTGGACGTGGGATCGGAAGATAATATGAACACAGAGCAGATCCGCAACGTCCTGTTCTCCGTGGTTAAGGAGGGCTCCATTGCGTCCTACGTCACATCCGTGCACGGGTTCCAGTTCCGACGCCTGGGAGGTGAGAGTTGGGGGAGGGACATGTCAGTGGGTGTCTGCCAATGAAGAAACCCTCCGGACACTGCAGGTGCAAGAGTGAACAGTCAGAGCAGTATGAAAATTGCAATACAGAAGATACTACAGGACATATAATTTTTGATGACCTTTAATTCATAAGCAAAAAAATCCTCTAACGTAAATGCTGTCAATTCAGTGCAACACCACTGAAGTGCTCACCACATCATTGCTTTGTGTACAGTTTTATGAAGTCCTGCAGGTTATTTGGGCATAAACCACATTTGACTGTTAACAATAACAAAGGTGTTATTGCATATGTGGTACAGAGTTGTTTAGTGGTGAAATGTTCTGATGAATGAAACTGCAGGTGGAGATCTGGAGAGTTCTGTTGACACGCCTCTCCTGGTGTCAGTAGAGCCCATATCATTCCCAGGTTTGTGACGTCTGGAGTGCAGCTGACAGAATCGCAGATCATTCCCTGTCTGCTCTTTTGCATCCGCATGACTAATATTGGCCTTGATGTCTGCTCTTCTGAAGCTCACTTGCGGACAGATGCATTCGATAACTCCACGTAAATGTTTGTCTGGGAATGTGAAGACTTTTACTTAAACAAGTATAATGCTTAAGGTGATAGTACAGTGACTCAGTAAGTAGCACTCTGCCTTTACATGTACAGGACTATGGATTTGATTCCCACCTGCCCAGTTTATATAGGGTTTGTATTGTCTCCCAGTGTTTGTGTGGTTTTCCTCTAGGTATTCCACATGCAGAGAGGGGAATCGGTCTCCCCAAATAGCCCTTTGTGTGTGTGCCCTGTGATGGACTGTCATCCCCTCTAAAACTCTTTGCCATGTTTTGTGGATTCTTTGCGGTTGAAGCTTGGTATTCATCACTTACAAGCAAAGATGTTATATGTGTCCATTAACTGAAAGCCTGTCTAGCCACAGTGTTCAAAATTAACCATAATAAACAGATTGCTGGATTAGACATTGTTTACCTTTAGAAGGTATTTGAAGAACTTGTGGCCAGAAAGTTCTCTATCCTGAGTCAGTTTAGTCAACCTCATCTGGACCTGAAAGGCCTTTTAAATAATGCATCCCTGCAGATGAATGGTGTTGCACTTTCTACTGCTTGGCCACATGTTCGTGAAGTGAGACCTCTGTCTTTCCTCCAGTCCAAGTTGATGACAATCGACAGCCCTGCTCCGATTCCGAGTTTACCTGCCGGAATGGTGAGTGCATTCCATCAGAGTACCGCTGTGACAAGAGGTATGACTGCAGGGACAAGAGCGACGAATCTGACTGTGGTGAGTCATATGGATGTTTGATGTCTGTGGAGTAGGTGCTTCCAACCACTGGTCTGCACTAAGTACTCCACTAGGCCATGGAATGCTATATATTTTAAGCCACACCCCTTTTTATGACCTGTGACGCTTGTGCATTTTGATTGCATTGGATGTGACCGGACGTCAAAGTTAACCAACAGATGATGCTGCCTAGTGCTCTGTAAATAAGATATGCCTTAATATTGATACTATTGTTATTACAGTACTATTGTTCTGTAGCTGGTTGCTACTAAATCATTTATAAACTATGACATTCAGAATTGTTCAGTTGCATATTTATTAAGATTAAGATAAACATCGTGTTGTTGTCCAGTTGCATAGACATTAAGATTTAATATAAGCTTTATTCATCCCGGTGGGAAATTTTGTGCAGACAGCAGTGAATATGTAGAGCACAGACGAACTTACATATAATGCAACACAGAATGCAAAGATGGTACACGCAGTGCTAATGAAAAAAATGAAAAAGTATGCAGTATATAAATTGCGATATCCAAGGGAAATTGCATTTTGAATGCATCTGTTTCTGCTGTGAGATACATTTACACTGTGAGCCTGATTTTCTGCTGATAAAATCATCATCATGTGTCCCAGTCTTCCAAGGTCCACGGCCGCCTGTCCTCAAGCCCCCTGTGCTCAGGCCCTGCAGAGCAGACCAGGCCACCTGCCAGAGCGGACAGTGCATCCCTCGCGACTACCTCTGCGACGGGGAGCGGGACTGCTCCGACGGCAGCGACGAGATCTCCTGCGGTGTGTTGCCGGGACCATGGAGCACGCGAGCTCTGCTTGCCACCACAAGCTTACATGCCGTAGACATGAAGGACACTTTACACCAGGGTTCCCCAACAGGAAGACTGCCAGCTGAACCTAATGTTTATCCCGCGCAAAATGTTTACGTGCATCAGTGTAATGAGGCCTAGGCTACACTTCACGTGTAAGTCTGACAATAATGACGAAAAGAAAAGGCCACAAGAAAAACAACGTAAAGTCAACAATAAAAAGAAACTATTCAAGTCTGACTGGACTGACCAATTTAGTTTCATTTTACATGATCATGCCACTGGTAACCCAACTGCAAGTAATGTTAGCTAACAATTATACCAGCATAACATCGGGGGCAGTGGTCTTTGACTTTTTGTTCTTAATTTTTCCCCGAGGGCCAAATTCTATTGGGGGACCCAAGCTTATATGTTCACCCGAACATAACGCCATGATTGCCTCAGGCTCAAAGCATGCATTAAGGCTGGGTCACGTATGACGTCACGTGTCTCCTGCAGGCACCCCATCTCCCTGCGAACCCAATGAGTTCAAATGCCAGAACGGACACTGTGCCCTGAAGCTGTGGCGATGTGACGGGGACAACGACTGCGGGGACAACTCCGACGAGAGCTACTGCCGTGAGTCTCAGCTGCGCTGCTGGGGGCGCTGCTATCACATCAACACCCAGGACAATCTGGGCATCCAGACGTCATTTTCATTCTGCTTTTGTCATTTTGTCATTTTAGTACAGTGTAAAGTACAGTGTCACTTGGTGAAAATACAGAATTATCAAGTCATGTCAAGTGGGCTTTGTCATACCATCCATATACAGGTATACAGTAGTTCACCCATATCTGCGGGTGATGCATTCCCATATATATTTATAATATATACTGTATATTTAGTTTTTGTAATTAGTTTTTTATTCTGATTATTCTTTGTTGTATAATTTTGTACGGTGTCCTTGTGTGCTCTGAAAGGCGCCTTTAAAATAAAATGTATAATAATATAGCATGATTTTCATGTACATACATATGGTTGATTACATACAATTGATAGATTACGCACGGTTAGACCTTACCAACATTAAATACGGCAGTAATAAAGTACATTCTACATTATTGTAGAGTACTGTACTCTTTCTCTCGATTGAAAGAAACTCTGACATTTTAGCCTGATTCTCAAGAGATGATAGAGCAATAAAAAAACTTCATATATCAACGGATGGTGGAGTAATGAAAATAATGCTTTTTATATCCCTCAGAGGATGAAGGAGCAATGGAAAACATATTGTTACACATTTTACAATGAAAAGTATTATATAATGTACTTGTATGTAACCTGTACTGGTGGGCTACAAACCATGTTGCAGCCTGTACTTGCTTGATGCACAGTTTGAAACTTAGGAAGCGTTTATTTCTGGAATTTTCCTATACATATATATATATATATATATATATATATATATATACAGTGGGGGAAATAATTATTTGACCCCCTGCTGAAT
>JAODJU010000108.1:21970992-21993645 GCA_026776725.1 Gnathonemus echidnorhynchus
CAGACTTCTCATTTCTTTATTAATGGGTCAACTTAAGAATTCAGCAGGGGGTCAAATAATTATTTCCCCCACTGTATATATATATATATATATTTGGACCGCAGTACACCACAGATAACTGAAACCACGGTTACTGAAACTGTGAATACAGGCCTTCCACTGTACAGTGGCATGAACTAGTGCTCCCCCAGGACCACACTGCAAAGTACAACAGCAGTGAGGTGGGGCTGGACACCAGGGTTATACAGACAGTGCGACATATAATATGGAAACAAGAAGACTTAAGCAACATAATGGTGATGATTAAGTAAGATGACTGAAAATGAACAATTAATGAATAAATAACAATAAGTTAAAGTTGGGGAGAGTAACCTTTGGAACGGGAGGGAGGTGAGGTGGGCAGCAGGGAAGTTAATGTCCGTAAGCCTCGGGGAAGAAGCTGTTGCTGAACTTGGCAGAACTGACAGATGAGAGTAAATGTTTAACATGTACAGTGTGGGAGTTTGCATTAAACCTTGGGGTCCTTCTGCTCATGCAGCTGTGAAGAGCCCTGGGGACACCTGCGCCCCAGAGCAGTTTGTGTGTGTCAGGGATCGCACATGCATCCCGGCCAGCTACCAGTGCGACGAGGAGCCTGACTGCCCCGACCGCTCCGACGAGAGCGGCTGCAGTAAGCGCATCGGACCTCGGCGCTCGACCCCCGACCCCAGCAATCGCGCCGGTATGCTGACCGCTATGTGTGCTGCTCCCCAGCTCCGCCGACGATCACCAGCCCCCCCGAGGAGTCCGTCATGGCCGTGCGAGGGGAGACCGTCACCTTCACCTGCAAGGCCGTCGGGGTGCCGACTCCCATCATCACCTGGAGGCTCAACTGGGGCCACATTCCCAACAGCAGCAGGTTTGTCCGGCCAATGGTTGGGCTTCCATCTAGAAGTAGTAAGGGCTGCTCCTGAGTGCACTGCTGCTGTACATCTGGGCAAGAACTCAAACTCCCCCACTAGAAATCCAGCAGGAAGAACTAGGAATGTAGATCAGCCATTTTTCCCAAATAATTTCATGCGCTAATCTTTTATAAATAAGTTAAAATGTAAACTTGGGTTGGCCAATTTAAACAAGCACAATCCAAACAAGGCCACTTGTCAGATAACTTGACTTGTTGCTAACCACACAAATCCTTCCATTGTTCCATCGCAAATGCTTTAATATACTAATGTTAAAACTGCATGAAACATCTTTGAATAACAGCATAGTGAAGTTTCAGAGATGATAAAGAGAACATTAATCACCAAGTAATGAACGCATTTAACTAGGGATTTGCTAATGCCATTTTATTTATCGACATTCATTTGATGTTACTAAATGATCAGCTGATTAATGTTACTAAATAATCAACTGACATCCATTAAACCCATAAAAGCGAGATCTGATAATATGCTCATATTTAAGACATTGTTCTGTGGGTAATTTACACATATTATGGTGCTACTTAATAAAAGAGCCTTTTCTCTATTCTTGATGTAAACATTAGCATGTGAGTGATATTTGTAATTTAATATTTGCTCGGTTCTGAGTAGTCAGTGGCCCTCCAGTCAATTTTGACGTGATGCCTGGTGGCTGTATGCTCAGGATCAGCATGACCAGTGTGAACGGGCACGGCACCCTAACCATCCAGGACGTGAAGGACGGCGATCAGGGGGCGTACACCTGCGAGGCCATCAATGCCAAGGGAATGGTGTTTGGCATCCCCGATGGGGTCCTGACCCTCAAACCAGCCACCGGTAGGTCACATAACCACTACAGAACAGTATTCAGCTGAATTAATATCATAATATTCTTCAACTGTGAAGTACAACAAAGTATGACACATGTACCACAGCCTTTGATGATAATTTAGTAAAACAGGAACGAATATCTAATAGAAAGGAATGATGCATAAAGAAAACAGATGCTTTGCGTCAAGGGAAAATATCTGCAGTATGTTGGGCCAAAACAAACAAATAAATGCATCAAGCACAAGGTCCACGGTGCTTATGTGGTTTCTCACAAGCCCCGGTTCATGCGTAGGAAAAAGAAACATCTCTAGTAATCTCGAATCCAAGGACAAAGCTGTAAATAAGGGCTATAATGTTCAAAGCTCCATGTTTGTGATTCATTGTCTTGCCCATCATTTAGTGTTGATGGGCGCGCAGAACCTTATTACTGGGTGCACGATTTGCATTCTGAGACACAAACATCGGTCTTATGACATACTGCTACTGAAAATGGTCGCACAATGCATCGAGAAATGACAGGTGTGCTGACCAGGAAAATTGTTCAGAACTACTGACCTTCTCATGTGCATACTGTATCACAACGTGATTCTTTGTTTAAAATCCAAAAACTGCGTGTGTACAAATGAATGTGTTTTTGGAATGAAATCTGATTGATAACCCTTAATAATAACTCTACAGAACTCTGTCCTTGTCTGAATTCTGGATTCTTCTTTACTCTTCGTATTGTAGCAGGCCAGTGTGACAGCGGCAACTTCGCTGTGGGCGACGGCTCCGCCTGCATCCCCTGCTTCTGCTTCGGCATCACCAGAAGCTGCCAGAGCACCGGACGATACCGCAACCAGATCAGGCTTCGCTTCACAGAGGAGGACAACTTCAAGGGTACGGGGCTGTGACGAGACGAAACTCCTAATTATGATGGGAGATTTTAAGTCAAATGACCCTCGAACGAACTTCCAAAGGCCATTGCAGCTTTCAGTCTGAGGGCATAAAGCACTTCTTCCCCACAACAGGTGTTAACGTCTCGTTCCCGTCCCGGCCGGCTTCACCTCCTCTCTCCTCCACCCAACTTCTGATTAATACCGAAGAGGAGGAGTTCCAGCTGGTGGATCTATCCCGACGCTTCCTCAGCCTGGAGTCCTTCTGGACGTTACCGTCCCAGTTTCTAGGCAACAAGGTGGACAACGTGTCCCCGCGAAGGGGACAGGGGCTGGCTGCTCAGATAAAATGCTCCTAGGGCAGGAGTGACTATAGGATTTTTTTAGGGTGTGGGACATAAGAGGGGCCATAATTCATATAGAGGGGCCAACTTTATCATTAGCCAATGATGTGCTTTGAATCAGTGAGTAACGGGGCGGGGGCACTCCAGGGGCCAATCAGCTTTCAGCAAGCCCGAGTCCCTGTGGTCTCGGCCCTATATATACCACTGTGATAGAGGATCTTTGAGTCTGAGTCCAAGGTTATTGCCTTATTTACTTGAGTACAATGAGCTGCTAACCTGCAGACTGTCAGTTGCTAGAATCAACACAGAATAAAAACAGGAGACAATGAGCCAAAGAACAAATAGTGAATGCAGTACAGCTGTTAAAGCTCAGTTTTATATGTTGTGCTGTCCATTACCTGAAGAGTGAAGGCAGCAATTGCCTGTGTTAAGGTGGACTCCTATGGCGGATCCCTGAACTACAAGGTGCGTTTCACCCTGGCTCGAGGGGAGACAGAACCTGTGCAAAAACCAGACGTGGTGCTGGTGGGTAATGGCCAGAAGCTGATCTATCGCCGGACCAGTCCCTCAACTCCTAGGATCACCAACGAGAGAGAGATTAAGTTCACAGAGGTGAGCTTTGAAAGCTTTTTTTCTCTGTAGAAAATAACCAAAAAGACCCCCTTTCCTTGACAGGAACACTTCTGGCAATGAAAGTCAATTTCTTTAAGCTTTGCTCGGCTCTCTTGTTTTGGGAGTATTAATTGATGGCAGTACGTTTGCTTTGTTGGAGAGAATGTCCTACCGGATGAATTTTTTGTGCTACAAATAGGTGTTTTAAGGTGTGCGAGCTTCATTTCTAACAGTCGATTATGTGACATCTTAGGAAAACTGGCAGCATGCGTCAGGACGACTGGTCACTCGCGAGGACCTGATGATGACGCTGGTTAACCTTGAGAGCATCAGTATTCGCACCACCTATGACAACCGCATGGTGAGCGTGGCCCTCAGTGACATTGTCATGGACACCACCACCGTGGAATTCAGCGGCCAGGGCCCCGCCAATGACGTGGAGCAGTGCAAGTGAGTCTCTTTTCTGTCACATGGGGAAACTACGTGTAACCACATTGGCCACTAGAATAGAATAGAATACAAACTTAATTGCAGCCAAGTCTGGTGGAAATTGGTGTTGGTTGAGTGACAATAGTACAGAGTTGGAAGCGTTAGAATGACTTGAACTTGATAATGTCCGTGAATAATGTCCAGTTTCAGGCCTGCCTACATTCATCAGAAGGTTTTGTACTAAGAGCTATGAAGCCTTTTTCATTCAAACTGAAATTGGCTAGGATTTACTTGCTATTTCCTTTACTGGTTAAGCTATGCTGTGGAGTATTATGTAACAGCTCTTTGGTTTTTTGACTGTCAGTGGTTAGGAAAACAATAAAACAAACTGTTGCATTTCGAGCAGCCCTGTTGGTGGATTTTGCATATTCTAAGAGCATGGCATCCCTGAGACTTGTGTTTGCTTGCCTACAGGTGTCCCCCAGGCTATTCAGGCCTGTCCTGTGAGTCGTGTGCCTCTGGTTTTGAGCGGGTGTCTGGCGGTTCCTACCTCGGTACCTGTGCTGGCTGCAACTGCAATGGACACGCCAGCGCCTGCGACCGTATCAGCGGACACTGTTTGGTGAGGCCACTCTCAGAACACAGAGTCAGATTTGCAGACATTTTTTAAGGTGAGGGGCATAAGAGGGGTCGTCATTCTTACAGAGGGGCCAATCTTATCATTAGCCAATGACATGTTTTAAATCGCTGAGTGAAAGGGGAGGGGCACTTCAGGGGCCAATCAATTCTCAGCAGGAGCTTGTGCCTCTGTGACCCCGCCCCTGGATGTGCCCCTGCTTGCAGGTCATGACCCCTTTCACGTATTCTGCTGCATATAATGCCTTTAGCATTTATCTCAGTTTATACTTCTTGGCGAGACTGAAACTGAGATTGCCGACTTGGACTTCCTCAGAGCTGCCAGCACAACACTGAGGGGCCACAGTGTAATAAATGTCGACCGGGCTACTTTGGCGACCCGACCCGTGGGCGCCCGGACGACTGCAAGCCCTGTCCCTGCCCGTACATCGAGACCTCCCGTCGGTAAGACCCCACGAGCCCAACACACACGGTCAGAGTGACATAGACCAAAAGTCTGAAAGCCCAGACACCAGATAGAATCAACAAAAAACAGTCTTTGAATGTTTTTTAATGTTGTGCTGTTTAATGCTATGTTATTTGATGTTTTAAATGTTATTTTCTTGCATTAAGTTCGTCTAATACCTCATATCGCATGTGCATGTGTACATTTACAATAATGTTGACTTTGCCTGACTCTTCAAGCTAAAATGTGACCCATGATTGTGGCAGACAGTCTGCTCATGTAATTGTTTATTTCTCAGGTTCTCGGATACCTGTTTCCTGGATTCCGACTCCCAGGCAACATGCGACGCCTGCAGGCCAGGATACACGGGCCGACGTTGTGAAAAGTAAGGAAGTCGGAGTGCAAATGGCTGCCGCAGGCTGCCTCCTTACTCATGAGTCGTATCACACCCTTATGCAGGGAGGCAGTGTGTGGCCATGATGGGAAGGTCGCTGGTTTGAATGCCAGAACTGGCAGGCCGATGCCGCCATTGGGTCCCTGACCAAGGCCCTTAAGCCCCAGTTGTTCCAGGGTGTGTTGCAAGCTGGCTGACCCTGTGCAGTGAGACCCAAGTTGCTCTCACTTGTATGTGTGTCTCATGGAGAGCAAGACGGGGTAGGCGAAAAGGCAATATCCCCCATGGGGATCAGTAAATGTCTGTATTCATAATTTATTCATAATAACAGGATGCTGGCGGTGTGAGCTGGGGTTTTGTATTATTGATCTGATTGATTTATGTGCTGTTTTCTCTGCGTTTCTCAGGTGTGCACCCGGATATCACGGTAACCCACTTCAGCCCAACGGCAAGTGTGTTCCCCAAAGTGAGTGCGTTTCTTCCTTTACTGGTCTTACTACGGGTCGCACTGAGGCCAAGTTCCTATGGCTGCATGGAAAGCACACGCAGTGGCTCCCTGGCCAGAGCCCACTAAGTACATTCTAGGGTTAACAGCTAAAACTGCGGTCCAATGCACTCGCATGTGAAAGTATGTGAATTATCTCTCTACCACAAGTCAGCCCTTAACCCTGCCCTGTTTCCCAACATGGTTAGCTCACGGCCAGTGCGACAACAGAGGGACTATATCCTCAAGCAGCAGACCGTGCAGATGCAAGGTAATTGCGGCAGCTCAAGTGATGCACACATAATGGTTTTAATATCTACTCTTATGTGATACATTGTTCACACAGCCTAGGGAAAGCTCACCAAGTCCTTAGCTCTTATAAGTGCACTGTAAAGCAGGAACTAAAAAAAGCAGAGCTCTGACTCAGAGCACTGATGAATAATTACATGTCTTGTGCTTTTTGCACCCTAAAGCAGTATTTGCTTAAATGCAGAGGAGGCATAAATCATAGATTGAAATCATTCTGTATATAAATGAGTCAGTAAGTCACTGTCTCCAGACAGTCAGGGGATATTGTCCTCCGCTGCAGCTATGGGGAGTGCCCCGTATGTAAGGGAGCCCTGTTGTTGTGAAGTTAAGTGTGACTCTGCCCTGCAGCCCAACGTGGCGGGTGCACTGTGCGACGAATGTAGGAGCGGCTCCTTCCACTTGACTGAGGACAACCCAGACGGCTGCTTGCAGTGCTTCTGCATGGGCGTGACCAAGCAGTGCACCAGTTCCACATGGAGCAGGGACCAGGTCAGTCTTGAACTCAGCAGAGCACCAACCTGACACATTCATGACGGGTCGCATCTGTGATGTCACTGGGTGGTCTGCCTGGATTAGACCACATGAAGCACACTGCGGTGGTTCACACATAGGCTGGTTTGCACCAACACTGATTAAATTAATCCTGGTTTAGACTTAATCTAGGGTTAGTAAAGCAAGGTTTAAACTGGTGTTTCATTAATCAGAGACGAGTTGCTTTTCTTCATTTTAATCCTGGATTTGTTAAACTGGTTTAAACTACAATTAAAATAGGATTAGTTTAGGTGCAGTGTCCACCATGATGGATTCCGACAAAACGTAAACAAATTCACAATGCATCCTAGGTTAACTGAATATGGCCATAACTGTCTTGTTAAGTTTTAAAAAATAAAAGCCGCTACTTTTACTACACTTTTTCTTGAGTTATGCTTACCTTAAATTTTCACTCAGCTTGGACATTAATCGAGCAGTAGTCCCTTCAATTACAAAAAATTCCCATTTTCACCACCGGAGTTAGTAACCAAAATACGCATGGGAGAAGGGAGTCAGGTTAAACTTCATACATTATTTCATATGAATCATGAGAACAGTGGAGGACAATAAAGTTGTTTTCATTAGTTCTTTGTTAGTTGTTGGGGGGATCGATCGCAATCAAAACAAGACACAGATTGTTATTTATATTTTACTAATATGGCCCGCGCCATATTCACGATTCTTATTAAATCTGGCCAGCAGATCGATCTTTCGTTTTTCACATAATAAAAAAGGGTGCAACCTTATCCTGCTAATACTGTAAGTGTTGGCAAGTTTAACTGGGTGCACCGGCAATATTAGATAAAAGTATATTGGTTAGTGATCTGATTTTCCAATGCAGAAATATGGAAACACAAGCAAAAAAATATTAATTGATCCATTAAATGTAATTGGGGTGCAAAAATAATTCCGTCTGTTTAAAATCTCTTTTTCTGCATTTCCGCATAACTTCCATGTAAGCCTCTGTGCTTGTGGTCAACCAATCAGCTAGCTATGGTAGTGTGAAAGGACATATTTCTGCAGACTGTGAACTCCCTGTCAACCACCTGAAATTGCAGAGTTCCTCTCACTTCCATGCATGATAGCTGGTCCAACCTTCACACTGAGGTACATGACTAAGTCTTTTATAAGGTTCTACCACTGGGAAAGCTCACTATTGCTCTTTAAAAAAAAATCAGTAGGGTTTAACCTGTCTCGAGTTTTCCTACATGGGACTCTTTCCTCCAATCCCATCCAGCAAAGAAATGTAGCTATATTCAATAAAACTGAAACAGACCTAACATAAACCTCCTCAAGGGGTGGTTTAAATATGACTGCTAATCCAGCTTTATATTTGATTTAAATTCACTGTGCAACAGACTTGAATTTAATCTAGGTTTAAGTGGAAATTAAACTAAAATTGACAAAGGTTTAGATTTAACCAAGATTAATTTAAACTAGGTTTAAAGTTTGGTTCAACAGGATTAGTACATAATTCTTAATTTAATCCAGTTTAAAAGTTAAACCATGTTGGTGCAACCCAGCCATAAAGCATCATCTTATAAGGATCTAGAACAAATCATGTTAAGATAGACGTTCTCGTATCCAAGTGTTAAGCTGATGCCTGGACTTGTTGCACGCCTGAGCTATTCTGTTCTAGGGAGTAGCAGGTGGAGTGCATTAGTCATCATAGTGAATTAGTCATCGTGTCTGCAGACACATCCTTTCCTTGCTTAGACATGTTCATCAGACTGTAGTCTGGCCATTGTTTTATATAGCCTGTTATACGAAGGTGTTGTAAGAATTATAGGTGATATCAGAAGATCCCAGACTTTGAATTGGCCCTGTTCAAATGTGCAGATATCACTCAGTGGGGAAGCAGCTGTGCCAGATTCCATGTGAGTAAGAGGCATTCTGTTGGGGTGTCAGGTGCGGGGGGGCGTGAACGGGCAGCTCTTCAGCCTGGCCAATGCGGCTCACACACGCACCATCAGCGACGGCATCGCCCAGCGCGGCGGCTCCGAGCTCATCTTCCGCTTCTCCACACACGTCCCCCACGACGTCTTATTTTGGGTCCTTCCTGAGAGCTTTCGGGGAGATAAGGTAAGTATGTAGATCTTACCTCCGCCCCTCCTGCTGGCTCGTGCTGTCCACTCTCTGCTCGTGTCGACCTTACTATAGAAGGCCATTACAGATTGCTTGTTTCCAAGGCCGTAGCTGGAAATTCTGGGCCCCCGACAAAATGTCCCCCCCCCCACTAGGGTCGCCACTTGCGATCTGAATAAATACAGGTTCCCAGCAGTAGATGGAATTTGCCGGTAGGGGGGGTTGCCCAGGGTGGAATTTGCAGAGCGGAGGTATAATGTTTCATGAATGTACCCATGCTCCCCCCAGAGCCCCTACTTCTCACAATGCAGTTTCCGAAAGATATTTAGTTAGTGACTAAAATATCCCAATATGATGTCAGAGTTCGGTGATTAATGCATTATTACAGGATGTGAAACGATAGCTATGATTGAGTCAACTGAACAGCTTGTATTAAGATTTTGTACAAAACAAAAAACATTAAGCAGATCTGAGCACATCTTCCTGCTTGGGCCCCTTTCCTCTCATAATTATCTACTATTTAACGTCCCGTTTTAGTCAGTTTTCGCTCTTAGACCATCTGTGCGGTGGATGAGTTTGCCGGGGTCCTTGCCAGGTCACGGCCTACGGCGGAGAGCTACGCTACACCGTGAGCTACGTACCGCGCCAGCACTCGGCACCGATCGAGGGCCAGCCAGATGTGGTCCTCCAAGGCAATGGCATCACGCTGGAGCACTACTCCAGCAGCAAACCCACCCCCCACATCGCCACAGTCATCACCGTGCCCTTCAGAGAGGTGCGTGCGTGCATCATGTTCTTCTGGACAATTTGCTAATCTTTCTCCGCTTATTATTTTGTAATTATTTTGATTGATAGACTTATTTTCTACCATCTACTTCATCTTCTCTGCTCAATAAAAGTAACACTTATTGAAGTGTCATTGCACACGTCCCGTTTTCTCATCTTCCATGCAGTCGGCATGGAAACGGTCTGACAGGCAGCCCTGCACACGCGAGCACCTGCTGATGGCCCTTGCTGACATCACAGTCTTCATGATCCGGGCCACCTATGCGAGCAGCATGACGGAGACTGGGTATGTGCCCGGGACAGACTGCAGGGGGCCTGAGGCAGATTGAAAGTCCCAAGACTAGGCTGCTGACATTATGTGAAAGGCTGACATTTTTCTCTGCAGACACATGAATTCTGCTCATTTATATCTTATATATCCGTCTTATTCAGTCCCTAAATGTCCACACCGGCCCATTTGAGTTCTTGCTAGTGCTCCTTCATTTATCTATTTTTGGTTTTCCCTGTAGTATTGCAGATATTTGGATGGACATTGCAGTCCCCCACTCCACAGGAAATGAGCGTGCCCTAGAAGTGGAGGAGTGTGCCTGCCCTCAGGGTTACAGAGGTCCTTCATGCCAGGTAAATTTCATCCCCAGATCAAACAAGATTATAGAAATGTATTGAAATGTTAGTGAAATAGGCTTCGCTCAGCCTTTGTGTTACATTTACAGATTAAAGATGATTCTTTACAGATTTTTTTGTTGCAATACAGTGTTTCTCAACCCAGTCCTCAGGGATCCACAGACGGTCCATGTTTTTGCTCCCTTCCAGACAGTCCGCATTTTTGCTCCCTCTCAACTCCCTCCTGGGGAACCCTAGACAGCTCCTACCGTAAGCTGACAGGGAGCAAAAACATGGACTGTCTGCAGGTCCCCGGGGGACCGGATTGGGAAAGACTGCAGTAATAGGATAATGTTTGTGACGGATTCGCCTTTTGCCACCCCTGCAGGAGTGCGATGTCGGGTACATCCGCACGGGCTCAGGACTGTACCTTGGGACCTGTGAGAGGTGCAATTGCCACGGGTATGCTACTACCTGTGATCCTGACACTGGGAACTGCCTGGTAGGTTGCGTTGCTGCTTTCCGCTGTCAGCTATAAACGTGGTGAATCTGAACTCATTTCTCTATATGAGTTATGTACTTTATTACACTTTACATGCCATTCTAATGGCTGCTTTGTTTCCCTTTTTCCATTTCCTTTGGTTTCCATCCTTCTGTCTCTCAGCAATGCCAGCATAACACAGCTGGGCCACACTGTGATCGCTGTCGGCCTGGGTACTATGGCAACCCCAGGAGTGGCAGCCCAGCAGCCTGCCAGCCGTGCCCTTGCCCTGGCACCTCCCCAGACATCCAGTAAGTATTCTTTCAAACTATGCCAGCCCAGTGCATTGGTCACGCGCCCGGTCAGTCCATGGCAGTGTTTCCCAATCCAGTCCTCGGGGACCCCCAGACAGTCCACATTTTTGCTTCCTCCCAGCTCCCAGCACACCTGTACCAGGTATTCAGTATTCTTGGTTGCTTGTTTTGTTTCGGTGTGCTGGTAGCCGGGAGGGAGCAAAAATGTGGACGGTCTAGGGGTCCCCAAGCACTAGGTTGAGAAGCACTGGTGTATGATTATAACAGTTAGTGACTTTACTTAAGGTTAATTTCTTTAGACTACAATGGACATTTGGAGTTTAGACCATGATGCTGGCCATATTGTTCAAGGGATGTGTCCATATTGGTCGACGTCACCTGGAGCCCGTCCCAGGCAGCACAGGGCACAAAGCTGGGCTACACCCTGGACGGAATGCCAGCCCATCACATGGCACTTATACTCACATACGAGAGGCAGTTTAAAGACTCCAGCTAGTTTAATTACATGTCTTTGGACTATGGGAGGAAACAGGAGTTCCAAAAAGACAGCCACACAACACAAAAGCATGCAAGTGCTCGAAACCCTCAAACTGAGCAGAGGTTTCAAACCCCAGATGCTAGAGATGGTGCCAACTGAGCCGCAGTGCCACCCCGATCTATGTGGTTACTGCCTTAAATTCCTATTCAGAGAGGCTGTTTGTGAACCTCTTAATGTTATTATGAAAGCATATTACACTGGCTGCTGTTGAAAACTGTAATGAGAAAATCTGTATAAAAACCCCAAAAGATGGTCAGTCTTTTCCATAGCAGTTACACTTATTGTACGGGTAAGCCTGCCTAACTAACCCTAACCCGAATCCTAACCCTAACCCTAACTACAGCTAGTGAAGAGCTTGTGTTGTGTCAGACTCCAGTATAAGACCATGTAATGGTCAATCCTTAATGCCTCAGGTTAAAAAAAATCCCTTTTTGCAGATTCTCTCGGACTTGTTTCTTGGACTCTGACGGCCAGCCTACTTGTGACGGTTGTCCGCCAGGCTTCACGGGCCGGCGCTGTGAGAGGTGAGACCCCTACTTCACCCCCTTACACTTTTTCTGGGTACACAAAAGGTCTGAGGAGTCAAAGCCAAGGGGGGTCAAAGCCAAGGGGGGTGTGGTTTTCCTTCCTTTCCTTTGTGAATCGTCGGGTGGAGAGTCTTTTGACGGGTGTGCCCTCTGTGTCTCTCACCATCTCCATAGTCACTGAGACAAAGAAGCAAGCCACAGTCAGTGCCATCCAGTCCACATGTCACATACATATTTTATGGGGTTCAGCGTGGACTCTGATATTGTTCCTAACAATTTCTTACACCCCACTGGTGTGTTTTTATGATGAATTGTGGGCATTATTACGTGCTTTAAAGCACTGAAGTGGTGATTCTTGTATTTTTTTGTTGCTGGGGGAAGCTGGTCTGAACTGGTGCACCTTTTAATTAATAGGTAATAATGCTGTATTTTTCAAGTTCATATTAATTTCATCTATCCACAGAGTCTTATTTATTATCTATTAAAGGCATTTTTACTTAGGAGCAGAAGCACATTCGTTTTTCCTTATCCGTTGAAGTAGCCGTTTCCTGTGCATGATGAAAAATCGAAACAATAAAATCTCAAAGTGACAGGAAAGTATAAAGATCTCAAGGGAAAATATACCAAGAATGCTGCACTGGTACACATAGGCATGTGTGTAGCTTCTGTTCTGCTGCTGGTTAATGTTTGAAACATCTTCTGAAGTGGTGATATGTCACCCATGAATCTGGTGATGTGGCTTCATATGGCTTCTGACCGCATGTCTTTGTGGCACAGCTCTTGTATGGACAGTGCTATTTCCCACACTGCTTTCAGCAAAGGACATATTCTACCATTTGCAGCAGAAATCTTTGCTTCTGGTTAAGCACCAGTGTTTGCTAGAAGGCTTTTATAACTGGCAGTTTGCTTTAATAACCCTGTATTTCTTATTTGTAGAATTCAAGCAGCCTTCCGTATTTATGCTAATGCTAACGGTTTTATAGTTTATGTGGGTTCCGTTGCTTCAGATACATGTTGCGTTTTGGCTGCTTGGTGAAATAGTAAATATGGAGGATGTGGCAAGCAAACAAACGTGGGGAAACGGTGAAATTTTCTGCATCACCATCTGGGAATGTTGGTACATTGAACCTATTCTGTCACTATCCTGGACTCTCAATGAAGGTCCGAAATCACTGATACCAGCCAGGACCCATTTCTGCATGGTCGCTGGTGGAGTCTCCTGCCGATCTGATGCAGTCGACCAGTGCTGACTTCAGTAATAAGGAGAACAACATGCTTCCACCTACAGCATGAAAAGAAGCTTTTCACCATAGGGCCTGCTAATGTTGACCATTCCAGAGTTCTGTCCCACAGTTTGCTGTCCTATTACCCCCCAATGCCGAGGCAGCCAAGGAGGCTGATATCTCACATAGCTCCCCAAGTCCCTCCCCCTAATAATACATTCTCAGAGGCCAATTACCTCAGCGTCCCCTTCTTGTCGAGGTTGTATATGAACCATTTAAACCTCAGTCTCAACACACTGTAGAGAAACAGCTTGGACATCAAAGAGGTCCTAAGGAGCATGATGACCCAGCAAGTCAACCTCAACTCCCAGCTGGAGAAGCCGGTTGATAAGCTGTCCAATAGTCAAAAGCAGGACAGGATCGCTCAACTAGAGAAGAGACACAGCAACATAAAAGCCAAGATAAATCAGCTGGAGGAAATGCTTGAGACCCTTTTTGATGGCTTTGCTGCACTGGTGCAGCATGAGTCCATATAAAGACAGCTGCCCTGCAATGTGGTTGACTGGAATGTTGAATGTGGTCTGTTACAAATATGCTTATACACTATAGCCAAAAGAATGTGAACACCAGCTTGTCCAACATCTCATTCCAAAACCAAGGGTATTAATATGAAGTTTGTTTGCCCTTTTTTGCTGTAATAGCCTCTCGTCTTCTGAGAAGGCTTTCCATTAGATGTTGAAACATTGCTAGTGGGATTAGCTACCATTCAGTTTTGGTATTGAGGTTGGGTCCCTTTTTGTGAGTTTGTGTGGCCTAACGATGTCATAACTAAACTTGCTCTCAGATGTTCTGACTTTCAGTCACCTCACTAAAGGTTGACCTAAGATGACGTCCTATCATGGTGGCATGTGGAACAGTCACTCTGCTGCTGTTTGTTGCAGGAGATTGTGTGACTTTGTGCTCAATTAGACACCTGTGTAAACAATGAGTGTGGCTTCATTAAGCAATTACTTGGATTGCTAGGAATGTCCAAATACTATTGGCCATATAGTGTAATTTAAGGTGATATTTGAAAAATGTTATTAAGCTAAAGCTATTAATACATTTATACATTTTTCTGCACGTTTTTCAAAACATTGCTGTTTTTCCTGTATAGTAGATTGCCCATAAATATCCATACATCACAACAAAGCTAATAGCATTCATGCTATTAGAAGTGTTATTTTCCAATTTTTACCTCCATACTGTGAAGTGTGTTAAGTATGGGTGTCTTACTAGAGGCTCAATGGAATTTAAGGGCAGTCAAAGGTCTGGTGTGTCTTGAAAACAGCTCTGTTCTGTGAAACGCAACAGATGCTTGTTCAGTCTGCCTATGTCAAAAATTCAAAAACATCTCTGCATAATTTTAATACTCATGATTATTATTTCAAGACGTTCTTGATATAGAACCCATCATACTCTTTGATATTGTAGATGGGTTTTCTAGCCTCCAGTGGAAGTAACTTGATGTTATCCCAGGCCAGTATAACCAATCATGGGTCAGTATTCTTTACTACTGGTACCAGCGCTTTTGACTTGCTTTCGAGCTTAAAGCCTCTAATGAAGACCCATGTGAGCTGTACCTTGGATGGTCAGCTTGACCACTGGAGGAGCATCCAGCATTTCAGGTAAGACCCAAGGAGCAGATCTTGGGTGTAGTGCTGGTGGCTTTTGCTGGGTCAAGCTTTGGGATGAGATGTTGGTGCTTGCAGTGGTACCACTTGTTATGTAGTCTCTGTCATTTGGGGAAATTGAGGAGTGGCCTTCTCAGGAGTCGATAACCCCGAGCTTGGCATCTCATCAAGCTTTCTATCGGAAAAGACTGTCCTTTTACCCTCCTGGTCCGGATTACCTAAGGCAAGCATCTGTGATGGGACTGCATATGGGGCATGTCAGTTTCTGAAGCATCACACGAAAAGGTGGTTCAGTCCCATAACTGATCAGACCTTTTTGGAGAGATGGTTTCAACATATGATAGATGTTGAGTGGCTGCTTTATGCCATCTCCAGGCAGCTTCTTGCTTTCTTTGTTTGTGTCCATGGGGCTATAACCCATGCTTTTGCAAAGGGAAAATGCAAATATCTTTACCCATATGTATGATTTTATGTTTGTTTATGTATATACCTGCTGATTGTCCTAATACTCCAGTATGTGCACCTAATGTTGGGCACAATTTGGGACAATGAAACATTTCTTTCCTGCTTTCACAGATTTTAAGTAAAAAACACTGTTTCCATACATGCCAACAATGGGCTGAGCTCTGCTTTTGCCCAAAAACACTGATGTGGGTCATCAATTTTCACTTTGCTGGTTCTATGCCATGTATGTAAACGATGTGTTACATAAAGATATTCACATTTATATTGTATAATTAACCTTAGATTTCCAGAGAGCTCAGTTTCAAAGACGTATTGAATATGTTAAAGCAAA
Organism: Gnathonemus echidnorhynchus; assembly: GCA_026776725.1. Classification (NCBI taxonomy): domain Eukaryota; kingdom Metazoa; phylum Chordata; class Actinopteri; order Osteoglossiformes; family Mormyridae; genus Gnathonemus; species Gnathonemus echidnorhynchus. The sequence goes on from JAODJU010000108.1 coordinate 21,986,850, forward strand.
TGTGTTCACTGTCATCTTATTTCAGCCTTTCATTCTTGAAAATACACCCCATTCTGTGGTGGCATGTTGTGGTTGTTTAATGGGCTTACAGTATGGTTTGGGGTTTTATTTCCTGTCAAATCTGGGGGCTCTTTTAACCGCACTGTTGTTATTGCTGTAATTGAGACCATATGACAGGCTATGTAACAGAAAGACCGTGATTCATGCCTTAATACACCATTCCAAAGGCTTATTTGTAGCTGTGATGTACAAAATAGATGTTTTGTTTGTCTAATGATAATATGCAGCCAGTTTCTAATCAAAAACAGAAGATGGGTAGTACTCGTTGATTGTAATTATAAATATTTTCGCCTGTCGATTCTGAGTCATAGACATTCTTATGGGGTTTATAATCTTAACCTGGATGTATTTTTCTAAGAAAGTGTTTTTTTTTTTCTTTTTGCATTTTTCAGGTGTGCAGCTGGATACAGTGGCAACCCAGAGCTTGGGCGAGCATGTGTCACTCGTAATGATCTCAATGGTATATGTCACAGTCACTGGCTCTTCTTTTGAAATGTATGCAGAAGTAACACCATATATCTGCAGATGAGCCTATAAATGTCACCTTTGTTTTACATTTAAAAAAGTAAATTAAATAAATACATATCAAAGGTAAACATAGAAATATTACCTTTACTTCTGATTTGGCAAATGTCATTTCTTATTTTGAATTACAAAGACAGAAAATGAAAGGTTCTCGGGGTCATTAGAAATCATCTGCAAGAGTACTGACCTCTGTTTTATTTACTGTTAGGTTACCCTGGTCAAAATATGTCCTTTACGAGTTAAGGAAAAGTTTCCTTGATGAGCTAATATGTTTCAAAAGATGTTTCAACTAATTTTGCCGAATAAATTGATCAAAGCTGACACAAAGACATTTTATTGTTTAGTTACTTTTTGAATTGCCCAGGAACAGAAAGGAACTTATTCTACAGTAGGAAAAGTTAAGTTTGCAGTAGCTTCAAAAGTAAGTCCAGCTTGGCTTTGAGTTAAACATAGGGTTTACAGTACCGTCTATTTTGTAGCTGCGTTAAGTTGATTGTACCTTATGAGTGATGAAAATCTCAGTGCAGTAGGCTGTTGTTAAATATACACATTTTTTGTTTTTGAAGGAAACTGCTACAGTTGTGATCAGAGAGGAAGTGACGGATGTGACAGCAATGGAGTTTGTCGCTGCAAGGTATGATGGTGGAACTGCTCAATTCTAAATCACATCGATATCCTATAAACAGAGCATCAGAGTAACGGGTTTAAGTTCACAGCATCATATATATAATAATATTTGTTGACAATCCATACTGGTAACATTGTAATTATGTTATTGCTTTGATGGTATTAATTTGGTAGACGATGGGGTTCTGTACACTCCTGAAGATATAGAAGATGTAAATCTGATTATCCAGTGGAGTCTAACGCCACAAATTCCTCTCTACTCTATATTTTTGTATGTGTCTAATAGGAGAGCAAGTTTGAATATGTGAGGATTGAAATTTCATTGCACTGCTTGTCCAAAGACAACCAAGACATTTTCTAATAACTCTCTATGTGCCCTTGTTCCAGGCATATGTGGAGGGTCCCTTATGTGGCCAGTGCAAACCGGGCCATTTCCACCTGAGCCCTGCCCACAAGGATGGCTGCCTCTCCTGCTTCTGCATGGGCGTCACCCAGCAGTGCTCAAGCTCCAGCTACTACAGGGACTTGGTAAGGGCCATCTGCCATTGGTCTCGACCCATTTCCACATAGGACAAGTTTTCCAGATGCAGATCATTGTGCTGGGCGGCATACCGGTCATCCGCTGTCCCGGGTTTAATCTCCCACAGGGTATGAATATTTCATATACCGCTATACTGTAGCTGAAATAACAGCTGTAACACTTAAGTAGTCAGCAAACTATACAATACTGTTCCCTGCTAGAAGTGCTATGGATCGCTGTGCTGAGTACTGAGAGGGGACCCCTGTTAACTGCACGTACCCTTCTTACTCACTGTTAGTACGTTATAACAATAATTCTCCATATCGAAGTCATGTTTGCATTTGAAGGTGGCACAAATTCCACTCCATATCAGTCTGCCTAAAAATCTGAATTACATGTAATATAATCGGTCTGCAATTAAATGCATACTGGTAAGGAAAATTCCTAATATTATCAATTTATCATGATGATAATTATTAAACGATTAAGTGAACCTGTTGTTACCAAACTAAATATTCATTCATAAACATATTTTATTGATGTCAACGCTTGCTGCTGATAAAGGTAAACTTGGGCAAAACAATATACCATGAAACCACTGGAATCTTAAAAAAATACCATGATACAAATTGTTGGTCATATCGCCCAGCACTAGCAGATCAACATCTTATGTCATGTTACCCATCAACTGACCCCAAAGATGAACTTCTCTTCAGTTCCTTGCTGGGAAATTGGCTTCCAGTCTGCTGCAGTTTACTTTCGGGGGCCTGTCTGTAAGTGTTCTCCTGTGGCCCCCAGGTGTCCTCGTCTTTTGCCCCCGGCCACTTCCAGGGCTTTGCCCTGGTGAATCGCCAGCGCACTAATCGCATCGCCACGGGTTTCACGGTGGAGGTGTCCACTCAGGGCACTCAGCTCTCCTTCAGCAGATTTGGAAACCTTGCCCAAGAAGCCCACTATTGGCAGCTCCCGGAGGCCTACCGCGGAGACAAGGTAGTGTGCACTGGTCATGTGACTCGCCATGTGGGGCGCTCACGTGGCTCACTTTCTCAACGCTTTCACATGAACTTTTCCTCTAAACTTCAAAGCCTTTTTTCTCCTCTGCAAGCTTGCAAGTCTGTCCTTTAACAGATTCCCTCATAATCAGAATGGGTTCATTTTTGTGAATTTTAATAATTGTAGTATTTCATTTAGAGGCACTTTTAATATTCTGTGGTAGCTGTGTGCTAGGTTTATTACTGTGCTTCTAGTAGAGATTATACCAAATTAATTCAGCATTATCAGAAGTGTGTTCGTGTGATAATGAACGAAATATTTGTCTTTCCCTTGTCAAACTTTAGAGTGAAGCTTTCTATGCTCGTATGAGACGGGCACACAAGGTAAAGCAGAATGATGTTATATAGTTGCAGTGATACAGATGAAATAAACCAGATGTTTGGTCACTGTTATCGCAGATTGTTGCCTGATACAGTACTTTTGGCTAGTCGAAATACGGTGTTTCGATACAATCCACTAGCTTTTGTCCACTAACACCGATATGCATGCTAGTGATTTATGCTAACTAAATTTTAGCAATTTAGGTTAAGGTTGAGCCACAATAAAATGGAGTGCATGGCTAAATATGTTTTAGGCTTTTGAAAAATACTTCATGTTTTAAAAGTGCTGGATTGGTCTGTGCAATGCAATTTTGAATTTCTGTCTCGTATCCTTTATACTGACATCAAATCTGTTCTATTTGCATAAAAGTGTGGTCTGCATTGTTTGTTGTAACCACATGGTATATAGTATGGTATAGAAAGCATGGTATAGTATGGTATAGAATGCCAGCACATTATTCAGTTAAGGCAAGAAATCCAGTTACTTAAATTTAAATAAAACTGTTCAGTTACTAGATAAGAAAAAGATACTGCTGTACCTAAGTACACCTGCACTTCCATTACATTTATTTAAGTGATTCTGTTCTAATATACTGAGACAAACAAACTTTATAGTACTTAGAAGTTAGCAATAAACTAGTTGAAGACAATGTACTGAAATATATCTTCCAACTGTTCAACTAGTACAGGGTTATGGGGCTTCTGGAGCCTGTCCCTGGCCACAGAAAGCACAGGTCTAGACAAGCCATTATCTGCATTATCTAATAATTTAATAAGCAAATAAACATACTCCTATATGTTAGTAGAAATAAGTGGTGCACTTCATTCACTTTGGACAGGATGCCAGTGAATGTTACCTCTGTTTTTATATATAAAACTGAACACAGAAAATCAACTCATCACAGCTTTAACAGTAGTAAAGGTTGTATACAACTTAAGCTTCCTCTGTTCTTGTCAGTATTGATTCGTACTACTCAGGAAAGAGAAATTCAGCAAACGTCATACACTTTTTTCCAAAAAAAGTGATACTGTGAATACAAATATCGATGGACATTTACTAAACAACAGTAGTGCATTAATTGATTATTGAGGAGTCATTTTCAGATAGGGCAGTCATTTGGCAGATTATAAGAAAATAGATACAATTTGAAGAGTTGATTCCTAATGTGTGTGAAAACAGCAGCCTTTTGCGATTGTTTGGATTCCCCCCCCCCCCCCCACTCAGGGGATGCCATGTGACCATGCACGTTGTAGACATGGCTGAACGCAGTGTCAGTCCTGTTAACTACCACGGACACACTTTCATCCACCTCGCTTTGTTCATGTAACTAGAAAGACTCCCTGTGGACAGAGGAGCAAATGCGGAAAGATGCCTCCATATGGAAGCTCATGGACTCCATGATGAAAGGTTCTGGCAGGTTGAGGCGGGCCGTCGAGGTATCCAGCAGCATGAGTGCATCCCATTTGCCTTCTGTCGTCATTGGACACACTGCAGCACTTGCAAGGATAAGTGTGTGGATCCCCTACCATAGTGCATGGTCGTGCTTTTAGCAGTGCTTTGATCCATAGTATTCATTGAGCAAGCTTTTGCTAAGAAAAGTTGAGTAGCTAACATGGATATGTCATCATCTGGTGTCAATAACTACCGGTATGGTTGTGTGCAATGAAACGGTTCTAGACATCTGTGACCCAAATATGGGTTATTCTCAGTGTTCATTAGTTCAGAAATATCATTATTTTCGGTTTCATTTAACCTCTACAGTCTACACGAGGGGTGGCCAATCTTATCCGCAAAGGGCCGGTGTGTATGCGGGTTTTTGGGATAACCTGTAGGTCAGCTGTTCAAACCCAGGTGTGAGGACTCTTCAGCCAATCAGTCCTCTAATTAGTAATCTAATAATTAGGGAGTTGCAGCGAAAACCCACATACACACTGGCCCTTTGTGGATAAGATTGGCCACCCCTGGTCTACACCATAATCCTGTAGACAGTGACTAATAGACTGACCTGATAAACTGCCTTTGCAAACAGTCTTTAACATTGGTTTGCAATTGTTATATGCAGATGTTGTTTTCCATTGGGTACTGGCCCAATACAACAATACTATTGGGAAAGAGCATTGATTGATTGCTCATTGTGATTGTACCTTGATGTCCATGCCAATGACTCTGTCTACGCAGAATGCAACGATGCTACTGCATGTATAGTATTAATCAAAGCATGTGGTTTGAATGGTGAAAATGTGGTTTGATCAGAAACTCATTTGGTGTGATTGTAAACCATGAAGTATACCTGCATGTTAGATCTTTTCAGTAATGCAAGATATTGTCTTGAGTAGTGTAGTTGTGGGCTTGTGTTGTAATTTTTTTACCAAGGTTATTTAGGTGCTTCTAATTTTTAAAGTTGGTAAAAACTTCTCTATGGTCTGATTTTGTTCCCACCATATTTTGGCATGATATAAACGTCTTTGACGCAGCATAGTGAGACTTTAAAGGTAGTTCTGTCTGGGGGGCCCCCTGCTCACTCTGTTTCATCCACCCTGCTCCCCAGCAGTCACCCAATGATATCCAGCAGCTGGACGAGGAGATATGGGCGTTAATTTCCAACTTCTCACGTAAACCAACCAGTCATCGCCCTTTCTCACTTCCTGCATCCCCTGCTTCCCTCAAACCATGGAACTCCCCATTACCTTCTGCTCAACATGCCCCCACACCTCTGCATCAGCCTTCTGGCCTCCTGGCCTCCACCTCCAGCCGGGCCCGTGGACCTCATTCCACGCCCCCCGGCTATTCCTCTAAGCTCTCAGATGCACAGGTATTTTAATTGATCCAGCCCGTACTACTCATGTATACGCAGTTTTGTGGATTCTCTGAGGAGCTGTTGTTGTCTCACCTCACTGGTTCTGTTGTCGTTGGGGGGGCATCGACAGGCTCTGCCTCAGACTCGCCGAGACATGAATGTGGTAGGTTCACATATGACCGGGCCTGGCTTTAACACTCGCTTGGTCTTGGAGGCTTTGTGAAACCCCACCTTACAGTTTATCTGTTTGATTGTGAAGTTAATCTGTGTGTGAGTGTGCAAAGAGATAACTAGACTGCAGCAGTTAGACTATAGCATCATGAAAAACCATTTGCACATTTCAGTCATTTTTTTTTCTATTGATTATGAGTTCTTCAGCCAAAATCAGTTTAAAATAAAAGGGAACTTTAGCAAAAGGTAACACAGTTGAGATATTTGTTGACATTTATCTATGGTATTTACGTAACAACAACAAACCTTGTTGTATGTATGTATGTATGTATCTATGAAAGAATGTGTGTGTGTGTGTGTGTGTGTGTGTGTGTGTGTGCGTGTGGATTATGTTTATATTATATTGTGCAGACCAAATGTACCCCACAATGTGACAGAAGCCTTTTATTTTGATGTGGTGGGGGCCGCTTCTCAGGTCCCCAAAAAGATCTGTAAATGCAATCAAAAAACTAAAAATTTAAAAAGTGTCATATTTTGTTTGGTTACTTATGATTAAGGTTAGAGCTGGGTAGCAGTTAAGGTCGTCATGTTGTGATTGGGGTTTTCCCCATAGAAATGAATGGAGAGTCTCTACAAAGATATTATTGTGTGTGTGTGTGCGCGAGCGGGTTTACCTATCCTTATGGGGACACAATGTCCCCATAACGTGATAAATATCCGTT
>JAODJU010000108.1:22001844-22016678 GCA_026776725.1 Gnathonemus echidnorhynchus
TATGTTATTTATCTGAAGTGTGGTTCTTTTATCAAATGTACAAACTATGCTTTTAGATTAAAAACAGGATAGTAGCCATTAAGTTAATCATTGTTTGCTTGTGTTTTACATGTACACTTTCAATTTAGAATGACGTCATGATTTTGATTGGGCGAAAGTGTTCAATGACAAATGCAATAAACCTTACTGTGAGTCAACATGTGCTAGTTGAAGAAGCAATGTGCTCCATGTTGAATGTTGTTAACATAGCTTTCATTCTACCTAAAATGTACTTTAGGTTGTTTCCTATACATTTACACACAAGTTCTTTCCAGTGTTACATTCCACAACACACTATGGAATAAACATGAGCTACTGAGAGAACTCATATCAGAAAAGTGTCAGCTGCTTGTTTAAATATGTACTAATCTGCATGCTGGTTTCATCTGCTATCATTTCATTGTGAAGTCTTTGTGTTCTAAGCTCCAGCTGTGGGTATGTGTTATAATGCCTTCCTTCTACAGGTGAAAAATGTACTTTATAAATCTGCATAATTATAAAAATGCTGTTATTGCAGGAGTTCATGCAAAACATGTGATATTTATTGTTCTGCCAGTAATTTTTATGGCAAAATATTACATAAAAAATTGTTGTACTACACAAATAATGAAAAAGGAAAATAATATGTATTATTAAAATTATTATTAGGAAATTGTGAATAAGTACAGGAATTAAAAATTGACCTTTAGTAACTGAAGAAATGAAGCTGTGAATGTGAAATGGGTGGGTTTGCCATGCACTGTGAATTATCAGTCAGGAAACCAAGTTGATATCATAAATTGGGTGCCAGAATTATAACCAACAGCATGTAGGTTAATCGAGTTTATGTTGACAGTGCATGATGATTCCTCTGTTGTCCTTATTGCATAATTTCTGTTGTAACTAAATATTACTGAAGGACTACAACACTCAGCAGTTATACATCTTCTGTACATGCAGTTCAGATTGTTTAATTTGGCTGCTTTTGGTGATGATATTTTGTGATACTAATCCAGAGCAGTGTGGCCTCTGGATGCACAGAAGTGTAAACAAAATGATCTGGCAAGTCAACTTCAAACATGCTTCTGAGGACATTGTGGCAAACACAAGGAATTTGTTTTTCAAATATTAATAATGTGCCTGGCATCTCAAACCAATATAACCTATTACTCACCACAAAATCAAAACGAAATTAAATGATCCTGCTCATTTTTTACTGATGTTCCCAGAGATGACAGCAGAAACAGCCAATTAGAGACCCTACAGGGTGTAAATGCAAAGGCACTACTTGTTTGTCCATCATTGAAAGCAATGCTCTCAGAATTCTCAGGGGCACTGTAATTACAATTCTTTTTCATAACTTTATTTTCCTGTTTGTTTGTGATTGCAAATAACAGCAGCTAATATAAGCCGCTGTAAGTTGGTACATTACAGATAAAACTTGAGTGAGACTCTGAATCTATGCCTTTGGTTCACGTAAATGATACATTTCCCAGATAGCAAAGAAGTGTAATTCAGTGTCAAGTACTGTCAAAAAGTTAGATGACTATGATTTTGTAAAAGTCTGGACATATCTGCTTTGAATGCATTTGTCTCTATGTTATTTGTGTGATATACCTTATAGTAAAAAGAATGAAGTAATACAGTTCATATATTGCAACGACCAAGAGAAGTATACAAAATTTGAAAATTTTCTCTAATTTTGGACTCTTCACAATAGCCCCCTTTTGCTTCAATGAGGGCATTGCCGTTGGCATTCTTATAACCATCTTCCATATGTAGCCACCTGGAATGCTTGGCAAACAGTCCGGAAGAAGATTAAACAAGTTCTGGCCACAAGTTGGGTTCCTTGTTCTTACTCTTTGATCCAACTCATCCCAAACCAGCTCTGTAGGTTTAGGTGGGGGAGATTGTGGGGGCCAGGTCACCTGTCACAGCCCTCCATCTCATCCCTTGTTTACACGATAATACGTAATACATAACCTCGAGATGTGCTTAGGGTCATTATCTTGTTGAGAAACAATTGATTTTCAGTAGGTGTGCCCAGACTTTTGACTGGTACTCTATGTATAGGTGCGCTGTAGCACCTGGAGTCTAGATGATGGGAATATCAGACTTAGCAAGGTGAAAAGCAGGAACCACTAAAAACCAGCAGTTGATTATCCATGAGTGCCAAGTCCAATCTGACCAGTCCAAAATTCCGTCAGTCAGAAGATGCCAGTGCCACTTGTGTTCCACGGAGGGCCGTCCCTCTGACCGCTGTCCGAATCTCACCTGCCAGTCTTTGCCTGTCCCTCATTCACAGAACCCTCTCAGACTCAGATGTTTTACACGGCCTATGAAATGTTTGAAGGACATAGATCGCGTAAGTCTCCATGACGCTCTCTCTGCCCCGCCTCCCCAGAGGGCTTCCTGTTTTACGCATGCACTTCATTCCTTCATCTTTTTTTTTAAGTTCACCTCCTTTGCAGAGCTGAGCATGGGATTTTGGGGCCCTTAATGTTCACGTACAGGTTGTGAGCAATGTCCAGTCAAGCAAAAGGGAAAGAGATCAGACCAAGTTAATTATTAAGAGTTAATTTTATATTACTGTAAAATAGTTATTTACAATTGGATTTTGCTTACTGAGTGTACACAGCCAAAAACACAAATGCCAAGATGTGTGTGTTATTCACATAATGAGATCTAAAACAGTCTAAAATAGTGGTTCCCAAACTGTGGTACCCGCTGTACCAGTGGTACATGGAGTGCCACCAAGTGGCATGGGAGAAGACTGTGGGCATTTAGAACTGTGATTTAAGTTCATTCACCCATGTGGCACTTGACTGCTTTGGTTTGATCCAAAGTGGTACTTGGTCTGTAAAATTTGAGAGCCACTGGTCTAAAAAAATTTGATTGTTATTTCATACATTTAGTTGTTCTGAAGCATATAATAGCAAAATTCTAGAAGTTGAATAGGCCCAGACTGTACGTGAGCATTGCTAAGCCCACACTGGCCTAGTTGCCTCATACCGTAGAGCCATCGGAGCGGGAAAGTTGCATGCTCATCCACATGGGATGCTCCTCTCTGTGCAGTTGACTGAACTCACTGGAAAGTCCGTTGACACAAATGAGTTGGGAACCTCTCACTCATTCCAGTTTCACACCGACTGGTATTTACTCACGACTGTGAAGTTTCTCATTTACATTCACCATCGAAAGAGCGCAGGCACGATTTCTCTGTGTCACGGGTGTCACGGATGTCAATCACACAGCAGGAGGAGCCCCCAAATTCCATCCACAGAACTCTGAGCTTACACGCAATGCCTCTTGCGAACACCTAGGTGCACCAGCTTTCCCAAATGGCCCTTGCGGCCTGCCATTCCTGGACACTTGTCTGTTGCACGCCAACTGTGTGAGACGTAGCTGCCACTGTCACCAGACCCTCATTCCACTGGAACTTCTGACACAAAAATGCTGCTTTGGCTTGTTGACTCTGCCTGAGTGAAATGTTTGCTGTGGGATTGGTGTCTACTATGATTTTTCCATTTAGGAACAAGAGTTGCTGAGTAGAGTTCTAGTCATAGTTAGTACTGTCCTCTCACAGCAAATAAGATTGTGGGGCCAATAAAAATAAGAATTGCACTGTGCTATGGATCTGATGTCATTCATAAAAATTTTATTCTGGGTTCGCCTAAGCTACTCGTGAATTGGCTTTCCCAGAAGCAGTAGTTGTCTGCCACAGCTGCACGGACCACTAGTCATCATACATATTTGTTCTGCTACACCGCACTGCATAACTTAGCTGATAAAAGGCGTATGATAGAAGTAACTAATTTGCTGGTGGTGGATCAGAACAAATGTGGTTATGGCTAATGGGCCACACAGAAACTGCTGAGAGAACATACCTATGAAGAATAATCACTGCAGCAAGGTCCAGACATCATCACAGCCTCCTCTAGGCCCAAGCAGGAAACAAGAGAGATCCATGGAGGAAGAAAACATTACACGTTTATAGTCAGTGTTGGCCACTGTGTTAAAATAAGGAGGGAAAACAACAGACATTTTTAAATCACCTCTTTTTTCAGCTGTTGGTTTGCAGATCAGAGCTCAGACGGGCCAGTAGTAGCCCATTAGATTTGTAAAAAAATGCCTTTATTTGGTTATGTCACACTAGTGCAGGGGGTGGGCAATCTTATCCGCAAAGGGCCAGTGTGTGTGCGGGTTTTTGGGGTAACCTTTAGGTCAGCTGTTCAAATCCAGATGTGAGAACTCTTCAACCAATCACTCTTCTGATTAGTAATCTAATTAGGGAGTTGCAGTGAAAACCTGCACACACACCAGCCCTTTGCGGATAAAATTGCACACCCCTACACTAGGCTCACACCGTATCGAGTCTAGGTGTGAATGGCACTGTGCCAAGCCCATCCCGTCACTTCCCATCCGCATCAGGGATCGGAAGGGGGACTTGGGCCCCAAGCAAGGAGTCCAGTTATGGACACCCAGCATTTAACCCTCACATGCATGTACTTTACACTACAAGTGCCAGAAATCGTTATGTAGGTCCCGGGTGGCAGTCCATGAAATTCCACTGTAAAAAAATAGTTTTAGCTTGGACATCTGTAATGCTAAACCTGAGTTTTGATAACTACCACAGCATAGATAAATAAGAAATAAAGGTGTGAGATTCACAGGTTTGGAAAGCAATGTATTCTAGTATGGAAAGTCAAAGGAGATATCATCAGGTGAGTGTTAAAATGCCTTTAAATATTTATTAGATACTGATTTTACTGGGTATTATTATTATTATTATTATTTTTATATATTTAAAGAGCAAAATTCTTAAAACAGTATGACAGCATTGAGTGCTTTTACTTTGATCACATGTCTGGGATTATACCAAGTCCTCTTTGTAGTCTCTCTCTTCAGGTTGTAGTTAGTAAATAGTCACATCCTGTGACATCCTGTGATTATGGCTCTTCCTGTCTGACATGAACGCTGCCCCAGAGGAGTCTCTTTTTTTCCGACTCCGTCCTCATTGCTCCAGACTGAGCTGTCTTGACCTCTGCCTTGCTGTAGCAGCCGATGGTTCGCAGCCCGTAGCCACAGTGCACCCGCCGGTGCTGAGCGTCCAGCAGGGACAGCGGGCGGAGTTCCGTTGCACCGTCACGGGAAACCCCCCCCCTGTGATCGAGTGGATAGGTAAGGCAGAAGCTTGCTCAGTAAGCTACCCCAGTAGCTTTGCACAATTCGTTTCTTGCGTATGTACCATTCAGTGTGAGTGTGTGCCCTGTGCTGGACTGGCATCCCGTCCAGGGTGTCCCCTGTCTCCTATCTTATGCTTCCTGGGGTAGCCTGCACTGCATGAGCAGTTGTGGAAAGTGAAAGGATGGATAGATGAATGAATAAATTACATTTTGATAAGATGCAGTTATGTTCAGCTCCCATGGCTCAGCAAGTTGGTCATAGTGCAAAAGTATGTTCAAATCCAGGTGCCCATAAAAACTGCCACCTTTCACTGTGCCACACATTGCTTTGGATAAAGGTTGTCAGACAAATTATATTGTATTACTTTTAAGATAGGAAACATTACGGTTTATTAAATAGCTGCTTAATTTTGTTTTGATTTAATTGTTATTTTATTTGAATTGCTGATCTGCTTAACTGATGTGCTCAACACAGGAGGTCCAGGCGGCAGGATTAACCACAATGCCATCATCCGTGGGGAGGTTCTGACCATCCCAGCTGTGGAACGCGCAGACGAGGCCGAGTACATCTGCAAGGCCCTGAACGTCCACGGCGAGCACGCAGCCCGGGCCATGCTCTATGTTCACAGTGCGTCCCCAAAATCTCTGCTCTTGTGTCATTCGTAGGATTTCAGCTATGATGCTCACAAGTGTGTGTGTGTGTGTGGGGGGGACCTCTAGGTTCCAGCCTACCCCAGGTTCAGGTGAGCCCGCAGACTGTGGACATACACGAAGGGGAGACTCTGCGGCTGTACTGCCGGGCTGGTGGGACGCCCACTCCTGGTCTAGATTGGAAGAGAAGGGAAGGTCCTCTTCCCCAGCAGGTGAGGCGGCCCTTTACCTCAGAACCCCAGTTAATCTGAAGATATGCTTTGAATAATTGTATTTTCAAAGTGTTTGTATGGCTTCCACTTTGATCATACTGAATTCAAAACACATGTTCTAGCATTCACCTTCATACTCTGCTCATACTCTGCTCATGCTATAGTTATTACTGTCTTGCTGATAGTACTATCAAGCTATTGAAGGACTACCGGATGACTGGATAATTATGTTTACCTGGTTTTTTATTCATTTCTTTTCCTCTTTTCCCATCCCTTTTACCCTTCCATGGCATCTCTGTTTCAGGCTATCCCCTCTCATGGTTTTCACCAGTTTAAAAGCAACAGTCTCGATGTGTTACAGAAACGCATAGAGGAGCTTCAGGTCTGTCTGTCTGTCTGTCTCACCTCAACTCACCATCCTCAGTCTTTCCCTGACTAAGTGCACGAGTTCAATCTGTCCTCAGTCATTGTAACATGAGTTCCTTTAACACTGGACGAGCTGAACGTGCTTTATGTTTTGTGCGTCCCGTCAGTTCGTCAACATTTGATTATCTTGCCAGAATTCGGTAAGAATTGTGGTGTTCTCTACTTCTCCATACCGTGCCTTGGGTCTGTTTCTGCCCCTCAGATCTGAGTACAAACTCTGTCAGCCACTGGTTATTTATTCACTCTGGGTCTCTGTTAGCTGTAGTGTCGTAACGTCGGTCTTCCCCACAAGCTTGTGAGCCCCCAGTGTCCCTCTCCACTCCCCCTCCCTGCGAATCAGGAGCCAAGCTGGTGTGCTCAAAGCCCAGCAGTGCTGTCCTCCGCTTTTCCCATGGTAGCCGCGATGAGTCCACGCGTTCATGCAGAAACTGGCTATGACCGGCCGGCCCACTGTGAGGGTTTGTGAATGGGCTCGTCTGCTCATTCGGCGACGCGGCTCCGTTTGTGTCTGCCACGCTTGACCGGAGATTCGCGTGCTGAGCAGTTCTGACTGCCGAATCCACACCCCCCCCCGCATACCATAATGCCTCATTTGGCATTCTCTCAGTAGGTGGACTGTAAACATGGGACTCCTCTGCTTTGTACTTTATCCTATTTGTAGTGATTGCCATTCAAATAGGAGAGCTGGTGGGTTGCGCCTAAGGTGTGAGTGGGCTTTGCTTGGAATTTGAACTGTGAACAGTTGTAAATAGTTGTAAATTGTTACTATCTGTAACTTCACTGAAGCCTGAAGTGCTTATTGAGCAATGTAAAAAATATTTAAGCTGCCCGTTCCTTGTCCTCCCTACTGAAAAGTGAAGTGCCAAAGACTATGATAAAAGGCTCTCTCACCTTCTATACTGTAGCAGGGAGAATGACTGATGTGCTAAAATTATGAAAAAATGTTTCAGCATTTTGGGGTTTGTGTTCTCCCATCTCTATTAACATCAGTTTAAAAAGAAGATCAGAATCTCATCACTGATGGCTTCCTGCAGCTGTCATAGTTTTTGGCCCAACACAAAAATTATGCATTTGTCGATAACTGTTATTTCCCAGAACCCCTTATTAATCATTATGATTATGAACAATGGCTGTGATATAAATAATAACATCAATGGAATATTATGCTGATAAAATTAATAAAACTAATACATGGATCACTATCATGATAGTAACATATTATTAGCATATTTACAAATATAACAATGATCAGTATTTTAGAGATTATAACCAAGGACTGACATAACTGGTACGCAAGTACGCATTCACCTTTAAAAATGATATGTGCGACAATTGATTGTGGTAACAGTGTAAATGCGTACTTATTTTATGTGATATGAAACCAAAATGTAATGCATTTTAATCTTTATATGCTAACTCTACTTCATTTGCGGTATACAGGTTAAAATGCAAGGTATTTTCTTGTCATAGCAGTGCAAATGCACACAAATAAGTATGCATTTGCGCTTTTACAAACAATCGATTCACACATATCGTTTTTAAAAGTGAATGCGTACTTGCATACTAGTTATGTCCATCCCTGATTATGTGCAATTTCCATTTTTAGCGTGTATCAATTTTATTTATTCAGGAGGTAAATGGATGATATTCCAAAGAGAATTCATCATCCATTGAGCTTTTGAAATACACTGCCCGGCCAAAAAAAAAAGTCGCCATTTGAATTTATATAAACAAATACTTAAGAGCGAATGACTGGATCATTATTACAGCTCAGAAGCGTTATGCAGCAGTAAAGTGAAGTCAGCTGAGTACCTGAATCTACTGAATGGCCTTGTTACAGCTCCATCTGTCATCAATGGGTTTTTTTCTTCCCTGTTGGCATGAGCATATTCCAGGACCAGAATGCCAAGATTCTTTGAGTTCGAATTGTTAGAGTGGTTCAAGGAGCATGAGGAATCATTTTCACGAATGACTTGTTCACCACAGAGTTGTGACCTTAACCTCATTGAAGGTCTTTGGGATGTCCTGAAGGAGGCTTTATGGAGTGGTTCAACTCACTTTTCAATACAGGATCTTGGTGAGAAATGAATAGAAATCTGGATGAAAATAAAGGGTGAGATGTTGCATAAGCTTGTGGAAACAATGCCATGACAAATGTGCACCATAATCAAAGCTAAAGGCGGTCCAATGAAAAATTCAAATGCCAACTTTTTTTTGGCCAGGCAGTGTTAAAGTGTAGTGTTGTTAAATATATTAAATTCTCTTTAATTTAAGTAAACGTAATACCTGACAAATATATTATAGACCATATGTTTGTAAATTTAGCATTAAATATAAAAAATACATTTATTTATTATATATATTTACACTATTTTATATTAAGTATATAGCAAACTAACACGTCTCCATGTTAATTCTCAGGTATTACGTATATACTTGTATGTAACATGTATTATTACTGTATTTTGAATTATATTCATGTGTTATTCTGTATGTCAGGTAAGTCTTGTATCTGTTTTTTTGTGTATGGCCACATTTGGCTGTGTATTAAAACATATTTGCCAGAAACTGACAGAAAATGAACATTTACAGTTATCACTGTTGGTTTTCTAATAATCCATTTGCATAGCTAATGTTGCGCATTCATTAGCATGATGTGTGGTCCAAGGGGATAGAGGGGTTATTGTTCAATCCGTTTATCTTGGCTTTTGTTTGGAAATTAAAGGTGTTACCACTTAGAGAGGGAGACTGGACTAATGACTGATCTAGTTCAGACAAAGAGAGATTATCTGGTTGATTCATAGCGTGGCTTCTGGGATATTCCCAGCGGTTTGACTGCAGCCTCCTAACTCACATCACGCTCCTCTGCCCTCAGGCACGCATGGAGCGAACAGACATAGGTACTCTGCTCATTCCCAACATAAAGGCCTCCGACGCAGGCACCTACCTGTGCGTGGGCACCAACTCCATCGGCTCGTCTGAGGCCAGCATTAAGGTGAAAGTGATCAAAGGTGAGGCGTACGACCAGAGGCAGCTGCTGAACGGTGGACAAGGAACAGGTTTGAGTCATGACAGGAGCAGCTTGTGGTTGGCTTTGGTAGTGCAATGAGGAGTGGCCTGTCGTTGGCTTTGGCATTGCAGTGAGTAGTGCCCTGTGGTTAGCTCTGGTGTTGCAGTGAATAGTGGCCTGTGGTTAGCTTTGGCATTGCAGTGAGTAGTGGCCTGTTACCTTTGGCAGTGCAGTGAGTAGTGGCCTGTGGTTAACGTTGGCATTGCAGTGAGTAGTGGCCTGTGGTTAACGTTGGCATTGCAGTGAGTAGTGGCCTGAGGTTAACTTTGGAGTTACAGTGAGTAGTGGCATGTGGTTAGCTTTAGCAGTGCATTGAGGAATGGTCTGTGGTTAGCTTTGTCAGTGCAGTGACTAGTGGCCTGCGGTTAGCTTTGGCAGTGCAGTGACTAGTGGCCTGCGGTTAGCTTTGGCGTTGCAGTGAGTAGTGGCCTGAGGTTAGCTTTGGCAGTGCAGTGAGTAGTGGCCTGTGGTTAGCTTTGGAGTTACAGTGAGTAGTGGCCTGTGGTTAGCTTTAGCAGTGCATTGAGGAATGGACTGTGGTTAGCTTTGGCAGTACAGTGAATAGTGGCCCGCGGTTAGCTTTGTCAGTGCAGTGACGAGTGGCCTGCGGTTAGCTTTGTCAGTGCAGTGACTAGTGGCCTGCGGTTAGCTTTGTCAGTGCAGTGACTAGTGGCCTGCGGTTAGCTTTGGCAGTGCAGTGACTAGTGACCTGCGGTTAGCTTTGGTAGTGCAGTGACTAGTGGCCTGTGGTTAGTTTTGGCAGTGCAGTGACTAGTGGCCTATGGTTAGCTTTGGCAGTGCAGTGACTTGTGACCTGCGGTTAGCTTTGGCAGTGCAGTGACTAGTGACCTGTGGTTAGCTTTGGCAGTGCAGTGACTAGTGGCCTGTGGTTAGCTTTGGCAGTGCAGTGACTAGTGGCCTGTGGTTAGCTTTAACAAAACATAGAAGTCGAGCTTATGGTTTGCTTTAGCACTGCGTTGTTGAATGGCCTATGGTAAAACTTAACGGTTCACTGAGGAGTTGCCTGTGGTTAGCTTCAGCAGTTTATTGCAGATGGGTCTTGGTACTGGTTTTGCACAGCTTAAGGGCATAAAGGTGAGACGTCATCATATATGCATATATTACATTTACATGTATTGGCCTATATTGTTCCTGCCTCCTGTCTTGGTCATTGAAAACAATAAACAAGGTAACATAATTCTGATACAGATATATAAGCCACAGTTTTGGCACAGGAAATGAATCACAGTAAAACTTTGATTGGTGCGCAGACATGCTGAACAAACCAGTGAGTCTTTAACAAGCTGTGTATAATAACCAGCTAAGCCAGGGTGTGAAAGGACAGTGGTGCGACTTACCTTCGCATGTTTCTCATTGCATATTCCTCACAAAGGGAGTGGGTTAGACACGATCTGCACCATTGGTTCAGTTTTCTTGTTACTTAAATATGTTTGAACAGGCTTTTAGCTTTTTTACGTGCTGGATAAGTGGCATAATCGCATGGGCTTCCTCTAACTATCAAATTAATTTGTGAAATAATGAACAGCTTTGCTTAAAATGGCTATTGATCATTGGAAGGAGAGGCAACAGTGCTGCACTGGTGTACCAAGACATATAGATGCGAAGTTTGTGTTCCTCCTTCTCCAGCGGACCCTATACCCACATGGATCACCATCCTGCCCCAAGTGGCTACAGTGCAGGAAGGCCAGTGGCTGGACCTCAACTGTGTTGTTCCTGGAAACTTTCCAGCCTCGGTTACCTGGCGAAGGACAGATAGACCCCTCTCCTCCAATCATCAGGTACAGTTATACATGCTTACTCACAGCCTTTGTTTGTTAAATTTATTTGATTGCTGCAGTTGTCAGATTGCATGTGAATCAGTTACCAGAGGGGCTTGACTCTGATCCGTCCATCGTCCATGGTTTGGGGGGGGGGGGGGAGCCTATCACACATAGAACCGGACATCATCCTGATGCAATGCCAGGCCATTGCATGACACATCCACTCCCACACAGAGTCGCACATTACAAGGGATGTTCAGAGATATGGTTTCAGCTAGCTTAAGAACATTTTTCCAAAACTCACTCAGTCCCCAGATGCGTTTTTGAGAACATTTCAGTGGACTTTGTGAGTTTTACAAATGTAACGAAAGTTCTTCGCTGAATTACATGAGGACTAAGTTTTGGTTCTCAATACTGTAATGTGATGAGGATCCCTGACTTTAGGCCATTGATGGTCTCATCTCAAAAGCAACACAAAATGGACTCAGCAAGTTGCGTGGTTTTAGATTGTTGAAGGAAAGTAGTACAGTGATGCCTGCGGTTCACCAACGCTGTGGTCTACGAACAATTTGGTTTGCGACCAAAAATTCTGTCGCCACAATATATTG
The DNA here is from genome assembly GCA_026776725.1 of Gnathonemus echidnorhynchus. Taxonomy (NCBI): domain Eukaryota; kingdom Metazoa; phylum Chordata; class Actinopteri; order Osteoglossiformes; family Mormyridae; genus Gnathonemus; species Gnathonemus echidnorhynchus. The sequence goes on from JAODJU010000108.1 coordinate 22,013,797, forward strand.
TGTTTTTCTTTAAAGTTTTTACTATAAAAACCAGAGGCTTTGGTGGGCTTGCGAATGGATTAATCGAATTTCAATGCTTTCTTATGAGAAAAATTGCTTTGGTTCACATACAAATTGGTTCATGACCACTTTCCTGGAGCGAATTGTGTTTGTGAACCGCAGGCAACACTGTACATGAAACACAAGTATAACTTAAATTGGAGTTAAATATAACTGTCTTTTCCATTAAGTACACTATATCATTGCCTAATGATTCAGCTGACAGTGTGAAAACCATTACACTAAAATGAAAAAATAATTTTACAAGAGATTATGCTTTATTTTCCAGGTCTGTCTTTGCATATCCTGTCTTGCTCTCCTTAGAGAGATACACATAGAGAGTGTTGAGAACAAGACTTGGGGTCCAAGCACAGGGTCAGCCATTAATACGACCCCCTGGAGCATTTTGGACCTTGCTCAAGGGCCCAATAGACATGTGACTATTCTGCTGAGGCCTTGCTTCGAACCCGTGTCCTGTCATACACAGACATAGAGGCCTAACCCATAGAACCACACATCTTTAGCCCGTGTTAGTGCTACAGGGAGCCCCAAGGGAAATGTAAATGTCAAATCCAGCTTTTTTCTCTACTTGTCTCTAATAATAGTTTAAAAAAATTCCAGTGGTAGAAATTTCGGGTCGGCAGTAGCTGTGACCAGCTGTCTGTGTGCCTGTGTGCGGCCCCAGGTTCGAGGCACCATGCTCCGAATCCTCCAGGCTTCTCCAGATGATGCTGGGGAGTACATCTGCCGACTTGAGGGCAGCTCGACTGTCCAGCAGGCCTCTGTGACCGTCACAGTGACCTCTAGCACATCTCGTAAGTGGAGGCAGGGAAAAGGCTGTGCTTTATATCTTTTTCCATCACGTTACTATAGTAATTCACCTTCATTCTTTTTTTCATTTAGTCTGGAAGAATATTATTTTAGTTCAGTCTAATGTCATAAACAATACAAGTGACCAATAAAGACTAATGTGATTATTAAATTCTTAGAGCCATAAGAATCTGCTCTGAGGTGGCGGGGCGAGGGCAGGGTGTATTGTGACAGCGGTGACATACTGTGACAATTTGTCATCGTGACAGTTCCTGGAGCATCAGCCACTATTCACCATTTTCACCATTCATGACACGTAAAGTTGGAAAATAAACGGGAGAGACTGTCAATAAATCAACCCGGATAATGTGTGCTCAAACCAGGGGTCTTGAATTATGAAAGCCATGCACGTCTGTTTTAGGCAATAGAAGCTGACCAGGGTTGTAGATATTGCTACTTGCACGAAGCTATAATATTTTAATTTTCCTCTCGCCCTTCCTGCCATCCTCTTTTTTAAATGCCACGGCTGTTTCAGAGACTGACTTGTCCCTTTTTTATATTTGGACAAGTGAGGGAAAGTGTGCAAATGTTTAATAGGGAAATTATCATGAGAAAATGCTAATTACTGGCTTAATTTAATGACACAATGAGTAAAAGACAGCACAACTGAAGGTCGGCTTAGGCAGATATATTTTACATCATTAGCAGACACACTGTAGGCTACATACGACTTTCCAATATTAACCGAATAGCACTTTATCCTTTAGATGCTCCCAGGCTGCATATAATACTTTAATATTCATATTCAGTTAGACAAATCTAGGGCTTGTCAGTCTGCTCTGTAAAATTAGTTTCCATAGTACGTAAGTGGTGTAAAAATGTGGTATTCCTGGATGTCCTTATATCATTAACCTTGCTACTGAACAGACTGCTAGCTAACTTACAATTACCGACAATTGAAAAATGCTGCTTGAAGGTAAGTCCTGATGTACATTTGGGAACACGTGACTACAGCTGTGTTCCTCTCTGGCCACCAGAAGCCATTACATCGGTCACCATCCAGCCCTCCATCGCCACAGTACAGGAGGGCAATTTGCTGGACCTCACGTGTATTGTCCCTGGACCCTCTTCAGCCTCAGTCATCTGGCATAGGGCAGGAAGGCCCCTATCCTCCAATCATCAGGTGCGATTAAGCATTCACGCCCACACAAGCAGATTTCCATTCCAGTGGCGGCTGCTAGTCTTTCAAACAGGGGAAGCTCACATTAGGCCTACATCATAAAATCCATTGTTATTTAAACATGAATTCTGCCCTCCGTTCCTTTTGCAGAAAATGGTCTGTGACCCTGTCGAACCAATTGGCCGTCTTTTCCCGGGACTTAACCAGTTTCCACTCAATGGCCTGGAGAGCAAGCTTGCTCAAACGATCTTGGCCCATCGTGTTGTGGGTGTATGACTTGACCCGTTTTAAACAGGAGAACAGTTACCCAGATCCCCAAAATCCATGTTTTGACCAAACAACACATCCCATTCCCTGAGAGAGTTTCATCAAGAGGCATGGACAATAGTACCTTTTCTTTGTCACAGCACCTCCAGTCAGCCAGTTCACCTTGTCATACCAGGAGAGCTGAAAAGACCTGTTATTTTTCCTTGATTTTTGCGCCAAATCAGTCTTGGGCATTGGTCTGCCCTGCTGTTTAATTCTGAGTCTCTCCTCGTAAGGAAGACCATTAAATGGCTTTGCCAGAAGCAGGTCTCCAATATTAGCTGCCATTATGCACTAGCTAGCCACTTTAATTATAGGAAGAAACTAACTTTACATTGCTGATACAAGGAGCAAAGTCAAGAACGCTATAATATTGTTTTTTTTTTTTAATTTAAAGAATGATTGGTACGGGGGCGACATGGTGGTGCAGTGGTTAGCACTGTTGCCTCGCACCTCTGGGACCCGGGTTCGAGTCTCCGCCTGGGTTACATGTGTGTGGAGTTTGCATGTTCTCCCCATGTCATCGTGGGGTTTCCTCCGGGTACTC
>JAODJU010000108.1:22016778-22058873 GCA_026776725.1 Gnathonemus echidnorhynchus
GTTTCCCCCCACAGTCCAAAGACATGCTGAGGTTAATTGGAGTTCATAAATTGTCCATAGGTGTGCATGTGTGAGTGTGCCCTGTGATAGGCTGGCCCCCTGTCAAGGGTTGTTCCCTGCCTCGTGTCCATTGCTTCCGGGATAGGCTCTGGACCCCCCGCGACTCAATAGGATGAAGCGGGTTGGAAAATGAATGAATGAATGAATGAATGAATGATTTGTACAAATAAAAATGGCTTATATCACCAGCAAACAACACATAGTGCAGCAGTTTGTGTTACGACTTCACCTGCAAATCCGCGTGGGATGGAACTCGAATCTCTGTAGTGCCTATGTATACTTAAAACATGCTGTCAATCAAAAAGGGGTTCCTCCCTTTAGACAGCTCCTCCAATCATCATGCAGCATCCCAGCATCCTGGCCTGCCCACTGCTCCATTCGTCGTGAAGTTAAACGCGTTCTAGTGCACTTTTATTAAAACCAATGTAAATACGACTATGTGAATATATGAGCATTTATTTTCTGACATATTAGAGGAAGCGGAGCTTCCCTTGAAGTCTTGGAGTAGTCTCCACTGGTCCATTCTCCTTTCACCCACTATGTGTGTTTTATAGCTGCATGTCTTAGCTGTCCACAGTATCAGCGAGCCTTGTCCTAAATTTCGAAATTTACGTGTTACAGGTGACTTTACAATACAAGGCCACGCCAAAGTGCATAACCTAATTCTATAAAAGTGCATGATATTTCACATTATGTACCACTTGAAAACAAAAAGCAAAAAGCTTTTTCACAAAACGTACTGATAAATTTCCCATGGGCAATAGATTTGTCTTTCTCTGAAAGCACTTATTTGTTGTTAAATAAGTTGACCGCTGATGTATAGAGCTTAGTTTTTAAACCAGTGCTAGTTTGGCTAACTGTATTAGAATAATTGACAAACTATATGGAAATAACATTTACAGTAATTACTTTTAACAGGGAAAAAGTTGTGGCTGAATATGTTGACCAAAATACATGCTTACATCTGGTATCAGGTCCATGGCAGCGTGCTCCGGATCCTCCGGGCCTCTGCGGACGACGCCGGGGAGTACACGTGCCGGGTCGAAGGCGGCCCGGCTCACCAGCAGGCTTCTGTGACTGTATCTGTGACCTCAAGCACATCGCGTAAGTGGGGCGAGAGGAGCGGCTGTGCTTTATAGCCCAGGTCTGCACATGCACAGTCCACCTCCACTTTTCTGGACAATTATTTAAGACCGTTATGTCAATACTGTGTAGTGCCATAAACAAAACAAGCACCAGTTAAAGATTGGACACTGGTCCCAGCTGAAAATTGATTGGCTCCTAGAGTGTCCTCTCCTCTGTCACTCACTGATTCAAAACAGACAATTGGCTAATGATACAGCTGGCCCCTCCCATGTCCCCCACTGTAAAAAATATCCTAGAATTTCCCCAGTTCTTACCTATGTCATCATCACGATTCCTGGAGTAGCAGCCACCATTCGATTCACGGCACTCAGAGCTGGGAACAAGCAGGGAGAGATGATGTGTACGTCATGCTTCTTAATATGCAGCAGGGGGCGCTAACCATTGCGTGACACCTTTTCTCACTGGGAGCAGGCTTGCAGACACCCATTATCTCCATCGAGCCCCATAGTACCGCAGTGCGACTGGGTGAAGCAGCCAGCTTCAGGTGCTACATCTACAGCGGGGCTCAGCCTGTCCACCTGGAGTGGAAGCTGGCGGGCAACCAGCCATTGCCAGGTGAATCAGTATCAATTTCTCTTTTGTATCTGATATATGTATTATATTATAGGCTTTATTAGTTATGTATCTTTATGTCAGATTAAGTAATCCAATTAAACACCTGCCCTGTTGATTCATTCGATAGGAGTTGACAGCCAATAAACTTCTGGGAAGATTCCTCTTGCAGAGTCTCTAACCAATGTGGCTTCAGCAAAAACAATGATTTTGCACGAAAATGAGTATTATAATACAGTGCAGACATACAACGGGTACTGACAAGCAGCTAAGATACAGAATAAGGATAGTTTATACTGCATAAGACCCCATATATCATGAACTGATATGATCAAAATATGACATGATCAGCACACTACTGTTTGACCCGGAGCCCCTTTCCCCCACAACTGTGGCACAAGAACTTCCTCTGAACACGTGACAGTAAATCTTGAAGTCCTCTCAAACTCTTTTATCTGCTCATGAGTTGTCAGCCACTGTAAAACAAAAAGTGTAGGGTTTTTTTCCAACGTATTTTTTTTTCATAACAGTGCAGAGGTTGAATCTTCCTCAACTGTGTTGTTTGTTATTTCCAGACAATGTAAAGGTTGGACCTGACAACTCAGTCATCACCATCACTAATGCCCAGCCAAGGAATCAGGGCCCCTACCACTGTGTGGCCAGTAACCGCTTTGGAATTACCCGAAGTATCGCCTCCCTGATTGTCAAAGGTGATCACACATTTGATTTTGCCAGTTACAAGGCGTAATCGATGCAGATGCCGATCAATCAATTTAGGCAATATTTAACCTTGAAAATCACAGATTCCCCCAAAGTGACGGTGACCCCCGAAAGTCCAGTTCGGGTGTGGGTTGGTGAACCCATCAATCTGGAGTGTCAAGCCAGGGGAGATCCACGCCCATCCGTCAGCTGGCATCGAATGGACAACAGCCATAGGATTGTCCTGAACAGTCCTGTGCCAATGGAGTCAAATGCAGTGATGCAGGTCAGTTTGGTGTCTGTGGATATATACACAGCTGTCGTCTTTTCCGTTGGGTAATGATTATTACTAACAAATGAAATACAGTGTATGCTGTTCTTTGTAGAGATGGTGGCCTCTTCTCTATTCTAAATTCTATATTTTGTTCTGTAAAATGAAGCTGGCCTCTTATATTTAGCCAGATATAATTGACTATCATTTTCTCAACTAGGAAATGTATTTGTAGAATACAGCAACAATAACCTTTATAGGCCTTGTAGAATTGAGCTAAACTTGATAGAACTTAAGTTGATTATTGCTTGATTAGCACTTGCAAAGGAGCTTCTCAGCAAGGTTCTTAATGACTTGAGTAGCAGCGGGCAACCAACTAAACAAATGTTTATTGATGTGACACAGTGGAAGATGGAAGATGTTGGGTATTAGGAAGGGCCACAGAATCCGTGTCTCTTCCCCCAGGTGCTGGTGGCCCGCCCAGAGGACGCTGGTACCTACATTTGCACAGCACAGAGCAGTGAGGGAACCTCTGAAGTCAGGGTGGAGGTGATCATTGAAGGTGGCCCACGGGTGCCTTCTTTCCCCATAGCTTCTGTGCCTGAGACGTTCATGGTGGTAAAGGAAGGTCAGACTGTCACACTGCACTGCAACGCCCAAGGTAGTAACCATCTCCATCAAAATATAGCATTCTTCAGCTGCCACCCTAATTAAATTTAATAGCTTTTAAATAATTTTTAGGATACCCGACTCCCACCATCACATGGTCTAAGCTTCGTGCACCACTCCCTTGGAAGCACAGTGTGGTCAACAATACCCTGGTCCTAACCAGTGTTGGGCGCCAGGACTCTGGCCAGTATATCTGCAATGCCACCAACAACCTGGGAGTCTCTGAGGTCCTCATCATGCTCGATGTGGAAAGTGAGTTTTACCAGATGGCTTCTCACGATAACTCACGATAATTTAATTAATGGTCATAAAGAGCATAATACAGGAAAAACACGTTCATCCCCTCAACATTACATAAAACATCTAACCTCTGACCCATGTATATAGCTATATAAAATGGTTTTTAACTTACTTATTCAAAGCTATAGTTCTATAGTATAGAACTTTACTCGAAGGCATCATTCGAAATGTTCTATATATGGGCCACGAAACTGATTGAGATTTGCTTCCAGACTGGGTTTCATTTCAGATTTTTTGCCAACCATTTCCCCAACCCTTTGTTCTTAAAACAGCCCCCCCTTATGCTACCACTCTGCCGGATGACCTGTCTGTCCGGGTGGGTGAAGTGATCCGGCTACAATGTTTGTCACACGGGACTCCACCTCTGACCTTCCGCTGGACTAAGGTCAACGGCAGCATGTCAGCAAGAGCTGAGGTGCGGGGTGGGAACCTCCAGATCAATCTGGCCACAGTGAACGATGCTGGCACCTACAAGTGCGCCGTCAGCAACAAAGTTGGATCCAGTGAGGCGTTAGCAAAAGTCATTGTTAGATGTGAGTCAACCCAACATTTTTCTCATTCTAGCTGAACTATGCTCTAACTTAAGTGATGTGGTTAAACCCAAAGTTATTCTGCTTGACTTAGCTAGCCAGTACTCCACCTAGAGCTTATATGATCTTAAGATTTCATCATAATCTTGAGTCCCATGTTGTATCATGCAAAATGTGGGTGTTCAAACGGATCTATATCCATCCTTGTCTTAATTTGTGGTTTGAGCGTGATAATCTTGCTATTTCAGTCTGAGTGACATACCCCACCCCTTAGCACCCTTAGAGGTGCGTGTGTACCCACAGGTAGAAGTGAAAGCACCAGGAAGTGCTGTAGAGTTCACTTGCTCAGCAAATGGGGGCATCCAGACCACCATTGAGTGGCTGAAGGAGGGTGGCTCCTTGCCTGCTAACCATCACATCAAGGATGGCATGCTGAGGTGAGGGTGTGTCTCCACAGCGCGTATTGAGTATGCAGATGTAGATGATGGTCTACTTATGATCTTTGGGGATGTATCCTTAGGATTGAGAACCTGGAGAAAAGTAACGCTGGCATATACATCTGCAGAGCCACGAGTCTGTATGGGCAGGCTCAGGACACTGCTAAGCTCACCATACAAGGTCTCTTCTTCACTGACGAACTTTGACCTCTTTCATAGACTGTCATGATTTGGAAAGACAAAATATGTGTCCAGTTCTATTGATGTCATTCTTGACTCTCCCCTCCTGCTACCCCCAGCACTGCCCAAAGTGATGATCAACATACGGACCTCAGTGCAGACAGTTATGCTGGGCAGCTCTGTGGAGTTTGAGTGCCATGCTACTGGGGACCCCGAGCCCAGCGTGCAGTGGAGCAAGGTGGACGGCACGTTGTTCTCTCATGTGGTGGTGAAGGGTGGCATGCTGACGATCAACAGGGTGACGGAGGCGGATGCTGGGAAGTACCGCTGCACCGCCACCAATAATGTGGGCTCAGTGCAGTCTGAGGTGGTACTCAATGTGCAGAGTAAGTAAATGTTACCTGCTTTAACAATCATCTTAACAACAGCTGTTATTCGGTACTCACGTGGAGTATTTAAGAGTAGTAAAAGTACTCTTAAGAGTAAGATCAGTCATTAGCTACCTGGCTGCTTGGTTGTCTGGTGGTAATGTGGCTAGCTTGTGTTTTGTCTCTGAAGCCCTTCCTCAGATCACTGCCCAACCTGAAGTAAGAGAGGTGACAGTGGGGTCCACTGCCGTCTTCCCCTGTATGGCCTCGGGTTATCCTCTGCCACAGATCACATGGACTAAGGTGACCCCTCAACAATTTGTGTGGCAGCTTTAGCAGCTTTTGTCAGCTAGGGATCTTCTCACGTTTTATTTTAATTCATTAACATTAATCCTCTTTCAGACTTCAGATCGGTTTTGTGTCATATACTTGACTTTCTTCAAATCAGCACAATACATAATATTGTGCTGAAAACTCCATGCTAAATTCATACCCTCTTCTTGTAGCTGGAGGGACCACTTGCCCCAAAAGCTTCTCAAGAAGGCCATGTCTTGACTATCACCAATGTCACCTTTGAGGACTCAGGAACATACGTGTGTACTGCCTCTAATAAGCAAGGAAAAGTCCAGGCCTTTTCGATGCTGAAAGTTCACGGTAAGACCCAGCATGGAGGACTGGAACTGCCTGAAATGATTAATGAGAAGCTTTGTTTCAAGTCTCCAAACCATATGTCTGATCTTCTCATTCCATCAGAGAGAATTATGCCCTACTTCACCCAGACTCCACTGTCCTATCTTACCCTGCCCACCATAAAGAATTCATACAAAGCTTTCAATATTAAGATCACCTTCCGGCCAGACAATGTTGATGGTAAGATTTCCTGATTTGATATCTGCCGTTTTTGTCTCTGTCTAAAGTGACTTAATACATTTAAAAGCTGTATCCTTATCAAGTAGGATCTCCCTCCAAAGCACGCAGATCAAGACATTTGAGCTTATCTTTGTTCTTTTGTTAACTTGGCCTTGAATACTTGTGTTTGTGTATCGCCTTTTCAGTAATTAAAATTTAACTTCATTAACTGTTATTGAGGTCTTTGTAGAACACGAGTCGCCTGATGTCAGTTGTCTGCTTTATGTTCACGTGCTGTCATACCTCTGTTCCTTCTATCTCCTTGCCTTCTTTCTGTCACTCGTGTGATGACAAGGCGTCATTCTGTATGCCGGTGAGTTGGAAACGAGTCAGGCTGCCTTGAGTCTGCCTCGAGTCTGCCTCGGGTGTGGCTTTCCCCCATGCTGTGGGTCCTTGTAGGACCAGGCATGTGTAACCTGCCAAGTAACACATCCTGATCAAGATGATCAGCCAGTTCACTGCAGGTTTACAAAAAGACTGGCTCGTACTGCTCTGAGGGCTGGATGGTCTTTTGGACCACTTCGCTTTAGGCTTTGCAATGGAGGAGTGAAAAATCCAAACAAAAATATATATTCCACCACTTTGGAATGTGCTGTGTTTCCCAGGAAAGTTTGCTTTACTTCTAAGAAGATGCATTTATAGGGAATGGCATTGGGAAATGGATATGTGGTTGTGAAGCGTGTATGGTGTTCTGCAGAGTATCCATGACGAGCCACACATCCACATTTCTTGCATTGGTTGATGCTACAAAAAAACTAAAGTCTCCTAAAGACTCCTTGAGACACCAGCAAATATAAGAAAGATCAGCTAAACCACCGTTAGCATTCCTTTAAAAACGGAAATGTGGTCTGTTCAGCTGACCTCTTTTAAGAACAGAACAGACTTGATTCCTTTAGATTGTAGGTGGCATGGTTTCAGACGCCCGCTTCTTTGGCCACGTCTGTGGCCCAAGCATGCAGCCTGTGTGAAGAGCCTGTGTTGGCACATGGCAGGGAAGGATCGCCTTCAAGCTGGCTGCACCTAACCTGGCTTGGCCCTTGGATCTCCAACAGCATGGCACTTGCCCCCTAAGTAAGGCTAGGTTTTCTCTGTTAATCGGGCCCCTCAATAACTCTTTCCATCCATCCTCCAGGCATGATTCTCTACAATGGGCAGAAGAGGATCACAGGTGCCGACTTCATCTCGCTTGGCCTTGTCGGTGGCCGTCCTGAGTTCAGGTGAGCAGTTGGCCGTGGCTGTTGCCATAAGAATCATCACAGCTGTTGTAGGAGTTTCATATTTCTCATCCCAAACAATAGCACGGTTGGTTTGCTGTGACTTTAATGCACATAACCTATAATGATGGTGTTGCAAACACCATTGGCTTTGTGCATTGGTCTTGCTATATTTGTAATTTTGAATAGCTCCTGCTCTCATCCTAACTTACACTTCTTACCAGTCACTCATAGGAAGCTCAGCCTAGCTAAGCTTATACCTAGTTGACTCCTGACTGTGATGACTGTGATGACTCTGTGATGAACTGTTTGCCTTGCATATACGGCACACCGGGCAAAAGCATCTGACAAATAAACAAATGTAAATGATTTAAATGTGATGAAAAAACACCATCTGTGTATACTCAGTGATTATTTGCAAAAAAAAATATATATATATATATATATATATATATATATATATATATGGTAATTTATTTTCCCTCACTCTGTGCTGCTGTTTCTAGGTTTGATGTAGGCTCAGGTATGGCCACCATACGCTTCCCCACTCCCATCAAGCTAGGTGAGTTCCACACAGTAGAGCTGTATCGGAATGCCACCCAAGGGGCCATTATCGTGGATGGACAAGGTCCAATCAACGGCAGCTCGCAGGTACAATGCAATCGATCCTGTTTTAATGCAGTGTTCTTGAAGTTTTGATAAAAATATCAGATTTTTAGAAGTAAATAATGTGTAATTTTACAAAAGTCATATTAGAGTTCTTCATGAAAACATCGGGTATAGCAAAATCATCTATGCTAATGGCCAAAATTGGGGAAACATTTCCAATTTGTAGAGATTGCAGAACTTTATTCCAGTTACTCACAGTTAATATTTGTGTAGTTTTTTTCTACTTAACACCAAAAAGGCTATGTGATTCCACAATTTTGACCACTAGTGTACATCAAAATCAGATAACATAAATTATGCTTATCATCATTTAAGAACTTTTGAAATAGAATTGTGAATGAATTAACAACAATAGTGTACTTATTTATGTCTTTGCTTGCCACCTGCTGTCTCACACAGGGCAAATTCCAAGGACTGGATCTGAATGAGGAGCTCCATGTGGGTGGTTACCCAAACTACAGTATTGTTTCTAAAACCACTGGCCTTAAGAATGGATTTGTCGGTACGGATCATCCTTTCCATTTACTACAATTTCTGCACAATACATTTGCAATAATGACACATAGGGGGTGTTGTCATTTTGATATATGTGGATCCATTAAATGACTTTATTTATTGATTGCATGATGCTAGCATTGACTTGTCTCCTGAACAGGCTGTATCCGTCAACTCATCATCCAGGGGGATGAGGTAATTTTCAAGGACCTGGACCGTAGCTCCACAGGAGTCTCAAACTGCCCCACCTGCAAAGACCGGCCATGTCAGGTAACCTCAGCTATTTGTTCATATTGGCTGCCTCCAAAGTTCCACACCAGTGTTTCTGAACCTTGGGTGCATCCTTCATCTTAGCATGAAGCATCACACACCATTTTTATCCTCAGTATGTGTTCTAAATGTTTAATTCCTTCTTGAGTTTTCAGGCTCAGAATTGCTGTGGAATGAAACTTGCTTAGCAAACAATGCGCAATGTTAAAATCGATGTCTTGTTTATGACAGACTTGTTGACAATATCTTGATCTGCTTGTGAAAGCCTGGATGATTTGTGGTTTCTCCATGGTGGGTTTAATGTCTCAATTGTGTGATGCCCCTCTTTTCCTATAATCTCCTGTGACATTCCTTGCCTGAATGGTATTGTTGACCCCATTATTGTATTGTTGACCCATGAATGATATCGTTCACCCATGATTGTCATTGTTGACTCCATTATTCTGATGACTGCTGTTGCCATGCCGTTGTTCTTTACTGTAGAATGGAGGAGTCTGCCAAGACTCAGAGACCAGCAACTACAAATGTGAATGTGTGCGCGGATTCACTGGCAGCAACTGCGAGCACCACTCCTCTATGCACTGCCACCCAGGTGCCACTGTCTGCTGTATTTATTAGACCTTTAGTTCCACACAGTGCAGAAACCAGTAGAGTGATACCCTTAAACCCAGTGATACTCTTGACATGTATAATGCAGCATTTTTAGAACTCTGCAGTATAGTTCTGTTTTTGAAACAGTGGTGGAATAGTATGAGGTATACAGAGACGTTTAGATAAGGTGAGACACCTCAAGAATTAAGTTCCCAAACACATATGATATAAGTTTTTAAAAGTTTTTTTTTTCATATTAATGTGCATGTGGCACGATTTCAGTAGTAGGTAACAGACACGACAGCATTAGTTAACAGAAGGCAGCCTGTGATGCCCAAACCGTCTTTATACTCTACAGAGGCCTGTGGGCCTGATGCCACTTGCATCAACAACCCAAGTGGCCGAGGCTATGACTGCCGCTGCCACCTGGGCAAGTTCGGGGAGAAGTGTATGCATGGTAAGTGCTGCCGAAGTTCACTCTGCTACAGGTCCCTTCAGAATGCTGTGTCCTCAGAACCAACACAGACATTATTTGATGTGACCTAAAATGTTGCTAGTCCAGACAGTGCAGGGAATTAGAATGAAAAGGACATTGGTGCACGTTCTGTTTCTGCTACAGGCACCTTGGTGACCACGCCCCTGTTCAATGGCGAGGACTCCTTCATTACATACCCACCACTCACCAACATCCACAACGACCTGCGTGTAGACTTGGAGTTCAAACCGATGGAAGCCAACGGGCTGATGTTCTTCAGCGGGGGGAAGAAGATGAAGGTTGAGGACTTTGTGTCTTTGGCAATGGTGGACAACCACGTTGAATTCCGCTATGAGTTGGGGACGGGTGAGTGTTCCTCAGAGCGTCCACACGTCACTCCTGTGATGTCACTGTGGCACCTTATGAGGGCATTAAGCAGTCGTTCTAGGGGTTTTCAGAACATCCCAAGAAGGTCTCAGCTTCCAAGTTAATTGCGAATTAATGATGAAGATTTGGTGAAATATGCATGTATGTAAACCCCCTTGCATATGCATTCAGTCAGTAATTATCGAATACCTCTACTCAAGTGTATCCACATATGTTTTGTATGTTTTTTGCACAGTTATTATTCTTAAAGAGCAGTTATAAGAAGAAACTCTTATTATGTCCTTGAGCCTTGTTTCTTTTGTGATTGAAATTACCCAACATATTCTGTTTAACCTGCAGAAACCCTAGACCACAGTTTCTTATATTAGCATATTGCTCCCAAGTATGACGCTCTTCCATCTCCCGGCTCGTCACAGGCATGGCCGTGCTGCGCAGCCGTGACCCTGTCAAACTGGGCCAGTGGCACCAAATTGAAGCCGAACGCATCGACAGGGATGGCTCTCTGAAGGTGGACCAAGCCCGTGAGGTGCGGCGGTCATCCCCGGGAAAAGCCCAGGGCCTAAACATCTACACTCCCATGTACCTGGGTGGCGTCCCTAGTATGGACATCCTGCCAAAACCTGCCAACATCAGCATGCTGTTTAAGGGCTGCATCGGGGAGGTATGTAACATCGCTCCACAGTAGCATCGTATGAACTCTTGTTAGCACCATTCATGCAGGGGCAATTCTAGGTTTTTTTTTCCTAGATAAGAGGGGCCATAATTCATACAGAGGACCCATCCTTACCTGCCAATGAAATGCTTTGAAATGGCGAGTGTCAGGGGATGGGAGAATCCAAAGGCCAATCAGCTTTCAGCTGGGGCCATTGCCCCTCTGGCCCCACCCCTGTATATGCGCTTCATGCGTTCATGCATGACCCAACCCGCTGTGTATAACATTATTAACTTATTTACACACCAGATGCCTTTCTCGTTGGTAATATAGATGGATGTTTGAAAATGATAATGGCCAGTCAGAGAATTGAATAGATCGAATTTAAAACAACTTCAAACAAGGCAAAAACTACTGTGAATTGTCCTCTCACGTCCGTTAAGAGTCAAATTCCGATAACCCAGTCAAACTGGACCGTAAACAAGCTGAGTCCCAACATGAAAGCCTTTGTGCTGATCCTCTGGCTGCCGTGACCCTCCCCCCGGCCCAGGTTTCCATCAACGGGAAGAAGGTGGACCTGTCTTACAGCTTCACGGAGAGCCGGTCCATCTCGCAGTGCGTGGATGCCAACCCCTGTGAGCGCCGGCCCTGCCGGAATGGTGGCAGCTGCCTGTACAGTGCAGAGTATGAGTTCCAGTGCCTCTGCCAGGATGGTTTTGAGGGTGAGTTCCAGAATGTTTGAGAGGAACTACCATACACTGCATACATATACGTACATTTCAGTGGAAAATTCTATAATTGTAGACTGTGGTAGAAAGTCAAAGTTAGCCTTTCCTCCCTGTGGTCAAAGAAAAATTAGTGTAAAAGTAAGAAATTCCCAAAGCACGTTGTTTGCCTTGGTTCACCTCCCCGTCCTTGCAGGCGAGCTCTGCGAGGTGGTCAAAGATGCATGTCAACACAACTCCGAGTGCCAGAATGGGGGCCGTTGCCTTGCCAACCGCTGTGTGTGCTCCTCTGGTTTCACCGGCCTCTTCTGTGAAACGAGTGAGTATTTCCCCGCCCTCTGAGCCTCCACCACCAAGGTGGGGCCCTCCTGGCACTAACATACATCATAACAATCCTTATTCAGTAAATGAAAATTGCACAGGAAACAGCTGTTGTAATTGAAGTTTTCTTGGATACGGGCCGTAAATGAAAACACAGAAAGTGACTGAGGAGCGTATTATGGAAGAAGATGCCTGGTGGTGGGTTGGGCATGAGTTCTGCAGGTGGAGGCCCACTATTTTGCAGGGGGGGGGGCAACTGAAAGAGGTGTCCTGGGCCCAAGGGGGTCCCAGGAGAGGGCCCATGTAGGATGGGTTGCTTGTCTTGTAGACTTGGTAAAAGTTATTTTGTCCCGGCCTATGGAATTATGCGCGGCAGGTCTGCGCAGACGTCCCAGTGCATGCTGTCAACTTAAGCTGTGCGGTGTCCCAATCGTTCCCTGACGTGATGACATAATGTCTCTCCCATTCGCTTTAACCACTATATTCCGCACACACAGGACACTCTCTGAGCTTCCCCGACGCCATGTGGGATTTGGAGGGTAGCGGGGGGAATGGTACAGTATCCTGCCGTTGAGCTTGACACCCCTTGATTAACGGGAGGAATGCTGAGAATAGGTCACCTGCCTGCCTAACCGCCACCAGTTGGCACTCTATTATCTGTACTTGGGAGTCCTTGTCTTTCTTTGTGGATTTGCACAGAAATGGGGAATTCTACATAATAGCTATAGAGGGGTGTCCCATTGTGGTCGGCACTGATTTATTATCGGGACAGTTTATTGTCTTCCAAACCGCCAAAATGTAGAATTCCCCTTTCAAACCCCCCAGAACCAGACCTCAAATCTGTGGCATAACTACTCACCCCAACATGTCATCCCTTTGTCGTCTTTGAAACTGTCTGCTTGAGAAAAAAAAAAAGAAAATCGACTGTCATTCTCCATTGTCAGTGTCGTTGGAAGCTGAATTGTTGATATGCATTATGATGCTCCGACCAACTAAACCACTAAAACGTATTTTAAAAAGTGTAATTGCATCTACAGCGTCCTTGTGATTTTCAGATCCCTTCAGGTATTCCTGTATGTATGCATGTACACTGTTTCTCAAAAAAGTCCTTCTTTTACTATTAACACATTTGTTAATATACATTTGTGGAACCTTTGTATTTTTAGAGACTTGATGTCCAACCAATGAATTCAGAGATTTTCACAAAGTGATTTTATTTTTACATGTAAAATTTAACAGGCATTTCAAAATATTTTCTGTACAGAATTAATTACAAAAATTGTTGTTATTTGTCCTACACTGACATGCTTCATATGAACATATATCATCATTATACAGTGGTACCTTGGAACACAAACTAAATTCATTCCAGAAGGCTGGTCGAGTTGTGATTTGGTTTGAGGTTCAAGTCAAATTTCCCCTAAGAAATAATGTAAATTTAAATGTAAATGTTAGTTTAAATGTAAATTTAATCTGTTCCAGACCCCCAAATGATTGCCTGTTTAAATCTGCCTATCTGATTAATGATAAAAACCATTAACAATCAATATAAAAGTTATAGACACATGAAACAGCTCACATACAAAAGCAATAAACATGGAATAAAATTTATGAGCATGTTACCTGCATTGTGGTGACCTGATGATATACTGGAAATGGTGGGTGGAGATAAGGAGGGATGGAGGGGTTATTGTTTGGAAGGGGACATCTGAGTTTTAGCAGTTCTGTTTTGCATTGAGTTTTTGGTTGAGTTGCAGATATATTTTTCTCAAATGACCCGTTCGAGGTCCAAATTGGTAAAGTTGAACACGTCTCGACCCACGAGTTTTACCAAGAACAGTCAAGTTCCAAGATTCAGGTTGAAGAACAAGTCGAAAAAAATTAGACAGACCTATTAAATGCCTGAGTTAAGAGGCGTTTGAGTTCCAAGGTTCTACTGTATGTACGCATATATAATATCAGCCTTTTTTTCTGTGCTCTCAGGAGAAGTTAAGGAGGCAATACAAAGCAGTCCTGGTCTAATTACTCTGAGTACGGAAAATAGCAGCAGATCGACACAGGAGTAGAGTCAGTGCTTTATGTCCCTTTTACAGATTCCCCCGCTGAATATGCAGCCTATTTCCATGACAATGGGTACCTAGCACTACCTAAGTCGGTCTTCCCACGAAGGTAAGGCATTGATTAAAACACATTACATTCATCTCACACCTATCACCAACTTTGAGAATGAGATTTTCTTTTTCTTGTTGGTTTATGTCAATCAGAATAAAGTTTTCTGCCTGTGTTTTGCTAGTGAACTTTCAACTTTTGCTATTTTCGATTTCACAAGATAAACTAAAAAAGCAGAATGGTAAATTGGTGAGTAGATGGATACGCAGTTGCTCATGGATGTAATCTGATCAGTTTCAGCAACACTGCAGAATTCCTGCAGGTTTAACTGAGTCTGGGAAAGGACTCTCCCTTTAAATGGCAGCCTCTGTAGTCAGCATTGTCCTTCGTCAGGGTTATTCGCCATTTCTTTTGTTTCAGCTCTCTCGATGCCCCTGAGGTCATTGAACTGGAGATCCGGACAGCTTCCTCAGAAGGCCTGATACTGTGGCAGGGAGTGGTAGGTCTATGGGCTCAGGAGAATGCAGTGAACCTGGGGGCATCAGCATCACGCCACCTTTAACTCCTTCCACTGTGCCTTGCTTGCAAACTTACAGACCAACTGCACTCAGCATCTGTGCAAATCTTGCCATAATATAATTTGTATATAACTTGACGACTTTTTTACCTTTATAAAACAACAACAATATCATCATTATTATTATTGTTATTATTCTTATAATTATCATTATTATTATTATTATTATTATTATTATTAATAATAATAATAATAATAATAATAATAATAGTAAACCATTGCTACAGAAATTCTTTTATTGGAAAAAATGTGTTCTGTTTTTGAATGTTTTGTTGTAGAGTAAAATGATTCATATACTATGATATATGAAGCATTATCACATCAGCTTTTGGTTTCAGCATAGGACATATTTCATTGGTTTAATTTCAGAAATTATTAATCTTCGTTCCTGCTGATCTTATCAAAATTCAGATCTGCTTAGCATGCTGAAGCTGCATGCGACACTTTGATCCCATCATCTGCCCTAGTCGCATGTTGCCCGGTTGGCTTTGATGCACTAATGCACCTTCCCTCTTTCCCAGGAGCGGAACAGCGCTTTTCCTAAGCTGCATGCTAATCGAAAGGTATTCCCTCCCTCTGATACAGACTCCCCATCCTCATGCTTTGGGGGGGGGGGGGAGGAATGTTTAGTACTGCAATGTAGACGGCATGTTTTGAAACATGAAATGTGTTCCTTGTTACAAGCAGCCTTGCCTTTAAGATCGTTGCCATGCAATTATTATATTCATTCTGCTCAGAGCAATTTAAAAACCAGCCCCACAGTGTCGCTTACTCATCTTGTTAACACATTTTCTCTTCTTTATTTAATACTGCTTTTGTTTGTGCCACACTGTGATGACTTTGCAGGGACACGCTTGCTTGGTGCCCTGATTCAGGTCCCTCCCACAGAAAATATGTGAAGAAAATGTCTCAGTTATAATTAATTTAGCAACACGTGCATGTTTGTCCATACAAAATTTGCAGTAGTAAATGATAGATCAATAGAAATTAACCAAGAATCTATTTATAGACATTAAAAAGAGGTAATAGCTCATTGCAAGGGGTGGCTTAATGGTTAGGGAAGCCCCCTTGTAATTGAAAGACTGCAGGTTCAAATCCCCGACCAGCAAGGCACCGCTGAGGTACCCTGGGCAAGATCCCCCCCCCCCCCCCCCAAGCACTGCTCCCCGGGCGCTGAATTAGCTGCCCCTTGGTACAGTATGTCACGATGTCACATATGGGTTAAATGCAGAGGACAGATTTTGTTGTGCTGTGGTGTGTCAACAATGACCACTGATCACCAAATTGCCATTTCCTGTTTAGGTATGGTCTTGATGATGACACTTTGAACAATATGTTTATTACTTGACATGTACTTAGTTTATACGTTAGGTACTGACTCGATTGACCTCAGGCAAAACAACCAGCTGTACTCTGATGCAACAACTGTTTATAATATGGCTAAATTAGTTATGTGCGGTAGTCGCTACCCCTGAAAATGTTACATTTTTCGAGAGGTCTATCGATTATTGCATATCTGCATAATGGTGCAGATCCAGTCGCAATGGCCACAAAATTGCTTCTAGACTGAAATAAGACAAAACATTTAATGTTTTTTATAAAATTGAATATTTGTGTTTTTTATAAACTTGCAAATACTTACAATGGATTTAATTCCCAGGAACTTGGAGATCAGGGAAAAGGCAAAGACTTCATTAGTCTTGGTTTACAAAATGGACACCTTGTCTTCAGGTATAGTCTTTGAAAACGTGCAGAATTTTCCTATTTCCTCTTGCCTGTAAAATAGTATGTAGCTATTGTGTACATCTGTTTATTTTTGTTTGTTATATGGTGCATACACATATCCTATGAAGGAATTTAAATTTAGAATGGGACTAGGATAAACAATGAACACACCCATTCTCATTGGCCACTTAATTAGCTACATCTGTTTACTTTATTTGGGACTATAAAGGTGTACCTTATAAAGTGGCCAGTGAGTGTATGAAACCCTCCCAATTGCAATATGTGACTCTGCCATTTATTAATGCCTGCAGAAAACATTTGTTGTACATATTTAAACAGTTTCTACACGTTTGCGTTTCTGTATAAAGTCTGTACTCAGAGCAGCTGTGCGATTTTTCTCCTGTTCACAGCTACCAGCTGGGAAGTGGGGAGGCCAAGATTACTTCCAAAGAGCCAATTAACAATGCCGACTGGCACATGGTTAGAGCCGTGAGGTATACCACAAACCCTAACAGTGTCTGAATTTCATCAGGATGTGCTTTAAAATGCTGAAAAACACAAATGTACAAAACATGCAGACAAAGGGGTCAAAAAACAATACAAAAAACAAATGATCTGTTTTCATACGTAATTATAATGACCATAAAATAGAGTAAGACTAATTTGTGGAAAGAGTTTTAGTGTTGGTGTGGTTTAAGTGTACTTCCTGTAAAGGTATCACTTTCAGTGAGAAAAAAATGTAATGAAACTATTTTCAAACCTGTTGCACATAGCATATTTTAAATATAACACTTTATTTATGTAATATGTCATTTGAGCATGTCTGATCTTTTTATTAGTCAATAAATCAACATAGATTGATGACAGATCATACTTTCCGAACTGAGCTGTACCACTTCCACGGGATATGAATTATGGGGCTGTATTAGTTATACAACTATATTATTTATATAACTGTATCGTTTTCCATTTGGGCAGAACTGGCAAACAGGGCTACATCCAGGTTGATGGAGGACCTATAAGCAGAGGATTGTCACGGGGCGAAAGTGTAATGGTGAACACGAAAGGCGATATCTATCTTGGTGAGGACACACTAATGGCCTTAGCTTTAACAGCAATATAGTTTCCTGATTTTTTTTTTTATTGCTTTAATTAAGCCAAGGTGTTTTTTGGTTTCTATGGGTGATGATGCAGAAGGCAGCTTTTTGAGCAATGTTGCCGGGCAACTGCCATCCAGATGAGAAAAAGGGCAACTCTAGAGTGATCACGAAAACTTGCCCGGCAGCCTATTTTCAAATCGAAATTTGTTGCCCAATATCAATGGTAAAGTACCCGAACACCACTGGTCGGCATCATTGCCCAACAACATTACTGAAAAAGTTGCCCAGTGTATCGGCGCCCTCAGGCCCCTAAGGCTAGGAAATGTGTGAGTGACGTTTCTCTGGTGTTTTGCTAGGTGGTGCTCCAGACATGGTGGCACTTACAGGCGGAAAGTTCTCCACTGGGATCACAGGCTGCATAAGGAACTTGGTCCTGGCGAATACCTTGCCCTGGGACAGGCAGTTGCAACCCATCGATATACTGGCCCACAGTGGAGAGGGCATCAGTGTTGAGCGGTGCTCATCGTAGGCAGCAGAGCCCATTGACTTTGGAGGGAAAACAAATGCCATTCATATACATATACAAACACAAATAAGGTGCTTTGCTGCTACCCAAAAAAAAAGAAAACAAAATCACAAAAACAAAAGGATTGTCTTTTCTCTGTGTTGCATTAAAGCAAAAAAAAAAGAAAAACACAAAATATTAACAAGTCTTTACAAAAATCTCCCTCAGTGTTATATTACCAGTGATGGACTATTAAGCAAAAGATCGAGTTCAGCTTCAGTTTACATACTCAGTTAACTTTTAGCCATGAAAAGAAAACAAAGATAGGCCTTCTGTGACGGATCCATGTGGAGTTGGGAGATTTAACAGCACTGAATATTATTTATATACATATATATTTTTGTGGGGGGAGGGGGGATGCAAACTAACCATAACTTGCTCCTAGAGTGTATTCTGGGTTCTAATACTGTGTCCAAGGCTCGTGGCCAAGTTGTGTTAATACTTGAAAATGTTTGGGCCTCCTCTGTTTATCATTTCTCTGCTTTTCTTTCCGGAGACCATTTGGGCGAGCATGCTCAAAGCTTTGTTACACGCGGGGTTCAAAGGTCACGGCTCAGAAGCAGTACCGAGACACAGCTCAGGTGAAGAAATGATGCCGAAGACGACGTGAATGCAGCGGTGCTTTTCGTTGCGCCTAACTATCTTGTTTCTTCTGGGAAATCATCTGCCTTCCGTGCACATCAGCTTTTGTGCTTTTTTTTTTCCGGAAAGCAGCCAGGTTCGGAAAAATGGTGCTAAATATCGGGATAAAAAAAACATCATGTGGTCGTTTTTAGCACTGTGCAAAAGCTGTGCTGAGATTGTTTTCAATCACCAAAGTTTTTCATTAAAAAAAAAAAACAAAAAGTTTTCTCCCTGTATAGCCACCACTTCTGTTGTCTTTGCACAATTCATTGAATGAGCTCTTTCCTTAACCATTTATCATTAACTGAATATCGATATTATTAAGCTGTTTGAGCTTCTGTCCAGCTACTTCTAATCGCTGAAATCTTACGGAATTGAGTGGATCTCAAATGCTTAGATGTGAGGTGAATTGAATAGTTATGTAGCAGTTTTTTTTACCTAGTTTTTCTTATGTACAACCTAAAAATTCTTACAAGGCCATTCATCTGTGTTCAGTTACAATCATGATACCTATCTGCTAGTCAGGTAAACCCATAGTCCAGACCTTTGTATTTGTCTAATTTTTTAAGTGATAGAAGTGCCTTGTTTATACATTTTTTAGCCTCCCATCCCACCACTGACCACCACTCAGTCTCTTAAATTAGCACAATGTCTTTTGTCGTAATATATGTTGTCCCGTGGGCATTTCTTTGTCCACACCACTGGAGGGTTACTGCAGAGCTGCCTCAGGAAAGACGCCATTTTCATTCAGAGACATTATCAGGGCTGGCTCTAGCCATAGGCGGAATTGCCCCCCTGATTACCTGCACTGCAGAGAAAGTGTCATGATCATCAGTTTTCTTGGTGGGGGGGGGGGTGCCCCCGAGTAAAAGGGTAGAGCCAGCCCTGGTCACTAGCCTTGCCTTAGATTCAGCATGATAGGACAGCGTCCTAAGATGACACAGCATTGACCGTGTTAGCACACTGGATAGGGCTGAACAAGGGAAAGGTCTTTATGTAGCAGCTAGACGTGGCGTAGTGCAACAGTTTCACGAAAAACCACCAGAGGCTCCCTCGAGCATGCTCGCCAACATGGGCGAACCACAATGGCAGTTCACATCAGAACGTCACCTACTTGTCACTTTTAAAAGCTTTAAATTTTTAAAAATAAATAAACAAGCACCATCAAAACAAAAGTATGTCATTTTTAATTTATTTTATTTTATTGCCATTTTCTGGGTTGATTCTGCCATTTTCAGAATGACTGAAAGAGTTTCCCCCTTTTTTTGTCTTTGGATATTACATGCATAATTGCTTCCCTCCCTGTTCTTTTCATATAAAAGAAAACTGAGTTAATCAAAGTTCCCTAAATGATTTTTGCCCACTGTCCCTCCATCCATCCAAAGTCATACTGTGGAATAGTAACCGACAGGAAGATACCAACTTTGAATGGAGAATTAACCTTTTTATATAGTAACCTCAACAGTCATGTTATTTTTCAGATGTCTTTCTTATTAAACATGATGTTCTTTTCACTTTTGATCTTGCTGAAATGTCCTTGTATGTCACAGTTCCTGTAATACATCACGGCACGCAAAAATGCAGATATCTTTAGTTTCACTTGCTGAAATATTCATGACTTATTACACTATAATGTGAATTCACATTTTTTTCCTACCATGCATATAGAATATGAGCATATAAAGTCTGCTTTGACGTCACATCTTTTGTGGACCGGCACAATATGACATGTGCATGGTCAAGCTGAAAAACTATTCATTTCCTGTGTGAGTAATATAATTTAACAAATTAATCATCCAAGGGATTGCGCATTCTCCATAATAAACCAAAATAAATGTGTGAGTCAGATTCACAAAAGTGTAAAATAAGTATATATATATTTTTAAAGGGGGACAGTGCCACTCTGGCTTCTCTGCCATTCGAAAATGTTTTGTTTACATGTTGATTTTGGAGAAAATGCTAAAACAAACAAAAAAAGTATAATGCAGTTTTTGCAATAAGACATCTTAAACAAGATGGTGACAGACCAGTCAATGATAACTATTGCTAATATCTGTACCATTGCCCATTGTGTGAAGGACTTACTAAACCCCCCATGTTTCCTAATTAAACATTTCATGTG
Source organism: Gnathonemus echidnorhynchus (assembly GCA_026776725.1). Classification (NCBI taxonomy): domain Eukaryota; kingdom Metazoa; phylum Chordata; class Actinopteri; order Osteoglossiformes; family Mormyridae; genus Gnathonemus; species Gnathonemus echidnorhynchus. The sequence continues at coordinate 22,037,521 of JAODJU010000108.1, forward strand.
CTATTTATAGTTTTGTTGGTTGTGTTTATTTCTGACATTCTTTTTATTGAAATTGTGTTTATTATATAATTTAAATGTGAAATGATGAAGTAAGACCCATTACTATTTTAGGATCAATAATAAGACACTGAATAAAACAATAGATAAATGAGAGTAGATGTGGTGCTGGAGTTTGCTCCTGATAAAATAAGCCCAGTGGTGTCTGTTTTAGGGCCAAGGCCATTGATCCCTGAACGAACTGATTCTGGACTCTCCTCTCTCTCATCACACACTTTAACTATATCTGTCCTCATTGCAAATTTGAGTATCCTTGCAAAATGGTAGTTCCCAAGCCAATATACACTGTGCCAAAATCTAATTCACAATGCATTATTCTGTCCATCCATCCATTTTCTAAAACTACTTGTCCTATTCAGGGTTGGGGGGGGGTCCTATGGGGGCAAGGCAGGGAACATTCCAGGATGGGGCGCCCACCCATCGCAGAGCACACTCACACACACCATTCGCGAACACAAGAAACCTATGGGCATTTTGGCAACTCCAGTTATCCTCAGCATGTTTTTGGACTGGGAGGGCCCAGAGTACCTGGAGGAAACCTCACAATGACACTGGGAGAACATGCAAACTCCTCACACATGGAGCCCTTGCGGAGGCTTGAACCCAGGTCACCATGGCGTCACCCTACATTATTCGAATGCAGCAAAAATAATATTTACTAACGTAAAGGCTGCGCTCCTTTCCTGCTTGTGGATGTGTCGCCACCTATGAATTAGCCGGTGTAAGTGCAGTTTCATTTCATGTCTTCAAGCAGCCATACCTGATTTTGCCGCATGGTGTCGCCGATATCTGCTAGCTAACGATTCAGCAGTTGTCTAACCTTGTATTTTCTATTGCTTGAAGTTTTCCTTTCTGGGGTTGCTTTGCCGGCTGCACTTCAGTTTGACTTGTAACCCATATTGAAATTTTGTTCAAGACTTAAAATAACAGAGAGAAAAGATGTCATTCAAAACATAATTTTATCCATCCCTTTCCCATCAACTTATCCAGTAAATGATAGAAGTGATCTTAGCACCAATCCCAGGAAGCAGAAAGCACGAGGCAGGGAACACCCTGGACAGAATGCCAGTCCATTACAGAACAAAATATTAATTTGAATACATTAATTCACCTAAAACAAGTCCTTTTTACTGTGGGGGGAAGCAGTGCACACAGGCATTGGACCCTGGTACTTCAACATATAGTTTTCCATGTTATTTTAATGATTAATAAATCATGTGATCATTGAGACAACAGGTCACATCAAGAGTGACATCTTCATATTCAAGACAAATACATGCCTTTAATATGTGGCACTATAGCATCAGCCAAACGCTTGCCTGTCCCCTTAGACTGTGTGCCTGGGTTGATAAAGGTGCCTTTATCTCAGCTCTTTGAGGGTGGCTGCGTTGTCTTTCCAGCCATGATGTCATATTTGGATTTCTTTGTAACAGCGTGTGCCAAAGCAGTGAATGATGTAAGGACTTCATTGTTAGATTTTAAAAACGTGTAGGCCACTGGTACACTAAAACGGTATTTGTTTTGTTGTATGGTGCATTTGTACTTTGTGATGGACTGCGGATTATTTTGGGTGGACTTGAGCCTACCAAAACAGCAGCCGTGAGACCTCCAGGACTGCTGACAGGAACCACAGAAGCCTTCTCCCAGCCTATGCAGATGCACAGCCGTCAAGACTTCTAAGACCCAAATTGTTTAACGCCAGTCATAGCAAGATTAAGATAACATTTTATTGATCATCTGCAGTGAAATTTTCAGGACACTGTACTGTATCTCAGGGTTCTCCAGTGTTCTTCACTACCACATCAGACGTGCAGTTGCTGAGGTGGGCAAACTGAGGCCTGCAGATGACATTGCAGGCAATCAAGTCATCATCCACCTGCATCCTTCTGAGCTTCTCTCCCAGCAGACTGGGCTGGGTGGCTTTATATGCACTGCAAGAAACAAGGAAGAGCATTCCAACAATGTTGATTGTCTCTGTGTAGTAGGCAGAGGATGGAATTTATAGAACTAGTGAGCATGCTGAAGTGGGTCGAGGAAGTTCTCAACATTGGGTGTGAGATGTTTTAGAACCAGTTATTTAAAGGTCTTCATGATATGTGAAGTTTCAATAGTCTGAAGTCATTGGGGGTCCTGCCTCTTCCATTCTTGGGCACTGGGACAATGCAGGAGCTTTTGAGGGACCTTTCGTAGTACAGATTGAACAAGTCCTAAAAAAGTTCTGCTGATCCACACAGGCTCTCAGCACATTAAGGCTGGTTCCATCTGAGCCAGATTCCTTGCCCGTACAAGCTCTCTTCTTAGCTGGGCTGCAGAGATTAACCCAATCCCTGGCAAAGGATTCTGAATTTTATATACATAGCAAGTGACGTCTCTTTTCCCTGATCCTCACCCTTTTGCTAAAAGCTTATTCCTAACCACATAGATAAGCTGTATAAACACAGCAAACTTCACAGCTGGTTATTTTATTTAAGTCATTCAGGTTGTCCATCAAACTCAGTAGATGAGAATGAAGGCCTTTAATCTCAGCACCACTCAGGCTGGCACCCAAGAGTAGAGTCACAAGAGAAAAAGTCACCGCTCTCTTTACCAAAGCGGGTGAGGGAAAGCTATGTTAATCGATATTAATAGAAGTGACATCCCTGCCATTGCAGTGTGCACCCAAGTGCTTCCAAAAAGCACTGAGAATGTCTACTATCACTCTTTCAGAGTTAAGACACCACAAAAAACCCTGTCGCTTAAAAACGACCATCACAGCAAATTCTAGAAGGTCCCTCTTGCATCTCTTCTTAGGTTTTGTGAGCTGACCAAAGAACATATGTAAAAGCTCAGTATCATTTTTGTTTGTTGTGCTTTAATGGCACCCTGACATCGAAATGCATATAGTTTACCTAGTTCAACTTGAAAGCATAACTTTTTTTTTCATTTCACTGAAAATATCCTCTGTTCACTACGGTGAAAAAAACCCCATAACTCCCAACTTTCCCTAGTCAGGAACATCTGTCTCTGCACACTTTGAGATTTTCCATCTTGTACTCTGACAGCTGTCATAGAGTAGGTTAGTGGCCAGGTCTCCTTCGAGGGCTTCGGGTCATGACAAAATCAGGTAAGTGATACCTGACGACAGGATGAATATTCTCACCCTCTGGCATATAGGCTGATTGTCAGCCTTCCTCATTGTACATCATCAAAAAGACAATACAGGCCTCCACAGAGGCATAAGGAAGCTCCATGGAGTGAAATGCACGGCGTAATATAGGGTCTACAAACAGAATGATACAACCATGGGGGGTAAATTCTTTGAAAATTTGGGATTAGCCACACAATGAAATGATTTCATGTGTGGAATTTGTTTTCCCACCACTAAGCCAAAATAACCCATGCATGAGTGCTGAATTTCAGCACAATCAGCCTGGTTTGTTACCAGACTTTGTTACCACAGCTCACAATTTGAATAAATTAAGCAATATTAAGGGAATTCAAAACATTACATTGTGGACCCTGTGTTGCATTTATACTCATATTGATATTATTTTATATACATGGGTAACCAAAGCATTTATATAATCATATAAAACATTTTAAATAAACTTGGACCATTTGCAAGGCCCATCAAGAATCCAGTTGCCTCTTTGGATGAGCTGGAAGCCTTTTGGTCAATTAATGGTTCGTTTTCACACGTTTTAGAAATATGGTAATTTCATTTGCATTTGGTGTAAAGCAGGGGTGCACCGATTCGATATTAGGAATTGGTACGGGTGTTCTGACGAGTTGAACTAGGAACATCAGAAGATAACGGGGTGACTATTTGGAAGTATTTTACACTTGAAACAAGAAGTAGTAGTACAGCGATTTAAAATCTTTATTAAAAACAAAGTTTAGAAAGGTGGAAGTAAAGGAAAATCCCACTAAACAGCGCACGCAATTAATGTGAAAAAGGCAGCGGTCGTTTTGGGAGTCCATAGCCTAATTGGGCTTATTTTGCGCACTCGTTGCAGCTTGTGTTACACGGGGAGCTTAAGGGGAAATTGTGGGGCATTTTAAGCATCCACCACTTGCATATACTTGCTTGGAAGATACTGAAATTGAACTGCAAATGCTTAAAACAAGATGTACATACGAGGTCGAACAGTAGGCCTATATATGTTTTGTATGTTTCTAATAGTCTATCTAATATCTGTATTTACTAGTTTATAAAGAGCTCTGGTATCAGATCGGTACTCATAACACCAATACCCTCTGATCAGGTATCGGGAAAGAATCCGTACTGAAAAAATGGGATCGGGTCACCTCTAGTGTAAAGCATGACACACCGAACTTAATTATCTTAGGTACAAGAACCCAAACAATCAATTTACCAAGTTCCATACAATTATCTAACAGTTCAGGTAAATGGCATGTAATGGGCAGTTTGCTGTTTGGGCTAAATAAACATCAAGCAACATAATGTCCATTATGTCAGCTTAAATGTTATAAAGCAATACGTTTGTAAGCGGTTGGCGTCGGTAATTGTTGTTGGAATTGTCCGTAGCATAACTGCTTTAAAATGTTTCCATTTGTATGCTTACTAAAGTATACCATCTTAATTATTTACTAAACTGGATTTGTAGAAACGTAAATGTTCCAAACTTTAGTAAACACAAAACCAACATTTTTTTCTGCTACAGAATACTTGCAGGGTTGCCAGATGGCTGGAGGGAGTCTGCACACGCATTTGCACCTGTGTGGCAGTTCCATTACTTTGTAAATAGTCTGTAAGGTTTGCAGTCTACCCCAAAGCTTTTGATGCGGCTATTTTAGGTTTATAATAGAATAATGTAGATCTGCCGTAAGATTTTTTGTCTGGGCGTGAGAATCTGAGAGCCCAAGCTGCAGCCCTCATATTGCACCTTGTTACTCATGGTCTTAATATCCTTAATTCGTTTTAAGCTCATTTTGGGTCCCTATTATTATAGCTCTAATGGTACTGTAAAATATGGACATTAGCAACAGGTCTCAAATGGCGGTCATTTGGACAGGTTAAACGGTTTGTATTTAATTCACTGGCTAGAGCTACTAATACATATACATACCCAATTGAAACAAGTTTTGAACTGAAACAAAAGAATTAGCCTAGAATATTCTACCAAAATATACATATGTGCGTTTCTGAAAAATAACTGTCGCACTTTTTCCTACCACAAATACCGACTGTCGTACCGCAGGAGCCTTTATGTTAATACCATGTGTATATTTGCATATTTGAGCTCATTAACACTCTTTTTACATATTTGTGTGCCCCGTTACTCCGCCATTTACTGTTGCCTTTTCCCAAAGCTTGTCGCAGCTGATTTCTTATTTCACATCATTTTGCATCCCTCACATCGCACTTGTCGTCCCTTCGAAATCGCTAGAAGGATGGGAGGCGTCATTTCCGGTGGAATATTCCAGCGATTTAATTTTGGCTTTAAAAGGGAAGTACAGCAAAGTACAATACTGTCATTAAGACACAGTCCCACAGTCTCCGGAGTTTATTTATTGCAAAAGAATTTATTTAAGAGTCATTTTCTCCCGACCGTATACCACAAGTGTCAGTCAGTAACATATTATAATTGCATCATTTTTGTTTTATTCCAAAATCCTTGAAGGTAAGTCTGGAGAATAACATTTCTTATACGCCATCACATAAAAATGACTTGTTACCAACTATTTCAGCTTCTTCTCACACTTATTATTCTTTTAATCTGGTATTCGGGACTTTTATTCTCGAATTATCTGTCAAGTCTGTCTCTTAACTTTTTGTAATACGATTAATAATGTTTCAATCAAAAATGTGTTTGTCGCTTATTTCTATGAATATATTAAGATATTCTCTATTTATTTTCATTGGTGGGGGTTGAGAAGTTGTAGCTATAGGTGGCCTTGCGGTGCTGAAGAGAGGGATTATTATGGCGCTTCTGATGTCTGTTAAACTATCATGTACGATTTCAGTATCGCTTTCCATAGCAGGCAACGTAGCATTTTCAACGAGATTTTATAAGTGATGCAGTTATTTTGTTATCGGTTTTTGAATCGACAGCCATGCCATTTAACCGTAACGACATGTTTGTAATTCCAGTACTGCGTTGTTTTACTCTAAATACCTTTTTATAAAAGAATAAAGCGAGTATTACTTTGTTCTGGAGTAGTCTTACACCGCCCGGTTAAGCTGTGGTGATTACAAGCCGTTGTATCGCTGCAGAAGCCTATTATATAAGACTTAATAGCCCCTTATAGTTGTTTCCGCATGGAAAGTTGTAATATTTCTTTACTTTAACAGTTGGGGGTTTAACTGTGTTTGTGTATAACGGAAAACATCGGACTGATTATGTGACACAAAAAGGCAGTAACAGTTACTTTACATCGCTCCCCTAGAGTCAGAGCTGACAGGTATATCACGAAAATGGAGATAATGATGATGTTAAAATAATCGTGCATTGTAGTTATGTTTTGACCTGGTACATTGATTATTTAAAAGAATCTTAATAATTCAGCAGCCCAGAATAAATCAGTGAAATACACGGCCAGCCCGCCCTATGGGCGACATAGGCGAACGCCTAGGGCGCCATTTGATTAGGAGTGCAAAAGAGCAGATGCGAAAAAGAGAAGAAATGCATTATTCACTGCTTATCTAATGAAACAGACTGTCAGATTCCCCGTGCTACAGTAATGCTTTTAGTATAAATTAATTGATGAAATTTGTTTTCTGCTCCTTTGGGGGGCTGGTGAAAGAGATGGCAAGTGCTGGGATGTGGATGGTTTAGGGCAGCAGAGTAAAAGTAAAAAAAAAAAAAAAAAAAACCAACCTAATCGTTTTGTGTGTCACCTTAGGGCAGAAGAGAACAGGTAGTTTCCTCATCTTTGTGCAGTGTGAGACTGCTAGTTTGTGTGAGGTCACTGCAAAGGTATCGTGTCATGTGAAGGAAAGATAGGTGAAGGGGTTGAAGTCAGGCTTTTATGACTTTCACCATCTTAATATTTGTTTGAAAATATATTAAACTTGTTTTCAGACGCAGAGGGAAAAAAACAGAAGTGACCATGTTCATGCTGATTCCCCCCTCTGGTAAGTTTTTTCTAAATGTGGCTTTGATATCACGTTTTATTCTAGGCAATCTGCTTAAAGTGATGTGTCCCAGCCATGGGGATACAGGTTGACTGATATCTTCTCTGTCCTTCAGAGAGGAAAGGGGTTAAAGCCTAATTCAGGTTAGCAATATGAATTATATCTCTAATTTGGCACTGGCATTCAGTGACAACCCCTCGTCTTTCTGGCTTTTCTGGTTTGGAATTTCTTGACTCCTTATATGGAGTCAAGGTTAGTTGGTTGGTTACAAGCGCACATGGGCTCAGGGTCCATGTGTTCAGATGGTAGCATGTGTTTAAGACAGCTCCTCCTGCAACCCCAGTGGCAAAAAATAGTTTCTTTAGCTGTTAACAGATCAGTTCTTCAGTTAAGAATCTATGCTAACTAAAGATATTGGCTTTTATCTGACATATTTCTGGGTTAAACTGCTTGTGTCATAACAAGCACATGAGCATGTTGCAGACTTTTTATCTAAAATTGTGGTTTCTATTGTTTATTTTCTGAATTTAGGTATTGAAATGTATAAAGAATATGAAATAGTTTAGTGAAATTATTCTTTAATTCCCTTGTCTGACTGTCTTGTTTTTGCTCCAGACATGAATGCAGAATTCAGTGCCGAAATATTTCATTAATTGTTCCTAAAATAGAAACCATCCATAATGCTTTTACTGCTATTGGCTCAAGGCTGTTTTTATGGCACCCAACTGCCACAACTTTTTAACTATTAACTTTAAATGAATGTTATTGATATGCAAATGAATGCAGTTTTCTGTCCACACAAAGTGCAATAGCCAAACTCACCCCTTGATGAATGACTTGCTGATAACTACTAGAAGGACTTTGCTTTATTTCATTATTCAAATATCCCTGAGGTGAAGATACCTGATTCGTTCAGTGTGCCTTGCTCTGGATGCTTTGACAGCATTCATTAATGTTTGTCATTACAGGCTTTTGTTTCTCCAGTAAACAGATTTTTTTGGCATTCCTGCCACCAAACTGTAAAGGAAAGATGTTTTGAAGTAGTTGGTTGGGGTCTCAGGAAATGCCTTTTTTGTATCAAAATATATCCTGTTGCTTTACAGACTTGTGAAAATAAAATGTTTGTTTTCTGTAAATCTTTGTACATTTATGTACAAAAATGTGCTTGGAAAAATTAAATCTTCATCTTTGAGATGAAGAAAAAATATTTTTGTCCTTTAACAAATTATTCTGCATAACACAGCTTCATAAACTGACAGGTTCAGCTCCTTTTTTATGAAACTGTATTGGTGGTTCAAGAACTATGCAAGATATATACGGACTTGCTATGTAAAGCCAAGGATTGTACTGTTGGCTTGTGTCTCATTCGATGTTTTCTTTCAGATGAAGAGTCTCTTGAACTCGACTGGCTATGGAATCGCGTGAAGTTCAGGGTGCAATAGTAGGAACCTGAATTTAAATCTTTCTAATGCATAGATGTCACAGTAGGTATGCCCAAGCTACATGGGTTTCTGGACTAGACACATACCTATTGGCATCTGTGTCCAACTGGTTAAAAACGGTTCTTTGGATTCACCTTTGGTCTATGCGCTTGGGGTATTTTTCAAATTATACATTGATCCCTCCAGTTCACATGCCAACCTTGATTTCACCAAAAGCCTTTTTAAAAAATGCTATGCCATCAAAACAAAGGAGAGGATATTTGATCACTTTTATGTGCCTTTGAAAGTACGACTTTTCTCAGGAATGATATTTGATCATTTAGTGTTCTTTATGATTACTCATTAGGTATGATTACTGAATGAGTATTCTGTTAGTTTCCTTCTAGGTATGTAAGAAATCTAACACAAGATTTTTTTCCTGGTGGTTAACATTGGTTTCATCTGCTATTAGGGTTATCTTCATTTCATTTTAATCTATCATCAATGGTTAGAGGTACAGTGAATCTTGTGTACTCCCTGGTAAGGGTAGGGAGTGCAGTACAGTGCATCATCTACATTGATAGCCCTGTTGTTGCAGTTCTCTTAAGGTACTTTTTTAGCATTTCATGAATTATATGAGGCTTGCATAATCCACTATTTCCACGAATGCTAATATTTTCGTGGATCTGACATTGGTATTGGGTTTCTCAGCTGAGATTTTTTTTGTTTGTTTTTTGCACTGGCCATAAATGGATAATCAACTCAAGGTATGCCACCATTAGTCTTAAGTGACAGAGTTTAAAAGACAGAAAGACAAGGTCATTTGACTTGCTGGAGCAGTTTTGTCAACTAGAAACAATTACCAAGGCAATCTTTAAACCACCCCTCCCCCCCACCAAGATCTTTGCTTACAGTTTCCAGCCTCGTAACTGTGCCAGGACTAAAGTCTCTTTGTCCCAGTTCATTAAAAAGCCTTCCCTCATTTCAAGGCCCAGTGAGACTTGTAGATGGGTTAGGTCATCAGGTCCTTGAGCCTGCTGACTAAGTATAAATATGCAATGAATCACTTAAATTCTATGAATGAGGAGATGTCATAACATATGCCATAAGCATACCATTTAATGCTACTAGTTTTTCGAATTCAATTTAAAACATACACACAGCCATAAGAAATAATGAAAATCCTGAGAGGCAGTCTCTATAGTTGACCAATTCACCTTTTGTCCATTACCAACATCTGTGAACTTTAAGGACATAATTTCTCAGTGTGAGGGTTTATTGATGTCATACAGGATATTTTATTTTTAAGTAAACCTGCCAGTTTTATATAATTTCTTTTAACTTGACCTCAGTTTTCAGATTTGTATCTGTAATTGTTCTTTTTTTATTTGAGGTAAACGTTTAAAAATATGTCATCGTAAATGCTAGACCTTAAGACGGCTAATGGTATTCAAATGGCATATGCTTATTTATTAAAATGTTTTACTTTAAAGAAAAACTATTTTAAAGTCTTTCAGAGGGTGGATGTCCAAAATGCTAAACTGTTGGTAAGTCTGGCCATTTTTCTTGCTATTGGTTTTAATTTTTGACTGCACTTTTTAAATCCCTCAGTTCCACATTTACTTATGTGTGTGTGTATATAAATATATACACATACACAGAAATGCCTATTTTACTCTATATACATTTTCCACATTGTGTATAATTATAGAAATATTAATATGCGTAGACAATCTTTGAACTGCACATTTATGGACGCCGTGTAGAAAATGTGGCACCCATGGTGCTTGGGTGCTTGTTTACAGTAGCAGGGGCCTTTCTTCAGCATGGCATCCTGTAACTGTTCCTGCGTTAATGGTCATACTACTTAGTGATTTGGAGTAGGCAGGAGCTTATGAGGTTTGTTCTCCTTGTCCTGTTTTCTTTTATTTGTTATACTTTAAAATCTTTTTTTCTTTTGCTCAGAGCACTCAGTTCATCTAGCTAAGTGTTGTTTAGTCATGGTTCAGTTTTCCTCGATCACCCTTGGAAGCCGCTGTTTGTGACTGGCTGTCTTCATTTGGTCTCAGATTTCTTCCAGCGTGCTAAGAAAGTCTTCCTGATCGAGCAGGCCAGCCGAGTCCAGCTGAAGGAGTTTGCCCGGAAGAATGCTGCTAATACCTTGTCTGTGACCAACTTGGTCATGGGAATGAGCTCCATCCTCTGCAGCCTCAATGGGTGAGCTGGGTGGAGCAAGAGGTGTAGTACGGGCCTAACTGTCAGACCGCTAGAAGCATGACTATAAGGTTTAAAACCTCTGTGAAGTTGCAGCGGAGTCTCTGTGAAGGAAAAGATTCATTGTGACTTCAGGTAGCACAAATTCTTTATTTTGTTTTTTTTTTTTCTTTCATCTTCCAGTCACCAATATGCTGCATGCTGGCTGGTTCTGATTGGTTATCTGCTGGACTTGGCCGACGGAGCAGTTGCTAGGCGACTGGATGCCTGCTCAGCACTAGGTGTGTGTTGCTGCCAGGACCAAGGGCACATTTCAGTCAGCCCTCTAACCGAGCTGTCATGGCTGACAATGGGAGGGAAAGTTATGTTGTGGCCAAGGTGCATTTTTTTACAGGAGTAGCGTCAAGGAGCCTGCATAAAGTGAAAGAAAGCTAAGTTTATATTTCAGTGGGGACTTTGCACACCAGTATTTGTGAGCATGGTATAGTGCCATTGTTTGAGTTTAGTGTGAAGTTGAGATGATCTGAATATTTAAGAAACTGGTAGCGCTGATGCAATTCCACTTGCTGTTTGTGTGTGAATGGTCGCATGTTCTATGTTGATCAATTGGGCGTCACAAATACATCCGCCCTCTTTGGGCCTTTTTCCCGACCATTGTACTTCCAGTGTTAGTTTTCTGCATGCACTTGCATACTACTGTTTTGTGCCCCATCCCAACAACCCCCCCACCCCCCACCCCAAAAACACATAAACCAGTCCCTCGTGTTTTTGACGAATGAAGGATCTCTTTCCGATCAGCAGGGATAACTGTAAAGGATCAGTTACTCTTTATCTCAGTAATCCCAGTGCTTATAGTGTCTCGCATATCTGAAATTGCTTAAATCTTTGACCCTGAGTGCTGGAATTTGGCCCCTTTGACCAGCCACAGACCGGGATCAGCACACATTTCGAGTTCGCCAACATAGGCCCCCAGGGGTGGGATAAAGGGATACTGGCATGGAGACTGTTGTTTATCGTTAAACTCTGAGGGAAATTTCCACTACGGGCTCTCAGCGCAGCCAGTGTGGGTTCATACTTATCAGAAGCGGGGAGTTGGAATTAGGGCACAGCAAGTGTCACATTTCACGTTTCGTCATGCTGCTTTTCAGATTTGAGAATCACATTCTTTAAAATTGTTTGAACGTTGTCCTTTTGGTCCTGGTGCACATTGCATGGTGCACATTGGCGTGTGTGAGTTAGTGAAGTCACAAAGCACTGTCTCTCAGTTTCCATTTTGGCCTGGTGGGGGAGTTTAGGTGCCAAGCTGGATGACTTTGCCGATTTTACCACGTTTGGCATCGCCACGGCCTTGCTGCTGAGGACGCATGACTTGATGGACAACGTCCTCTGCATGTGTTATGTACTGTCGGTGTTCATTCGCCTCTGCTTCTTCTCCAGCGGTAAGCCAGATCACGACGGGTTCCTTTATGGCCCGAATGGTACATTCCCAGGAAAGCTTACGATGGCAGGCGCTGAGCTTGCCATTATTAGTGACTTGGAACAGTGAGAAAATTCGTTTTTGTTCTGGCATTGATCCCTCCTAGAGCCCACCTGTGATCTCACAGGTCAAGATGGCTTCCTTTGACTGCTGTCAGATTCACGTGGCTTTTGTTGCACAGGGATTCCTTTCATGTACCGTGGCCTCCCCTGCATCTACTCTTCTGCTATCCTGTCCTGCACCTGCCTGCTGTCAGGGGGCAATGTGATGGTCCTGCGGGTCACTGCCGTGGCCATGATCCTCTTTATGGTCAGCCAGACCTTCTACCCCCATGACAGGATCCTGGAGTCCCAGGCCTGGAAGAAGGTGGTCTATGCTGGAGGTAAAAACAAAACACACCAAACCTGTAGGCAACTTACTTGTATGTGAAACTAGAAGTAACTCTGCACAGCTGCCTTGTAAAGTTATAGGATTAGAGGGTTAAATGTTAGCCGAACATGCCAAGCTTATTAGGAATGTAATAAAAAAATTAAAGTATTGCTTTTCAGATGAATCACGTATGAGGTATCAACAGATACATTTGCGTTATCAGGCAGGCACTTCTGTCCAAAGTGATGTACAAGTGAGGCTCATAACATATTAGCAGATGCAACAAGAGCTAGATACTTTAGTTAGGGTGAAAAAAATTACTCTTTCCTTTTGCGGATAATTAATTTCTTTTCTCTCTACCCATTTTAGGAGTGGCAATGGTGTTCTGTTCCTCTTTCCCGTCCGCATGCGTTTACTACCTGCTGTGGTCAGTATCTTATATTCTGTTTCCAACAACACTGTGGAGCTGTAAGGTGTGACAAAAGGTGAGGCCTGGACCCAAATGTTGAGCTGTCAGGCCAGGAGAATGTTGGCCTTAGTTACTACAGACCTTATACCTGCTGTTGCCATGGCAACTGTAAACAGACATAAAACAAAAAAACAAACTTAAAGCCCACTGGTTGTATTGAAGTGACACTACCTATATATACCTGCCGTTTTCCTTGATTTTTACTGGATGGGAAGATAGAAGAACTATAATGTTCTTTTTCATTTTTTTAAATGAAAATTTAATTTTATAGCCCAAAAAAGAAGCAAATCTCCTGCTTTGTATCTTATGATTGTTAAATAATGTGTGTCTCTAACGAAGAGTCATTCTGAGTCATTCTCATAAATGCAGGACACAAAGCATGTATACATCTAGTCAGATTTTAGTGCTTGGCATGATCAGTGCGGAATCCCCCCCCCCCCCAAGTAACAAATCAGGTTTTTGCTTTTGAAGGTTGGTTCTTTCTTGCTGAACATAGACTTGACAAATTCTACGAAAGTGTCAGATAGTTCTAGGGCACACAAATGCTGCTGAATACTTTCTTTTTATTGCCGGAAATATTGTGCACCTTACTAATGTTAAAAAATGTGTATTATACTTTTGTTTATTTGGGATTTGTGTACATTTAAAAAGATGCTCCAGTTGCTAAAAAACGATGGACTTTTATAATATATTTTGTCCCTTTTTTTTTCTTGATGACAAATAAACATTTCAGATTAAAGTGAGGCCTCATCTGACAGTATGAATATTTAATATTTAAGTTAGCATGTTGCAACATTAATACACCAACATAGCACTAGTACCAAATCCACATTATAATATGTGAGATGGAATATAATAATATATAAAACTTGTACAGGAAATCCAACAATATTTTTAGTCCTTCAGCTTTCTTAGAATAAATGCTGCTTAGCCCCTGTTTTAAGGAGCTGCATTTACATTTTCACATGACCATTTAGTGTCTTTAACATTAACTGATTTCAGAGCATCATCCTTTTCCTTCTTGTTGGCAAATTAGTGTTTTTAAATGCGCAGCTGGTACTTATACCAATGTTTTACCAGAGTAACCAGAGTGTTTGCTGTGCAACGGCATTTTAATGTTATTACTTGTCCTGTTTAACAAGAAACATTAAAGCTTAATTAGGGGGATTTCTGGGTATAAATGCCTTTCCCTGGATTTCGATGATGGCAAGACTTAAGTAATATCAAAATATTTTCATAAGTTGTAGGGACTAATTCTGCTTACATTTGCCTTCTTTTAAAAGGGAAACTGATGAAAATTGTACTGTTTTAAGTCCTGAATTTTAAATGAAATAATAGAATGTAAGAATCTGATCCCATACTTATGTTTTCATCCATCTCCATAACTGTAAATGTAATATATGTTTAACATTCCTAAATTGTTAAAAGGCACCCATACATCTGTTAATACCAGGTACCAGTCATCTTTTCAATGTGTATTTAAAATTGTTTTTTAAAAAATAAACATTAGATTGACTAAATTTTCCAGCTATCCATTACTGTTCATTTCATAATCCTCTGTAGGAACTTACTTTCTGCTTCTTGTACACTGGCAGGCAAGATGACTGACTTTAAACACAACTGAGTTTTCAGAGAGTTGTTTCATACAATTCCAGTCAACCACATTAAGCTATATCAGTTGTATGCAAAATGATTATTGAACTGCTTGAATCCGGCATCCATGGTACAGTAAAATCCAGTTATAACGGACTTCAAGGGACCTGGCAAGACAGTCCGTTATATCCAGAGTTGCCCAGAACACAAATACAGTACAGGACACCATTTACTCATGCCACACCCCAGAAAGGTAGTAGTCCAACTTTATTTACTGTATTTCACCTATTGCAACTCAACAAAAACCATTTTATGTCACAAACACACATATCTTCTTTTCTTACTGCTGTCATGAACGAATGCATAGCAAATGACAAGAGGCATTCTAATTCCCTACACTAAAAGATGGTCTAAAGCATTATGTTGTACTTTACGCAAATTACTGGGAAGAAGAATAATCTGTCATTTCTCAAACTGCAAAGAATTCTTGTGCTTCTCAAGGTTACTCCAGATGTCACTGACCGTAGATTTACTTATACCATTGTCACGTATAATATCCGCTTGTGTTTTCTTTTTTGTTTCGATTAAAAGAATGATTTCGTGTTTTAAATCTAATGTTATAGAACGACACTTTGTAGCAGACTTCTCAGCCATTTTGAAAATAACTATTGAGGCGCATGTCCGTTATAGCCAAACAAAACTATAGCTAAAAGTGGCCCTGGGGACCAAATTGTTTGTCCATTATAAACGATATTCTGTTATAAGCGAGTCCACTATAACAGGATTTTACTGTATATATGATGCTGGTATATTTCCATCCATCCCTATATCTACCTGATCCAGTTAATTATCTTAAAGTATGGTGCCCATCTACCTTGTTCATACTAAGTATGATTCACTGCATAGGTTTCTAAACCAGCGTCTCCATCAAACGAACTACAGTTACCTCATCCAATAATGTGATGTGTAGTATCAGGAAACATCTATACTGAATTAATTTCATTCTGGTTAAACACTCACATTGGGGGTGGATAAGGGTATAGTGCTTGAGAATGCTTAGTCACATTTGATCATCAAGGTGAAGGACAGTACAGAGGAAAAAAAACAGGGAACAGTTGAGCACCTCAAACTCCATTCATAGACTGACATTTTTATTATTTAAAAACTGAAGAAACACTTGTTGCATTTTTTTCAGGTTCTCTAGAATAGCTGTCTGTTATTTCTGTTTTGTGATCTGCACACTGCTATGCACAACAATGCATTTTGTGTAAAGTAACGTTTTCAATGTATTTTTGCATTCACCATTTAAAGTTTTGCTTGTTCTAGGCTAGGTTTGCTTTTATCTTGGCTTCTAGCATTCTGTCACTCCTTCCTTCCAAGTGACATCAATTTAACAAAATGATGATTACCACTATTACTCACTTTTTATGCTTAGATCCACATGTAAAAATTGCGTACCCCAAAAGTGATTTTATTACAAAAACATCAAGCGGCTACGAGGCGCAGTGATTTCCACACAAACTTAGTTATTTTTCACAAAATTAAAATTCAGGACGTCCACCAATCTTTGTCCTGCAGTTCCCTGTTTACAGTGCATAGCATAGTGACAACTGTTTAAAATTAAGACAAGAAACCAGCCACCTTCTTGTACTCTGTGATGTCCATCTTGTCTTCGGCGCACAGAATCTTTGTGTCTGCTAGGTACACATACGAATCCAGTAGCTTAATAATAGATGAGAAATAGGGCCGGTCCTTAAAGTTCCACATCCAGCAGTACTTCATGAGATCATATCTGCAAACACCAATGGCAACTGACTTGGGAAGGCAACAGGTGGGGAACTGTTTCATTTTTTACTAACACGTTTCATTCAGTTACAAACAGCTATCCTTTGAGCACCGGCACTGTGTTAGAATGGCAAAGCACTCACAAGGGCCTCCCGCAGCCTTCAGGCCTCCTCATGCGGTGTGATTTCTGGAGTTGTGGGAAAACTTCCATTGGTTCCATGTCAGGATACGGCGGAGAACCTGAAAGGGACAAAATGCACTTATATTTGCATCTTTATTCATTTAGCAGATGCCCAAAATGAAGTGAGTGTTTGAGCAGAGTCAGCCAGTGCCCCATGAGAAAGTTGGTTTAATGGTCCATCGGTGACATCAGTCTGCCAGCCACTGGATTTGAACCAGAAGTAATACTGTATGATCATTAATGCACTGCATTACCCCAGCCTTACACTCTGAGTGGCTACATCACTATAGGCACCCCTGCATAATACCAGGTAGGACCCCCCTTCTTTTCTCTGGAACTACTTCAACAATTGGTAACTTGCTGTTGTGGCGTTCTTGTCCACCAGGCTTGGTAAGAGGTATCGTAAGATGCAAGAAAGTGATGAATAAATGAACACTAACGAACTGAACTGTCCAATTGGTGATATTTCCAGGAACTTTGTTACTTTAGTTAGTCATGCTTAAGTGATCCTAGGGTACTGTGTGAAAGATGTGACAGGTCTGTTTCACAGCCACTGGATGTCTTACCTAAGGTAATCAGCTCATATAAGAGAATGCCGAAAGACCACCTGATACAAAAGAGAAGAGATAAATTTGAGATGGCAAAGTATACTATGTATTTTTTTTCCATTTTGATAATATCATTTATCCACTGAACTTTTGCCATCTAGCTAGTTTACATTGTGACAATGCTCTACCATGTCATTCTACTGCATTTGTCATGAGTAAATAAATGATTCCCCCTCACACGTCACTTCGATCAGTCAGCGGCAACTGCATGATCCGCTCTGGGGCCTGCCACTTCACGGGCACCTTTGAAACCCATGGCTTGACCACCTTGCCCATCTGCCGAGCCTCAAATGCCATCCCCAAGCCAGACACCTTCACCGATAGTCCACTGCCAATTAACATGTTCCGGGCCGCCACATCCCCGTGGTATAGCCCATGCTCTGAAAACAGGTAGTCCTGCAAAACGCAAAAGCCGAAGACCAATAACTTACATGCAAGTGATTGGGTTTAGGCATACTGCCATCTAGTGGAATCAGAATACGTCGACTTACAACTTATAGACGCTTAACGTTCGGTAAAAACAGCGCTTTGAAGTTTTAAATTTGAGCTGTGATTGCGAAGGGACGTTAGAGGGACTAAAAACATAGGCAGTGTATTTTTCTCCAGAAATCATTGCACAGGTTCTGTTGTTTACTCATTGTAAATAGATTACTGATTTACTGAATTAAAAACAAGAAGAAATGCAGAAGAGTACGTACCAGACCAGCTGACACCTGTTTTGCCACCAAATACACCGACCTCTCAGAAAAGTGCTCCAGCTGGCCGGGTTTCTCAACATCATTCTGGAGTATGACAGTGGGAAAATGGGTTAAACAGTGTCTTTATTCTAGTTAAATGGCACTATTAAGTGTCTCAGCTAGTGTAACCATAACTGAAGCATTTAAAGAGGGAGGCATAAAGAGAATTTCCCCATGGTGATCAATAAACCATTGGAAAAAAACAGTATCCTTTGCCAAAGAAGGCCTAACCTGCCTCAGAGTCCACAAAAAGTGCAGCAGGTTCCCTGGGCTGCTGGCCTCCAGGACCAAGTACATGGGCAGCTTCTGGGTCTGGCAGCACAGCATCCGCACCAGGTGCTCATGCCTGCACACCACAGCATGGAACTGGGCCCAAGCGGCAAACTCCCCAGCTGTGGCCTGGCTGTTGCTGCCTGGAGATGTAGACATATGTGATCAACACTGAGAAGATACACCAATACTTCCAATAAATACGATCTTTGAATGATTCTCTCATAAACATTGTAAATCTATGGAGGGTGTTTTGTGACAATATTCAATAAATAAATGTGTAATTTAAATGATACCAGCAACCATTACAATATATCAAAGTCACCCATCAAATTCACTGGACGGGCTCTAAACAAATCCTGATATCTTATTCATCATATTGCAAGATAAGTCACATCCAAACAGATCGATTGGATTCTCATTTATAACCGCATTTTGTCTGTTCTGTCATGGGGCTGTATTACATCCTAACTTTCCAAAATCTTAAACTCTCCTTACTGCAGTTACCACTGTAACTGTAGTTAACAGCTAAGCTGCCCTAACATTCACTGGCCACCACGCAGTGTTAGCTACAGCTAAACTTATTGAATCCGTATGGCTGCTCTTCTATTGCTCCTACACAAAAAAACACAATGTACACAATGCCCCACTCCTGACACAACAATAAAAATGATATTTATCGCAGGCGTGTTTTAATATATCATGGGATTGAACTACCGCAGTGCCTTCGTACCCGAGGTTTCAGTTATCCACAGTTTACCTCCATCCCAAAAAAAGTGAAATGTTTTTTCATACTTCCTCCATCGTTTGATGGGTATAAAAATGTTATCCCTTGATGCATAATATTTTTCTCACAAAATAAAATAGAGATTGAAACATTTTTTAGTCATTAACTCAATGTTGATAAAATATTCAGTTACGCTGCTTTGCTTTGTACCGCAAGCAGCAAAGGCACACACCCTGGAGGGTCTTGACCACCACCGCAGTGGTGACACATCCTCTCCTCAGCTGGCTCTTGTAGATGTTTCCATAATGGCCCATCTGCATGGACTCCAGTGCTTCCAGTGTGCAGTCTGCGGGCATCTGCCATGTGTCCAATGGGCCCTGCACACGCAGACAGGTCCCTGATACTGTGTCTATGCTCATAGAGCCCTGCCCTGCATTGTACACGATTTTAACTGCCAGGGGAAGAAAGAAGAAGGTTTCAGTTATAAATGAGATGCAGTTGATGGTGGGGGGTGGGGGGGGGGGTGCTTGGGTGGTATCTCAGTATGTTTAATATTGAGGTATATTTGTCATATTGGGAAAACCGTGATATTTTTGTTCTGGGTGGGGTTGCTGGGGTTATAATTCTCTGGCTGGGGCCAAATGGTACCAGTAACATTTGTCAACTATCTATGGCTCTGTGCATCATTAGTGGATATCAGGGAGCAAATTTTCATTTTATAGGGTGGTTCTGGAAAACTCATTAATATCCATAAGAGAAATGCTACCTGATAGGCCAATTAATGGGAGAAGAGCTATCTGATTGGCCAGTGAATGCCTTAGACTGATGCGAGCACGGTCACCAGCCAATCAGGTAGCACTTCTTTAATGAGTGAGTATTAATGAGTTTTCCCAAACCACCTTGTAAAACGATATTCGATGCCAGGGAGCTGCTATCAATTTCCAAGAGGCTCCTAGAACTTCGTCTGTAATGAACCAGTCACCTGACAGAAACATTTCACATCATTCAATCGGGCAAAATATTTAACGTCTATATGAAGACTGACACACTGAAGCTTTAGTTTAAGCTGGGAGATCAATGGAAGGCCCCTGCACTGAATTCTGTGCTATGCTGTAAATAAAAAAAACATGCTTGTTTACCCAGGCTTTCTCGCCCTGGCCTCCTGCAGTAGAGGCTCCACAATATAAAGAAGATAACAACCACAGTACTGAGAGACAGAAAAACTGGGACGATGATCACAGCAAATCCTGCACCTGGAAGTCACACACAATGCTCACAAATGTTTACTTTGTCCCTAATATACCCCATAGTGTCCCATACATGCATTCCATATTTTATTGCGTAATGGTATAAGTTAGTGGCTTTAAACAAATTTCCTTAATAATTCCTATAGTGTAGCCTTACAATTTAATTAGTGGCCTATATACATAATAACCTGTAAGTAGCATAATATAAGTATTATGTGCACATAAGATGAGACATGCAAGCTGTAAAGTGGAGGGATATATTTTGAATTTACCTTCTTTAGTTTTATTGCAGCTAGGGCTCTGTGCATCCATTTTGGACAGTCCTGTAACATTTCATACACCTAAACCGATAGAGGAAACAGGCAGAAAAATTCACCGCAAACAAATCGCTGTTACACGAGGCTCTAAATTAGGCCACTTGCATAGGTCAAGGCGTAGGCTCAACACAGAACTATAAATCAGCATGATAGGTTTATTGCACGACAGATGTTTCCAACCCACGAGTGTTATGACTTTTTTCATTGTCCGGCTTGTAGACTTATTACTCACCCTGAAGAGGAACTGAACAGACGTTAACTGCAGTGTGTCCATTCACATTATATTGCTGAAAACTGCATCCTACCTGGAATCAGGCACTGTTGACCGAATGGTTACTAATCGATCCTGCCACTTTTTGTGCATGTTCCGTTGTACAAGGCACATATCTTGCTGAAATGGCCGTGAAATGTTCACTAGTAAGTAGCTACTGAGGAAGCGTGTTAATAACTAACCAAGAAATTCTATAGAGGGGACTTGAAAGTCAAGAATATATATATATATAATTTATTTCTTGGCAGGCTTCTGTTTGAATTAGGAAAAAGACTCAAAAGGCAAGGCTGACTAGTCGATTTCAGGGTCAATTTGGATTATCTGTGTTATCTGGTCCACTATGAAAGCACACATGCAAATGATTAACAGGTCTGGGTTGATTCAAATGTCTGTTTTTATTTTTAATTGATATTACATAGTGTATTATTGCATGCTACAACAACAAGAACATCAGGACCTGGGGGGTATTCCAGAAAGCAGGTTATGTGACATACCCGGGTAAGTTTAAGGGTAAGTTAGTGGATAACCTCAA
>JAODJU010000108.1:22058973-22071689 GCA_026776725.1 Gnathonemus echidnorhynchus
TTTGGGGTAAATCAACCCAGAGGTTATGATTTACCAAATGGTAAGTTAACCAAGCTTTCTGGAATACCCCCCTGGTTATTGAGGAAAATATGGAAAACGTTGTTATCTCAGTATCCATGTCAAAGGAATACAAGCAAGTATTGCAAGGAAATTTTAAAACTATGTCTTTTACCATATTTTTAATAAATGTATGCCTGGTTAATGCGACAGTAATCAATTTGCAATTCAGTTTCATTTTACACTGAATAAAGGGGAACATTATTAGAGTATGTAAAGTGCAGTGGCGTAGGTTTGGATTT
Source organism: Gnathonemus echidnorhynchus (assembly GCA_026776725.1). Lineage (NCBI taxonomy): Eukaryota > Metazoa > Chordata > Actinopteri > Osteoglossiformes > Mormyridae > Gnathonemus > Gnathonemus echidnorhynchus. Next base: position 22,059,273 of record JAODJU010000108.1, read on the forward strand.
AATATTGGTGGGGACCAAATCTGCCCTGATCCCTCTGCCCCCCTAAACACACGGTACTCCCATCATATTGGCAGGGGCACAGCCCTCCCACCCACCAAGCTCAGATCTACACCCATGGTCAGAAGAGCATTTAAATTTCAATTGATTATGACAACCGCATCAGGGCTATCAATTGTGAGACTGGGTCTAGTCACTCTCTTACATCAATGGGCAAAGATGGTTACATGTTTACAAATGTACTAATCAAAACATTCCTGTTTTTCAGGGGAAGGTGACAACTGCTTGACAGCCAGATTACTTGTGGAGATGGTGTGCATGACAAAGTCACATGACAGAGTGCAGTGACGACTCTTCAGTAATAGTGATTCAAAGAGTTGTTCATTCCCTTCTGGTTATACCACTTCAATTGCATTTCTACTGTGACTTAATCTCAGCAGTAAGTATCCTTTTCAAAGATTCAACTTTCTTGTACAAAACTGTTATCTTACCCTTCCAAGGTCTTTAGGTGAACTGTTTAACCTCTTGAAAAGTATTATTAATTTGGATTTTATTTGGGAATTATGTTTATCTGCATCTGAGTTGTTACTGACGACAGCAGTCTGAATGTGCCCTTTAGTCAACGTTTGTAAAACACACAATCTCCAGTCCATTCTGGGATTATCGTCTTTGATTTGCCATGGAAACCAAATCCCCTTTTACATTTAAACTGAAGAAACAGTGTTGCAATTTATTCAGTATTTATGTTATTATTACATGGTCCTTTGGCACAGGAAATGTGCCACAGGAAATACTACATGAGTAGTAGATAGTATCAGTTCAATTCAATTATTTTTTACAATTGGAAGATAAAAGGAGAGTATCAGAAAAGAGACAAAAGAATGACAAAGGCTAGCTGTGCTAACTGCTTGCACTATGTGTATTGTCCTTGCACTTTATCTTGAGTTTTTGTGTTTGTACCTGTGCACTATATGTTCCTGTGTTGCTGTACGCAAATGAATTTTGCCCTGGGGTGTATAATGTATATCTTGTTTTATCTTAACAAAGATAGAAACATTTTTGACTGCAAATGTGATTTTGCGTTTTCCCCATGATGAACAGTCATCCCATGGCCTCCTGTGATTCAAGGGCTATACATCAGTCTCCTTGAAGATGGAAGATTTTGAAAAACAATAGGCCTACAAAGAAAGAGAGGAGAGCTGAGGTACAGGTACAGGTGCCTGTGGATAAGAAGCAGGTATCTGGTTGATCATACACATGCTCCAGACCTGGATAAGAAGCAAACTGCACCAATTAAGATGTCACACTTTCCTCCTGCAGCTGCGAGTGAATCATTGACCAGGAATTCAGTGGAGCACCACATGCAATGCTGCTCTATATAACTATGCACAGACTTTCCCACAGCAAAATCAGAATAAATGTTTTCTCGACTGTGCCTTTCGGTAAAAGGAATTATTGGATTGCATAAATCAAGTATGGGACAGTGACATTCCCACACATGCCAAGGCTCACATGCTGCACTTATCTTTGCTCCAGTGCCCTTGTTTGCAATAAAAGCTCTCTCCCACCTAAGGTCCAAAGGTCAATTTCTTTGTTATGTCCACCTCTTTACCCCAGTAACTGATTAAATACTATGTTCTGGAGTATTTAATTTCTTAATCCTGTCTGCCTCGCTGAGGCTTTATACTTTGGCTCTTAGGTTGCATAGTCAATGCATTTCCTGTACCCCGATAAAACAGAACATGTCCCTCTCACTGTCCATTGTGCTGAGCAACTCATGTGGACCGTTCCATGGCAGATTGCCCCATGCCCCTTGAATGCCTTCCTAAATGTTCACGCATTGAATTATTATAACAATTATTATTAGCTGTCCCTTTCCATGGCAACACCTAGATGTACACACAAACACACATACAGCCACTGTCTGTTCCCGTCAGTGATGGCGTTGGATCAAAACGCTCTCTCCAGCTGGACCTAGCTGCACCGGGAGGCGATGGGAATGCGTAGCACAACGTAACAGAGGATGACAGATGAATCGGAAGAATTCAATACTTTCGTCCATATTCCATACATTATTAGTAAAGAATTGATGATGATCACAGTGAGCGAGAACCTGTTCAGGGAGGAATGTTGTATACATTATGTAACACAGGTGATACCTTTTCAGGACATACAAACACACATACACATTAAAGGTGAGTCATCTGATTTTCATTAGAAACCAATGTCAACGTAATAAGAACTGATAAAAGTTGACTTGAACCTGACAGTGCAATCTGCTAGTGTACCTTGTCGCCTACAACTATAGTTTCAACTATAACAAGTCAGTCACAATGAAACTAATGTTATATAGTTACTTTTTATTAGTAATCAGAAATTATATACTGCATTTATTAATTGTTGCCACAGTCCTTTAGGTCTCCGGGTGGCTTTAAATAGACTGCGCACACCACCTGGAATGATGTCACATAATGATTAATAACTGGTTATTGAAAATAAGGAAGAAGTGTCATGTTTTTCGAACAAAAAAAACTGGGTATCATTGGTGCATTAGTGAGTGTTGCCTAATGATGTTTTAAACCCTTTGGATTTTATTTTTGAAATTGTTGGAGTGAATCTGTAAAAGTTTAAACGCCTTTTTATCAGATCTGCCAGCCTTTCAGTTCTAAATTTACTGTACTTTCCCCATTTCCATTGTGGCTGCCTGTCTGTAGCTAGCAGCAGTGTACGTGACAGTTCCTAGCTGAAAACATCTGATAATACTCCAATGCCCCCTTGTGGAAAAGTGTAAATGTGCAGAATTCCACCCCATCCGTCATCCAAATAACTTTGTACAGAATCACGGAAACATGATGTAACGGTGCTATCCACTCAATATTTTGTGTAATACCTTTCCCTGCATGGTTGTCCCAAAGCACAGACTCAGTGTCACTTACTGACATAAAAACCTTAGTAACTGAATACTATTTATTTAACTTTTCAATTTGCTTACATAAAAATAGCACCTAACTTTAAAACCACACATTCTAAACGACGATTACTGGTTTCTCTGAAGAAACAGCTTTAAACCATCTTCGTATTCCCTCGGTAATGAGCCCTCTCCAGGATTGACAGTTCCGAAGACAAATCCAGTGCAAGAATCGTTTTAATGGCCTGCATCCCCACGTTCTATACAATCTAACTAAGCCAATAGTCGTACGCTTCGGACACGTCACAACCTCCGATTGACCAATGGGTACGGCGTAAACATATCCCACAAGGCGGTCTTTCACTAGCAAGGTATCCCGTGTCAAGGAGGGCAGGCGCTTTGTTTTTCCCAACGAAAAAATGTGGTGGAAAAATTAAATCATACGAGTAAAAAAAATACATTTTTTTCATACTAGGACGCCATGCCACAGCTATATGTTAGATCGAGGCCCTGGAAACCATTCAAACGACGTATTTGTGCGCTCTTATAAGGTTTCGGTACTTCTCCGGAGCGGCTGAGATTGGAAGGCGGAAGGGAATTCGCAGGGAACACTGGAAAACTTATTAGGATGGATTTTCACAAGATGGAAGAAATACTGTGGGATTTTCTTACACCTCTCTCCGAATTCGGTTTATTTTAAGCCGTCATTACGAAGTAAATAACAATAGATTAGAAACATTTGTGTAAATAGCTGTATGGCATATGATATTACTAGTCTCAAAACTATTGAATAGTGTTGAGATTCAAAATGGCGGATGGATGGCCCACCCCCCTGGCGCTGTTGTTGATGGTTCTGGGTGCCGTGGGTCAGGACTCTTGCCCGTTTCCATGTTCCTGTACAGTACAATCGGACTCTGGGATTCTCATGGACTGCAGCAAGAAAAGGTTGTCGGCTGTGCCGTTTGGTCCTCCTGCGGGAATAACTCACCTGTAAGTATCTGACCTCCATGGACGGACCACGATCCCCTGGTGGTATCTGCACAAAAGCCCTTAAAATCGTAAATGTGTTGCTGATCTTCTCATCAAGGTTGCTATATTACTCAGGTACAGCTTATTATTAAGTTTAAAATGACCCGCCTGCCATGTGAAGCCTGTTTGATATCTAATCAGTTTAAAAGTACTACGATTAGGGTGAATAGTTTCACAATCTTAATTCTGTGAAAAGCTTTATTGAAGAATAACGTGTATCATATCTTATCGCCATTTGTACATGGTACGTTGGATTTATTTGCTTTTCCCCTATCCCGTCTTGCTCTTTCTGATACAGACAGTTTTGGGGTCAGAGCACAGGGGTAGCCAATGTGCAGTGCCTTTGGTGCTGCTGGGGTTAGAGATTTAACTCAGAAATTATTAATTTGATTAATCTGATATGGGCATGGGATTCGAACACACAACCTTCTGGACACAGGCGCAGATCCCCAACCAGCTTAGTTATACACTGCCTCATAATGTTTTTTTTAGTGATTGAAAGTTGGCTGACGGCCAAAGAATATGAACATTTCATTTGCTCCTGCTCGAATATGGCATCTGTTTATGCATATTGATAACATTTTAATTGAAAAGTTACATTTGCTTTGTACCCTATTTTAGTTTTATTAGTACACAATATTCATGTAATTATTCTACAAATGTATTCTGGTTGCCTGAAAAATCATAAAATCAGGCTTGTGATTTCACACATTGTGTTTAAAAAGGAAAGAGGGAAACATGGTTAAATTTATGGTTATTTTATATGAATTATATATTAATTATATGAATTATATAACGCTTCAGTCATTATATAATATTTGCTAAGACTTCCTTTGCAGGTTGCAGCTTTGGATTACCTGAGTACTTCTGCAGAATAAATGAGCCATATAGCAAAAACCTCACAGGGTTTCGTTTGTACAGTATGAGGAAAATTGTTTCTCATCCTTTGTTATACAAGGGAATTATCAGTCTATGTTCCATGTGGGAATTCAGTTTGGAAGAAAGTATCGTGTAAACTTGGGTGCCCTCACACCATTTTCTGTAATATTACTTTAAAGAGATTTAATTTGTAGTGTCCGAAAAAGAAAGATTTCCGGCATTTGTTTGTGCATTAGTCCTTTTGGGGGAAGAGTGCGGTGTCAATAATCATCTTGATTGCGTCTGCAAGTTGTTATCCACCAGGGAAAAAGCAGCCGTTTTATCTACCCTTGGTCAGTAATGGGTTAAGGCCCCGATATCACACTGTGGTTCTGATAGGCTGCATTAGCAACACCCCAAGCTGCAAGTGATGTGGAGTCTCTGAATTATTAATGTATTAGTGTAATGGTGCAGTATAAAGCAGTACAAATTGGAAATCAGTAATGTGTTCCAGTAACAGTTTAATCCAGGTGGACATTAGAACTATATGCATTTGTCCTTTAATTTCTGCTGAACTGTCTTCTATTCCACTTAAGTACATTGTTTTATTGTGCTTTATGGTAAAATGTTTCAACAATGGTGGCTAGGACTTTGATAAAGAAAAATCTAATAGTGGAAACTCACAATTTTCATAGAAAGGTATTAATGTGTTGCTAATCTGAATATACATTTTCTTCTCAGCAATATGAACTACAATGACTTGACTGCTATTCCATTCCTAGAAGATGTGACATCCAACATCACTGTCCTTTCTCTGTAAGTTTCTGGAAAAAGTACTTCATTATATTTTGATTTTTGTGGTTCATGCTGTTTTGAGGTGTGTAGAAATGCATATATGCCGCATTTTACATTTTTTTGCTTTTGCATTTTGCCATTTGTTTAATGGAGAAGATAAATACCAAGTTCTTTTTGCCATTACAAGGCTTCTTGATCACATCAACATATCCATCCTGAATGATTGTAGCACTGCTGTGTTATAGATTTGGCATTGCTGTCACGTTGTAATAGCAGGAAGCCCTTCAGTGACGAGTGTGCCGAAATTCATTTACTTTTTTCTGTAAACATTGGCCCCATGATTACTGTTATTCCGTTAAATGCTGGCTGACTCTCATATAAGAAGTACTAGATGGATGGATGGATGGATGGATGGATGGTGTAGCTGTTAACTGGCATCTTTTCATGGAGACAAGTTAGTTTACTCACCTATTCCATCTTTTGCCCTTCTCAATGATTTTTCTCAGTGATTTTTATTATAAATATAAATATATGAATTATTCACCTTTAGGCCTCAGTCCATCTCATACTTAAATAATTTATATTAAATAATTATTTTTGTTATTGAACGGAAACGATGCCTACTTTTTGTTAAAGACAAAAATTGATTTAAAGTGACTTGGCAAGAGTGTTGTATTTGGTTTAGAAATGGAAATGTTAATTGGATGAAGAAACTGCTTTTCACAGCACATAATACATGAATGTTTCACTCATTATGTCAGTGTATTACCTGGAACATCTGCAGCCATCAATTGAACTGATTGTGGTCATTTGTTTGTGTTTGTTGGACCAGTGTAGGCTAGACATGAGAATATCATGAAGCTGGCGATTTTTGTGCTTTGGTTTTACATTAATTATTGCCATTGGCTTATTGGAGCAGTTTTGTCTCATGATCAAAAGAAAATCTTAACATGAGATGAAAACATAAAACTCCTTTGGATGTTTACTGTTTATGTAGAATTTTGAAAGCTATAGGTTAATGTGAATGCAGTAATGCAGGTGTATTGTATAATACAGGTCTGTATGTATGAAAGGGGTGATATGAACGAACATCCCTGATTGACTTCTTAATATGCCGTGCATAAGTTTGGAGAGGCTTTTTATTTTATTGGTTTGCAGAAAGTTTTTTAAAATTATAGATTTGCTGAAAGAGCATAGGCTGATTGATAACCCCCTCCCAAAATATTGATTATAATATTCTAAACATATGTTAAGTTTTATTTTAAACCAGTTCTATGCATTTTAAATGTTAGTCTCCAAAATGAAATATTTATATATTATTTTATTATGTATAATTGAATTTGTACCTTCATCTTAGAGTGGAACATTACCTAGTAATTGGTACTAAAATAAAAGCTTTGTGCTCCATAATCAGATGCAGGCACAATTTGATAAGTATAAGCGATAAGTTAGTTTTGCCCCAATGTATAGTTTGCCATCTATTAGACTCATGTTTAGGCTTATCAGATTGCCTCAGTAAAACTGTAAGCACAGTATAATACTGGATGTTATCATTTTCTCCGGTGCTGATTAGCGTCTTCATGGTCTTTCACATCCCCAGGGTTCACAACCGGATCTCTGAGCTCGTCACGGACCAGCTGCAGCCCTACTTCTCCCTGGAGTCCCTGGACTTGAGCTCCAATTCAATTTCCGAGATCAAGGCTGGTGCCATCCCACTGATGCAGCTGAAATACCTGTAAGCACCTCCCCCTGGCTACACGTCGTGTTGACATTTACAGGTTCACCAAGATGGCGGCTGGCTTAAAGCGCTGCTTTTTTTTTTTTTGCATGCGTTTTGTAATGTTATGGTATTTTTATAGTAATCCGATGAGCAAAATACAGTATCAGAGCATTTAGACTTTATTTTAACATCAGATCATATTCCCTTTGTTAAAAAGCTTCAGTTTGCTCAGCAACTCGTGTAGGCCGATGTGAAGCAGCAACGTGCATTGTTAATAATGGCATTAATTACCATTGATACTGTAGCTCTCGACTCAACTCTTCTCTCCCCCAGGAACTTGAGCAATAACAAAATCAGTGTTTTGGAACCTGGATGTTTTGATAACATCTCCAGCTCCCTGATTGGCCTGAAGCTCAATAGAAACCGCATTACATTCCTTCCTTATAAAATCTTCAAGCTTCCTCACCTGCAGTTCTTGTAAGTGAAAACCTTTCCAACCTTTCGCTGTGAACATCCCTAAAAGGGGGGAAGGATTTTTGTTGTATGTGTTTCTTATGTTTTAAAGAAAAAAAACATGATGTTGGCAAAATTGATGCAATTTCAGTGGCTAATATTTGCAAAATACTGGTTTTCAGGGAATTAAAGCGCAACAAGATTAAAGTGGTGGACAGCCTGACCTTCAAGGGCCTGGACTCCCTGAGATTTCTGAAGATGCAGCGCAACGGCATCACCAAGCTCATGGACGGCGCCTTCTTTGGACTCAACAACATGGAGGAGCTGTGAGTGTTTGAGAGGGGATTTTGGGGCTCGTATTACTGAATCTTCTGGCAATAGTGCAGGCTTGTGCTGCTTTGAAAAATGAGGTCCCAAGGTCCTGTTGACGTTCCTGCTGAGATAGTCCAAGTTGTTTGTATTTTGTATAGAGTTAAACTGCATGAAGTTCCAGGTATTTCTCCCTCATTAGTTATTCCCACAGTATTCCTGTGTATCTCCTTGTGAATTTCACTGAATAGGGACTCAGGGGGTTTTAAGCAGATGATGATGCAGTTCGCGATTGTTGTGTCTGCAGGGAGCTGGAGCACAACAACCTGACAGAGGTGAACAAGGGCTGGCTGTATGGTCTGCGCACACTGCGAGTGCTGCGGGTCAGCCAGAACGCCATCGCCTCCATCCGCTCTGATGCCTGGGAGTTCTGCCAGAAGCTGGAAGAGTTGTAAGTTGTCAGAGATCTCTGCTGATATCATTCTAGATCTTTTCCCCTTTGAAATTTATATCGGTGGGGAAGATGTCTGAAAAATGTGAAAATTCACATTTTCTTGCGTTAGTATTAGCTCTGTAACATACCTCAAAGTTATTTGGCAGTAGCATGTGAGACATAATTCGTTTCCTTTCATGATAACTGATGGTTGAAAATAGGAGTTTCTATAAACGCACTGCTCACTGGGTGTTATTTGTAACCCACTGTCTCTCCTTTATATCGATAATCTAATTAAAAACAAAGCAGTCTAACCTTTGTGCCTTAGAGCCTCTGATGATGAGCTGCCACGTGCTCCTGTGTCCACAGGGATCTATCCTATAACTTGCTGACCCGGCTAGAGGAGACGGCATTTGCTGGCCTGGGCCATCTGGACAGTCTTAACCTGGGCGAGAACTCAATTTACCACCTGGGCGAGGGCATCTTCAGCAGCCTCTCGAACCTTCGTACGCTGTAAGGAGCACCTCTGTCTTTCTTTACTCAGATTGCTTTTTGTCTCCAGACTGCCGTTGTGCATTTTCCAGCATCGGAAATTAACAGGGGCAAAGGGCAGGAATGCCCCAAGAAATCTCAGAATTCTACTAATAATCTAACAGAATTTTCACATGTATTAAAATGATTGTTAAAAGATGATTTTTTTCAATTCGCTTGCTGGCTAGGCCATGATGCACAGGCTCCCAGAATTCACAGCTACATTCAAAACGTTCAGTAAGCATCTGACAGGGTAGTTGATAAAGGCAAAGAATAATCGGCACTTGTTTCATTTCATCGTAAAACATTGCCCAACGGCCCAGGTTAAAAATATCATAACTTGCAATACTTGTTTTATTTTGTTGAAAGACAAGTTTGCATTTACAGTTGTAAAACACTGCCTTTCATTTTCCCAAATATTTTAATAGACCTTCCACAGTTTCTAAAGAGGATGTTTAAACAAGACAGTAATCTAATTCATTTGAAAGACTCTGATGAAATTTTCACTTTATTTATAAACTAATGCATTATATATATAGAGACGCTCCCCAGGTTACGATGGTTCATGTTATGACATTTTGACTTTACAATGGGTAAATGTTTTTCACTTTCAGAACCTTATTCAATAAAGTTCACGAGGTACTCAAATTATAAATCATTATAAAATAGGGTTTGTGTTGATGATTTTACACAACTGTAGGCTGATGTAAGTGTTCTAAGCATGTTTAAGGTAGGCTATGCTAGACTATGATGTTTGTTACGTCAGGTGTGCTGTAGTAAAATTAATTTTCACCTTAGAATATTTTCGCCTTACGATAGGTTTATCGAAGCGTAACCCCTTCGTAACCCAGGGAAAGGCTGTATATAAAAGCTATTAAGCGCTAAACCATTAAAGCCTAAACAGTTAGAACTTAGAACCATCTCCTACTTTCTGTCACATATGGATGGTATTCTATACACATCTAGGTGTTTGCACACTGCCCTTTGGAACAGAAATGGTATGTTTTTACTCATGTTGGCACAACGTGGTTATTACTGTATGTTTTAATCTGGGCTCATTTCACTTTAAAAACAAACTTTATGCATTAATTACTATTTTTAGAACGTGGCACCAAAATTTTGTAAATACCTTGACTTAGACGCTGTGGGCAAAAGTTGCCCCAAAAATATTTTTTTTAATTTCCTCCCCTGCCATACTCTCTCTTAAGTCTGCAGTCTTGTTCTGGGATTTCCATCCTTGCTCCCTTAATGAACGGTTTAGAGGTTAAGTGTAACTGCTTGTCAAGGCTCCCCGAAGAGCACCGTCAGCGACGCCCTGAGCCTCGTGGCAGACGACCGTCCTCCAGCGCGTTGGGGATCTCGGCGTATTAAACAGGCTGAGAAAATGAGCAGTAGCAGGTCTTCATGCAGGCAGCTTGGCCCGATTAACCTAACGTCACCTTTTAATTAAATCATGGAAGGTTATCTCTCCGTATGCAGGGGAGCACGAATGGAATAATTATGTGCTTTTTAATGTTAAATTCCTGGATTCCAGAGAGCCGCTGAGTAGTTCCAGACAGACCGGTCTTGTCACTGACCCGGCAAACAGGCCCAGAGAAATCAGAGGCGCTCAGGTGTGAGGAAGCAGAGCAGTGAGCCACGTTTGTTCCCTGAGCACAGGTCCAATTAGAGAAGGAGCCAGCACTGCTATAATTATGCCCTAATCAGGACAGTGGTTGGTAGCTTCCAGAAGCTTTATGCTGACGACTGTTGCTGGGGAAATGGAGGAACGATACAGTGCCTCTTTCTGCCTGTCGGGCTCTTAATTGGACACGGCGAAGGAAATTGTCAGGCGGCAGCTGCTGTTTTCTGAAGTGGGTCTGCTTCCCCTCTTCTAAAGATCTCACTCCCCCTGGTGTGGGCTCTGTGCATTTGTCTCTGTCTTTTCAGGGATATCCGGAATAATGAGATCTCATGGGCCATTGAGGATTCTGTCGGAGTTTTCGTGGGGATGAAGAAGCTGAACAAGTTGTGAGTGGCGTCCTCTTAATTATTGCGATCCCCGTTTCCTGCTTCCTGCGGTATTTTACGTCTAATGAGCGCGAGTCGAGCACGAGGCCTCGGGGCTGCTGGAATAGCTGTGAAAGGCTTCCAGTCCCCCAGAGCGGGTGCCCCTTGTTGTGTCTGACCCGGGTGTGCCGTTCTCAGGGTACTGCAGCGGAACAAGATCAAATCCATCACAAAGAAGGCCTTTGATGGACTGGAGGCACTGGAGCACCTGTGAGTACCTCACAACAGCCAGGGGCCCTGTTCCTTTCGCGATTGGCTGAGACCAGAGATCCGGGCTTCAAACATGGTCGTCACAAAAAATGCCGCATTGGTGAAACAGAGAAATCCTTCGCCTGGGCTTTTAATTAGGGCCGTCAGGTTGTCTTTCTCCAGTGACTGGATATTCAATTAAAGGGAGCATCGTTTTGCTGCAAGTTAACCTCATATTAATTTCACGACTCTTTAAAAGAGGGCCATTCAGGGACTTGTGAAGGGGCGGGGCCATGCGGGTACTGGCTCCGTCTGAAATCTGATTGGCTCCCGGAGTGCCCCTTCCCTTGTCAGTCACCGATTCAAAACATATCATTGGCTAATGATACGGTGGGCCCCTCTAGATGAATTATGGCATCTCGTACACCTCCCACCTCATAAAAATCCTAGAATCGCCCCTGGTGGCTTTTCAATGAAAACTATTAGACTCCCAGCTGACCCCCCCTTTCACATTTCTGTGGTAATTATGGTAATTTGATGGAGTTCTGTTTGCATACGACGGAGGCGTGTATATCTTCCCCCTTTTATTGTTAAAATCACGCAGAAGCGGGACAAAGCAGCTGTCACTTGTGATGCCTCTCAGCTGCCACACGGCACGTCATCGTCACGCCTCTTTATTTTTATCTCCCCCAAACAGTGACTTGAGCAAGAACGGCATCATGTCAATCCACCCCGAAGCCTTTTCCCACATCAAGCTGAAGGAGCTGTGAGTATGGGGGGGGGGGCTTTTAAAGGACTCTGCTTTCTGCAGCTTTGGTAAAAATAGGCACAGACTTGTGGAGTAAAAGTTAAGGGGGTTTAAATCTTCATCATCGTTGTGGGATTGTTAAATGGGCCCTCGTTGATTTACATTCTGCGTTTTGGAAATGCCTCTGCACTATTTCAGTATGTTTTTTTTCTTTGCAAGTTATTTAATATAGGGCATTTGCACCTGTCCAAGATACCACAGCCATGCTCTTACTGTAGAGCAGTGGCCCCCAACCCCCGGGCCGCGGACCGGTACCGGGCTGTGGGTCATGTGGTACCGGTCCGCGGGCTGCACAGAAAAAAAATAAAACTTCGGTCACGTGATAGTTACCGCTAAAA
>JAODJU010000108.1:22078200-22088635 GCA_026776725.1 Gnathonemus echidnorhynchus
CCTCGGAGAATCCCAGGGGGCTCTGAGAGGACAGTCTGCAAGCCTGGAATAGTCGAGCAGCCTCCATATGTGACAGCACTGTGTAGGACCGTGTGCCTCTCGCAAACGCTCTGACGCATCCCAGCAGGCCGAGCGTTCCCAAACGCCCACCTGTTTTTGGTGTGTATATATACGTTGTATTGTTTACTATGTTCTGTTTTTTTTTTCTGCTGCCTGTAAATGTTAAACATTTTTTTCTGTTTCTTTGGACCTCTATATAGCACATTAAGTAATGTATGATGTTTTTATGAGAACTCTAACTAAAGAAATGGTATATTGCACATATAAAAAAAAAATCCATAGCTGTCATTGGTAATTGGGTATCTTGACGGAGGCAGAGGTTGTCAGTATTGTTTATCTGTGTGTGTGTGTGTGTGTGTGTGTGTGTGAGAGAGAGAGAGAGAGAGAGAGAGACTGGTTTTAGGTGTGTATGATGCAGAGAAGAGCAGTGTTTCCACCTACCACACTCTGTTTAATTTGGACTCTGTTCCCAGTTCAGTTCTTTCCGCTGCACCTGCCTGGTCTCTTACCACTTATTCCACTCTTAGTGTGTGCAGACTGCACACCACTCTTTCAGGATGTCAAGCGCTGAAGCTGATGCTGACCACTTAAGGTTCTCTTCAGAGAAATGCTGGTGATTCATGTGCAGGGGACACATGCTTAATCATATTATTTATGAGTCGCAAGCATACTAATGGTACCTGTTATTTTTATCATGGCAACTTCAACCATTTGTCACTGTATCTGGGGTATTAGCAAAGTGAAAAATTTGCACCTTTTAAGTGCATTTGTTCAGAGTCCCTGGAGATCAGTCATACGGCGGTGAAACAGCATTCGCACCTTTTGTTTGGCTGGCTGATCGTGTAGAAATATGCTGCACACTGTTCCCAGTGAGCTCAAGCTGTTTCAGGCTGCACAAGCTGGTTGAAAGTCACTCGCATTCAGGTACGGAGTATATATGGTACCTGCCTACACATGACTGCATCGCCAGCCTTATGGAAATAGACCATGGGCACTTTCCATTTAGTTTTCCTCTCCCGTGTGCCTGTTTTGCACAGCTGACCTTTCAGTTGCAAATGAAATCTCCATGTGAAAGTCTTTTTTTTTTTCTTCCTTATAGACTCCACTCCTCTGTAGTGTCTCTGAGGTATGCAGTTTTGCCTGAAGGTAGTCTGTGAGCTAACAGATCATTGTATTCAAATTTGCACAATTACACCCCTCCCAAACTGTTTTTAGCCAACAGAAGACTGAAGTGACTTTTCCATTACGCTTAACACGTTACTGCGAGAAAAGAGTCTGTCCTTACTTGTTTCTCTTTGGGTGCCTGCATTCCCCGAAATAAAATTTATTCTAAGCTTTTATCCAGGTCTAAAGCAGTTAGTGTAACACACAAATATACTTTTCACATTCTTCTCATTTGCCGTCAGAAGAGGGTTTGGAGAGAGAAGCGGGTAGTTTTTAAATGATACAAATTTATGTGCTCATTCATCCATACATGCATCCAAAGCTATGCATATAATGAAATCCAAAGCAGAACTCTCCAAAGGACGTGCGTCTGGGCTTATTCAGTGAGGACTTGCCTGATAACTCTTGGATGTGTCTGTTTTCAAAGCTACGCCAGTTTTGTTTGCATTTATACCAAAGTTCTGCATTTTGCTTTTCCATTTCAGTGCTGCCTGTTTTCCTGTATTACAAAATGCAGATTCTCTTTCGAGTCATTGTTGAATACCTGTATCATATGTAAAGCATGTGTAAAGGACACTTTGTTTCTTGAATTGTAGCCATCATTGAAACAATAAATAGAAATAAGGATGTTTTTTGCATTGTTCTTCAATGGCCGCCATTGGGTTTTGTGTTCGAGGTTCTGCACGGACAATGGAGGGAATCTGAGGAAAGTAGGACCCGGAGTGTGAAGGAAATCACTTTTTTGCTCACCAGCTGTGTCATCACTTATCCCTGGCAGTAGGGTGCAAGAAACCAGCTCATTTCACAACCACGGCTTTGCAGCAGCTATTACGGCCGCATGTGTATCCCAGGAACGTTGGCCATCTTCATGGAGGAATCAAAAGAGGCTGTGGGGTCGGGGGGGGGGGGGGTCTGGCATTGCTTACAACTTGTCACAATGCCAACTTCAGCAGAGCGATGTCACCTGAGATCCCTGGGAACACATGACAGTTACTGGTTTAAGACTGTGTGTGAGAGAGCTGGGAATTTTTTGCAATGCTAGCAGTATGAAGGACATTGCTGAATGAGTCGATTGTTCAAGAAATGTAATGGAAATGCCTGAAGCGAAGGGCAGCCTGGCGTCTAGTAACCTTATGAGAATCTTTGGACAGGAAGTGGGTTGTCATTGACAGCGGATGACAGCTGCCACACTTGATGGATTTCATTTTATTATGTTATTACCAAGCGCTGATGACGATGCAGAGTCGTGCATCTCGCCTGCTGGTGGTGAGAACCCAATTTGAAAAATGGTGATAGTGCTCAAGGTAAGGATTTGGCAAGCATAGACTAACCCACATCGCTCCCTATTGCCTGACTCCCAACCATAAGGTTGCAGGTTCAATCTCAGTGGGTGGTGATGTGGTAAAACAATGCAGGTTACATTTTGAATCTTGAACATTTTCCCCACTCTTTAAGGACAGTGTGTGGTTCAGCAGGTTACGATCCTGTACCTGTAATCAGAAGGTCACCTGTTCAAATCCTAGGATTAGCAGAGTGGGTTCCTGAGCAAGGTCCCGAAACCCCAGAATTGTAATAATATACAGTGTCACATGAATGAGCTTAACGAGTAATGAAAAAAGTTTATTTCCTAAGCACAGTTCAAAGTCATGCATTTCACCATCAAATATAGCCAAAGAGCACTGGATGCATTGTTCATTTTACTGTTAAGGAAGATTCTGACTGATTTCAGCTTCTACAAGGCTGGAACGTGGTTTGTCTGTGTGTCTTTGTGCATCATTTGATAAATGTACATTAAGTCACTTGATACAGAGGCAGACTTAAAACCAATATAATAAAAGCTGAACATTTAAGACCTTTAGCTCGGTAAGGGTACCTGCCTAAGTTTATCCATTCCTTTCAGGCTATCTGGTCCGTCCAGTCACTAGATTTTAAGCGCACTGATCTTGTCTCCTCCGGAAGGCTTAGGCCACTGTTGATAGGTTCTCGCCACCTCCAAACTTCAAGCACTCCACAAGCCTTGCTGTTTCATGGATGCTCTCATCCAGTTGTCTGGCCATAATGATTTGGCTCATCGAAGTCATTCAGATCTTTACGCCTGCCCATTTCTTCTGCATCCAACACTATGTTCAGCTACGCGTCAGCTATGAGTACCGAATGTGAACTCACTGTCTAATATATTTCCATTTTTTCAAGATAGTCTATGCTATTTTCTTCGTACGGGAGTGGTCTTAATGTATTGGTTCACTGGTGTATATAAACACACAAACTGTAATCTATAGGAGATCTTACTGCTGGTTGTACTTACCTCTCTCCAGGGAACAAGCAGAACCAAATGGAATACTTAATTCATGTCTGAGTACGTGTAGATCCAATTTTCTACCGGCTACAGTTTATTCCAGCTTGTTGAAATTGATGGATTTAATTAAAATAAACCTGGAAAAGTAATAGAAATTCCATCAGTGCACCCTGAACCAATAAAAATAATGGCGTTCTGAGCCCAGCATAAGTATGAATTTATCCTGTTCAAACCTGGCATTTCCAGACCAGGTGAGTCAAAAAAATCTATAACAGTAGGTAACTGTGGCGCTCTGAATATGGATATATGATCACTACTGCAAAATATGATGGGCTGAAGACTTATAGATTTTGCCTTAGTGATGTTCTAGGAAAAATATGGGGGTTAAAAAAACAGCCCAACGGGGTGACTGTCGTCGATGCATTAGCACAAACGAACGTCCGACGACAAGACATAGCCCGGACTACCAAATACACCGTCAGTGTGTGGAAGGACAGCCTCATCTGTCAGAGGTGACGGCAGCTTTTCACCTTGCGACGGCTTAGTCGCTTATGCTGAAGCTATTTTACTGCAGGAAATGAAATTGCTCTGTCACTATCAATGTCTGTCTTCATTCACCGATTCATACGACGCGTCCTTGAGCTGCTTTACAGTCGGTGTGCCGGTAGCAGCCGCCTAGTATTACCGTTAAAAGCCAGACTTATGCTTTTAGCGATTCTTTTGATAATTAAACCCCCCTCTTGGGTTATATAAGTGATGGGCTTCTGCATATAAAAATAATGGATGAAATATCACAATATGTACCCTCCGACAGCAAATAACTAACTGATAATGGGCTTTCCGTCTTAAATGTTACACCTTTTCAGAAAAATGGGTGAAATCATCAACATCCAATTGCAACTTAAAAATCAATAACTTTGATATTCAATTAAAAAACGGTGCAATGTCCATTAAGGTAGTAACAATGCCGACCCTTTATTAGACGGCCACAGGAATCTGCGATTTCTCAACATTTACCGAAGTGGATAAATAAGCGTATTAAACACACAGCCAGTTTTTCGAGTCTGATTTTTCCTAAATCGGATGACTGAACATTAATTTACTCTACCTAGTTAGAATTACAATTGAGGCGCCATGGAGATAGCTGGGGCCTCAGAGAACACTAACTCCTTCTAATGTTTAAAGAGCATAGCTGTTATACAGGAAAATAATTACCAGTTTCCCTACTTGGTCTATTCCTAATTTCTCATTCTCGGTAATTTCATTTCTCCATCCCTGTCCATGAGCATGTATTGAATAGAAAACAAGCACTCGTCTTTGATAAGGCTCCTCAGCAATACTGATGCATCACCTTTTATTATCAAAACAAATAGTTTAGCCACAAAAGGACTAAACAGACAAACATTTTGAGTAGGACTCAGTCACTGGCTTTATGAAGCCTTACAATCAGTTTATTCAGAGATACACAGGAAATGCGTCAGATGCCTGATGTTTAGATAATAGCTATTTCACTGTGGGCTATTAGACTGAAGTACACCTTAACGGCCTCCTAGAACAGAAAACCAGAACTGACAGAAATACACAAGACCACAAACAGGATTGCTCCCCTAATGTTGATGCCTACGGTGTTGGATCGCACAATGATTAATTAAATAATAAATACCATACGCCTAAAAATTGTTGAATGATACGGAATGGGTTACATCTTCAAAATTGCACATCATGTGTATGGTATAGCTACTATGGACAAACGCATTTCTTCTGTATTACTAATTACAAGCAATCTCAACGCTGCATCATCAAGTGCACCTCACTCTGTACAGTGTACACACTGTGCGGACTGCCCATACATGGAAATGTCACTAGATGGCAGCTGTGAGCCATTACGGAACCTATCCCCATCAGCCGCTCTAATTAGTATAAGAGCAATGGGCGTATTTCTTTAAATTACATTTGTATTCCTTGCGCTGGACGCGCTTCAAAATTCACTAACGTCATTGACAAGTATTATGATTGGAGAAGGTTCCAATTTTACCAACACCCATGCAGCATGCTTTCCTCCAGGTTTTATATTATGATTCAGCGCATTATCTTAAGGAATGACCAGTATTTAAACTATTTGGTAGGTGTATTTATTGAAAGTTTGTTAACGTTTATTTCAACAGGCAGAACTTGACAATTTGCTGACATAGGCCTAGTACTTTGTGCGAAAATTGACTGTTATGGGGCCTTCTCTTCATATTTGAAAGTATAAAATATGTTTTACGTTACGAAATAAAAATGCTTAAGCATGGGATGATTAGCTATGTTCCAAAAGTTATTCTAGTTTTTAAACTTTTCGTTTAATAAACGAAATAATACTGTAATTTAAGATTATAACTGAGTAACAGGTGGTTTAAACTTGTTGATAGTACTGATAGCCACATAGTTAGTATTTGCCACACATTACCCTCAGCGCCGGATGGGTTAATGGCGTTATCTCTATTGTGTTGGCGTTAAAGGGCGAAACCTCCGTGAAAGACCCGCCCAACTTCTTTCAGGATTGGCTATCATTCAACAATTTTTAGGCGTATCCCTTCTTTGCGATTGGTTCCGAGCCACATCAGTCACCGGCTCACGGCTCCCCCCTCCCCTACCCCAGCGCGAGAAACAAGGTTAAAATGACTGGGAAAAGTTCTTTAATAATTTCTCATCCAGAGCTTAGGAGCGCCGCTGTGTCACCGCGAGATATCCGCTGACAGCCCTCCCCTCGGCCGCGGACGGGACGCGACGCCCGAATGCCATAATTTCCCAGAGGATGAAGTACAGCCTGGCTTCGTGAGGATTGTGGAGTTCTTGGCTACACTTGGCGTTTATTATCCCTACGCCGCAAAGTGCTTAGCGTCGGTGCCAGGTGTCTCTCGCCGGGCTGGGAAGAGCGCTGGCCCTGCCTTCGCTGCGAAAACACTGCGTGTTAAGGAGTACAAGTTACCAACTGGCAGTCCCCTGTTGGAGCAAGAAGAAACCGAGGTGGTGAATATTACACAGGCAAATTTCTCCATCGGTTCAGTAACGCGTGGTTTTAATTATAGTTTTTTTTGTTGTTGTTGTTGTTCTGAAAATTCTTCATTTTTTTGTCACGAACGGCTGAAATAATGATAAAAAACTAACCAGATTCACCTGTCTGTTGGCTGGCAGCCGACCAGACGTCACGTCGGTTTAGGTTCAACAGCATGCCTACTTGTTACGGTGAGCATGGCGCGGTTTGTTTGTCGCTCGTGACAGACTGACTCCAGCTCGCGGTTCGTCACGCTTCGCCTCGGCTGCTCCACCTTTTATCGGCGCGCTGCACTTTTATCGTTGCTTTGCAGTTGCAAGAATCACATAGGCGCGCGGTAGCCTAACCCCGCGCAGAACAACATGCATGACGTGGACGGGGAATCTGGTGACAGGGTGTAGTGCACTAAGTGTGGGAATATTTATTGAATATACCATAGTAGACCAGCAACACCTTTTAGTCCCTCCCGTGCTGCGATGACATCTTGGTGCCTGATTTTGGCTATATTGTATCGCTGATTTTAAGTAGCGCTGAATCTGCAACCAAAGACGTTTTGAAACTCGATGCATTTTCCATGCGTTGCCATGTATGAATAAATAAAGGGATACTTTTAAAAAGTGCTACAGTTCAAGGAATGGCATGCGTAATGAGCATAGAGATTACTTCTTAGAGTCTACACTACACCGCGGCTCTTGTGTTTAATGTGATTGTGTACTGGGGGGGGGGGGGGGGGCAAACACGTCCGGGAAACAACATAAATTTCATTTCTGATAAGACTTTCGGAAAAGCATTCGCGGTGAAGCCAGCATGTCTAAAACGCTGAAAAAGAAGAAACATTGGTTCAGCAAAGTGCAAGAGTGTGCCCTATCCTGGGGGGACGCCGGGGAGTTCAGCTCGACTGTGGAAATTCGCGGGGGAGCCGACCTCGGAGAGTTTCCCCACCTGGGCCAGGTGATGTCGGAGGTGTTGGTGTGTCACATCGGCAGGCTGCCCAGTCCGGGAGACGTCCTGCTGGAAGTGAACGGCACCCCCGTCAGCGGGCTAACAAACCGCGACACCCTGGCTGTCATTCGGCACTTTCGGGAACCCATTCGCCTGAAGACTGTTAAACCCGGTGAGTAGGCAATTCATCGACACTGCTTGGCTGTCTTTGGAGAAGTAAAGCTTTTCAGCCTTCAAGTTCATTTTCTACCTTTAGATTTGTCTTAACGTTTACACTTTATCCATTTCAGCCACATTAATGAAGTTTTTTTTTTTAAGTGAATGAACTGAAATATTTCACTTAAAATTAATAGGTTTTCATACAGAAGGGGATAATGTGATCTCCATGATTTAACATGCCAGCGTACTTGCTACAAATGCATAAAGTGGTCATTTCTGATATCTACTGCGCCTTCAGTTATTATACAACTTAAGCGGAACTTGAGCGCCAGTAACTTGGTAGAGGACCGCTTTAGAAGCAAATTTTATTTCAGGAATTATTGACATCGTGTGGGCCGTGGAGATGGTTGTGAACACCTACAGAACGGGTTTTCAGCTAGATCGGGCCGGATTGGGACTTTGCATGTTTAGCTGCTTCTGGCGGAGCACAAACTGGTCCTTAATTCCTTTGCAGACGAGTGCTGCTGGCGCGCGCCCTCTCACACTGCCCGGACGAGCTCATGCGCTCTGGGTTTGCTGCTTTATCTGATAGCCTACATGCTGCTTGATACCGGGTACATAAAATAATAAATACATATTATTTACTCTAGCATAGATGATGATGTGGTTATTTGTTATTCTGGGCTTGTTCACGGGGTGTTTGGTCCGGATGCTGAGGAATAAGGGCGGATCGGGGAGTATCGCGCATGGACGGCGGCGGCAGCTGGGACCCGAGCCTCCGGGTCAACGGCGAGCAGATGTGTCTGTGTACGTCACGGTTCCCCGTGTAATCCCCCCCCCCCCCAAGACGACACAGTTTGGTTTATTTATTGCTTAGTCCCACTATGCGAGGCATCTGAATTTAATATCGTAACACGGGGGCCAGGTGTTACCAGCGACATCGGTGGAGGTGTGGGTCATTTATAAAGAGCTCAGCTCTACGCATTTCAGATTTATTTTCAGTAATTCTACTCCAGATCATTGCACCGGCGTTTTTGCAGATCTCTCATTCTCATTACCGCCGCTCCTGCCGCTGTTGCCCTATAAATCTCTATTTAGATTTTTATGCTCGGAATAAATATAGTTATTGCCTGCCTGGCGCGTGGTGCCGTAATCTTGTCCATAACTCGTCATTCATGGTGGATAGTTTTCTTCCAAACCGAAAGTGAACCCTGGCTTAGTTTTGGGTCAAGTCGTTGTAATTTTCAGGTTCCAGGCTATTATACTACGAGAACCGGAAACCTATATGTTTATCATATTTGTGTTCATATTATGGTTTGCATTCTGGCATGGTGAGCTGCTGGCATGGTTGTTATTTCTTAGTTTGTCTCTTTGGAGCCGTTTCCATTGTAGCGGATTAAATCCTTTACTTTTATATGGTCAGTTTGTTTTTCTTTGTGGCTGTTGCTTAGAAGAAATGATAATTTCGAAGTGTCCCCTCACGTGGTGAAAAGACAGGAGCCTCGTGGTTTGAAATGGAGTCTGGCGAGTCTGACCGCTAAATCTATGTAAGGAGAAGTTTGGACCGTGACGCTTGTCTCATGGGCAACTCTCTGTGTGGTTATTTTCCTTTCCATTGTGATCAACTCGATTTTAGCCCCCCGCAGACATCAGTGATTTGAGTGGGAGGCCCTCTTTGCCTTAAGAGGGGGCGGCTCTCGAGGTGCTGTCTGCCGTTGCCGTGGACGCTGTTGCCAGCGGCGGTGCGTCCGCCTGGTTGGCTGCGTGCCTCTTCACTGACTGCAGGGGAGGGACTTCTGGCAGGATTTCCATGTTTGACAACACATGACAGTGTCTGGAAGCCTCCGAATAGCCTGGGTGCACTGTCCGGAGTTGACGGATCTGTAGGGGTGATCACTTGGATTGATCTCAGAAGATGGGTTGAGGATTAATAATTCAACATTGCTCTGGTTCCCTGACTGGCAGTCCCTGTTGTATAGGTACCAGGGGAACTTTTGTCAAGGAGAATTTGCCCTCACTGAAGTCAAGATAAGCTAACCAGACATAGACGCCAGTCTATGTTTGTATATAAACATTTCCTTCATAATTTTCCTGATACTTTTATCCTAAGTGACTTAGAGTAGAGAGAAGGGTTACAATTTGTGTGCTCCCTGTGATTTGAACCCACAACCTTTGTATTGTTATTTCTATTTATTGAGCCATGGGAGACACTGTGGTTCTTAAACTAGTGTAACCGTATGATGAAGTTCAGAACCCCCCATTGCTTTTTCGACAGGTGTGGCACAGCTAAACGCAACTGGTGAGGAGCAGATTTTTATGCAGAAAGTTTCGCTTCCCTATACTACCATTGGGCCCCTCCTAATCTTGGACACTGGCCTCATAATGTAATGACCGCTTAGCACTTAGCATTACCCGCCTCCCCCCCCCTTCATTTCTCACTGCTGCTGGACAGCTGAGCTCTTAATTATAATCACTGTAGAGAGGTGCCTCGATTAGATTAAGTGAAATTAGAAACTATTCCAACTTTGCATTAGATTTTTACAGCTCGTCAAATGGATGGTAATGGACCGCACTTGCGGCGTTCTGGGTCTCGTCTGCGTCATGCTACATTTTCTTTTGTTGGACGTCCATCTTTCTTTGTAACTGAGCACAATGAGATGCTTCTGTGTGTGTGCTTGTTCTCCCACAGTACAACTGGAATGTGCATAGCAACCTTACCTTCTTTGGATGTTCCCTTGTTTTCTGATAGGTGTCATTGCAGGGATGGCGTTGGACAG
>JAODJU010000108.1:22110432-22135725 GCA_026776725.1 Gnathonemus echidnorhynchus
AAGTAGTGCTTAAACAGTATAAAACTACAACTTTCCCTTCTGTTGATAAAAGGCGCAGCCATCTTAGATTCTGAACTCGGGATCCTCTGTGCTGCTCCGAGATCTTTCTTGGATTTCCGAGAAACGGGAGCGCGCATGTCATCACTTCCGGCTTCAAAACTCCAGAATCCGACTCAGAATACGAGTTCCCAGGACAAATGGAACGCACCAAAACTGCCCGAAATGGATTAACGGAGACATCTCAGGGATTTTGAGTCATTCTGTGCTGCAGATGGGTTAATTGCGTTAAAAATTTGAATCAGATTAATCATGATGATGTGCGAATCTGCGTTAACCTGTTAATTTTAACAGCCCTAATATATATATATATATATATATATATATAAATAAAATATGTGTGTGTGTGTTGGCTGAGCCCGTGTGTATCTGTTTCAGTTTGCTTGTGAATCTGTCTGAAGAGCTATGGGTCGTCACCAAAGGAGCTGCATCTCTTCAATTAGGCAATTTTGGCTGCAGTCGGTAATTTTGACAGCCCTGCTCACCCAGGGAATATTTAACAGCCCGCCCCACGAGAGAAGGAACCTCAGGGTGCTTCTTCCTGTCGAAGGTTGCCAAACTCTGCATTTAGCTAATGTGGTGACAAAAACTTCTCCAAATGGTCGATTTATATGTGGCCTTGTTACGATTTTTGCAGAAAGCGCTAAGGAAAGCTAATTAGTACCCTGCAGAAGCCTTAGTCATTGTTGCTCTGCAGAAGCTGTGGAGTCACATAGGTCTCATACCTGCTTATGCTCCAGCCCCTTGCTGACAGACATTAGCTCCCACAGCATGGGAAGTAGTTAATGGTTCTACTTCTCTTGCTAGAAATCCTTGTATGGGTTTAGCATCAGTGTCTGTGTTCATGCGAGTCCTTTTTTTTTTTTTTGAATGTCTTACTTCTGGTTGTCTTTCTGGGGTTTTTTGAAAGTTTTTGAGCCCAGGAGGTGGGAGCTGTTTGCTTATGTGTTCTGTCATCCCACACCGAGAAAGGGGGCTGAGCTTTCATTCCGGCCATGACCAGGATAAATGGTTTCAGGCACTTAAGAAGATAATACATGTCTTTATGTGGAGGCTTTCTTATGTGTGCTCAGGTAACCCCTAATCTTTATGCAGTCAAAGTCCTTCACATCACTGCTTGCTCTGAGTTTATTATAGTTAGCGTAGCATTGTTTCGCTAGAAAGAAAAGATCAAAAGCTCCTGAACTTGTCCTTGTAGTTTTGTCTTAGTCATTGATAGGCTGAAGCTGTAGCCCTCTGAGCAATCTCATTGGTCTGTCAGGAAGAATGTCATCTGTCGTTTTTGGGTGCTTTTTGCTTTGCACATTACTTAAAATGATGAGCGCCTTATGGCAGCATTGTAATCCACCAAAGGGGAAGAAATGTCAAGGTGCCTTGAAGTTATAAATGAAATGCTCCGCATCATTAACTACGTACCACTGTAACCTGGGCCCTGATTGACGGGCTGAGGGTTTCTCTGTGGGCGTGCAGCCTTCAGTAAAGCCGTCCAGTTGGTGCCAACATGGAGAGTTGCTCAAAAATCAAGATGCAGTTACCTGAAATGGTTTGGTCTCGGGGGGTCCTCCCTAAATCTCTTTTTGAAAAACGTGCTGATTTTTATTTCGCAGGTGTTTATGGAGCTTTAGGGTACTTTGCAGTTTTTCTGCTCCTAAGGGAATAGAAAAAGTTAAAAGGTGTTTTTGCATTTGAGCGCAATATTTTCTACGTTGTCAGTGAATTCGGTGTCTGATGAATGTTGTCATTATTTTAAAGGAAATCTGACTATTGAACCCAAGTGGAATTTCTCTGTTTGAAGTATGTTTGTCCTCCTCATCTTGAAACTCAGCACTGTGTTTCATTTTCTCCCTCATGATGATCACCTTGAGTTGCATATCAAACCGTTAAACACGCATTCTGACTGCAAGATACACTTTTGCAATGCACACATGGGAAAGTACGTCCGAGTGAGAGTATGAAGGCGAGTCTTACAGCTTGGCCTTTGTAAGTTGTAATTGCATGCCCTCTATTGGGGTGTCCAGCATTGTGTACCATAACAAAGACTTATGGATCATGTTCAGTTTAATTTTTATTTCTTTCCCATCTTGCTTGTTTCCCTCCATGCTGCTTGAAGTTGAGATGCGTGTCGAAGCTGATTCTGCAGCTTTACTTTTCCTGGGGGTTGATATCTGCTTGTCGTTCATGGATATTTCTGAAGAATTACCTCTGAAGTAATACGCCGCTTTTTCCAATATTACTGCGACAGGGTAATATATTTCATTAAAATGAAGGGTTTTCACTCTGAGAAGACCATCTTTTTTTTCTGAAATTCATTGATAACCTATTATTTCTGCTTCTCTTTGGATGGGCCATAGAAAATTAAACTTGAGATGTGCTCCTCTTTTGGTCATGTCACCCATGGATAGAGAAGAATTGGGGCCAGGTTTTTGAGGTGTTAGATGCTGGAGCTGATACTGCTTGGCCCCGACAGAGTGTAACATGCCATCTTTCGAAGGTTCCAAAAGGCCTCTTATCAGCTCTGCTGTGTACTGCCCACTGTCACTGTATCATGACCTTCCCAGCAACTCCGATTAACATTCACCAGCATATGCAATTAACATATGGCTCGAGGGTTTGAACAAAACGAAACTCGTATCTAATGCAGTGTTTACCAATTTGGTCCTTGGGGAAGAGGGAGCAATAATGTGGGCTGTCTGGGAGGGAGCAAAAACTTTGACCGTCCCCAAGGAATAAATAGTATGTGTATGTGCCCTGTGATGGGTTGGCGCCCCACCCTGGCTTGTTCGCCGAGTTGTTGGAAGTTGTGTGTCTGTGTGAGCGGGCATACGTTTTCTTATGGGGACACAATGTCCCCACAACGCGATGAATACCGTTTTTTTTTTTTTTTTTTTCCTGCTTTCCTGGTCCCCATAAGGGAAAACCCAATTTAATAAAAATCTGTGACTGCAATGAAAAAACTAAAAATGGGAAAACCTGTATTTTGTTTGATTCTGGTTATGGTTAGGGCTGGGTAGGGGTTAAGGTTGTCAAGAAATGAATGAGCGGTCCCCATAAAGATATGTTGACCCGACGTGTGTGTGAGTGAGTGTGAGAGACAGAATGAATGGTATGCGTGTGTGCCTTGCAATGGGGTGGTACCCCATCCTGGGTGGTTCGCTGCCTTCTGCCTGTAGCCTCTGGGATAGGCTCCAGACCCCCCGCAACACTGAATAAGACAAGCAGTTTCGGAAAATGGATGGAAGGTTTTGTGGAACACAGTTACTTGCATCCATCAAGAGCTGCCGGTTTTACACAGTGCATTTTACACAGGAATGCGGGTCGTCAACATTTCACAAACATTATGACTTACAGTAAATCATTTTCAAAGCTTCCTGCCACTGCCAGTAGACTCCCATGCAGATTTTGTGGAGATGGTTTCTCTGTACCTGCGATACTGAATGGCCTCCTTAATGGCATCAGTAAGGCTGAATTCCTGGGCTTCAGGCTCAGTCAAATAGCACACAGTGCTGTTTCTGGTCAATATATTTATTATTATTATTATTAATTACTTTATAATAACACATGTCTCTTTAACATATGTACTATACAGGGGATGTTGCAAGGCCCTGGTTCTGGTATCCAGGGATAGTGTTTCTGAAGATGGTCAGGAGATTGAGGTGACTCCATACAACACCTTAACTGAGTAATCTTGTCATCTGTTGTCTAAAACCATCAGATATCCAGGGACCATCTCCAGTTGAATTGCAAGTTGTAATTTCACACGATTAATTGGTGTGATGCAATTCCACGGCTCGATTCTAGATACAGGAAACACTTGTGATGGTGATAGAATGATTTTTTTTTTTTTTTCCCCGATCGTCGTCCTTTTGAAAACCAGCCGTCACCTGTAAGTTGTTCCTGGGCAGACAATTTCAGGGCACACTGCTTTTCCCCCGCTAATATCTGGATAGCCGGTGCGTCACCCTTCCCTAACGGATTCCATGACTTGCGATGTGCAGATTTCCCAGGCTGTGGTGAAAACAATGGGAGCCTTGTCACAGCAATGGATTCAATGCTTCTCTTTGTTTGACGGGAGCTTTTGTAACCCTTTTTGAGTCTGAGTGATTGTGGAGTGCATGTCGCCTTATCACAGCTACGGTGGGATAGACACGGACACTCCGGTTCATATTCATGTCAGTGTTATATTGTGTGTTGTACTGTTCTAAGAGAAACACAGTGACATAGACCCCCCAGTCCCAGCCTTAGTCCTATCCCACTGATCTTTCTCCTGCATGCAGCCTGCAACACAGAATCCAGATAACCATAATTCAGTCCTCTCTAGGCACTCTGACCTTGAACGAATCACTCACAGTATTTTCCAGAATTTTCTGCCTGTTAGGTGTGCCGCCCCCCCCCCCCCCCCCCCCCCCCCATTTCTTGTTTGGTGTCTCATTTCTCTCCATCACGGCAGTCTGCCTTTTATTGGGCAGTTCTGAAATTCAATCTGTCGCTTGATGAGCTCTGATGTTGAACTCTACTCGCATGGCAGCGAGAGACAACGGTGTGTAAGGCATGGTGGCCAAGCGATGTCACAAAAGCTGTGCCCATGTTGTTTTTGGAGGGAAAACAAAAAAGCACTCGACTGTACATGTCACAGGAATGTCAGTATCTTGTATTCATTTATTCATTGTATACATTTATTCACTTTTATTGGGCTTCAGTGAACCTGTTTGGGATAAAAGAAGTGTCCCACAAGTACTAATGATGCGGCCTGATGGGTAGCCAGTGCTGCATTTGCTTTAGCTATTAGCAAGGCCCGATGAACCCCCACCAAGGCTGCAATTATCACCTGCGAGTGTATCCTCTCTGCATGCTAGGATGTGCCTTTTTTTTTTTTTTTTTTTTTTTTTAATAGAAAATCTACAATAATACCTCATTGGGCCTTGTTACACTGGAGATGCCAGTGTCAGTACTTTTAACTACAGTGATAACTGAGCTGAAGTGGCATCATCTAGACTAGCATTAATAGCAGCACTAAGTGCTGAATGGTCCTCTTTAAATGTTCTGCTTTTGAAATGCCTCAGTTTTGTTAGCAGTGATGTCCTCTGGAACATTCCGCCATGTCTTGAAATGAGGAATGCGACTGCTGTGCTGGAGAGCTCAGCACCGCTTCTGCTGGCCGTCCTCCGAGTCGCTGAGATTTGGAACGCGCCGTTACAGGAAATGATAAGCTTCAGCATGACCCAAGCGAAACGAACCGGAGGGAATGGCCAGCTCGGCTCCCGCTGCCGTGGAGACGGCCGTCACGACTCTGGCTTGCGATTGTTCGTTGTTGGGGGTTTTTTTGGTGAAAAGTTTCATTTAACCTGTAAGGTCGTCGTCAATCCAAACACTCCAGCGCCCGTTGACTTGATGTCAAAGTTTGGATCCTGAGGTGACGCCTTTGTCAGCTCACAGAGCTCCCTTGGGGAGTGGAGTGTACACAGGGGTGGGGCTATCGGGGCACTGGCCCCTGCTGAAAGCTGATTGGCCCCCAAAGTGCCCCCCCACCCCCACCATTGATTCCAAATATATTATTGGCTAATGGTAAGGTTGGCCTGTATGAGTTATGGCCCGTCTATTGACCCCCACCTTAAATATCCTAGGCCCTGTTTGCACTCTGAGGTACCTGCTTTGCACGTAACTGGAGTAATTTGTTGAGAAAGTACCGCTGTTTTGGCCAGTAGCTTCTTCTGCTTGTCCTCCCTTCATTAAAAAACATAAAGACATGTACACACTTCCTCTCCTCACTGCTGAGCTTTCTCTCTTTTCTTTTTGGTTATAGTTTTGGGTAACGTTTCCCAAACCAGCCATGAGGAAGCTTTGCTAAATGGACAGCAGAACATAGAACGACTGCATTGGTTCCGCTGTAATTTTCTTCCCAAATAATGAGACGAAACTCAAGGGTTGGGGGCGATATTCCTGTATATTCACTCTTTAGCTCATTCCTGCTCCTCGAGTCCACCGCCATGGCAGCACAGCAAGGCAGTCCGCTTATTGGTGGCTTGACCATCTTTTTCATTCAACCTCTCGGCCAGAGCTTAGCTGCCATTTAGCCAGGGGCAGAAATCGAGGGTCTCTATTATATACAGCCATAGCTAATATTGGGCCCCATAAGCCTAGTGTATGAATAAGGGCGCTTGCCCCTTTTGTTGTCAAACGGCTGGCTCACTACCCCCGACTGGTTGACATCAGCACTTGTTGGATGTTAACAAGTCGCATTAGTCACCTCGAACATGATGATGTGCATTCTCAGCCTTGTCTTGGACCTCGGGTATGTAGACCAGCTGGCATGCGTTGACACAGAGGTCTTCATTCGAACCCTTCCTTTTGTGGCTGCGCCCGTAATGGGAATATTGTATCAGTGTGTAGTTCACAGAATGGTTTCCACGGTTAGCTGTGAGCTTGTGTAGATATATAAAGTTTGGGGGAAAAAAGATCTGGCTGGAGATTGATCTTTATGGTTCTTAGACATCCAAGTTTCCAGAGTAAAATATTTTTATTGCCCTATTCTAAGGTGGCATTTTACAGGGATTAAGACTAAAAGGATTTTTTCATTCATATTTCTACCCATATACTTTACTGTTCTATACATAGCAGAAAAGGCCTGAATCTCTGCCTCTAGAGTTTGAAGTCCAGTTATCCAGGATAGAAGAGACTTCATAGGGCACTGCCCTTTGCAGTATGTTGAACCAGAGATGAATGTTTCCCACATTTTTTTTTGTAACTGACAGACTCATAATGTGATGTAACTGGTCATCAGCTTCAGAATGATGAACATGCATTCAGTGGTCCAGGACTGCATGATGGTGGTGTCCTTATCCATCTAAGCATTTTACCTTCGGGGGGCATTTTACACACAATTTACCCTGTTCTTCCAAGGGTAATCTGTTCAAGGGCTTTATTTTATTTTATGGCTTTTAACTTGTTTTCCAGCAGTGATGAATTTGTCCCCTGTCGCTTGCCAAGCTCTAAATAAGATTCATCGTGGTGGGAATGGAAGATGAGCAGCGTAAAAATGCTTTGTCGTTCATCCAGAGCCATGCTTCTGAGCTGGTGAGACGTGGTAATGGCATGTTTTTTTTTTTTGAGGAAGGAAAACTGCAATTTGATGAAGTAATTTTAGACTGGCACAGTCTAACTAATGCATCAGCTGTGATGGTGCCATTCTTGGATTGGGCAGTGACAGAAAGAGGGTGGGATTGGGGGGGCTTGTAAGCAGCCAGCGCAAAGCGGGT
This sequence comes from Gnathonemus echidnorhynchus, assembly GCA_026776725.1. Taxonomy (NCBI): domain Eukaryota; kingdom Metazoa; phylum Chordata; class Actinopteri; order Osteoglossiformes; family Mormyridae; genus Gnathonemus; species Gnathonemus echidnorhynchus. The sequence continues at coordinate 22,117,743 of JAODJU010000108.1, forward strand.
CATCAACTGGCCACCTTAACGTGGGCATGGCTGGCTGTCGTAGAGTTTTAATGAGATATCGTGGAATCGATCGGCAAATGCTTGGTCTGTTTGTGGACCTGGGAACTCATTCCTGTGATCCATGCCAAATAATTTTGAAATGATATGATTTATTTACCTTTTGTGCAAGTACAAGTCAATTAGAATACTTCCCATATTCTGTCTTGCTTTCTTTATACACACACACACACACACTCTTACAGCTTGGGGTCCGAGTGCGGGGTCAGCCATTTACCCAGGACCCCTGGAGCATTTTGGGGGGTTAAGGGCCTTGCTGAAGGGTCCAATGAACATGTGGCTATCCTGCCGAGGATGGGATTTTGACTCAATTGCCACCTTGTAAATAAGAGAGAATTACTAGCCCCATCCTGATGCATCCAGATCAAACCTCTGCTTCAGTGTCTGAGTGAGGCTACTTTGCACACAAAGAGGTACTCAGAGAGCCCTGCTAGGCGGAGAACAACGCTGTAATGGTCTGTGTAATTGAAGCACTTCTGTAATTAAATAGCATCTCGACGTGAATTAGTCCTAGCTTGATAATGCAGCTGCCCCAAATTCCCTAAATGGCTGCCGTTTAATGGCAAAACAGATTAATAAATAACAAGTGCTCTGGCTTCCTTGCCTCCTGTAGCATTTTGGAGTCCTGGTAGCTAATGGGTCCAGATTTCCCATAAACTTGCCTAGTCTATGGCCCACACTGGCTACTGGCATTTCTACTATGTGGATCCAGGGGCAGGGGAACTGGGGATGGCTTTAGAGGAGAGGCAAAGCTGTGGACAGGCTGAGGAATATAGGGCAGTGCTGTGTGGTGCGTCCCTGCTCTGCGGACTGCTTATTCAGGGCGATTTTTTCCAGTGCCTGCAGTCCCTTAACGTTTCACGTCTCTCACCCTGTGGACGCTCCATCCTCGTTCTGCAAGGCGTCTTGTTGGGAATCACACTAACCGGGCCAAAGCTCGTTTGCCAACGCCGCTACGCCACATGCCTAACTTCGTGCATCGCGCTTCTGGTGCTCTTCTATTTTTGCAACAATCGCCGCACTTGGGACGAGCCCACCAGCCTTCAAATGGCGACCCGCCTCTGGTTCATGGACACCAGCTCGCTCCTTGTGTTCCGTCGACGGCATACCCGAGTCCTCCCCGATTTAACTCAAGAGAACCAACGTCTTGGGCGATGGCTAACCTTAACGACACATTTGTAGATCTGGCGGGATCAGGGCAGTGGGTGCTCCACCCTGTTCAGAAAAACAAGCAGGGTAAGTATGGTCACGTGGGGGTTTCTCTTTTTATATTGGCTCTGTCCCTGGGTAGACTGCAGCATGCGAAAGCTGGCTGGCTTTTTGGAGAATGCCTATCGATTTTCTCGCAGCCCTTGTGCACAGCTGTCGGACGCCATTGACTGTAGAGCATGATGTATTATTCTGACGTGTGAAGGTCTAATGAGGCAAAGTGGGTTGAGGCAGAACCAGGCGGTTTTGTCTTGTCTTGCGCCACCCGCCGTTACCCAAACACCCGACAAAATAAATTAGCCTGGAATTAAAAGGTACATCTCTATCTTGCTGACAGCTCGCAGGGCAAAATTTGAGAAATTAGTTTAAGATTCGGGGACCTGGTAGCTTAAACCTTCCTCTGAAGCAGTGTTTCCCAACCCGGTCCTCACGGACCTATAGACGGTCCACCTTTCTGCTCCCTGCCAGACAGTCCTGTGAAGGATTACTGCTCAGCAAATGGCAAACCACCAGGGTTTCTCTAGCATTGGTGTCTTTCGTCTAACCTTGCTGTTTGAGTCAATGTAGCTTAGCTTTGCCTGAAAGTCTGCTGGCTGCAGTCGAAGAGTCGTGGCTTATTGCAGCCATTTCTTTCTTGTCAGTCCTTGCCCCCAACTGCATAATACACATTTTTCTGTTAATAATTAAACATCTTTACAGATTTCCATTACATTTTTGATAAGGGTGAGGTGTTTCCGATGCTTCAGAGTGGAAAAAGCCGATTGGCTTGGCATGGCTCTGTGCTCGCAACCTTCCCATAGGTGCCAGTATTTATATCTGTAGACGAGTGCTCTGCAAGTGTGTCCTTAACATGAGTCTAGTGCATGCTTCTTGTGTTTTTGAGCACTTCCTATGTCAAGAATCCTTCCCAGGTTCTTTTAATCATGAATGGTTAGTTAAACTCAATATTTCTCTGAAACATCGATGTTTAGATGAATTTTTGGCAGCTTTCATGTACTACACGGCATTCCTATAGGCTCATCTATGTTTAACACACTTTTGTTATACTTTGGGACACAGATGGACCCCTGCTTCTGAAAAATGCTCTGATGCATTTCCAGAAATTTGTGTATGTCAGAGCTGCACTGTTCATTGGTTTTGATTTGTTTTAAAAAGACTATCTTTCAAAGCTCGCTTTTAGTGTTGCCTTTGTAACAGTCACTAAACTATTCAGTCTGGGCCTTCTGGGCTTTGTTAGTAGAGCACTGTTGACAGGCCAAGAGGGGTTTGGGGATATCACAGTAATGGGCCGCTTGTCACAAAAATACCTCTCTTTTTGGGGGGTGGAACTTTTATGTCCACAGTCGCTTTGAGAAGTGTCTGTTGTAAATGTAATTCGCTGCTATGTTCAGAAATCATGTTATAATTAAAGCATGTTTCAAACATAACTAGCTCTCACTTGGTTGGGTTGCCCTGGACCCCAGGGGGAAGGATGAAGTTGTATCCATTTCATTTTCCACCTAGGAATCCTCACACAGTGTGAAAAACTAATATTCTGATGTCTTTTACAAGCTGGAAGCATTGGCACGTGCCCTAGCTAATTATTTTACCCTTGGTGTTTTGCCTTGGTAGACATTAAGGGCTTATAATCCACAGCCTTCCACCCTCACCTAGTCTGTCTGAATTTCTTAGACTTCCCCATATGGCGCAGATTAGTTATAGACCAACCCTGGAAACCAAATCTCAAAGAAACAAATGCTCAAAACTGATCAGAGTCCCAGGAGGGGGGGCTTATGCGGGGCAGTGGTCTGTCCGCGATATCATTGCAATCCATCAAAGCAAGAGCCCTAGTCAAATCGTGTGAGTGACGGTAGCTCCACACGTACGTCGTCAGATGGGAGGATTGCGGGGGCTGTTTGGGTGAGGGTCTGCTTTAGATTCTTTGAGACCTGTGTGGGGTTATCAAAACGTATGGGGGCCAATCCACCCCCTTTCTGAACTTTGTACTCAGTAAGAACCTGCCATCTGTCTGTTTAAGTCTAAATCGGTAATAGGATAAGGAATTAAAGGGACACCTTCTGTAGTGTCTGTACTGTGAAATATGCTTCAGATCTGTTTGATGGATTCCCCCCCCCTCCACCCAGTGACCTTTGTATCAGGTTCGTACGACAACTGTCATGAGCCGAGGTTGTGACTGAGTGATTAGTCAGGCTTTGCAAGGGACTTTCCGTGTCTGTCCCGGCTTGGTTTCGTCGCCGTCTCTGAACGGTCACAGAGTGTAAGGAGTGGCAGGTTGTGTGAGGTGAGTTACGGGTGCAGGAATGGCAGACACAGTGCCAGGAAGAGACACCGGTCTGTGACCTGCACCAAGGAAAGGCAGCCAGTTGTGGCGGCAGTCTGGCCTGTGCTGTGCCGTTCTGTGCCGTAGCGAATTTCAGCCCGTCACTTCTGTGCTTTCCATCGGCGGTCACTGTAACGCCTAGACATGGATATCGCCACTTCTCTGAGGAGATGTTGGAGGTTTTTCAGCCGTCTGTCTCCGTGATTGAGGAGCACGCCTGTCTCAGCTTTCTGGGTGTGGCTGGAGTGGGCCACCCCGTCTCCCATCATGCAGAAGAACCAACGCGAAGTAGGTCACGCCTTCCTTCCCGTGAAATGATGTTTCCTGGCTTCCATGGGTGATTTACATGTGAACTGGGGAGGAAGCATTCCATCAGATTAGAGAGCCTGACCTGTGTCTGCAAGGCACTTCTTGTTGGAAAGACAAAAAAAAGGATAAATTAATCTTCCCCCATGTTCTATTTATTCCTCACGATTTATTCTAGCTTAATCACATTGCACCACAGAGCCACCTGGGTATGCAGGGAATTAAGCACTGATTTGAAAGGGGCCATTCGCAAGCTGTGATGAGACACTGGGGATGTTGTGGCTTTCTTGGTAGGGGTCTGTTTACACGGTCGTCCCGGTGGGTATTCGTGTCAAATAAAGTTGACCGGTTCTAGCCAGTTTAAGAGACCGCGATGCTGTTTATCAGTATTCGGTATTACATATTGACAGCCTGGCTGCTCTCCTTGGCTTGGTTTTTGAGGCAAGATGAAGAAGGCTGTAATTCATGCAGAGTGATCTGCCTTATTAGCCAATAATATGCTTTGTCTCAGGGAGTGAAAAGGGGAGGGGCACTCCGGGGGCCAATCAGCTTTTAGCTCGAACCAGTCCCCCTGTCCTGTATACGCCCTCTGCTCAGAATGAGGGGCCTGCGAAAGGCCAACCTATGTGACATTTCATTATACAAATACAATAAAAAATCTCTCAAACAATCTTTCCTTCACAGGCAGTCTGGTGCCGGTCTTCCATGGGAAGTATCTTTCAGATTTTGGCTGCCATGAACATGGCAAGGCACCAGGCTGGGGCAGATATCTGATACCCAGCTTTGTCCCGTGCCTGTTCCACCCCCCGTGGTCTCTGTGAAACCTGTTTGTTGGTCAGGGAAGGTGCGTTTCAGCCTCTCCCTCTTCCCTTTTCTCTTCCGTCCTTTAAGCGGAGCAGAGAAGCCGGAAGAAGATATTAATCCGGGCAGCGATCCAGCGAGGAATCCCGGGTAGTCGCATTCCTGCTTAGCTGATGATTCTTTATTGCACCCAATAGGCAGGACAGGTTTTCTCTGAAAGATTAAACTGAGATGGAAGCGTGACCCTGGCATGACAGCGAATGTTAGGAGGTGAGGCAAGGCCCCCAAATGGAACGGCTCCCATCAGCAGGGGGCAACCCCAAATGCGAGGGTCAGATCAAAGGCCTTGCAAACTACTGATGATCACAGAGCCCAAGTGTAAAGGTTCACATGTTACCTTCCTAAAGATTTAGGAAAGTGTACCTTGAGGAGGGGAAAAAAAACTGCTATGTGCACAATAGGCGCTATTCATGGCCCTTTTGTGACTTCTAGCTGGAATCTTGACTGCTGAATGTACTCGGGGCTAACTGAACCCTGCCTCGATTTAGGGGGGGAATGAAAAACAAAGCAAATCTCAGTGGATTAGCCTGCATTCTTTGGGTGGAGGACCGGCCTCCCGTCCACAGTGAGGACACAGGCAACTGCGAGGTGGTGGAATCTGTGCCATCAGCTGAGGCAGCAGGCCGCAGGACAGCAGGCCACACCCACAGGGACGTCCTTATTTGTTTGCCGAAGGTGTGTGCAGAAAGGCTACGAGGAATGGCTCTGTGCCGATCTCCCTTTTCTCGTCATGTTGAGACCCATGGTTGATGCTAATTGAGTTTTTTTTTTTTTTTTTTTTTTCCCCCCTGAAGGCCGACTTCCTGTTTCTCACTCCCCCCCCCCAAATTTATTTATTTTTTTGCTTTTATCACAAAAAAAAAGGCACCTTCACCACCAAGTAGACTGCTGGGCCCTGAGCGAAAGACCCAATAGGTCCGTCTTGTTTATGCTGTGACGGCAGCCAGGGACGGCAAATGGCGCAGTTACCTTGGATTGTTGTTTCAGATGGACGTCCCTGCTACACTGGAGAGGATTGCGGGGGGGGGGGGGGTTGGCTTGGGTGTCAGCATGGGAGCAGTGGCTGATTGTGACCCATTACTCAGTGTCACCTCTACTTCTTGTTGGGCCAGTAGGGTGATGCTGAGCTGAATCCCTCTGCCACCAGCTCACCTCCAATTACACACCCAAGTCGTGATTAATGCACATTTAATAGGCCCTCATAAACATAGCATTATAGTATTATCTCATTTGCAGGCAGAATTGGGTTGGGGGTGGGGTTGAGAGCTCGCTCTGTTAGCCCTTTTGTGAGTCATAAAGCCTCCCTTATAAAACTGTGAGTTAAGAGTGCAGTGGGGGGCGGGGGGGGCTTGTTCCTGAGCGCTTTGTGCTTTTGTGCTGGTCGTTCCGTCCTTCTGGTGTTGCCCACTAATCCCCTGTTAGTGTAAAGGGAGGAGACACTGAAACGGAAGGTTATTATGCTAATAAATCAAGTTGCTTGTCATGGGGGGGGGGGGGGGGGGTCTTCTTTTTCTCCATTAACCATGTGGATCACTGCATAGATTCAGAAATATCTGCCTTTAAGTAGGAAGAGTCAGATCACTGAAGTGTCTGTCGACCGTATGAGTTACTTGGGCAGCTAACATAGCAGACAGCCCTGCACTTTCTCACTGTATTTCTCTGTAAAGATATTTCATACGGGTCAAATGCTTTGCACAAGCCTTTAACACAAGAGCGTTTCCTGGCGTCTTTGAACCTTTTTGATCAGGAACCTTGCAGATACAGTCGGGTCCTTCAACAGCTGTGCCTGTTCTGGGGTCTTGGCTCTGCAAGTCTGGCCAATAACTTATTGCAGGTTTATTCTTGTTTGCATTAAGGTCTGCTCTCCAGTGAGTGACCATTGGCCTTTGCTGCTCACAAGGTCTGTGCCCAGCCCTTAGAAAGCAGCTCAAGTAGAATAGCTCTCATTGGGTACGACGAGTGGGTTCGAAATTAGATTTATTTTTAAGCTTGGAGGTTGTGTCACAGCTCAGGTTGGCCCAGACTGTGGTGAATATTGCACTTCGGCATGGAGTCTGGTACATGTGCACCTGTCAATGGAAACAAGTGGCAACAGCAAGTCTCACAAGCACCACCGGCAATCATAATAGGATTCACAGGGTAAAAAAAAAACTCCACAGGAACACAAAGCAATTTGTTCCGACACCCTAATCGTTATTTCAGATTCGTCGCTGCCGTCACCCTTGATCCTGTTCTTGATGGTGGCAGCATGCGGGATGTATAATGTATGAAATTGAAGAGTAATTATAAAAATAATTGGATCTTGATAACAACAGTGATAAATGAGCAGCTGCTTAATAACTTCTTGTCTCTCTCTTTCTCTCTCGCATGAACCCGACCCTCGCAACCCAAATCCGAATGTCATCTAATCTCCAGGTAAGCAGTGAAGCCTCGTCTTAATTAGCATAATGACTTTTTTGTCGCTACTATGACAAACACACGTCAGTATTTATGATCTTGCAAAAAAAGTGTTGCTAATGACTGCAATGTATGGGTCATTCATCTGTTGCATAAGAAGCGTGCTATCCGATCTGTGCATAGTCCAGTTAATGCATGAAAATGTTTTTTTATAGTCCTGATTAGGTTTCGTAAAGGACTACTGTGAAAGCTGACCAATAAAATGAGGTTTTTATCTCCAAAGCAAGCTTTACATATTTATATTTACCTAGGTGATGCTTTTTATCCAGATAGGTTTTTTCCCCTACATCAATTTGGCTGTCTGTCTCTTTCTTTTTCTTTCTGTCTTTTTGTCTTTCTTTCTGTCGGAGTGTTTTAGGTAAAGTACATTTCTGAAGGGTCCTACAATAGGGTTTTATGCCTGCAGCCTTTGTCTGTGGATGTAACTGGTTGTCCCATCTGTGCGTGTCTGTGTATGATGTACATTATACACATTACCTAGGCCTATGTGTTGCATTTTTGTGGGGTTCATTGGGTTGGACGTTCAATGTTTGAATTCCTCCTCTGCTCTTCCCGTTTTGCATGGGTTTCCGCCAGGTTCTCTGGTCTCGTCTTGCAGCTTAAAGTCCGGTGAAATAGGTATCTGTAAACTGTCCTGGCATGTGCCCTGCAGTGGACTGGCACTCCCTCCAGGGTGCACCTTTACCCTTTGTTGCCTTCCAGTTGGAAGATGGATGGTTTGGTTTTTGATCAAAACAACTTCCTGCCTTGTCTCCATAATTTGCTGCCTCGGCGCAATTTATAAATGGACAGTGAGTGGAGCACATTAGGAATAGATTGTGGGAAGTAAACACATCCATTTATGCTGAAGTGGTTTTCTGTATTTTATATAGATGTATATCCTGCGCATGGAGTCTGGGCACTGCCGTGATGGTGTGTACCCAGGCTTAGCTTTCAGAGAGCAAGCGATGAGTGAGCTGAATGCAGATTCCATGGCTCTGGCTTGCTTCTGGCATATTCTGTCCGAAATGGCACCTACCACTCTGTCCTTCTGAAGTGGAGAGTGGACAGCATGCCAGTCTGCGAGCTCTCTGGCTGCCTGTGTGTTTTCCCCTTATCCCCTCCTGCTAGGACCGATGTTCCCCACGCCTCCATCTTTTTCCTCTCTATCTCATCACCTTATCGTCCCGCTGCAGCCCAGACGCCGCTAAGCCGGCACGTGGACGGAAATCTGATGTTGCCTTTGTGATCCGTGTCAGCTGCAGACGGAGCCTGCACTCGCATTCAATCCCAGATAATGCCATCGCCAGTCCTAGGATGCAGGCTGGCTGCCCTCATCATGGGACAGATGCCGGGGCATAATCAGAGGTGGAGCCACAGGGGCATTGCCCCCAGCTGACTGCTGATTGGCTCCTGGAGTTTCCCCTCCTCTGTCACTCACCAGTTTCAAAAGATATCATTGGCTGATAAGATTGATCTCTCTTATGCTCCCTACTTTATAAAATCCTAGACTCACCCCTGAGCAGCTCTTTAATATCTATATTTACACCATGCACGTTGGAGTTCGCTGCACGCGGGAGCATGCAGTGCCTTGTGGCATCCTGTCTTCCAGCAGCCTAATGAATCTCAAGGACACCTGTACAATGTGACCCTGCCATGGGTATTAGTGCAGAGAACCTTTCACCCCCTAAACTGCCATGAGGTGGCGGTCTTTATGGGGGCATCAGGGGTCATAAGAGGGCGTAACTTGCACAGAGGGGCCAATTTTATCATCAGCCAATGATATGCTTTGAATCTGTGAGTGACAGGGGAGGGAGCACCCCAGGAGCCACTCAGCTTTCAGCTGTGGCCAGTGCCCCTGTATATAGCTCGGTTGTGTCTGTGTCATGCAATCATCCTGGAATGACCCTGCCAATCTTGGCGTGTCTTCCAAACATGGTGGAGGGTTTGGCAGTCCCCTCGTGCTCGTCTCGGATGGATGTTTGGTCTCAACCCTTCCATGAGCCCGAGACATTTGTGTGTGTGTGTGTGTGTGTGTGTGTGTGTGTGTGTGTGTATTTGCATTATTAGTCTATGCTGTCGTCAGAGATGAGTTGGCTTGTTTACGAACAGAAGTGGGCCAGGCATAGCAGGAAATAATAATAATAATAATAGACATTTTAAAAGCTCTGTACTGAACTGAGTGGGTTCCACTCTTGCGGACAGGTCTGATGGATTGGCACATGGAGGCCAAACCACAAAGCTTTTAAAGAGATAAAAAATAGGAGACTTATTTATGCATTTGTTGGGTGAAAGCACAGTATCTGTATTGATGCTGTCATGCAGCCGTCCCCCAACAAGATGTTACCCTAAAATCTCTTGCGTCCAGTGATACCATCCGAGATGCCCTCTCCATCTCTCGCTCACTCTTTCTCTCTTTCTGTTTCTCTGTCTCTCTGGGGTGTTGATGGCTTTTTTTTTCCGCACAGAGACCTGTGGATGTTTTTAGTACAAGGCGAATTCTGTTGGCTTGTTTATTCCACTGAGAGGAGGCGTGCTTGTCAGCGTGCTTATTGGTGGGAAATGCTGTCTTTCTTGTTTACTATATTTGATCATTTTAACCACAAACGAACACATCGGCGAGCCGTCAGATGAACACTTTATCAACAATGACAATGCTCGGTACAATGGACGATTAATGGGCCTTGTGCTTAACATGGGGAATGTGTGGAAATGAATGCTGTTGCCGTTGTCCTGTGCTGTGTCAGGTTTCTGATTTAGGGTAGCCCGCTGTGAATCCACTGTGAGAACTATGTGTAGGAATCGAATCAAGTCTTTGTGCAGGACACCTCTGCTTGTGCCACTGCACAGTCAGCTGATGGCTTGTTAGAATGTACCACTGTCCTGCCTAATCCATCCCCAGTGAAATTGGATGTATTGGGGAGAAAATGAATTTGGATTGAAACCTGAAGTTGGGTCCCTTTGCCTTCGTACATGTTGTTGAAATTAACTTTGTGCCATGGGGTTCATGGGTGACGCGTGAGGGTAACGCTCTCACAGGCACTTAATCACAGGAATGTCCGTCCCATCGACCAGGGAAAAATACTGGGCTTCCTGTGTAATTCTAACTGCTAGATACTTCAGGGAGGCACTTAAATAGTGGAGGTGTTCAGTGTTCACCTTCTGGCGCCTGGTGTTTTGAGGCAAGGGACTTGGCCAGCACTCTCCATCCCTGCTGGGGCGTAGACAGAGCATTGCAGCATCCCTGACTGCTAGCCACTGCTTAGCTTGCTGATTTTGCCAGTGCGGGTCAGGAGTGACGAGTGAGATCATGGAGAGTAGTAGTCCTGGGATGAAGCTGGATTCTCGAAGCTTCATTACACAAACTAGTGCCCTTGTGAGACTGATTGGTTTTGAGGAACCTTGTGAAGAGGCAAATAGCACATAAACAGTATTTGTCAATGGAGGAACAGAGTTTCATGTTGGCCTCCCTGATACCTCTAATTGTTAGCTAATTGCATGCAAGATAAGTTGGTTTAAGGCCGCATGGTGAACGTAACCTTTTCGATTTTAGATTCAATGTTTGGTTGATTCGTGTAACTGCTATTAGCTCTTGAGTGGGTTTTGTGTGTCCTTTTATATGCCACTGGGTGTTCTTGTTGAAGGTTTGTGATTCTGTTGATTACGTGTTTGTGGAACCCTGATGTGGGCAGCCTTGTTACATAGGCATTCTGGGGGGCCTCTTCCTAGCGATAAAACAAACCAACGGCACATTTCCATATTACACTCTGAATCACTCTGCGCTTTTAGCAAATGATAATTGCCGTGTTCACTGTCACTGTAACCATATGACCCAGGCTGCCTGTAGACGGATACAATACAATAGCTTCGACAATAGTTTCCTCGGCGCTTTTCACACCAGTCACCCAGCGGCAGTGAGATTCGGGTATAAATTACATTGTGGTTTATGCCGCGATGGGGTGGGGGGGTGCAGGGGTTGGCGGCCAAGGCCCTTTGCGTGTATGAACGCTGTGTCTCCAATAAGCCCAAATCTCTCCTGAAAGCCTCCTTAAAGGCTGAAGGGCTTCAAAGCCCAGGTCCCCATATTGCCTGACCTTGCGGAGCTAAGCGTTTTCGATGGTGCGGCACCTCTTCTCCCAGGGGGATTAATAAGACTCTACTGCAAAGGTGCTCAGGGTTTCCTACATCCTCACGCCTCTGCTCTCTGCCTGCGGATCACATTCTTCCCTTGTCCAGCAGGTGCACTTATTCAGAGAGATGTGGATTTACCTTTTGCCCAGCTGCCTGTTTACCAACAAAAGGGAAAGTTAACCTGTGTTTGTTTTTTTTAAGCAGCTCACTGAAGTATACAGGAGGATTGCCTTTTGATCTGAAGCTAAGCTGATGAAACAAGTGCAGTACGCTAACCTGTCTAGTTAGAGGTCAGAGCAAGAGCCAAAGATCTGGGTACCAACTTCACCATCCTATACAATAGATTGATCTCTATGATCTGACCCTGTAATACCATTGATCCAGCAATATTTTTATATTAATATCTATAAATCACTGAGCAGTGACACTTGAAGGTGCTGAGCTTATTTTGGCGTAATGATCGGCTAACACATTTAGCCACTTGTAGGCAGCAACCTAGGACATGAAATTGGTGCTTGTGGTGTTTGCAGACAGTGTTGACGTTTCCCCATGATGTTCCCCTTGGTGTTTCTGGCTGAAAACCTAAGGTTCAGCAAGTGCTCCTTCCTCCCCAGCCAGCCTACATTTCAGAGACACCTTCTCTGTCTCTCTCTTCCCCCAATACCGCAGAGGCCTCTAGCTCACTACCAGCACTAATCCTGTTTTGAAACATTTCAGGAAAGAGGATTATCGCACGAAGCCGTATGAATTCCGGAACCGTACACTCACACTTAATTAAATTTATAATTGTCTTCCGAACCCTCGCGTTTTTCCCCCTCGGATATTTCCTCCCATAAATAAAAATCTGGGTTGCGTAATTAAGCTTAATTGATTTTCCTCACCTGGATATTTTCTTTTCCCCTCATCACCTTCGTAGACTGGGGAGTCTTTGTGCTTTGAAATGCGTGTCATTAATTCCCACGTGTACATCTGCGTTCCTAGAATAGTCATGGAAAAAGTCATTATGGAATTTGACTTGTGAGTAAAAAATTGGCCCAGAGTCTTCCAGCAAATATCAGTATAAAGAGGCAATAATCTTTTTAATTAAAACGTCTGCCAAAGAAGTAAATAATAGCACCTATCGCCCTCCGCAGGATGTACTTTGCCAGGGAAGGTAAGTTTTAAGGGTGCAGAGGCAGGGATGGGACATTGAGGTTTGCTGCTATGTTAGGGGAAATGTAGGAGTATGATGGTCTCATCTACTGGTTATTTTGTGGCTGTGAAGACCAGGCTGTGCACTACAAGCCTGCTGAGGGTGTTTACACAGCATTGGCACGATGGGGCCTGTGGCTTAAGGCCCCCTCTCAGCACAACTGTTTGTTTATTATGCAGATATGCTCGCCGTTACTCACGAGGCCCGCTAAGTCTCGCCAATCATTCCCGTAATTCCTCAGGAATACCAGCCAGACGTCGGATGCTGTCTTCTCAGAGTGCCTCTAAATGACTTTTATGAGGTCTGTAGACCCATGGACCGTGGAATTGGCAAAGGCCACCAGGGCCTGTAACTTTGGTAGAGTCTTTAGGAACGCAGGGATGAGCAATCGTGGAAAAAAATACCTTCAAATAACAATGCAGACTGATAAAGCTTGTGTTAAGTATAGCCTGAATTATATGCGTGATTTTTAGCGTAAGTGGTTAATATGAGTTTTGCAAATGGAAACAGACAAGTGGACATGATTTTAGCTCCCCCCATGCCCCCCTCCCTTGTTTCAATGCGTTCTGTGGTCCAAGAGAAGACCACATTACCACTCTGGCTATGGAGGTTTCCAGGAGATCAGTGAGCTGTGTGTCCAGTACACTAAAACAATCGAAGGAACCTTTATGAATCGCCGTACAGGTCCTCCGTCATGCATCTTTAATGTGGAACTCAATGCCGCCACTCACTGCGTTCTGTTTTCCAGTCTTTACCGCCTTTTCCCTACCTGCTGCATGGATGCGCTTATCTAGGGCAGGCTGCACTGTTTACATCATCGCATCTGCTCTTTCTCTTACTCATGCAGCTGCTCTGGTCCCATTGCCCTTTCGGTCTGTGGTGCTGTGTTGCAGAACTCCTTGCTACAGTGCAGTGTTGAGCACTGTGGGTCTCCGCTTGCTTGACGTCTTGCCAGTCCCACGTGGGTGAGGCCTGCAGTTTCCCCTGATCGCCCTGTGCCCGATGTGATGCTGCAAATTGCCTCTAAGAACATCAAGCATTTCATGGGCGCTGTGCCAGGGCTGAACCTCCCTGCTTGCTTCTGTTCAAACACTAAAGACGTCCAGTCCCCAAGTCGTCACCTGCCGCCTTTTCCGCTACAAGCCACATGTTGCTGGGTGGTGATTTCTTTTTTTTTTTAAAGTTTATGGGAGCTAGATGTGTGGATTAGCGGTGCCGTTGTTTGAACACAAGGCGTAGCTCCTACACAAACATCCGCTTGTACGTGCACATCGCTACTCGCCACTAAACAGCTGATAAAGCGTTCAGCGACTCGTGCGGGGTGTCATTTTAAACGGGGGATGTGATTGTAGTGGCTTGAAAACATCCATTATTTATCAACTGTGATTATCTGTCTCACTGTGCTTCCAAGATTCTGTGTTTGTGTGCATGTCATCCGTTATTGCGTCTGTGTACGAATGTGTGCGTTGCCAGAAGCAGTTCTTATTCATGTCCGCACAGGACATGTGTTTACTAGTGAATGATGTTCCATTCCTGTCTAGCAGGGTGCCGATGGTAGAACAGTTGAAGATCGGTGTGGGTGGGACTCACAACCACACATTGTCGCCAGGTCCCAGTCTTCTGTGCAGGGATGGAGAATCGATTGCATTTCGTTGCACCCTGGCACCTTGTACCCTTGTTGACATTCCCGGGATTCGCTGACTTTGGGCTCACAGGGGATGCATGGATCTGCAGATGCATTATGTGTAGCTGCTGAATTAATGGGAGAGGATGTTTTAGTTACAGGAAAGCAGCAGATAGATTCCTGTGTATGTTAATCCCCCCCCAGTTAGGTATTACCTTTCAGTGTTGCCTTTTATGCTGAGCTTGAACTAGCTCTGTAAGCATCTGAGACCTGATTTAGCTAACATACTTGGTGAGTTGGTGTCATTGTCCCCTTGGGGGGGGGAGCGATTCATAGTGGCAGCATCCCGCACTTCATCTGTTCATCGGGATGTGTAAATCAGGCGTATATTTAAATTCTGGGGGAGAGCCACAGATGGAGTCTCCGCATGTCTCATGTAAATCAAGCTTTGCACGCTGGGCTGTGGATTGGAGGGGTGGGGCCTGAGGGACTGATGTGGAGGTTTAGCGAGATGGCCAATCCCGTGCGTGTAAGTTCAAAGATGACCCCTGATTGGTTAAATGATGCACAGCAAGGGCATAATGGTTCATAAACATGGGGTGGGTGAGCCGGTGTCTCTAAATGGCCCGTAGTGAGATTAGGTGCCCTGCAATGGACTGGCGTCCCAGTTTTCTGGGATAGGCTCCAGACTTGGCACGACTCGGTACTGCATAAGTGATTATGGAAGATGGATGGAAGTTTTTATTCCTGAGCAAATCTTTTTTAGTGTTCTAACTTTTATGGAAAAAAGTCCATTGTTCTCATGTTTAGTTGCAAATAATATAGTCTCTTGTGCAATGGGTCCCATACTGGGAAACTTTCCAGACTCCTGTTTGTGCGTTTTCCTCATTGCTGACAGTTCTACTTCACGAGGAAACTGCAACTGCACTAAAGAAATCGTGGCCTCGGTTCGCAATTCCCGTTCAACCAACCAGGCAGGTGATACCATGCATATATCCCATTTCAAAGCTGTTGTTGACACGCTCCTGAGATCCCCTAACACTTTCTCAACCTTTGTCTCTGATGGTCCAGATGTGGTATAGGATGTCCGTAAGGAAACATCACTGCAACCTTTTCCATTACCCCATTCAAAAGAGATTGAGGTTCCCATTTTAGCTTTTATATTGTGATTACAAGGATGTGTTGAGGAACACTGTTGCGTTCATTTTCCTCACTTAAATGGTGACAGTTTTTTACCTATTTTGTATTTTTGCTGAGGTCAGATTTTTAGTTGCCAATCAGAACAAGGGGGAAAAAAGACTTGCCAGAATGTTATTGTTGTTCTTTCTAGTCATTGAACAGTAGCCTTAAGAGGTTCTAGCTTTGGAAAGATGTGTAGCTCTTACTCTAATACTGTTTACTCTTGTACCTGGGCCTTCACTGGAAGCTCAGCCTAGCTGCACTTAGGCCTAATCGACTCCTCAACAGCATGTATATGTGTAATGGAATTTGTTGCTTCGGACAAAAGTGTAAAAGTAAAATGAGCAGCAAACTAAATGTGAAAGCACTGTCTGCTGAAGTGTTCCGTTGCTGCATGTTAGACTGCATTGTGCCGAATGCTATTCATGCACCTTAAGCAAGCTGCATATGGATGGGAGCTGGTGTGGTGGTGAGCATCCTGCTGGCTTGTGGTTTCATACCACGGAGTCTGTGGTTGTGGCTGCAGCCACGATGGATGATGAGGAGGCCTAACACACCAGGGGTGAAAAGCAGGGCCTCGGATTATTCCTGAGGAGAAGACAGAAGGAGGAGGAAACATTTCAGTGCATGGGGTACAGATTGGAAGCTGTAGTGGCTGGAAACTACTGTAACCTTAATATTTTTGTTTGTTTTTTGTTAATCGAGCAACAGAATGTGGTCTGTTAGGTCAGTGGGTCATGTCAACACCTCAGTCTTGCCTGAGGATGGTGGCTTTTAATACGCGGTGTACCTAAACCCCCAGTGGACTGCAAAATGCTGTAATGCTGTATAACTTCCTCATTGGCTTTAGAAAAATCTAGGATTTGCAATATTGAGAAATATTGAGTTTTAGGTTGAAAGTAATTACCTCTGGGCTTCTTGTATTCCATCAATCCATTTTCCAACCGCTAATCCTGGACAGGGTTATGAAGGTAATATATATGAGGTTAATGCATTTCACTGCGATCAGGCAGCATACATCATGATGTAATTTGGGAGTTTTTTTTTTTTGTTTTCTTGACTTTTAAATACACACACGCACATGCATATGCACACGCGCGCGCACACACACACACACACACACACACACACACACACACACACACACACACACAGATACACTACCAACCATTCATTTCTATGGACAAAACCCTAATCCCATTAATGACAACCTTAACCCCTACCCAACTCCAAAAGTACCCAAGCCATACAAGACTGACACCTTTAGTCTTTTGATTGCATTCACTGATTTTCATAAAATTAACTTTCCCCTTGTGGGGACCAAGAAATGACATGTGGGGACATTTGGTCCTCACAATGTAATCAAAATATACATATATATATATACACACACACACACACACCCTACCAGATTTCTGGACCATCCATCCATCCATCACACCATTCTTCCATCTTCCATAGCCACTTAACCAGTACAGTGTCATAGTGAGTCTGAAGCCTATCCCAGGTCACATAGTGTACAAATTAGGGCCATACCCTGGACGGGATGCCTGTCCATCACAAGGCACATACATACAAGTAGTTTTCATTACTAAGATGACGTACGCACAATGTCACAGCAAAACACAGCAGTAAATGGTGGCCTTATGCATTATTTACCCATTGCTGTGGTTTACATGAGTGCTGTTTGGTACCAAATTCATTTCACAACTGCAATGAGTGCAAAACGCAACTGCTTCATGAATCATAAGCACAGTTAAATTGAATTTTGTACTCTGTATATTCATATGGGTTAATCTGTGTGAGGGGTTGACTGGAAAGGAATACTGCAGGTATGAATTAGCAGACTAGGGAAAGGGCAAGGTATAGAAATGGTACCCTTGGGATTGGGGGACGGTGTCAATAGTACCCTAGGGTTTGAGCAGGATGAGGAAGTAGTACCCATGAGAGGGGGGCAGGTAGAGATGCAGCACACTTGAGGGGAAAGTTAGGGATATAGCACCATAGGATGGGGGCAAGGTATGGAAGTAGAACCCTTGGGAAGGTCTTGGTGGGGAAGTAGTACCCTTAGTATGGGCAGGGTAGGGAAGTAGAACCCTTGACTTATTGGTTAAGGTCTACTTTGTTATGAGTAATAGGGATTTATTGATCATTTTCCACTCTGATTGTATGGTTCGGTTTATGGAGTTTTTCTGTGGGACATTAATTTCGTAAGACTCCTTACAGTACTCCTGTTTATATGATTCCCTAAGGCCTGTTATATTTACATTTATTTATTTAGCAGATGCATTTCTCCAAAGCAACATACAAGTGAAGAAGGCGTGGGGACAGATCCCACTCGGCACAGGGTCAGCCAGCTTCCAGCACCCCCGGAGCAGCTGGGGTCGCTCTTACGTTCAAATTATCCCGGCTTACCAATCTCTGGATAATAATTATGCCTTGCATTATACATTATACCTTTTATTTTAAAATTGGCCGGACTCCCATGCTGTAATGTCACGAGGTAATGGTTGTCACACTTGTTATGCTTGATATGATAGATTCATTCCCAGATAAATGATACTGTCATGACGTGAACATTGACGTAAGTAGCAAAGGTAAGCAGTCCTTGCTACCCCTTTTGTCGTGTACATCCTATTCAATGGCACCCCTGCCCCCCCCCCCCACC
>JAODJU010000108.1:22198626-22211812 GCA_026776725.1 Gnathonemus echidnorhynchus
GGGGGGGTGGAGAATTACAGGGGGTTTAGGAAGGAGATAAAAACACAACCTAGGAGTCTCCTTCCAGTCACTCTTACTTCTCACATCTCTGTGTTGCATAGTTTGGTCTAGTGAAAGTCTGCCTTTAATCCCTGTCTGTTTCTCTCTGGTCCTTTTGAATTAAATTCAAATATACTCCATACAATCCATTGACATAAATACACAAAATATGAATACTGCCAAAGCATGCAGTTCAAGGATCTACAATTATTAAAATTGTTTAGAATCAGAATTCTGATAATGCCACTCATGACAATTTGAATTGTAATGGTGACTTGACGCGAGTATGGGGTACATGACTGATTTATGTGTTTAGTGGTAAAGTGGTGGCAGTTTTTATGTTCGCTGTAATCATGCTGAATCTTCAGGGGACACTTCGATCCAGCACCAAACCTTGTGTGCTACTGTGATTTACATCAACTTTTGATTTTCCGAAATTTTCTCCCGTTGATAGTTTCTCTCACCGGACACTACTTTGCAGACGCAGACTTGTGCCGTCACAAACTTGTGGCACAGAGAATGTCTTATTTATTCATCCTCCCCTGTAGCACTGAAAAATGGAAGCAGGAAATGAAAATATAGAAAGGAATGAGAACATGGAGACGGTGAAATGGTGGAAGAGGAACTGCAGGAATCTGGGAAGGGGTTAGACAAGAAAGACGGACGGTGAGGGTGTGGCGGGGGCTGGCGGCCGTGTCAGAAAGAAACAAAGAGTAAGGACAGACGAACAAAGAAAACTGGCAGAGATCACATCCCAAAAGGGTGGAGAAGCAGGAAGGCCAGCTCCCTTCCCTGAGGAGACAGGAGAACACCACGCCCATGCATGCTCACGCATAAAACAGACAAAATCATTTTTACTCATGGAAAAAATATAACAAAGATTGCCTGGAACTAAGGAAATCACAGTAACAAATCTTATAAAATATGACAGGTTAATTGAGCATAAAACCTAACAGTCGCTGAATGACGGAACACTTATTTTAATAGCTGGCATTTTCATTGCGTTGTTAAGTTACAGTAATGAAAACTTCACTTCATCCTGTGAACTATGGTGCAGTGAAAAAGAAAGGCACGAGGAGGACGGCAGAGGAGTTTCATTTGAGATAGTGGAGCAATTTATACAAATAGCCACTAGGTGGTGCTAGGTATCCTCCTTAAAGTGGAATATTGCAGGTACTCCTAGTGCTTTGGCGTTCTCCTGAGAGGACCTGTTGCATCATTAAGGAAGGCCGTCTGTGTTGCCAGAGTGGAATCACCTGAGAATTGCACCGAACAGTACAGATTTCTTCCTGCAGGTCCAGAGACATGCAAGTAGGATATTGGCATCTCTAAATTGGCATCTTAAAATATGAGTGTGTGTGTGTGTGTGTGTGTGTGTGAATGTATGTGCCCTTCAATGGACTGGCATCCCATCCATGGTGTGCTACCTGGGATAAGCTCCTGCCACCCCCCGTGACCCTGACCAGGATAAGCCTTTATAAGATGGATGGATGGATGGATGGAAGGATGGATGGATGTGAATGGATGGATGGTACCAACTGGTAACGATGGTAAGAAAAAGGAATTAAGAAAAAACCTACAGTATCTATATGGATTCCTCTCCAGGTCTGACGGTGACTGACCTCTGTAAGGTATTGTGCAAGAAGAAACTGGGGCACTCACATCAAACTGTTGGATCTTGTGAAGGACTGAGGTCTGGCATCATTCTGAGCATCTCCTGAGCAGTGCTGCTGGGAAGATGGCACTCCATACCAGAGGGCCACAGAGGAAACGCAGCGGATGGGGGCCATCCACCCCTGAGGAGATGCAGCCTATGACTGTGTTATTAGCTTAGCGTGGATCAGCTTCATTGTGTAGGTCGTTAGTTGGTTGTTAGGGAATCTGCTGGTACTGGACTTTGTGTGTCAGCGATGGGAGCAGATCACACTCCTTAAACACATATTACCAAAAAGAATGGAGGAGAGGGGGGGGGAATGGAGATGGGGAGAAGGAACACAGGCGGCAATATTCGAACAGAGACTGACAACAAAAAGTTCACAAGAAATAGTGATAAGGGTAGGGCTAAAATTAAACACAGGACGTGATAAGACAATGTTGAGGTGGACACAGAAACAATGGGGGTGTCTTGAAGCTTTGCTACATAGGGGAGGGTCAGAGGAACAGAAGGAGAGAGAAAAAAAGAATGGGTCAACCGGGTTTTGCAAACAGGGCTGGACTGGCCGTCTGGTGGAATTTAGTGTGGGGCGCCCACTATGTAACAAGAGGATCGATTTTTAATCCCAGGGCAGCCCCGTTTTAGCTCAGGAAGGGTTGTGTTCTTCAGCAAACAATGCATGAGGCCTTAACATCACTTACATAACGTTTGGGGGTGGGGGGGGTTATGACATTACAACAGCTACGGGAGTGAATTACAGCCCTGCCTAATATCCCTGCCTTAAAATTCCAGTATCTTTACCCCTGTCCTTTCACTGAACTCCAAATATATTGACATAAGACCTCTGGAGGACCAAACACATTTTTGTATGTGCAAGTGTTTCTGAAATTGTGCAGTGGAAACACTTGCTCCGTTCATTTTTTCTTCTTCCTGTCCCTTTCCTCAGTCAATCCATCACCTATGTGCTCTCCAGAAAACCTCCTGTCTTCCAGCCTTCCCACGGAGAGGAGAGAGACTGAAGACGATGTAAGTCCACACAAATCTATGAAAAAGACAGCAATGAGTGTTAGCATGACCGTTAGGTATAGGTGCTGTGCAGATGAAGGTGGTCTTCATGGTACTGAGAAGGCTGGCATTGACACAGAGCACCAGCCTGCACTCTAGAGACATTACCAACTGTAACTGCAGGTGCAGGGAGATTTTTACTAAAATACTAAAACAGCCTCTTATGCAAAACATTTCATTTTATTGGCACTGATTTCTAATTGCCATTAAGTAACTTGGCAAAAAGAGGACGGTACTAAGATTTACTGTAACATTTACACTGAACACCTTTCTAAGCACAATTACCACCGACTCAGCCACTTTTGTTTGATCACGTGCAGCTACTGTTTTGTAAACACTTTCATGAAATACTTTTTGGTCTATCGGTTCATAGTTCACATCTGACAACCCCAGTTTACTATCTAGCTCTGCCAAAAAGCCCCGTTCGATGGCTCCGCAGACTTCTGCCTCGCCGCCGATAAGGCTTATCGTCTGCGTAACACTGGCATAAAGTTTCTTAAAGAACCAGTTCCGCTACACTTCAGTTGTATGGTGAGATGACCCTACAGATATAAAACGTTCTACGCTGTAAGGTGGTGCGTGGTCTCATGTCGACATCAGATGTGATTCATTAGGCTTACTTTCACTGCGGATTGCTGTTATAAAACCATTACATTTAAATGCTGATTCGTGTTAAGCTCAACCTGCATTTCAAGAAATTCCACCCGAGCGAAATCAACCTAATTCGGTAACTATGTAACACTGACGCTCCCCTCTTCTGCTCTTAAGCAGTCTTGTTTTACGAGTCTCGTTACCCTGAACAGCATATTTTTGTGTTGTGCTTCCTTTCATCGATTGATTTACTGTCAGTGAAAGAGAGCAAAACAAGTACAGATATTACATATTGCCAACCCCAAGACTGTGGGACATTTGGTCCCCGACATGAGCGACACGTACCTACCAGGAACGACACGCTTCCTTCTTTTGCGCCTTCAGCTTAGTCCTTGGCGCAAGTTCACTGATAAAGAAAAGGAAATAATTTAGATTACGGCGGCTTTGTATTGTAATTGCTTTTAAATAAGTAAACGCTTTCGTGTATTCATCTCATTATTAAATATTATACAAAGCCTATGACTTAGTAAATCAATAAAATAATAATATAATTTCTTTTGAAAATCGAATCCATGGAATTTTAACGCCTAAACTGATCTTAAGAATCTACTGGAAATATTGGTGTGGTGCCAAAAAAATAGCGATTATAACTAATTAGTAAATTATACAGAACGAAGGAGGACAAGCTGTTTGCCTCCGTGTCCTTTGGGCGCAAGTGGGGCGGGGAAGTGGGCCGGCTCTGCGCTGCGGGGGAGGCAGCGGCTCGGCGACACGGGGAGCCGCGGCTCGGGGACGGAGCGCTTACGGCGCAATGCTGCGAGCTCCGGGGCCACGGCGCGTCCCTCGTCCTCCGAGCCGGGGCTGAGACGCCTATCGGGGGAGCGCTCTCCTCGCAGGCACAGTCGCACCTTTCTTGGTTAATTCAGCTGAAGAAAAAAGATGCATCTATTCAGGACTTACAATTATCGTGTGCATCCGGAGCGCTATTCATGGGAAACGCCGTACATACGTGGAATCAGCTGGGTATGTTTATTATTATTATTTATTATTATTATTATTATTATTATTATTATTATTATTATTATTATTATTATTATCGTAAGCCCGTTTGATTTACTATCAATCGTGTAATTAATTTGTTAAGGAAAACTGTAAAAATGTTATTTTTGTATTCATAGTACATTTGTATTCAGAGACACAAGTGAGGAATACGGCTTGTAAACGCGTGTCAACTTCTGTATGCTCGCACTAAACTAGTGACAGTCCTTAAGAAAGGATCGAGAGCCGCTTATCATTAACATCACCCAGCGAAAAAACTCACTTGGATCCGAGCAAGTTTCCAATAGCAGCAAATACAAGTTCAAGATTGAATAGTACTTTGTGCCATTTTGACGTATGTCATATTACTCCTGTTCGGTTATTGGTGCAGGACCTTCGGCAGAACTAAACTTTTGACCTCGAATGTAACGAAGAGCAGAGCATATGGTGCAGAAAGGCTATAAAGCTGCATGGACAATTCTTACAGATTTTTAAAAATTAAATTATTTATAAAAGTAAAATCGTTTAAAACGTGAATGGTATTTATACGACAAATGGTGCAAGATGACAGACATTTCACTTGCATCGAATTTTATTTCTTCAAGCCAGCAAGTAGAACAGACAGGATTTCTGCAGTTTGCGTTTTGTTTTTTTTTTATTTTACGTTACAGATGCGCTTCGTAAATGAATTTTACTCATTTACTGAATAATCTTGGCTGTAATTGTCCATTGAATTGTTTAATAATGTACTTGGATGGTGAGCGGACGGTCTGCAGGGCTGAGTTTGGTTACGTCAGTCCTGTCAGGTCATCCCGGGGGAGTTTTAGCAATTGAAAAGATCAGGGGCTACGTCAAGTTTACCTGGGACTTGACTTTTCTTTTGTTTGTTTTTGAAGGAAGAATGGCATCGGGGCTAAAGTACTCGGCTTAAAATACTGGGGGCTATAGCCCGTGCTCTGCATGAAAAAAGCGGCGGTGTGGGCTATTGTCTTAGTGTGGGCGTGGGAGGGCGGAAAGTTACATTATGCAGCTATTGATGTTCAATTTTAAGTTATTAATAGCACATTGTTTTTTCACAATAAGTAGTAAACCATAAGCTGACTTCAGAGTCCTGTATTTTTCTTTTGAATACACATTAAGCGGAATGCTTTCTGCGACTTACTAAACCGAAGTAATAGTTGGTGGAACCTCTTTTTTGACCAGCGATGGAGAAATTGTGACTAGCTGTATTTGGAATGAGTGTGTAGGTGTGTGTGTGTGTGGGGGGGTGCTTTACTGCCAGTTTATAATGGTGTGATGGTGTGTGACATATAGGCTGCATTCCTCTGAGCAGATAACAAACAAATTAGCAGAAGATATCCTCGCATGTTATCAGGCCGAAACAGAATCCTCAGCTGGGTAAGGAAAAGAGTGAAGCTTGTATTTGAAAGTACATATGAAAATGACATCTTGTGTTTGTGCAGAGAAAACGGTTGCTTTGTAGATTGTAATAGGAGTGTAGGTACAGCATTATAACTTATCCACATGAGAACTCACATGAACCCACATGAGGAGTTTAGCAAAATCCAAATGAAGTCAAAGTCACAGAAAACCACGACCTGTTCGGAAGACAGAGAGGATGGTAGGTGACAGATACTGTAGCCTGATCAGGTGCATCACCGTGCAAACACCTTGTGGCAGCCTAGAGAAAGGTGCACTCCATTCTGGGTAGCAGCTGTGTCTGGTCCTGTTCTCTGTTTCTTTAAGAGATTCAGCCAAAGTGGTGTGGAACGAATCAATCTCAATAGGAACCTCTCACAGCGCTCAATGGCAGATTCAACATCCAGACTGAAGTCAAGCACTTAAACTGAGAGAAAGGGGAGGAACGTCCGATGGGGCTTTGGATGCCATCGCCATTCTGTTTGAGGAGATTCCGGTAAATTCTCCGTGGTGCCGAGGCTGGAACCGTGACTTTCCTCATTCCGGCACCGGCGGCACATCCTTTGTAGTCTTGATGTCTGCGCGTTCTCTCACCGGCCAAGGAACGCAGAGCGTGTGCGACGTATGAGACTAGGGTCAACGGAAGCGAGCTGAAACAATCCATTTCTGGAGCACAGGGGCGAAGTCACATTCCATTCTGTTGTCCAGTAGCAGCGTGTGATGTTGAAAAGGAAAAACGGAATAAATAGGTCTGGGTGAACATTGTGTGCCTGAGGCTTCCTCCTGGAGAAAAAACAGGACTTAATATTTTACATTCAGAGACGGATGTGGATGGAGTACTGAGTGTGTTTCTGCTTTGATGCGATATCCTCAGCTGGGCGACTGAGGATCAGACAGCCCTGAGACCGTGCCTGTTGGGGAAGTAAGGAGCTTTTTTATTACAGGTGTCAAACAATCCAGGGTAATCTCCCCATAGGACAGCATACGACGGAACCAGTTGCATGGTTTCCTCAGTGCAGTTTACTTTGTCAACAGAGCAGGAGGGTGTGGAGAGTGTCGCAGCTGCAAGAACGCAGCCCGGCAGACTACTGTGGAGCTGCTTAACAAAGCCTTTCCCAGCACACGTCACCCCACTGCTTTTCCAAAGGAAAGTTCATCTCTTTAAAACCAGGTGGAGGATGCAGTGGAGACTGCTTAGTATTCAGCCAGTGAAATATGTTGTTTGATTGTTCAATTAGAGCCCAGACAATCGACACTGCAAGAGCCAGCTTTCACTGCGTAGAAGCTACTCGTGTGTCGGATAGTTGTGCTCCTTTTACTTTGTGTGTCTATAACTATAAAAACTTTGCATGGGTTTTGGGTTTGTTAAAGCAAGTTGTCCAGGCTTCACACGGGAACCTTCCTCGTCTGAAAGAAAGCTGTTATGTAAGTTGTCATGAGCCGATGTCATGCGGCGGGTGGCCGGGAAAAATAAACAGGCGAGGTGCCACTGGATCACAATTTTTTTTGTGTTTGGAAGCAACACTGGGAAAAGAAGTGGAGCCATCAGATGGAGAGAACACACGGGTCACGCTCCTGTGAGATGGGCTGCGCAGGACTTGTCAGCACGCACCAGATCGAAATGGTTCATGCGCTCCATAATAAGGCTGGGCCTCCAAGCTAGATCATCAAGTAGCAGAATTTGGTCTCTAGTCTCAAACCAGCCTGCTGCTCACAAACAGCAGCAGGACGTGCAAATCTCCAGGGCAGCGGCTATGATTGGTCACCCCTCTGAAGGACTTCTTGTTTGCTTCACGCATCTTAAATGCTTGTGTGTTCTAGTTACCTATAAGTTACTCAAATTCATTCAACTTATTGATTCAACCTCTTTGTTTTTTTTTCCCTTTGCTGTGAGCCTTGCTTTCCACATGGGAATAAAGTGCTTCTTTCCTCTTCCAGAACGTTGACTTACCCTGATCAATCTTTCCGTATCGGTTGTGCTTGCGGGGAATTCCAAGTATTCTGTTGTCATATTCTTTTCTACTTGTGGGCCGGCAGTGGACGCACCCTTGTTTTGAAAAGGGAACTCGTTTGGAGACGTGACGTGCAAGAGGAAACAGATCATTGTAATGCAAATTTAGCAGATCCTTCATACCATCAGAGCCTGAAGGTGACACAGAGCTGAAGCATACAGGCACCTACTGTGTCTTAACCGACAATGTTTGGCTGCATACATAATTTCAAAATTTACAATAGCAGCCGACCTGGACTCACCTGGCAGGATTTATATTTGCAATAAGGGCTGTGACAGCCAGTTGAGCTTGTTCTAAGCAAATTCCTTGGAGGTAAATTCAATTCAAATTTCATGGATTAAGGCTATGTGCTTTCAGAGAGAGCAAGGAAGCAGAAGAATACGGGCATATCGCATTAAGAATGACCAGACTGAGTGTGGCGACACGTGTGACTGGGGGCTGATGGATTTGTCAGGTTACAGGTTATGCTTTGGTGATCAGACGCCGGGTGTGAATCTTTACAGTGATGCTGTAAATCTCTGTCTCTCGCTCTCTCTTTCCTCCCTGCAGACACCACTGCCAGAAACCTTGGAAGCTCAAGACACCATGAAGCAGGTATGACGTCTCCCGCTGGATGCTCAGACAGCCTCAGTTGTCAGAAGTGGCTTCCGGAAGGTTTCCGAGAGAAGAAGAAGCTCCTCCCATAGAATAAAGAGGGAGAGTGATTATGGGTTATGGAATGTTAGGCATAAGCTTTATAGGAAGGTTAATGTATATCTGCAGTTTGGTGACTCATAGCTACATATAGGTATCTTTACACTGGAGCTGATATCTGGAACACCTGTGGACTTTTGGGAATGAAATTTTAAGTAAACAAGCCTCACTTGAGTCAAACTTACTTTAGCCTATTCCAGGAACCCGTTCACAAATCAATCCACCCCTTCTCCCCTTGAATTCACAACTGATATAACAGACCTGGATTTGTATAATAGGGACAAAAGATGTTTCAGTGTGTTCTCGTGATGAGAGGACGCAGCCTGAAGGTTTTTCGCGGTTGCACCGATGCTGTGGATTAAAACTCTCAGCTCTTTAGCCCTGACGGTCAAAAACAAACAAACAAAAAAAAAACGTCAAGCCCCTGGTAAACTTGACTTAGCTCCTGATATTTTCAATAGCTAGGTCATGGCAGTGGCTTGACAAACTCAAGTGAAGACATTTGACTTAGATGTATCTTAACCACTTCAATTTGATAGTCAGTCAAAATGGATACTTGCTTAAAAGAATCCACATGTTTTTGTGCAGGGGAATGTCAAATAAAGTTAAATCTTAAACTTCTCACCCTTCTTTTTAAAATACTGGTTGTGGTGGCTTAGAAACCAAGAGCTGATGTTTTTGCTTCTATGGCTTCACACGCTAACATGCTGTGTGTTTGGTGCTGCCACACAGATTTCTGTTTTACGACTTTGGGATCTAGAATTCCGCCTAGAAGTGACTTGCTCATCAGCTCTCTCATTAAATGTGTATGTCTCCTCTTCCCTTTCTTAAAAGAAGTGTTATAAAGGTACAGTAATACGCCTAGACATGTTTGGATATGCACAATGCCTCCTGTGTTATAGATCTGGACAGGGAAGAGAGACAGCCAACACAACTCGCTACTAAAATCCCACTGTTTTGTGGGAAGCGAGGACTGACTCCAAGCTATGTGGCTTCCCCAGCTCTCAGACCGTGTGTTTTTTTTTACTTGTTTATTACGGACTGTTGGCTCCTTGTGTTTGGGTTTGCACTCTCTGTAATTGCCGTGGCTGTTTTTTTTATATCCTTCACAGCTGCTTTTGCATGTTTTAAAAGCTCGTTTCTGGCAGGCCAGGTTAGCACAGGGTCAGTCGCAAGACGTCTAGAGGGCACTCTGGTGTCCTCAAAGGGAAAAATACCCTGCAGCACTTTACCCTGCTACGTTATCTCTGCTAGTTCAACAGTCTCCCCGGAGAAGTAAAGCTTCGCCTTGATAAGAGGGTCCAAGAGGGTGGAAAGTAAGGCCACGTTCGCTGAGGAAGGCGTACGCTGCTGGCCCGGCATGCCCACCGACGCTCACGGCCAAAACCTCGTGATGTGCCCACGCCCGCCCCCACACGTGCTGCACATGCGCGGGCAGCTGCCCCGGAGATACCCACGCTTACCCGCTTGCACTTTTATCAAACAACTTCTCTCATAAAATCAGGACCCAGTGAAACAGGCCATTTTTTATGAAGCTGCTTTTATGGGTATGACCTGTGAGAACAGAAGGGGGGGGACTATAGTGATTTAAACTCTGACTCTGTTTCACATGTGGGGGAGGGGGGGTGCACTGAAGGAGTAAATTTAATTTGCTTGCAGTTGGCCCTGGAATGCACTTTACTTCTGCAGTGTTTTGTTTTCTGCCTGCCGCTGTGCTTTTTGGAGGAGCCAGTGAAAGCCAGAGGACCAGTGTGGCTCAGAGGGGTGACGTAACAAGAAAGCAGCTTCATATCGGGGCTCTTTTGTGTTGTAGTTAAAGCTTAATGTTTCATCTTATACCTGACCTCTGAAATCTAATGGTTGTTTGTTCATTTTTAAAAGTGGACTTTTGACACATGTTCACAGCTATCAAGTAATTTCATCTCGATACAGTTAAATCCTTCCATCCATCCATCCATCCATCCATCCATTTTCAGGGTCACAGGGGGTCTGGAGCCTAAGTACAATTAAATAAATGTGTTTATTCTATTTGAGCACCTTCACTGTATTAATAGGAAATGCAGTTTAGTTTTGCTTGCATGAAATCGACAGTAAGGTATAAACAATAACACTGTTTGTCTTTTAAGACCTGAGAACCTTCTCACCACTGAGATCAGAGCAGGGCTTCAGCGTGCAGCTGACTGTCCCAGAGCAGCAGGAAGCTCTTTGCTCCCAGATTAAAAAGGTTATGGAACTGGGCAGCCTTTTAAAATGGCAGTTAAGTAATTGGACTTGCAAACAGTGGGTTGGATGTTTAAATACTGGGACATTACTGTGGTCTGCTTTATTACCATACTTACAGGCCTGACTTGTACTTTTATCCAAAGAGTCAGTAAAAACCCAGTTGCTGCAAATAAGCAATTTACCCTGCGTAAGTGTCTCCCACGCCATTTAATACGTAATAAATATATTTGGATGCTTACAGTTATGTGACTGTTTTTTTAGTCCACCCCAACCATTCATCTGATGTGGAACTTGGTGTGGAACTTTCCGGGTCCCGTGGGAAGGTTGCTGTGCCATAGAGCATGCACCCTTTTTAGAGAAGCTCAGTGAACCATGTTTGTTTCTTCTCCTGGCGAATGGCAACAAGACTGTGTTTAAAAATGCCAGCATTTGAAACAACAGTGATCATTATTCCACTTGTCTGGTTTTTATTGACTCTCCATGCATAATGGAAACCCCCCCCCCCCCCACTCACTGTCGGGGGAAACGGCCCACGATTATCACCCAACCACAGCATCACCTAAACCACAGCATAAGCCACGCCCCCTCTGTTCTCATGCTTAGGAGTTAATGTTAAGCAGCAAATGCAGGTGATTCAGACTTGTGGCCAGAAATAGAAGTACTAAAAAAATCCAAGATCTTGGCGACTCTGGCCCAGTGTCGTTCATCACAGAAATTCATGGCCAAATTTGGACACTGTGCAAGTGGAAAAAGAGTTATACATTTGACGGGGATTAAACAAGCTTTTTAGACAATCCCTGTGATGAGCTCATTCTGAGCATCCCACGCTCTGGATGACCATGTCTATAATTCAGCTTTTCCCAATCCGGTGCTCGAGGACCCAGAGACAGTCCATGTTTTTGCCACAAATTGTGGACTGTCTGGCAGGGAGCTCGGAAGGAGCAAAAGCCTGGGCCGGCTGTGGGTCTCCGAGGATCGGATTAGAAAACGCTGCTTTAATTCACAGCAACGCGTGCTTAAATGACACGGAAGGCTGATTTTGGTGGAATGAACTAGGAACTTCCTTCATCTCAGTGGTGGAGGGAGCTTACGTTCTATAAAGCTCACCTAAAAGGCTGCTTGGCCTCATCTCACCCAAATGTGAAACTGAAAGCTTCTTGCCAGCAGAAAAGCTCCTTTTGTTTTTCTATTGACAACCCTGCCTGTGGTGTAATTCATCAGAGTGCATTATTAGATGCGTTAGACAAGGCGAGATGCGCCTTTTGGTCCAGCGCTGTTTGGCACTGCCTGGCCTGCGGGACGTGTCACTGTTGGTTCTCGGGTGAGCGCTCCTGAGAAAGCCTCGGCCTGTTCCCATGGCGATGATGGAAGTAGCCCTGACCTCTGCGCAGCCAGATGGTGTGGTCCAAGACGGCAAGAAGGTAGACAGCTAGAGGACTGCTGCGAGGGTGCAGTGACAGGGTCTGGGCACGCAAAGTGGGGAGACTGGCCGACCCTTCTGATTCCTGACGTCATCGTGTCATATTCAGCATGGGCTTATGACGCATCTATAAACTGCATGGAGCTTTAGAAAAAGGCACTCAGAGGCTGACCGAGGAGACGGGAGACTTCATTAAAGATGCAGTTTCCGTCTACACCCTCTGTAAGCAGCCTGCTTCTGTCTGGGAAAATGAACTCGAATGAACTGATTTGGCCTTTACAACGCTCCAGTTTTTCCTATTAGTGTAAAGAGCAGAGCAGTTCATTACAGGCTGTCGAATAATTTTGCACAGCGCTGACGGACACCGTGAGAGTGACGGCATGAGGGAAGGAATGGAGTCAGCGGCAGTAGCTGTGGTTCAGCGAAAACGGCTCGTGTTTGTAGCTGCCTCTCCAGTCTCCGTACGACATGCAGAATGATGGGAAAAACGCGGAATGCAAGCGAATGTCAGCACTTAGTTTATTTGTATTTTTCACACACATGCTTTTACAAGGACCACAGTGGCTTGGGCCCTGCTTCTATAATCTTTATAAGACATACAGAAGATGTGTGAGGTTTTTCTGTAAAAGAAGGAAAAGTTGCCTTGGGGCTTCTTTATCTCTTTGGGGCGTGAGAGGGATGAGATCAGATAGCGTACAGCAGGGCTATTCAACTCAGGCCCTCGGTTCCAAATCCAGGCCTTGTTTTCAGTTCTCCCAGGTAGTTAGTTTAATAATTACTGATTCTGATTGGTCAGAGGTCTCACACCTGGCTCACAGGTGAAGGAAGGCTGGAAAATCAGCAGGGCTCGGCCCTTGAGGACCGTGAGCGTACAGGATTGTTTTTTTTTTTTTTTTTGCGACACCTGGTATGAATCCAAAAGCTCCTTTGGGAAACTTTTATTTAGATCAGTGTTTCCCAACCCAGTCCTCGGGGATCCCTGGACAGTCCACGTTTTTGCTTCCTCTCAGCTCCCAGTGCACCTGTACCAGG
>JAODJU010000108.1:22211912-22223792 GCA_026776725.1 Gnathonemus echidnorhynchus
TCCACGTTTTTGCTTCCTCTCAGCTCCCAGTGCACCTGTACCAGGTATTCGGTGTTCCTGATTGGCTGGGAGCTGGGTGGGAGCAAAAACGTGGACTGTCCGGGGATCCCCGAGGACTGGGTTGTGGAACACTGATTTAGATGCCACTATTGTCCGAAGCAACGTACTGTACAAGTGAAGCTGATAGGGCTTCAGAAGCAGGAAGGGGTCCGACTGCAGATCAGGGCAGATGTGCAAACCACTATACCACTGTAACGCTTTGCTGGTGGATGTGTTGAATGGAAATAAACAGCTTTGCGAGTTAACAGTTAACTCCCAAGCCAAGCATAGACACTTGTAGTAAGTCCGGGAGAGAGGGAGCGAGGGAGGGGGTCAGCTAGAGAGATGGCTGGTTCATACTTACTGTGGGTGTGGGCGCAGTAAAACCGTACCATCCACTTTCCTGGATGTTCTTACTTCTTGCGCCAGGCAGTCGTGTACTTTGATGCCAGGCCTGGGGTGGCACTGTAGAGCAAAGCGGCTTGTTTATGAAGTTTGATACAAATGGTATATTAAAAGTAATTATTTGCATTATGTACTCACAATGTGCCAGAACATATGGTGTTGAAGTTACAGACTTATTTTATTTTAGTTTGCAATGATTTAGGAGTCTTTAAAATCATATAAATTATATAAATACCAGTATTTCTGGACTTCCACAGCCAACCGTTTTTCAAATCTGCTAGCCATTTTTGTTATCATTCTGATCACAGAAAAGGTGTTTATATATAATCTTTGGTCCGACTACTTTCTGACTTCCTGGTACTTTTCCACTGGCCAAATAACGACCAAGACGAGTCACTGAATGGACCGTCTGCGTTGTTTCAGTTTTTGAGTGGTACGCACCCTCATGCATGGCCCCCCAGCGCAGTCTCAGCACCACACCTTGGAGACAAAAATGGCATCACTACAGCTCAGTGTGTCACCCAATGCTCAGTGTGTCACCCACCGCTCAGTGTGTCACCCGTCGCTCAGTGTGTCACCCGTCGCTCAGTGTGTCACCCAATGCTCAGTGTATCACCCACCGCTTAGTGTATCACCCGCCGCTCAGTGTATCACCCGCTGCTCAGCAAGTCACCTGTCGCTCAGTGTATCACCCGCTGCTCAGTGTGTCACCTGCTGGTCAGTGTATCACCCACCGCTTAGTGTGTCACCCGCTGCTCAGCGAGTCACCTGTCGCTCAGCGAGTCACCTGTCGTTCAGTGTATCACCCGCCACTCAATGTGTCACCCGCTGCTCAGTGTATCACCCAATGTTCAGTGTATCACCCACCGCTTAGTGTATCACCCAATGTTCAGTATATCACCCGCTGCTCAGTGTATCACCCAATGTTCAGTATATCACGCACCGCTTAGTGTATCACCCAATGTTCAGTGTATCACCCGCCGCTCAGTGTGTCACCTGCCGCTCAGTGTATCACCCAATGTTCAGTGTATCACCCGCCGCTCAGTGTATCACCCAATGTTCAGTGTATCA
Source organism: Gnathonemus echidnorhynchus (assembly GCA_026776725.1). Taxonomy (NCBI): domain Eukaryota; kingdom Metazoa; phylum Chordata; class Actinopteri; order Osteoglossiformes; family Mormyridae; genus Gnathonemus; species Gnathonemus echidnorhynchus. The sequence goes on from JAODJU010000108.1 coordinate 22,213,428, forward strand.
CCCGCCGCTCAGTGTGTCACCTGCCGCTCAGTGTATCACCCAATGCTCAGTGTATCACCCGCCGCTCAGTGTATCACCCAATGTTCAGTGTATCACCCACCGCTCAGTATATCACCCAATGCTCAGTATATCACCCACCGCTCAGTATATCACCCAATGCTCAGTATATCACCCAATGCTCAGTGTATCACCCGCCGCTCAGTGTATCACCCAATGTTCAGTGTATCACCCGCCGCTCAGTGTATCACCCAATGTTCAGTGTATCACCCACCGCTTAGTGTATCACCCAATGCTCAGTGTATCACACTCCGCTCAGTATATCACCTAATGCTCAGTGTATCACCCGCCGCTCAGTGTATCACCCAGTGTTCAGTGTAGCACCCACTGCTCAGTGTATCACCCGCAAACAAAGCATGTCGTTCTCATCATTTGTGTTTCTTTCGATCTCTCTTTGTAAATAACTGCCTCTTTCTCTTCTCTCTCCCTCTCAGTTCCTTTCAGATCGTATACTGAAGGCAGGCAGGGCAGTTTGTAACGCTTTGATAGAGCGCAGTCCTGCTCTGATCAGAGACAGGAAGTATCACCTCAAGAACTACAGGTACTGTAGCCGTTTGTTCCATCATAAATTCATTCTGCAGTTCTTTGTCTAGGTTTCTGTGTAATTTTATATTCTGGTTATATCGGGGTTTTACTGTGGTTATTTATGGTTTTTCACCCACGACTAGCCTTATATGAATGGTTTTCTTTGGTGATTGATGGTTTTGTTTTGCATTCTGTCATGTCAAACACTGCTTCTTTAAATCAAAAAAGTGGAGTATTTCTAGAAATTTCAGTGGGAACTAAGATAAGCGCAGTGCTCAGTGATGATGTTGGAAAAAATAATATTTCCAGCAATACGTCAGCTGGTCCTTAAATAGAGACATAAAAATCAATCATGGAAAAGTCCCCTCAAAGTTCCAGAAAGGCACTGATGTCTGTGTAGTTTCAAGGTTTGTAGAAGACATGCACTATATGGCCAAAAGTATGTGGATACCAGCTTGTCCAGCATCTCATTCCGAAACCAAGGGAATTAATATGAGGTTAGTCAGCCCATTGTTGCTATAATAGCCTCTACTCTAAGGGAAAGCTTCCATTAGGTGTTAGAACACTGCTGGTGGGATGTGCTGCCTTCCAGGTTGGGTATTGATGCTGGGTGATCTGGTCCCTTTCTGTGACTTTGTGTGGCCGACCACTTCCCCTGCGGTTGACCAGAGCAGCTCTAACAGGGCAGAAATGTAGCAAATTGGCTTGTTGGAAGGATGTCATCCTATACTGGTGCCAAGTGGAAAGTCACTGAACTCTTCTATACAACCACCCACTCTGCTGCTAATGTTTGCTGCAGGAGATTGTGTGACTGTGTGCATAAATATACACTGTGTCAGCAATGGGTGTTGTTTGATTAGGCAATTCCTCTAATTAATATAGATGTCCACATATTTTTGGCCATATGTATCTGGCTTAACCACTTATTGGGAAAATCAGCCCAGTAGGAGTTTCGCCGTCACACCCTGGAAGATGTGACCTTTCCCTTGTGATCGAGACCATCGGGGCAGTGATGAACTGTTTCACTTCAATAACCTAAGCCACGCCAAACTAGAGAGATGTGTCCGCAGTCATTATGGAACCTCCAGACTTACCGACTCTTGCAGACTCGCAGGTACTAAGGGCTACACATCACAGAACAGCACCCCCAGTGTACGTTCCTCTGATTCTCACTTTGGGCCTTCACGTTTCTTCTGCTGTTCAAAATACGCATGTATCTGAGAACCCTGACAATTATTCTGCAGAACCTCAGTTATCCTTCACTGAGGACGAAGCTGCATCTTTCTCAACATATGAAATGTTTTGCTGTTGTGGCTAGAACATTCAAAAGATTGAAATCCCAAGCAACACCAGACATAGGATCCACATCAGTCTTGAAGCCTTGGTGATTATGGTCATGCACCTCTCACTGTGGAAAAGATTATCGATATTTCATGCACTTCGTTCTTCCTTTATTTTCCTTTTAATGTCTGTCCTCATGATCTTCATGTTAACATCATGATTTTGCACTAATTCCCATCCTGCTCCACAGGTAACCTCCCCAGAGGGCCAATAATGGACTCCTCTACTTTAGCCATGTTCTGCATGTTCACATTCTTTACTTCTCTCGTCTTACAGACAGTGCTCCACAGGAAAGGAGCTTGTGGATTGGCTGATGACCCAAGGCGGCTCTGTCCATTCACGCAATCAGGCAGTGGGAATCTGGCAGGTGCTGGTCGATGAAGGAATTCTCGTTCACGGTAAGCACGCCAGCTTGGGGTCTGCTTCAGCACATGACGTTTAATTAAATCAACTTAAATGTAAATGTTTATTTTTTAACACAATCCCTCCTCTCACTTCAGTGAAACAGGAGTTGAACTTCCATGACAGAGAATGCCAGTTTTACCGATTCCAGGAGACAGAATTTGGTCTGAGTCACACCAGCAATGAGAGGGACCTGGAAGAGGAGCTCCAGGAAGGCCTGTCGCTGCTGGTCCAGATGGGCCCTGATGCTCTACTCACCATGATTCTGCGCAAATGGTAAGAGACATGGTCCATGGAAATGCAGCCCATAGTTGCTGCTGATTGGCCCTCTTATGCTCTCATACTTATGCATCGATAGCAACAGGTACATAATCTCAGAAACCTGCTCCTCGTCATTTAAAGTGGCCTTTGTGTCGCTTTTGAAGATGCAGAGAAACTGCGACACGAGTCTTGATATATTTTGCTAGCCGGTTTTTTTATCTGATGTGCCTTACAAAAACGATAAGTCATAAAGCGGAGTGTCACGATGCACAAGCTAATGAAATCCTCACACTGCCTGGCACATCCTTACTCCCCATCCATCCATCCATCCAGCCAGCCAGCCATCCATCCATTTTTTCATAATGGGTTATCTAATGCTGGGTTGTGGCAAGCCTGCAGTCTATCCCCAGAAGCACAGGACACAAGGAAAAATAATGCCAGGGCGTTTGTCAATGAGTGTGGATGACCCCCCCCCCGTGGGAAAAAAATCCCCTTTAAAAATATACCCTCCTCCCCACCACCCCATAAACTGTTCTGAGTAATTTCACTCACGTAAAGTTAAAGGTTACAGTGGCTGCCCGTCCCATATTTTATGGGGTGACCCCACATTGTAAAATAAAATGCTGCGTCCCAGTTTCAACCCAAAACTGGATACTTATTCATTAACTGAAGTTTAATGTGGACCATGTGATTTCACCTCTTCCTTATTTCTTCCACTTGAGAGTGGCAACCCTACCCACTATTCCCCTTGAAATATTTTTGCAACTCATACACTATATGGCCAAAAGTATGTGGATACCAGCTTGTCCAGCATCTCATTCCGAAACCAAGGGAATTAATATGAGGTTAGTCAGCCTATCGTTGCTATAATAGCCTCTACTATGGAAAGCTTCCATTAGGTGTTAGAACTTTGCTGGTGGAATGTGCTGCCTTCCAGGTTGGGTATTGACGCTGGGTGATTAGGTCTCCTTCTGTGAGCTTGCTCCCAGATGCCTCCACATCACAATCACTTCATTTGCATTTGACCAAGGTAGGGCAGAAATGTGGCAGACTTCATGGAAAGTAACTAACCTCTTCTGTACAAACATTCATTCTGCCGCAGGAGATGACGTGACTGAGTGCTTAATTATGCACCTGTGTGTGGTTTTATTAGGCAATTCCTGTGATTCAGTGTTTCCCAGTCCGGTCTTTGGGGACCTGCAGACAGCCCGTGTTCTTCTTTCAGCTGGGAGGGAGTAAAAATGTGATCTTCTGTGGGTCCCTGAGGATCAGGTTGGGAAACAATCTTCTAATTAAGAGGGGTATCTAAATATTTTTGGCCATATAGTGCAGTAAGGGGGGAGGGAGTTCTGTGTCATGTTCAAGTGAACCATATCCATAAGTGCAAATGCAGACCAAGGTTTTGTTTCAACCAACCAGTTGAGTACTCTGTGATTGTGACTCTTTATACTCAACTGGTTGGTTGAAACAAAACCTTGGTCTGGATTTGTACTTTCTGGACCTGAACTGTCCACCTCTAATCATACATGCAGTGCCATGTGATGTGCCGTTCCCTTATTCCCTGTTGTGTGTGCCGCAGCCCCAGCCAGAGGAGTGCAGAGGACCTGGAGGTCATCTACGAGGAGCTACTCCACATCAAGGCGGTCGCACACCTGTCCAGCTCAGTAAGTGCCCATCGGCTGTGAGCCTGCAGCCCCGTCACAGCCGCCCCCCGTCTGACACGAGCCCTCTGCGTCATTTCGCCCTGAAGGTGCGGAAGGAGCTGGCAGCCGTGCTGGTGTTTGAATCACACGCCAAAGCTGGCACTGTCTGTGAGTGCAACCAGAACTGTGATGTTTTAATTCATGAGTCTTCTGTTAACAGAAGGATGCTAATCCATTGACTCTATGCACTGCAGTAATTAGGCCTGTTTTTTGTGTCTGATCTATCTGCTTGGTCCTGTTCCAGCTACAGTGTAAAACCGAGTATCTTGGTAATGATTATAAATCCTAAACCGTCTATAACACTGGTTCATGTGTATTCGCAGTGTTCAGCCAAGGAGACAAGGGAACCTCTTGGTACATCATCTGGAAGGGCTCTGTTAATGTAATCACAAATGGGAAGGTAAGTGACTCAGTAATTACCTGAGGAAGGCAACAACCGGAGTATAGGAAGATATAGTCTTTCTTTACAATTACACACACATACATGCAGACAAACACACACATCACATTGGTCCGTAGTTATATCTTTGTGGGGACTCTCCATTCATTTCTATGGGGAAAACTCCAATCCCAATATGACGACCTTAACCCCTACCCAGCCCTAACCTTAACCATAAGTAACCAAACAAAATATGAGACTTCTTTAATTGTATTCACAGATCTTTCTGGGGACCTGAAAAATGGTCCCCACAGCATAAAAAAAAAACTTGTTTTTATTACATTGTGGGGGACATTTGGTCCCCACAATGTAATATAAACCTACCCAGACACACACACACACAAATACATAATTACAATACATTGCAGTTACTGCAAGCATTCTTTTACATCTGGCGACATTACGCAGGGTTTGGTGACCACGCTGCATGAAGGCGACGACTTTGGACAGCTGGCAGTGGTCAATGACGCCCCCCGAGCAGCCACCATCATCCTACGGGAGGACAACTGCCACTTCCTGCGTGTGGACAAACAGGATTTCATACGAATCCTCAAGGTTTGCAGACTCAGAGCTTCATGTCATCACTGTCCGACATGCTCCTGTGAGATGTTCTGCATCCCGGTATTATGACGTCTCACGTTCATCACCACGGGCGTGTTCCAGGACGTCGAGGCCAACACGGTGCGCCTAGAGGAGCACGGCAAGGTGGTGCTGGTTCTAGAGAAGAGTTCCGGGAGCGAATCAGCCAATCACGGAGCTTCAGGAAGTAACAAGTAAAACACCATTATACGTCAGAGTAGGCTACTAAGTCACTCATTCCAAACAAAACATGAAAATAAATAAAATACGAATAAATTAAATAAAAAACAAAACATGAAAGGCCAGTGTAAAAATAGAATGACAACATTTTTAAAATATTTTAAAATTTTATTTTGTAAAATAATTAAGTATGTAATGATAATTACTTTTTTATTGTTATGCAGGTACACTGTGATGTCAGGAACGCCAGAGAAGATCTTGGAGCACCTGTTGGAGAGTGTGAGGCTAGACACTTACAGCAGTGATGCTACAGGTGCGTACAGTGCCATCACACATTGTGTCTTACAAGCGGTTATGTGGAACACTGGTCTAATACTAGATTCTACTCTTACTCTATGCTTGTTGAGTTGCTCAGTTGACTGTATTATTTTTATATATATTAAAAAGGCCAGTTTGTCAGATGTTTTATCTTATAATAGCACAGAGAGCAGGAAGAAAAAGAGAATGAAGAGTTAAATATTCTGAGCCCAGTTTTCCCTTATTATTATTCTAAAAGCAGCGATAAGATGATTCAGATTCATTTACAGTCTTCTGGGCAGATCTAAGTAAACAACAATCGGTCCTGTTAGCCCCAGTTAGTCAGATATGTGTTTTCTGTCTCCACAGATTCCTGCATAACCGACTTTCTCTTAACTCACAGAGTTTTCATGCCCTCCAGTCAGCTCTGTGAAGCCCTACAGCATCAATATCCTTTAAGCAGTGCTTTACATTCAGTCCCTCTGTACTCAGAGGCCGAACACCTTTGACTACCTGTCAGATGGAGCAGATTCAGCTCAAAGCTGGGCTGGATGAAAGCTATTTTATGTAAAAAGGTTTTTTAAAACACCCTGTTAACGTGACACGTGCAGCTCGTGAAATATGCAAGCTCTCCTATTTAAAGAGCACCTAAGTCAGGATTTCAAGATTCAAGATTCACTTGAGATTCCAGATTCAATGTCACTTAAGACAGTAGGAAAACAGACATATCTATCACACGGCAAACATTTGCAGACGAGTTATCTACAGACACATATGTTCCTATGCTCATGTAGGTAATGCCTGGCTCTCCGTGGGTTAGCACTCTGTGCCTCTAATCGAAATGTCACCTCTTCACATTCCATGATGTCTCAGAGAAGAGGATGATGGGATATATGTGAAAACCCAAACATTTCTATGTACTTCTACAAATGATAAATAAGATATCATTCCTACACATACTGAAAGAGTCTTACACTCCCGTTCATTTGAAATGGATATAGACTGAGGCTAATTATGTGCATGTTTAGCATGTAGTGCCTGGAGCCCGCAGTAGTGTAGCATTAGCACAGCAAACACGCTCTCCTTAACAGTGCCCCTACTTACCATGCAGAGCCATCGGAAGGCTCAGAGCTGGAGAAAGCAGCTTACTCCCTCAACAGGAAGCAGAAGATCATTCGCCTGGTCAGCCAGTGGGTGCTGCTGTGCGGCCAGGTCCTCAGAGAAGACCCTCACGTTCTGGAATTCCTAGAGGTGAGGGCAGGGATGTCGTTAAAGATTTTGACACCATGAAAGCACATTATATTATATGTCCAGACCAATCATATTATGTTCCAAAATTTTTAAGGCCCCTGTCGCTCAGGGGGCCGTTCAATTGTCGTAACTGCCCCCCCTTTATGGTGAGCGGAGGTCAGGAGCACAGATCTTCACTGAAGGTATACCCTTATATTTGCTAATTTATTTAGCATGAATTTTATTGTAAGTGGTTTACAGGTGGGGAAATTGTAGCCAATTGTTAATAGATTATGAGGTAAAACTTGTCTACTTACAGTCCCAGAGATGCTTTCTGGGCGATATATATATAGGACACGGGGGAGGGGGGTGTCTCAGTCACATGCTCTTACACACATGCACAGTCAGTCATGTGGTCGCATACTGTGTCAACAGTGCAAGTCTTTGGAACGTGGGAGGACACTGGAGGGAGATTCCATGGAAGTACAAGAAAAACAAAAGTCCTCACACCCTGAACTGGGAATGTACCCTGTTTAATTAACAGGTCATGGAGGCTTGTAGTTCAGTGGTGCACTTCCTGGTAATCTGCAGTTGGTTAAGCATTGGTGCACCTCCTGCAGTTGGTTACGTGCAGTGACTCGTGCCCCATTGCCCCCATTGTCTGGGTGCGCTCGTTGACCCCACGCCTGCCCTCCCCACAGAAGCTGAAAGCAGAGGTGATAAGTGACTCGCGGCTTTTGAGCATGCTGAAGGAGCAGTTTCGGGACCGGAGGAGGACCCGTGTGTGAGTAACCACACTCAGGACACTAACGTGAAGAAAGCTGTAGTGAAGTACAGAGAAGCAGTCAGAACCACAGCTTTGTAAGACGCTCGTCAGCGAAAATAAAATCAGCTCTGTATTTTTTCAATTTCCCTCTCAGGCTTGAGAATGGATACCAAACATTGTCAAAGGTTCGTAAACATTTATTTGTCTTCTTAATTTCTTTAACAAAACAGATAATAAATAGTGAAGCCTTTAACCTGTATTTTTCATTGTGTATAACGACTGAAGCCAGTTGAAATGTGGAAAGGTAGATTGGTCCAGGAATATGGAAGCTGAAATCCACAAATCTGAATGAATGATTCGACAAGGGCAGAATAGATCAAATCATCTGACCCAAATCAGTGTTTTTCAAGCCTGTCTTTGGGGATTCCAGATAGTCCACGTTTTTGTGCTGGGAAGGAGGAAAAACATGGACTTTCTGGCAGGGAGCTGGGATGGAGCGAAATGTGGACCATCTGGGGTCCCCGAGGACCAGGGTGGGAAACACTGACTTAAAATGAATCAGGGGCCCAAACTAAATACTATAATTTTGGAAAACAAAGTAAAGTACATAATGGTCAGAGCAGTAATATTTTATATTTAATGCAGTTTTTTTTTGCTCCTTGGACTACTTTCTGTGTTTAGCAGCATCATATGTGTGTTCTTAACTGCGATATTTTGCCCTCTATCTTGTATTTGGTGTCTCTTGGTGACTTTTAAAAGTTATATTCACTTTTTCCAACATTGCCTTTTCTACCCTTTCTCCTAGCAGTTCAACCAGCAGTTTGACTGGTTCTCCAATCACGAGGAGCCTGCAGGAAGAATTCAGCCAATTAAAGCACACGATAAAGGTGTTTCCCACTGGTGCCGTTACTTACACACCTACTAGGATTTGCGGAGTGAACATCTGAGTATTTAAGAAGCTTTTCAAGTCAGTGTTTTTGGTCGCATGAACATGAGGTCGTGGTGACTGACCCGGGCCTTTTTCACTCTCTTATAGTGCTGTATGAGATCTTCCGTCCAGATCATAACTGCATCACCCTGATGCTCCCAGTAAATAGCACTGTTCAGGACATTATGTCGTCCTTGGTTGGTCCCGATGGAGACCATGTCCTGGTGAAGATGAACTCAGCTGGAGGTAGGAAATATCTACAGTAATCCTGGAGGGTAAAGAGTAATACTGACTTGTAACATGTATGAGAGTTAGGCGGCATTAGTTTTCCAAATACTGGTAAGTGGAACATGTTTAAATGCTGGTTGTACCTTAATCCACTGCACTATGCTCCAGTGAATTAGATTTGTATCTTGCAGGAACTACATATTAAACACAGTTAACGTTCAGTTGTACTTGCTTGACACAAATGAGCGTGCAGCTTAGCGCATGTGTGTATCTCAGACAGGGTTCAGCTCAAGCTGGATGCCACAGCAGTCGTCACCTCGCTGGGCGTCAATGAAAGGTTGTTCCTCTGCACCTCCTCTCAGGTGGACCAGCTGGTGGGCTTGACTTTTGCTTCTACCATTTATACTACGGATGCTCCTCGCTTTGCAATTCTCTGACTTAAGATATTTTGACTCTACGATGGTGTGATAGCCAAGCACATTCTGTAGTCTCCTTTGAGTTTTGATGTGGTCTTTGATACTTTCTACTGGTGCTGGGTGATGACAGCAGCCACGTATCCATGCATCCAGTCTCTGTAGCTATCGTGAGCATAAATATCTTTTTTGTTTTTTCTGTTTAACCAAATAAACTTGATTTACTTTTCAGTTACTGGTATTTCATTACAGTAATTATTTATTTACTTATTCAGTGACAGTACTTATTTATTGACTTATTTATATATCATGTCATATTCATATTTAACACAATATTTTCCACTTACGATGGGTTAATTGAAATGCAACTCCAATGAAATGCAAATCGCAAGTCGAGTTCTTGTAGTGGAATTCAGACATTTTGTAATTAATTCTAGAGTGATGACCACATAAAAATTTGTTAAAGTTTACTGTTGACAGTGTCATTTACGTGCTATGCCATGTTCAAATCAGAGCTTCAGAATATTGAAAAACATTTAAGATGTTCGATACTTTTGGATACAGGATATTTTTTTTTCTGTTGCATCAGTCCACTTCCTGCTCCAAAATATTTTTCAAAGAAGTTTAATGAACCTTTAATTAGCAGCCTGCAGTTTGTTAAAGTGCAATACACAGGTGCAGTTCTTAATTAGTTAATTGCAGAGCACAGTGGACAAATAATTACTAAATAGGCAAAGATTCGTGTTGGAATATGAGGGATACGAGATGAATGAGATGCTGACTCAGACCTCGGCCTTGACAGACGCCCCTGAAGGATCAGCTTGGCTTGGAGCAGAGCACCATGGACTCCCTGGAGCAAATGAGCTCTAAGGACATCGCCGGCCAGCTTAGTGACTACGACTGGGAGCTGTTTGGTGCCGTACATGAGGTGGGTGGGTCCAGGCAGATACACAGGACAGGCAGGCGCCACTGGGGGGGGGGGGGGGGGAATGTTAAAAATGCGCAGTGCCTCACAC
>JAODJU010000108.1:22224327-22249934 GCA_026776725.1 Gnathonemus echidnorhynchus
CTAAATGTAAGTTGATGAAAATAAGGTCTATTTAACCCAGACTACCTTAAATCTGGCAAGTTATCTGGCTAAGCAAGTAATCCTGCTTTGTGAAACAGGCCCCTGCTCTTCCTAATCCTGTTATTATTGTAGTTAAACTAGCAGTGGTATAGACAGTTAAAGGTAGTTGTGGATCCTTATGGATGTAATTTCGACACCATTAATGTTCCCTAACTGTTCATGTTCCTGAAATACATGACCTTTTTACAACCACACTTGAGATAAATGATTTAAATAAACGTAGTGGTTTATATTTGTCTTTGCATGGCGGATATATCCTGATTGTCCCACAACAGCTTGAAGGAGCAGAAGAATCTCAACTCCTTCTTTGCAGTGATGTTCGGGCTCAGCAACAGTGCAGTGCAGAGGCTGACTAAGACGTGGGAGGTAAGGGCTTAGGGCCGGGGCGGGGGGGGGAGCACTCCTGGGTGTTTATGACCGTCACAGCTATGGATGCTGTCTATAATGCTGAACATGCTAATAATGTCCGCACAACATGCACATTCTACTGCATGAGTGGTGTACTGTGTTTGAGACCGTGCTCTGGGTATTTTTGGTGACCACTGTTCAGACTTTGAAAAGGCAACTATTTAACATGCTGATCAGGTTTAGAGGAGAGTCAAACCAAGGCCTGTGTAGGTTTTCAACAGCCGAGATACAGACCCTTACAAACTGTCTTTTTCACAGAGAGTGCCGAGCAAGACCAGACGGATCTATTGTGCTAATGAAAGATTAATGGTAAGCAATGTTCACAAATAATAAATGCAGCTCTTAGCAAAACTCTTGCCAAACAGTACTTCCTATGTGTTTAAACTTTGGGATTTAAATTGAAGTGTGGCTGAAATGCTATTTTGTAGTAAATTTGAATCATTTTTAAGTATCAAAAGACGTATTAAAAGACGTATTACAGCTGTGCGTGCTTCTTTCAGGATCCGTCCCGTAATCACAGAGCTTACAGGCTCGCTGTAGCCAAACTGAGTCCTCCTTACATCCCCTTCATGCCTCTTCTGCTCAAAGGTAACAAGGCTTAGGCATCTAAGCATACGACGAAGCAACCTACCACTGTCTAACATCTGTGTTACAATATAAGTATATAGTCCTCTATTTAAATTTAAGTCAGTTTATATACTATATAATAATTTTTACAATTGATCTTGCCACATCTCGGGTGTTAGTGATGTATCTCACACAAAATGTCACGTTTGAAGCTGCCGTTAACGCATTTGACGTCCTCCAAACTAGTACTCTACATGTATTTAGTGCATTTATGAGCTACTGAACTTTTTATGTGTCTGTGGCATTTGCAAAACTTACAAAAACTCTTAAAGCATTCCCATGTAGTCACACCCCAGGGCTGGGGTTCTGTGCCCTTCCTACAGTGGAATTATTACTATGTCATCCCAATTGACTATTCATTCAATCAAAGTGTTCTGTATGTACATAAAGTAAAGAGGATCATTGTAGCCATTTTTGGCTTTAAACAAGTAACATTTCCTTCCTTACTTGATTCAATCTAGGGAATCAGATATGAGTAACTTTCTTTGTTTAAATGAATACTATCATAAACAGAAAAGAAAAAATTGTACAGACAAACAGAAACCAAAAGAATTGTTTTCATTTAGATATATTTGATCAACAGTTCTTCCTTAAACACTTTCAGAATTTAAAAACCACTGAGATGATGTGTTCAAAAAAAATCTGGTGATATGTTTGTTTCAAGATTTTATCGACTGTGTCAGATTTTATGTAAATATGTAAATTGTAAATGATAAAAAACGTAAAAGGTGTCTGTGTACAGCCAACTCTTTGTCTCCTTTTCCTTTTCATAGACATGACTTTCATCCATGAAGGAAACAAGAACTACACTGAGAATTTGATCAATTTTGAGAAAATGGTAACTTACTGCCTAAAATCTACCCATAGGTGATACTTGTCCAAATCAAATTTAGGCTTGTATCCAGTATTCGCAAGAAAGTGGGATCAATATTAAGTAATATCAATCAAAAAAAGTAGTTGAAACATGTCGTAACGGATTATTACATTTTTTCAGTATATTCATTTTGTCATGTGACATCAATACTTCAATACAATACAATCAATACAAGTTATTTGTAATTAGTTAGACACAAAGCCGGGTCAGAGAAAGAACAGCTTTTAAGATTGTTGTTTTAATGGATACTCCTGGGTAACATTTTGCTGAATAAATGCGTAAGACAAACACAAGTCGGTCTGTATCACAACATGGAGCCAATTCCTTGCTTGTCTTTTCAATTTTGCAGCGCATGATTTCCAAGACCTTGAAGATAGTGCGAGGATGTAGAAGCCAGCCCTATGGTAAAAGCCACAATAGCATTCGTGTTTGACATATTTGCTGCATGAAAAATATGCAGAATTCGGTAACTGCGGGGTGACGGCTGGGTCACCTCTGATGACATGTTGTGAGAACAAGTTTCTATTTAGCAATAACTTGGCATTCCACTACCCTGAGGCACGAGTTATTCTGATCTTAAAATGCTTGATTACTTACAAGACAGGACCCGATTCATTCCTTACGGTTAAAATAGAAAACCTTGAGATAGGTGATAATGAATTCCAAAACTGAATCGCTTTTCTAAATATAGCACAAATCCCAGAGTGCATTTTGATTGACAGCTTCGGATTTGCACCAGGCAAGTCCTGTAAAAGTTAGCATCCTCCTTGGCACCTGGGGGGGCGGGGGGCTGAGCAGCCCTTTTCTACATGTGTCTCTGTGCTTTTACATTCTGCAGTTCCCTCGTCCCCACAGAAGGGCCTGACTGAGCGGATGTTTCTGGAGACAGGTCATGTGCGAGTTTCTACATGTGAGCACCATTTGCTGCTTCTTGTCACTGCCAAGACAAGGATACTGTAAAAGATATTTAAAATATTTGTATATTCAACCAACTTCTATGACCATTTATCCAGCACAGGATCACAGTAATATTTCGATTAAGCTATGAATTTCACAGGACACTATCACCTTGTTTTTCCCCCACTTCCATAACCCTTTTGTTATCCAGGTTCAGAACTATCCCTGTCATTACGCAGTCCTTCCACCGTGCGGCAGTATATCCAGAATATCAGAGTCATCGACAACCAGCGAAGACTCACACAGCTGTCCAGGGCAGTGGAGCACTAGAGCCAGAAGCCACAATTGGACAACTTCCACTGTGCCTGTTATTTCTACAGAAAACTCAGCCCCCATCCAGGAACCAAAATGTCTGTCAATGGTGCATTCTGGGAGAGGGGGGCTGTTCACTTACCAACTTAAAAAGGACACTTTTTGATGGCTCGTGGTGTCTTAGTGACACCTTCTGCCAGACATGAAGAGAACAATATTATATTCCTGTGGTTGGACAGACGTTTCACATCAGCCGACATGTATTTTCAAACTGCTGTGATTCTTTGTTAAACTGACATCGTCCAACTCTGTAGCAGGGAACTTTGACGCACAGGAGGGGAGCCAAGATAAGTCACTCGTAGTTGGGAAGAATTCCGCATTAGTGCAGCTCATTCTGTAGCCTGACTTATTAAAAGTGAATTTATATACATATACAACACATTCCATAAGATGTGAAAAAGTTTATTTTTTTATAAATAAATTATTTTAAAAGTATGTCTGGTCTGCCATCTCATTGGAACATTTTAAATTCAAATCACATAAAGAAACAAGACTAAATGAACTAAGTACTACAGGCGAAACAAGTCTGTCGATCTCATTTATTTCCAATAAAAGAACAACAAACAATAAACACTGTAAGACAGATACCAGGACCATGGCAAAAACAAGGGAAGATAGATCAAAATACAATGAACATATCTTGCTTACCAAGGCATAATTGAACTAAAATATAATTCTAAAAAGCACTGTTTAGTTTATGTCTGTTCAGGGCCTCCTCTCCCCACCGCAGCCAGGGGGTGTGACTGCTCACTACCCCAGGCATGGTACAGTATCTTGGGGGCAGGTCACCACCTCCCTGGGCGTCTCACCACAACCTCCCAAGTCAGTGTCTCCTTCATCTGCACAGCTCATTCTTTACAGAAATGGAAACTCAGCACTGACTACTCCAGTTATTGACTCCTCCACTGCACTCTCACAGGAGCTCACTGCCTCCTCTGCTTCATTCTCCACATCAAGTTGTGGTCTACATAAACTGAAGACTCAGTGCTGCTCCCTCTTCTTCTTGCTTTTCCAACATTTGGCCTACTATCTGCCCAGGAAATGAACCATGCTCGGGACTGTTAAAGTGTTGGACCTTGCCCTCTCCAGCAGAGGGTGCTGTGACCCAGTTGTTTGTCCAGCTTCTGCCACCCTGACAGAGCTGGGAGAAGTCGCCAGCAGATTACAGGCTGGTGTAGCTGGGACAAGGTTGGATTCTCAATCACAGGACATGGTAAGCTGCTCAAACTCAGACATGGTAAATGGATGTCAGAAGGTGTGATGGTGGTCCTGTGGCTACTGGCAATGCTTCCTTTAGGTGGCTTGCTGACATAACTGGATGCTGTGATTGAAGGTGAGAACTTGGTGCTAAAACAAAGCTGAGCTTCTCTGTTGATCTTAGTCCCCACAGGGGACTCCTCGGGCACAGAAATCAGGGTTTTTGAGAGAAGAATGCCATCTCGCTTCCTGTTGTGGAGAGGAGGAAATATATCCACCATATTTCTCAGAAACAAAGCTGACGACCCATGTGGGAGAAGCAGGGATCCTCTGAATCGCGCTGACTAGGCTTTGGCCCCCACCTGCCCGACCACGCAGTTTGTGTGACTCCTACCTAGAGCTGCAGCAGACAGTCTGTTGACAGGCTATCGCTGCAGGAACCCGTCACTCCACAACTCAGTAGCTGGAAGCTACACCCGGGCATCCTCTTCACCTCCAGAATGATCATTCCGAAAGCCAAGGCTATGACAGCCATGGGCCAAGGGGCTGACATTATCCGAGGAAGAGCGACATTGGCATTAGGCGGTATGGTAGTGGTGACGGCTTGGTCTCTGGGGGTTGCCTATAAGTAGGGCTGGGCAGTTAATAAAATCTTTATGGTATTTAGATATATTTTCAAAACAAGATAGAGGATGAAACAGTACAATTTGTTGTGCATGAAAATTGGGGTCCTACTATAGTATTCCTTCCTGTTTGTAAACGACGCGAGAGCTTCAGTCGTGACGTTGCACAGAGTCCCAGAATAAAATCTAACTGTTAAGTTAGCGACTCGCTGGGAATGTGATGCAGGGGAATGGCGAGGAATCGTTGGTACTTTAGTTCATTTATAAATGATAAATAAAACATTGCCGAATGGCTCACAGGTTATAAATATGTCATACCTTAAAATGAGGATCTTTCCAGTTAATTTATTAAGAGCATGTTCAATGGTTGACAGGCTTCTGGCCTGTCAAATACGTTTCAGTCCAGATTTAGGTTGCTTTTATGTTCATAAACAGAGAAAAAAAGCGTCTACTGGTGGACATAGAGAATGAGTTTTATGTCGTAGCTGCTTTATTTGACCCATGCAAGATATAGGCATCATTTATTTTTGTCTTTATTTTGAGACTTAAGTTTGGAATTTTAAAAGGTCTATACTGAATAGCTGTAAATGCAAATTGCTTGTAATTTACAAAGTAGAGGGGGGCAGATTATGCAGGGCTTGGATATGTTAAGAGCAGTATTTTGAAGTGTATTTCATGGGACACAGGGAGCCAGTGGATTTGAATGAGGAAAGGTGTGAGGTAGCCAGTGGACTTGGAACATATTATCCTGGCTGTGGAATTCCGGGTAAGTTGTAGCCCAAGACTGGAAATGCTTCGATTATGGAGAAAGGCAATCTGGGAAAGGGCACTGTTGAGGACATCTTCACCTGGGCGGAGTTGGGCAAGGAGGCGTCAATGAAATCAATGAAAACGGTGAAACTGTTAACCCTTGCAGGTGTTGATCTAGAGCCAATAATTGATGCACAGGGCCATGGAGTCCAACACAAACTTCCAGTAGTAGCTGGTTGGACAGGATGGAGAAGATGGAAGGGAAGATGGAGGAAATAGAAGAGATGATGAAGGAGGAGATGAAAGAGGGGCTAGGGAAAGGTCCTGGGGGTGATATTACACAGCGTTGAGACTGGAGGTTGGCCAGCACTGCTGTATGATGACAGCAGGTGGCTAGCAAAGGCCATTGACGTCAATACTGAAAATAAATTACTGTTCCTTCACCTAATATATAACAGCATCCCTGACAGGTGCCATTGTAACAAGATTGGCCTAATAAATGTTATTCACTTCACCCGTCAATGGGCCTTATGTTTTAGCTGAACAGTGTATTTATTATTTAAAATTACGGTAAACAATCAAGGAATTTAGAAACTGGATATTTCACAAAAGTGTGAAATAAGAACAAAAATGTATATAATGAATTGTACTACCTATATTTGGACTAAATATTTAGTTACTGACATGACTAGCACCACACCGTATGTGTAAATAATGTAAATTAATATGTGTATTTATGTTGTAAATAGTAAGTGTCGTAACCATGTAATGTTTGTTGTGGAGTGCGTGTGTTTTCATTAGCGTATAACCATGTAATGTTTGTTGTGCAGTGCGTGTGTTTTCATTAGCATATAACCATGTAACTGTGTCGTGTACATTGTTGGCTTCCATGTTTGCAGCTGGTAGAATAAAGAGAACAAGTTCCATTTTAAAACAGCTGTCGTCTCTTTTATTAAAATGACTCATGCACTCATCAGAATAGCTATTTCTAATTAATGTCATTTTTTTAATTAAGATATAAAACATGTTTGTTTTTCCCTTATCTCCATAATCATTAAAAAAAAAAACAGGTGGCAGAAGCAACTTACCTGCTATAATGGAGGATGGCAGTGATTAAGTCAAGCAGCATCAACACCATCGTTACCATGATCACCTGGAAAAGGACAATATTATGCGAAGGTTCCGTGTCGTCTATGAGTCACGCACGCATTCTTTTAATGGATGTGTCGCAATTACATCATTAGCATTAATATATTCTAATTATGGGTAATGTAATATTTCAATTCATGCTGGGGAACAGCAGTGCTTTGGATGATGGAATGGGACATTGCAATATGCCGGGATGTGTGATTTTTATTTTTTTTAAAAATCCAATCAAATTTAGCATGTTTTTGGAATGTGGGGGCTTGAGTACCGAGAGAAAACATGACATGTGGGGAGAAGACAAACTGCACACACATGGGGCTATGGTGGAAACTCGAACCCGGGTCCCAGAGGTGTGAGGCAACAATGCTAATCACTTTGCCACCGGTATATTTAGTTGGCTGGATATTTTATTTTCTTAATACACGACAATCATTAAGTCTTGGTGTAGGCTAACGTGTCACACAGAGCCCTTTATAAAAAGATGAGTTGAAAGTAGGATTTTGAGCACAGAAACCTCTAATTCGAGAGACTCGATGAAGATGAAATGAAAGGGTTTTGTGTTGCATATGAGGCGCAGTCATGCCTTGTTCTTCCCGAATAATTCATCAGTATTACATGATTATATGCCTAAAATTTCCAACTCATATTATTAAACACAGATCTTTAGCTGTAAGCTAAATAGGTCGGAATGTAACACCCTTAGGCTGTTGTGCTTTCATAAGTAGTTTGTTGTAGGCTGTTATTTTGCACATCCAATTATTTCCAGCAGAAACGGGCTCTACATAGTCATTTTCCATGACACACTCATAAAAAGTTACTCTAACCTACCTTTGAAGCGATAAGGGGGGCTTGGGTTTAAGACGAAGCCAAGCGGTTCCACTACAGTCTCAGTTGGCTTGGTTATCGACTGCCCGAGCAGATGGTACCCTAATCCATTAGAGCTCTGTATCAGGTTACCCTAATTGTAGTGACAACTGGGTTTTGAAAATCACCATTGTACACATTACATACGTACTAAATGTGTGTATTGAATCATAATAAGTGATGCCACCTCAAAAGTTTTGCCGTTCACAGCGCAACGTTTATAATAATCACTATCAAAGTCAATTAATAGTTAAAATGCACTAGGCTGTTTTTTCAAAAATCGACATCAAGAAGAAGTTTGAAAAAAACTGAACACTTTATTTGAAATGCAAATCAGTAGAATACAAACATACAATTTAAAACAATTATAGTTCCCACAATATGGGGAGTGAAAAATGACAAATCTAGACTCCTCGTTGAATTTGCAAATATTGTCCCTGCCCAACATATATTTACACCTTTAAAATACTTGAGACAGGAAAAAAATATTTTTAAAAAAGGACAGTCCCAGTGCTTCCTCCTACCGAGAATCAGAATTGTAATCCAAATTACGTGCCAATATAAATAGTCGGTTGTAGTTCTTGTATGTACAGTACAGGTTAAAAAAATAAAATAAAAAACAGAAAAAGGTCTGCTGCCTGGCACAGGCCAAGAAGCAAACCGAACTGCCAGATTTAGTCTGCCAAGTATTATAATCGTCAATACAAGTCGTAAAACAGCAGAATCAAAATGAAAACGATGAAGCAGACAGGGTGATTTCCTTCCTCTGAAGGAGTGATAAAGCATGCTGAGAAAAATAAAGTATATATAGATATACGTATATTACGTGTGATTCTGTATTTCACGCAGACCTCAGTACTGTATACATTTTGTGACCTCAAAGCCATACAAACACTTGGGTCTGTTTTAAACTTAATGCATAAAGTGGAAGTGATACAATATTGCACTTATAACAAACTTATCAACAGCCAGCTATTATCCCTTTACCTGCCTTTACCTTTTCAGCTTGCACACATTCTACTCCTTTGTGATTCATTCACGTTACTGAAGAGCCACTTAATGGTGACATTTTTGGTTCCAGATACAGGAACTAGGCATTGCGGCTGGTTCACTCAAATCAGTTCCTCAAAAGTATTATGTGTGTTACAAACATGAAGATGTCTAACTCATTAAGGAGCAGGGCTTGTTCTTACAAAAGACACACACACAATTCCACCTTTTTAAATGAACCCTAAGGCATTTCCATACTCAGTTTCTGTATTAGGCTGCAGACCGCAGTTCCTTGAGAACGGCAGATTCTATCTGAAGAGGATTTATGGTATGTGCCACTGTGCCCCTTCCTTTGCATTTGCATTGACATGCATAAGATGAGTTTCTCAACTTGTGACCCAGAAGGTTTCCCTGTTCTTTTTCAGTGTTTGACTTCTCATAACTATTGACAACAGCTCACCAGCATAGTTCAGCATTTCTGTAGAGTTCCTACTCGGCACCTTCAAAGCATCTGCTGGGAGTGACTTCTCCGTCCCCCGCCCCCCCATCCCTCACCTGAAGCTCTAGAGACAACAGGTCAGCTGGTGTCTCCAGCATGTTCCGCACACACCACATTCTAATCAGAGAGAAGATGAAGCTCCACCTTCCTCATTTAAGGCTTCCATAAAGGTTTCATAAGTCCAGTGTAGCTCCAGTCATGTCCCAGGCGACTTTTTTAAAAATATATATATATATATTTATGTTGCTCTGGCACTGAGGAACAACAAGAGAAATACAACCAAAAGAAACATGAAACGAGTGGACAGTCCGGACAGGATGATCCAGATAGCCAACCTTTGTTCTTGGCCGTTCCTTCAAAATCAGTAGATTTTTGGTGCCACTGAGTGCAAAATTTAACCAGCACTGCATCCTTTGGAGAAAAAAAAACACACACCTGAAACACAACTTATTCTGAAAGGACAGAAATATTTTTACAGCCTACAAACTATTGAAACCTCTGAAGGACCTTGGATTTTGCTGTAGACCAACGTTTCCCAACCCAGTCCTCGGGGTACCCCGGACAGTCCACGTTTTTGCTCCCTCCCAGCTCCCAGCCAATCAGGAACACCAAATACCTGGTACAGGTATGTTGGGAGCTGAGAAGAAGCAAAAACATGGACTCTCCGGGGTTCCCCGAGGACTGAGTTGGGAAACACTGCTGTAGACTATGTGCATGACTTTCATGCCACTATCAGACTCAAATACAAACCCCAGTGTCTGATGTACCAAGCTATGAGAAACCTTAAAAATAAGGTCTATCTGTGCTGGACCATGTTTAGCTTGTAAACAAAGCAGTCAAAACACAGGAGGCCACAGTCAAAGCAAGGATATCAGCCCAGTAAAGAAAAGGAGGCTCAGAAGCTCCCTGCGTCTCATCCTTCAAATGCCTGGTTTTCCCTGGTGATCTTCAGCTTCGTTTAGGATCAAGGACTTGCAAAACAACGGTGTGAATCGTGCCCACATTCGACACCCATGGTAGGAGTCGCTGGCTGTTCCATGCACTTGAAATGCACTGCGACTGACTATAGCACCAACAACAACATTAAAAAATTAAAGCACTGCTATCCTCTTTTTAGAGGCCAGACAAAAAAAGGCAGGTTGAAATAAAAGTTCTTTTTTTCCTTTGGAGAGTCTTCACCTATGGCCATACATTTTCTTACCTGCCCCAGTCATACAGACTTACAAAAATGCGTTAAATTAAAACCCACTGCATCAAAAGGAGCTGGATAATTGCATAGTGAACGTCTTTGGTGTATGGACACCAACCATAACACCACTGGATAAAAAATTAAAACAAAAATATTAAATTAAAAACATTCATTTGGTTTCAGCTGTTTTTTTCCTATAGTGCAGCACAGTGGAGCTCCAGTGGTCTTTACGTCTTAAAACTGAAATGCTGCTTCCTTACACAGGCTCCTTTTACAATCTCGCTGGGTAAATTATCTGGTTTTGCCATGTCGGGCCACCTTCAGGCATCTGTGGCAGCCTGGGGCTTCAGCTGTGCCTTCTCCATAGCAGTGCCGTAGGGTAGTGATCGCTTGAAGAAGTCCAGCTGCAGGAATCAAGGTCAAAGAGTAGGTTAGGCCACAAACAGGGTTGCAAAATTCTGGGAATTTTCCCATTAATTCTCATTAATTTCCCATTAACTGCATGGAAAATTTCCAACTTGGAATATTTCCAAAATTCCCCAGTTTAACTTCCCATGGAATGGAAAGTTTCTGGAAATGTTCCACCCCTTTGCAACCCTAGCCACAAATGACAAATTACTCGTACTCTTTATGTAAAATCCCACTTCACAATCAGACGCTTTAGTTACATCATTATAAAAATGCTCTTAAATTAGGGGGACATTTTAAATATGACTTACTTTGTATAGGACATAGATTAGTAATGCCAGCAAGAGCAGGCCAGCCAAGATGGCCAGTATGATGATCCACAACGGCACAGGGTATTGACTGTCTGGTTTGCTCCACACCAGGGATGTCACCACCTGCATGGAGTGAGAGAGATCCATGTCACCTTCATGGTCTGTACACAGGGATAAGGGAGTCTGGATAATCTCAGGGGACCTACGTTTCTGGCTCCACTGGGCACGTCCCTGGGTGCGATGGCGTACGGCATCTTCAGTACACGGAATTGGGCTGAGCATTCCAGGACATAATTCTTGTAGGTCCTCTGAATGGAAAACATAGGAGCATATTAAAAAACACATTCAAACACATCCTGGATATTCAATACAAATAACTGACAAACATCATTGTCGTCATAAGCAGCATGCGAGCAGAAACCCAACTGTCCCTTGATGCCCCAATTCCAGTGAAATGAGCTGCAGGTGACAATTCAGACCTAACAAGATGCTTGTTCTTCGACTGCATTCCGCAGATGTCCAGGAGAGGGAGACAGCACTTAATCTCAGATTCCCCATCAGTCACCCTCAAAAGTGTCATTTTGACATTCTGATCCTATGAGAGCCCAGAACCATAAGCTCACAAATTTCCAGGGCATCCAAAATCAGGTGTCAGAGCTTAAGACTCATGGTAAAGCAGAGGTGCATTCTATTACCAGTGTTTAGAGCACATGCAACTCCCCCCCACCCAGTAAATCCAAGAGTTTGGTCACTAATACTATAGAGGATTGTGACTTTGAATAAAGGGCAGCAAGGTTAAACAAGCAGGTAGAATATTTATTTCTTGATCTTAGATTCGTGCCAAGTCACTTGGTCTCCTGATACAGGCTGGTTGAGGTCTCACCTCGATGAAGGTCTCTGCCCAGATCCTGGAGCGCACTTTGAGGATGGCGCTGGTGCCCTTCTCCAGCAGGCCGACGTCACAGTGCAGCTTCCAGCACTCAACGTTTGAGCAGGACTGCAAAGAGTCAGTACAGCATTCAGCACGATCTGTTGCGGTCTCCCCTGAACAGCCGTGGTTCACGGTGCGCTTTCTGCCAACCACACCGACGGTCATACTTTCTTTCTGCATTGTTTAATTTTTAACACAGATGTTCCCACTTGAACAGAGCAGAAATGAATAGGCGACAAAAACAGCAGCGAATGTAAAAGACGGCAGGGAAAGAGTTAAAGCGGTTTGCTTTGTAAGGGAAACGACCCCAACAGCCAGAGTCATCCTGCTCGAGGGCTGCTTCAGATTAATAAAGACTGGGGAAATGTCACAAGACTGTAAAAATTTAAATCATCAGGCACAGCTACTAAAGTTATTGCTCGACCACTGAAACCAGTGCATTTTACTAGACGGCTGGCTATGTGCCCCTAATTAAGGGCTCATCACGACGTGAGGCCTGCTTCTATAAAGCCAGCTTAATGCACTCGGAGCAGACAGACCACCCCAGATTGGCTGCTTAACCTGCCTTTCCAAGAAGTACATTAGGGTTTTATTTTTCAACCACAGAAAAACACTAAATGCTAATTTCTCCCATATCCTAGAATGGACAAATCGGGTAGGTGATAAATAGGCAGAATTTTATAGGCTAAGAAATATGGCTGATTACTGCCTGTCAGTCACTTCAGGGTACTGGGGCCCACCCGGCACTCATTACAGCTACCGGGCAGCTGTTCTGGAGCCTCCAGCGTAACCCGTCAGTCAGCTGCTGACAGTGAGGGGCTCAGCGTCAACCAGCCGCGGGTTTAACGGCAGCCCTGTCGTCGGTGCTGAAAATGCTCAATGTTCAGCTTTCAAACAGCAGTGAAAAGGGGCCTCCGGAGAGCAGGCTGAGAGCGGGGAAGCTCACTCCGAACGTGACCTCCGGGAAGAACGCGAGCCCCATGCGGCGGAGCCCAGCTAAACAGACCTCCTCAGAGTCACTCCAAGCTTTTCCCAAGGATATAATTCAACGATAAAAAGTACAAATCATAACACAAAAGCATGCAAGAACCAATATTACACACAGCTGGAAAGTGACGGCAGTTTAACATGGCAGCCATTAAGAGACAATAGGCCTCTTCAGAGAGAGGGGTACCAAGATCGGGGGGGAGGGTCTGTAGTGGCACCGCTAAGAGGAGTGACTGTCCATCAGTGGAGGGGGGTGAGAAGCTGCCTCACTGACAGACACATAGGATTATGGGACAGACAGGCAATGGGACTGAGGCAGGGGTATAGTTAGAGACGAACGTACAGGGGGCCGAGTCTTTGCCGGAGGGGGGGGCGCATAGCAAATTTATGTGTAATATTAAAAGCTATTCATGACTTAAGGCAATAAATACACGTTTATTGGCGGGGGACTAAAAACATTTTAGGGGGGGCTAACCCCCCCCCTAAATTAAGCCTAACGACACCCCTGGACTAGGGGATGCTCCAGGGGTAGGGGGCCACCTAAGCCAGCCACTACTCTTGTAAACACACACTGAGGAACAAGCACACCTAAAGCGCCCTGCCCCCTTCACCCTCTCCCAAAAAGCATAATTACAATGCACCTCCCCCCTAAATGGTAATGAGGCTAATTAATGGAAACTCCTCCTTGCATCCATCGGTGCCTGTTCTTAAAGACACATCCTATTTCTGCACCTCTGCCCCAGGGCCTCACCAGGTTCCCCAGCTTGGACAGCTGGTCTTTGTGGGCGTCCCTCTTCTCTATGTGATGGCCGGGAGCAGGGCTGAGCAGGGGCGTCTGCTCAGTGGGAGACTGCTGAAGCTGCAGAGAGAGAAGGTGAGACATCGTTCCCATCAGAGAGATATGACACTTTAACCAGACCAAAGGACAGCAAAGGATTCCAGCAAGGGTCCACTTCAGGCCAGATCTACCATCAATCCTGTGTTGCCATACTGACTGACAAACTAATGAGAGGGAACGATATTATGCAGCACCCTGACACACACTGTTTAAAATAGAAGCAGCCATATGAGGCATCATTTGAGGCCAGATACGCCCAAGTCACACCGAGGCGCACACACAAAAAAAAAAAAAAAAAAAAACACACGCACAGCATACGCACAACACGTATGACACACATACAGCACGCACAAACTCGCGCACACGGCACGCACACGGCACGCATGACACATACAGTACGCATACAGCAAAGAAAGTAACCCAGAGCTAAAATGAGTGGCAGACACAATAGTATAAACTCAGTAAGTGACACACCAAACAATGGTAAACCACAGCGAAGAACTTCCTAAACTCAGTTCAAGAGTTATTTCCTAGGGTGGTGGTCTTTTTGAGGACCCCTCGTTAATTACACGGTGTATAAAAAAAAAAAACCGCCCCCCCCCCCCCCCCCCAATTATTAAACTGGTCTTCAGAAAGACAAAGATTAAGAAAAGCCCACCCAGCTGGTGGCAGGCTCATGCCGTGTGCCTGGGATCTCCAGCAGATCTGTAATGAATCAGCTACAGTAGCTATACCACTGATGGGGAGGGATGTAAAGGGGTGTGAACGGTCATTAAGATCCCAGAACTGGGGAACAGAAAGAGAAAACCCACTGGCTGTGCTTTATTTTATACAGCCCCCTTAGTGTGATGCAATAAAAAAACAATGGAGGCTGAGACTCATATCCTGGATGCCCAAACTCTAGGTATACGGGTCTGCATGTGTGTATGCATGTGTTCCTGCGTGCGTGCATGTGTTCCTGCGTGCGTGCATGTGTTCCTGCGTGCGTGCATGTGTTCCTGCGTGTATCATTGCTGAACTGCAACCTGGTAACCATCATAACGGCGCCTCCACACTTCCTACTCAGAGCAGGGCTCATGCCGCAGAGCCCGGTAGGAAGCTCTCACCTTGAGTTTCCGGGGGTTGATAGTGCTGTTCGTGCTGCAGTTAACAGACCCCTGGGTCATCACCTCCAGCGGGTACATCAGCTGGTGGCCCTGGATCATCTTGGGACAGCGCAGCTCCAGTATGGTGTGGCTGATTCGGCTCGGCCCGTTATTCACCAGCTGGGTGGGTGAGAGACGAGGGTGTGACACGTCAGCGAGGAGCCGGAGGAGCCCAGGAGCATCCTAACCCTTCCCTGAAGGCTCCTGAAAAATAGCGACTGCTTACCTCATACACATGCTGCACAGATGGCCCGATTTCCTCCTCCATCTGCCATCTTCTGGTCGCTTTCCAGTGGGGAGGCGGAAAGAAGACCTTGTCTGGACGAGAGACCCTTCAAATAATAGGAAGGATGCAGAATGAGCAGCCAGGGCCAAATATACTCAAAAATAACGGTCGTGCAAAAGTTCTAGCTATTTTACATACAGTTCCCTCACATTCCCATCCTTCAACACTTGACCAGAGAAAAACAGGTCTCCCTTGTTACGAACCCCTGTAAAATGACATCCGCCTGCACGATCACGTCCAACTTGTACGGCACCACGTCGCTCTGGGAGTTATTCTCGTTTTTACTGAGGGAGGGAAAAGCAAAAGCTCCACTGAGGTGCTGCCATAGGCGATAACGATGAATAGAGGAATGAGAATCACAGCACAGTCAGAGTAAAACTGCGGTCGCCCCGACGAGCTTTTGGAAGAGGGTGTGAGCCCACCTGCGGATCTGGAAGTCGAACTGCACCATCCGGCGAGTGTCCTTCAAGCGGGGCACGGTGAAGCGGAGGCCTGCCCAGAGCTGCAGCAGGGACAACAACAGCAAGGTGTTTATCGGTGGGAGAAGGAAGAGCACTAAGCACTGGTAGGGTGTACTCACACTAGCTGATCCATACCGTACCTGAGCACGTTTGCCCCCCCAAAGTCCAGTTCGTTTGACTGGTGTGCTCCTTCCGTGCCGAGCCCAGTATGCTTAACCGTGCCCAGGACCACTAGGAGAGGTGGGCCTGAGCACGGTTAGTCAGACTTGGGCGCGATACAGATGTAGTGTGATCGCTACCCGTGCCCCGGAACACCCGACATGGCGTCAATGATGCGACTGACACACGCATGCAAACATGTACACTATACAACTAGATCTGGAAGGAAGGGTAGGCTGTACAGATCAGTCAGCGACAAACTTTAAACAAACATGGCAGCAGAGGGATCACTTCAGTCTACGGAAGAGGTGCAGTGTTTCATCAGCCCAGATTTCCAGCAGAGTCTCCAGGAACAACTGGATGCAACACGAAAACTCAGATATTTGGTCAAATAATATCTTGTATGTGCAGCAAGATTAAATCAAAATCGCTGTGTTGCATATAAGCTAAATCTATAAGAGGGCTGCATGCCATCACAGCCAGAATAACTCCAAATAAGCCATAAAATAAGCACATTAACCACAAACTCCATTGTGATGTGTGACAGCGCTTTTCTTCCTATGTTTTCTTCACGACGAAAAAGTTGCACGGCAGGTTAGGCGCAGTGCAAGTGTAGGCCGGTGGGGGGCTGGGAAGGGGGGGGGGCAGTTACACTTGGTGCGATTGCCTGAGCGCATCCTTAAATAGCAGTCGGTACTGATACAGAGCACACTGGAGGCACTAAGGAAAGTCAGAGGGGGAAGTGAGAGGATGAGATCGAGGCCAGACAACCACAACCACAACCACACACACACACACACACACACACACACACACACAGCTGTAAGAGGAAAGGGAATCAGAGAATCAGGGAAATACCCTAAACACCCCCCATGGGCCATTTCCATACAGCCTTCTACACCTGGGGAGGGCCAGACACTGTGGCTGATGGGATGTGTGCTGTGCTTTATTTGCCCCTTTATTTTCCATCCAAAACTCCAAAGACATTCCAAGTTGCTGTTTCATTTAGAGGCGATATTGTCTCCAAATGCTACTTTTATTATGTGTGCACACAGGAGACAAAAGGGCAGCCCAGGCTGACAGTAATGCGTGCCTGCCCTCATCATTAAAACAGCAACACTGTGGTCAGTTACAGAACGGCTGAACCACCAAAATCACCTCACAAAACAAACACTTTATCTATGCCCTTTCCACAGAACAATGGAGGCATTGAAGCAGTGTGTTGTGTGTAATCAGGACCAGCATGATTATTTCAGCTTTTCATAAGGACCAAACCTTACATGTGCAATGAAACCTAGATGTGTGACTTGGCTATTTTGACAGCCAGCCTCAGTTTCTCCACGTCTCCACACACACAGACATACAATAACTTTCGGGGGGGGGGGGGGGGTTATGGAACTACAAGAGTAACTTCCTGTCCAAAGGAAGTCCTGTTTACCAAAACACTGGATAACATGCAATAAAAGAGCAGAGAACAAAAGACCTTCCTCATCCTGTTCCATTCTATTCCTCCAAAATAACAGGCTGCAACGGAAACAAAATCCTTGCTAAGCTCCAGAATCAGACGGCATATTAATCCATTAAAACGGCTAAATCCCCTTCAAAGTGTCGCCCCTGATATGGTATCACAGCACTGAACAGGCCCCACCGGGATCTAAGGGTTCGGATGGGAGACCAGGTACTTACACTCATGCCAGCCTTCATGGGGTTGCCGAGGTCACAACTTAGATAGCGAGTCTGGTTCTCTGTCTCGTAGCTGCAGGTCAGTTGCGTCAGGCTCTGGAAGATGCATGAAGTGAAAAGACCTCATGAAGACACAGAAACGCAATCTAGTGTGAAGTTATAAATACATTTGTAATCTGTTTATACCACGATCTGGAGAAAGATTGTAGATCTACAGAGTCATGTCATTCAAGTCATTAGTGAATCAGCTTAAATCATCAAAATGAAATTCATGCTAAAACCCACAGGATTAAGGCTACTGAGGATTCAGGTAGGTTGGTAGGTGGAAGCTAACCATGTCTAAGGGGTCTGTAGGTTCAGTCAAATATTCATACACAGGTAGGAATCAGAAAATTGGATATGGACACACACACACACACACACACACACACACACACACACACAAAATGGAGGTGAAAGGCGAAAAATCATTGTTGTTTGTTTCATTTCATTTTAAAACACTGACAAAATGGCCCACATGTTCAAAATATCATAATTTGCAGTGTTTATTTAGTGAAGAGTAATATCTTAAAATGGTTGTCAGGCTTTTGTTTAGAGTAATTTGCCAAATGAGTTTTAGATTTTAGTTTTTTTAACTTTCAGTTTGTGTTTTAACAGCAATATTGTAAACTGATATAAAAAAAAAAAAAAGTATGGCTCTTATGTCGAGGCTGTTGCATTGGACCCGTGCAACACACAATTTATTTTTGTACTTATTTTGAGACTTCTATTTGCAGTAATGGAAAATGTCTTTACTGTATAGTTATAGTTGCATATTTCAAAAGAGAAGGAAACCCTGTATTTGCATTTCATTTGAACACACGGTTTTAATAAAAGTGTCCATGACATCTCAAATGTGGCTTCAATTTTTGACTTGAAATTAAACATTAAGCCACTTCACAGGAAATAAGACACACACATTATATTATATTTTATAAAAGGTGTTTCATAAAAACACATGCATAGGTTTTGTGTATTTTTTAGTGTATTCCACTTGCTGTCGTGTTCGTTTATTAAACCAAGACAGAGAGAGCACCCGCCCTCAGATCACAGAGCCAGGCCGGGCCGCGGAGGAAGGCCTGTGGGTGGCACTCACCTCATTATTGCGTGCTATTCCACTGTAGTCTGCCTCGGGGGGCAGGACCACATAGAGCTCCGCCTCGTAGGCCCCGCCCTCGCCTTCGTTCCTGGCACTGAACGTGAGCGTCAGCGCATTGTCGTCACCCAGGTACACTTCTCTCCTGTCACTGCAAGGCACAAACAAGACCGTCAACCTGAAATAAGACACATAGCATTTCACTTCAGTTAACCTTTCAAAAGCTCAATATTTGAGTTGGTAGATTTTCGAAGGCCTGCAAGACAAAAAACAAAAATTTCCTACATAAATTGTCCAAAAAACAAAAAACCCAAACGAGACACTTGTTAAATGCACATCATTTCTGAATCCGACCACATCCACAACATGATAAATACTGTCATTCATAGGGTCAAAAGGCCACTCGTGGGAGTTTTACTTACACAAAAATATTCTGAGGGCAGAAGTAACAATGGCTACCTCTGAACCAATCAATCAAAATGTAGAGGACATCTGATTGGTTGGTCCCACCTCCTGTAGTCTCTTGGGCCTTCCTCCTCTAGAATTTCATTGGTTCTCTCTCTGATCATTCACCAATCATTGTTCCGTCTGCTCTCAGAACATTTTTAAACAAATAAAACTCCAATGAGCCATAAGGCCTCGAGTGTCAGGGTGCTGGTTTATCAATGCATATCTCTCAGCTGTGGTTAACATGACGTCCCCTGGGTGCAGCTAGAAATTCTGGGCCACCTGCCAAAATGTCACCTTTGGGCCCCCATGGTTGGGGTGGGTCCCCTCTGCAAAATTTGCAGATTGGAGGCATAATGTTCCCAGAGCGTATAACTGATTATTTTTGTATTCAGGGGCCCCGGCCCCAGTGCTGGGGCCCGATTACAAAAACGTGATGCCCCTGCTGGAAAGCACTGCAGCCCTGTTTCCTCCCATCAGCTTTCCTCACTACACATATTACATTTAGTACCGAAATATAACCCAAAAATCCATTAGAATGATTTGTTTCAGGAAGTCCTCCCCCCACACTTAGCCCATTACTGCTTTCAATGGCAGTAGAGATGTCATAGATGGAGACCAAGGCTATATACCTCTACCTGCCGGGGTCTCTCCCTCCCCCTCCTAGTCTGGTCCCACCCAGAGCAAACCCAAGCGGGTGTCACGGGGCCCTCAGAGCAAACCCAAGCGGGTGTCACGGGGCCCTCAGAGCAAACCCAAGCGGGTCTCACGGGGCCCTCAGAGCAAACCCAAGCGGGTCTCACGGGGCCCTCAGAGCAAACGCAGGCCGTGTGAAGCCACTCAGAGGAAGCAGGTAGGTGCAGGAGCCACTAACACTGCAGCATCTCAAGATCATCTCAGGAAGTGACCGTGAACGAGCATATGGGTCATTCTCATCAACCTGAGAATTTTTAGAGAAAAATAATTGTGAAAATTTCCTGTAGAGCAACTGACAATGGCTTTTTTGTCATATTAAAATATTTGTTTTTTTAAAACCATTTTCCCTAAATAGGTAGCCTGTGTGTGGGGGGGTGTTGAGGGTGGCATCTTTTATTCGATTCTTTCAGCACTTTTTTGAAAGTAGATTTAACTAACATTTTTTTAGTTATAGGCTTAGCAGTCATTTTGTAATTCATTAAATAGAAGAGAAGCCAAAAGGACAAAGTGGACAGGTTGTTATCTTCATGTAACTTGAAAAGTGAGGCTCCAGAAATGTCATTCAAAGCAAGTCCTGTAATTTCCCAATGTGTGGCGCTCCACCTCCTCTCCTGCCTTCTTACCCCTGACCCCACACTCCCTCCTGCCTTCTTACCCCTGACCCCGCACTCCCTCCTGCCAGCATGCAGCCGTGAAAGAATGTGACTGACAAAGGGGGCAGCCTCGCCTCTATCTCTCCAGAAAATTAAACGGTGCCCTGGGTCTTGTTTAAAAGCCTCCTTCGCGATAAACTCGCACTGAAATAATAATCCTGTCTACTGTTCGTTTTCAAATGTAGTGTTAGCAGCAGGAGTCCGTGCACTAGCTGATGGCAAAGGCTGGTAGATACTCAGAGCAGAAGTGCTGTTTTCCCATCTCATCTGTTAACCAGACCACCTGAAACTTAGGAACCTTAAACCTTCTTGTGGATGATTAAGTAACCAAACAGCAAGCCTTACCCATAAACAGCCAGCTTCAGGTCAGGCACGCAGATGTTGTCCTCCCCGCAATCCAGCAGGATCTGGGCCTGAATTAATAAAAGGGTCACATGAGATATAGCGCAGAAGCCTCCCTTAATATAGGCCTGGAGATGTTTCTGGAGGAGAAAGAATGGGAAATCCAAGCCCAGACCCCTGTTTCCATGAGTGCTCAGCAGGCTTCATGTAGATTACCTCCAGTTTCATAAACACCTTCACCAACCAAAACCCATTTGCGGGCAACAAATACACAAGCCTGGCATTACTGGCTACTCATCAATAAGTAGATAAATGAGTAGAATGATCAGTCAGCAGCTTAAAAATGTCAACATTCTGCATGCTGGGTGTCATGAAAAAACCCCAGGTTCAATGATGGAAAGATCTGGAAAACTAATCATTAAAAAGCAGGGGGTCTATGGGGGGGGAGACACCACACCCAACTGATTAAAAAGCAGAGCACACGGCACAGGGAACATTTTCACAGCTGTGGCAAGAAGAGAGCATTCAGGACGACAAGGGAATGATGGGGGCGGAACCAAAAAAAGACCAAGTTTAGCGCATTTCCCCATCAGAGCAGGGTTATCTGTGACAAACAGCTGGCTGCACCTTACAAGGGGCAGATACCTACTGATACCACAGCCTCGATTGTATTGGCCGCTGGCACTATGCAGCCATGAGTCAGGGGTGGCGGGATAGAGGTGAACACCCCCAGTGAGTAAAAGGCGGAGCGTCGAGCTATAACGTCCAGCAGACAGGTGGCGCTCTCGTCGCTGGCCACATCACAGGGGCCCCCAAGGAGCACTACTCTCCCACTGTGTAGGATGCTATTGCCCCAGGGCCACACAGCGAAAACAGGTCAGACAGTGGGAGGGCAATACTGGACGGGGGCTATGTGCCCAGAGAGAAGCACGCCAGGGATACAGACGGAAAAGGCCACCAAATACTAATCCACTAGAAGCTGCAGGGATGGAGGGTCATCCAGTAAATTTGTAACTACTAATTGCTTCCTTGTGTGAAACATAGCGGCCTGTTCACAGAGGCAAAGACACGGATAAACATGAAAGAGGAAAAATGAAAGAGCCCGCCACGTGGCCCTGGACAGCCCATAAAGGAGGCCTATCTAAGCTCTCAACCTCCCCTGTAGTTGACGAACTAAGAGATTGTAATTAGCGTAACCATAGCGACATCCACAGCTGGCTTAGTGGTCAAGCCACCGGCCCACATTTGGCTTCTCACCCATGGAGAATCTGGAGCAGCGTTTTGCCGGAACGCAAAGGGCCCAGTGCATGTAAAAAAAGATGTCTATGTACAGTGGGTGAAATGGGGCAACTAAACTCAAGATCAGCTTCCCTCTAGTTCATTTAACCTTCACCTCCATGAAATCCAGAGAAAGTTACACACGCTGCTTCACCCTAAACTAGGGAATGCTGCAGACCTGTATAAACCCAAAACCCCTCCTGATCACATGACGGAACAAAGACATTTTGCTTTGTAAGGAAAGCAGCTGGTACATCCCAATAGAACTTCTTCAGAATCATTCTGAATGCCCCCTTCATTGTCACAGATAAATCATGGTATAAATGTGAAGATAAGCACCAGGCCAACTTTCTGTCAGAGATCTTGGAGAAACAAGGCCTGGTTAAAAGCTGAGGGACAACTGGACCATGGAAACCCAGGAGACAAGTTCATGTCACTCCCAGAGCCTACAGGAAACAAACATCACTGCGTTACAGATGCATCTTGACTAGCCATGAGTGCTCAAGCTATGAACCGTGCCTGATGTCCATTAGCCTGTGAAGCTAAAAAGGAGTTACACATCTCACAGATATTTTCTATATATTATTTCACTCTGGTCATAATTAATTAAACCATACAGTGGTATAATTCTGTGAGCACTTCTTCCACTGTCGGTTGAAGCTGACAGATGACCAACAGTACCTATGTGTCTCGTGTTTTGTCACGGATACACAAACACTACTACTGTGGAAGTGGAAAATTTTCTTGGGAGGTGGGGGCTATGGGAGTATGATTTGCTGGAGACATCTGCTGCAAATTACAGTATAAATGGAACAAACTTTCACTGTCGATAACAGCACGATTCTCCGTACAATAGGAGTTAAGCACAACATCAGGGACTTGTCAAGGATCCAAGACATCAAAAACAGGCCACACGACTGTAGTGGGTGCAGCACAGAAACCGTACATGTGCTCCAGCACCCAGTACATTGGAGAGGTCACAGCCACATTCAGATATACAAGTGCAGGGTTGCCAACTTCGGTCAGCTGGCTGAAGTGAGATTTTTAGTTCAAGACACATCTGCACACACATGCACACGCATTTGTATGTTAGTTTTATTACCTTGACGTAGCTAATTTTAAGTTTATAACAGGATAGTATAGAATAGCTGTAATATTTCTTCCATGAGCGTGTGAGTCAAAGCGTGAGAGCTGGCAGTCCTGCACGAGACCGTGCTCATCATGACAGAGCATTTAATGCACTGTTCCATTCTTTCAGCCGTAGATAATAATGTGTTCCTCCATTGTGCAGATACACTGACGGCAACAATGGCAGAGGCTAGAGACTGCAGATTCCATTCAAGGGTCAACAACTTAAAGGAATATGGATGGATGATAAAGGACTTAAGCTTAAGGTCCAAAGGGGCAGTACATACGTATGCGGTCTGCACCTCGTATGTGGTCTGTACCTCCCTCTCAAGGAAAGGGTTAATTTGGAAAGAATGACAATGGTTTTATCAGAATCCTGAGAATTGAATTCTACCTCCAACAGACAGCATCATAAGGCACTACAAAGACAGGAACTTCATCAAAGATCATCACATCACAAGGACATCATCATATTGCAGACCAGCTGGCTGAAAACTGCTGTATGTTTCATTTAAAAAAGCAGTATGACATTTAAATAAAATAATGAACATCACCAACCATCCTTCGAAAATCCTTTGGGGGGAAAAAAATGAATGTTTTGCTGCATTCAAATATCAAATATCAAAACCAAAGTAAAATCACACAATTAAAAATCTTTGTATAGTAATATTAAGGGCTTACTATAACTAATCCAATAGCAATGCACAACTGCAGTACATCACATGAAACAAACAGTGATTCCAAATGTGTGTGAAATCTGAAAGCTGATGGTAAAAACCTGGATAATGCACTGACTGTCAGCTAACATTCACGGCAAATGAGAGACATATAGTTATGTATGTATTGTAAAACAAGACAATGATTTCACTGCATATGTTAATTTAATTCCACAGTATTTATATGTATAGCATTTGGGGAGAGATAGAAAGAGAGAGAGAGCCCTGTTGACTATTTTCTACAAAGAGAAATTAATTTACATGTTGCAGTGCTACAATATGCACCAGAATCTCCCCCATCTTAATCTTAACCCTATTCCACCAAAACACTATGGCCAGCCTTCTGGGCAGGGTTAGGGTTAGGGTTAGGATTAGGATTAGGGTTAGCGTAGCAGCGGCACGGAGGAATACCTTCTGCTCGATAAGGTCAGCAGTCTGGTAGTTGATGATGGGTCTCAGGCCGTGGGCGTCCGCAGCAGTGTGGGGGTTCAGGCTGAAGTTCAAGCCAATGTAGATGGCGGAGAGTTTATCCCGGAAATCCTTCTCATCCTGGACGACAAGGAAGACGAAGAACAGAGAGTCAGGACTGAGCAGGACCCAAAGCTGTCTATTGGGCCCAATGTTAGTGTCATCAGTAATTCAGAAGAGTAGCATGGACGCTCACTCGGAGGTAGAACTTGGTCTCGTGGCAGACCCGGCCCCCCGGAAGCAGCCTCAGGTCCCGGCGCATAGTGGGCTGCTGTGTGTCCAGGAAGAGAGCCCTCCGCACGGCCCCCTTCGGCTTCTGCTTCAGCCGGTCCAGCTGCACCTCCGCCACGAAGTCTGTGTGCCGTGTTAGGGGAGGGAGATGGAGACATGCAGGGGATAAATCAGAAATCAGAGTGGAGGGGGAGCCCTGCCAGGTACGGGGGGGGGCTCAATAAGCTACTCTGTAAATTCCTTTATTAGTTATCTATCATATGTATTCATAATCACAGTCGTAAAGACACAGTTTGACCATTTGTCGGCATGATGTGTTTTCACCTTAAAAGTAGTACAAAATAACTAAAAAATGTGATCAAAAAGTTTATTTGATAAGGGTCTTGTTCACATTATGATGTTACATACTACTTGAAAATTTAAATATGGTACGCAAAATGTGCCAAAATAGAAAAACGCAGGACAGAAATCAAACCGCTGAGGTAATATCGCGTCCATTCAAGAAATCAGAGGGACTAATGAAGATTAAACTTAAACCTGATGAAACAGCATGATTTTAGCACAAAACTGGTGTTGCTTACTTTGAAGCTTTTACTAAATTTTGGCACATTAAGAACAAAGGTTAAGCCTGAAGGAGGCGGAGCTCCAGCAAGGTGCAGTTTGGACATAAGCAGGCTCCTCTGGGCTCTGTCTATGGCCCCGTTTACACTGCAGGTCTTGATGCCTAATTCCGATTTGTTGCCTATATCCGATTTTTTGGACCGTCTGTTTACACGGTCTTTTTAATTGTGACCCATATCCGATTCGT
>JAODJU010000108.1:22250034-22262494 GCA_026776725.1 Gnathonemus echidnorhynchus
CAGATCCGATCTGTGTCACATATGAGCAAAAAATCGGAATTAGGTCGCATTTAACAGACAGTGTAAACGGGGCCTATATGTTAGCTATGGAGACATGTGAGAAAGCGAGACACACAGAGAATGAAGACCAGAGTCTCCCATTTCTGCAGAGCAAACTTCACCGCCAGAACCAATAAGCCTCAGCCTCAAAATGTGCTGCCAACTGGTCTTGCTGGAAGCACGATCTGGACAAGCAGACTCACCCAGCTCATCTGGTAGGTGCCTTCCACTGGCTGAGAGGCAGAAACTGAGATTCACACTGCAAGCAGGGAATGAGGACAAAAAATTATTAGTGTGCATCTGAATACTCTGAAGCCTCCATTTTACGACGACATTTCCCCTTTTCAGTTGTGATGTGCGGAATCTATTATATTTTGACCAGTGCCAGAACCCACCTCCAAAGGTCCGTTTTGCAGTTCAAAGAGGAAATACTATATGGTGACGACGACAGTGCTGTATGGTAAAGTACGCATGTTCAGAAACTTTGATACTACTGGTCTAGCACATTAACTACCCCATCACTTGATACATTTCATGTTACGATCCAATGATTAGGGTACAAGGCAAAATCGAAAGCACACGTGTGTGTGACAGCTTCTCCTGATGTTTTCCAGCTGTTTCAACACAAAACAATATCTCTTTTCAAACCAACTGTTAAGGCACCTCAACCTTTGTAATCACACCACTACACCAAACATCTGAAGTCTCCAAGCAACAGACTAACCAAAACACTCAGCAGATACATACGTAAACACTTAAAAATGTGCAAACACACACCCATACAAAAACAGTTACGGGAAAAGTGCATTATTTAAAATGCCAATTCACAAAATGAATTCTTTAATATTTTGACCCCATTTAAATACAAAAGCGGGCCTTGATTCACGTAGACCTTGAGCATTTGTCATGCATTTTATTCAGGCAGCAGAGAGCTCACTCAATATGATCTTGCTTGCTTGTGTCTCCAGTTACACTTCCAAAAATTATTGCCATGCTAGGGAAGAAATCCCCGTTCCCAGAGCAACAATCATAAAGCATAAAAACCAGGCAGCTGGCTAACTGGGATCCCTGCTTGTAGGAGTGAGCCGTGCATTCACGTACCAGGACACGAGAATGGTTTCATTTCCGTTTGTCAAAACACAGCTTTTCTCCTCTGGGTTGATCATGGTAGGGGACACAGTCAGAGAGGCACTGGTTTTCACAATGGGCCGGGCCCTGTAAAGACGAGAACATGGGCCATTTAAAGAACACAAGACAGAGGTTCCATAGTGATGGGTCACTCATTTCAAACAACATTAGCCACAGCAGGAAATTAAACCAAAATCCAGGAAACTGGGGGAGGTTCAGTGCAAAACCATGTACCTGTAAAGCACTGCTTTGTCAACTCCAAAAGCGCCCACGAGGAGATCTAGGGGAAACGCAGAGGAGATACCATCAGATTAGAACTTCGTCCTTGTCCAGAGGTCACTACCAAACTACCTACCATTTCCATGACTACTATATTATTTCACTTAAAATAAGCACTTATTAAAAGTTGAATAGCATTTGGAATAGCCATATCTGGCTACTACATACAAATTACATCACCTAATAGTATTATATGTAATTATTTTCACCCCATAATTAACTACTATATTTAACACACTATATTATACACGACAGGATTTCTCCATTTGGCAATCAAGCAGGAATCTGAAATGGTTGTAACTGGAAGTGGAAATTGAAAGGAACTTTAGCTCACGGCTTTACGGACTACATTAGAATAAATTACATGTACTGATTTTTCAAATCAGAAAATCACCATTAAGTTCCCAAATCGGAGCTTTCAGTTTTGGATGGTAGGTCTCACCTGGATAGCCATTCATGTCCACGTCTTTGTTTCCCCGAATGGCACTGCCAAAACTGGCGGGCAAGGTGCTAGAGGCCCACTGGCCAACCAGAACCTGGGATGGCGTGTCCTTGAGTCCACCACTATGTCCATTGTAAATAAAGACCAGTCCCTGCTGGTTTTCCCCTCCAAAAGGGCTGCTAACGGCTACATCTGAAAATCAACACATCAAGACAGTTAGTCTTGATCAAAAGTTAGTTAGGGAAGCGCACTTGTAATTGAAAGATTGCAGGTTCGAATCCCCGACCAGTAAGGCACCACTGAGGTACCCTGAGCAAGGTACCACCCCCAAGCACTGCTCCCCGGGCGCTGAATTAGCTGCCCCCTGCTATGTCACAAACGTCGCATATGGGTCAAATGCAGAGGTCACATTTCGTTGTTGCGCACTGTGTGCTGTGGTGTGTTGACAATGACCACTGATCACTAAATTCTAATTCTAATTCTAGTCAGTCAGTCAGTCAGTGAGAACATGCTCCCCCCCCCAAAAAAAAGGCTGGTATTTTTACCATTGAATCCATCTTGGTTAAGATCTCCAAGCGGAGCAATGGAGCTTCCAAATCGGCCATACTCCTGGGTGCCAGTGAGATGCGACTGGCCGCTCTCCAGGTGAAGAGGTCCTCGCTGCAGGTAGACATAAACCCGGCCCATCTCCTCGAGCCGACTCCCTGACCCCCGGACCATAAACATTGGGGCGCTGACCAAAAGGTCATCCCAGCTGGGAGAAGATCCAGGCAGGAGGGGAGAGAAGGGCAACATTAGCACTCCAGAGTCATTCATTTATTTACATCTCATCTCCACCAGGGCAGGCTCTGCTGGAAGTAGCCCTAGTGTAGAAATCCAGACTCATTAGAGTCCAGATTGTGTTGCCACTGATGGGCTGAAACAAAACCATCCTCCTCCATGCCAGAGAAAAGCCCCACTCTGTGAAATGTCCACGGCTGGCCAGACGCCCACTCACCCATCGCGGTTGATATCGGTGACTGCTACGGCATACCCGAAATAGGAGCCCATCTGGAAAACATCAGAGTGCAACACATTGTTCCTGGAGCCAAGCTCATGATTCAGGCAATTCGCCCCCATCTCTTCTTTCCAAAGACTGATCTATAGCCCCCACCCAGGTCATGCCCTAAACTCCCCTTGGGAAGCAGGAGGGATTTCCCCCCGATTGCCAGCCAAACATGAGAAAAAATATAAGCTGATCGTCAGCTAAAGAAGAAATAGTACAATTAGCTTAATACTAAAATCAAGCTGGGTCCTAGGCCGGCCCCCCCCCCCCCCCCCCAACAGCCCATGAATTCATAGTGCTTCATAGAACCCTATGGGGCCACAAAATGTCAGGCAAGAATGAATGTGTTCACCTGTTCGCCAGTGAGATTAAGCAAAGTCTGCAGATTAGTTCCATTTAGAATGGATACCTGCGAACAAGAAAACCAAATTACTATAACAAGTCATTTTTAGGTTAGCATTAATCCCAAAAAAGTTTGACAAAGAATATCATTCCCCAGCCCACAAAAAATACCTTTCACCCCTCTGACACACCTCTATCCCACGTCCCTATCCCCTCCTGTCCGTCCTCATTATTAGTAACCTTTCACTCTTTCTCTCTGTCAAATGTTTTTAAAAACCACCAGGAAGAGAGGGGTCCTTACGAAGCCAAACAGCAGCTCTCCTTTGGGGACACCGGCCACGAAATCTGCAGGACACAGTGACAGGAAGAAACAAAAAGGAAGCCTCTTCACATCTGTCACCTTTCGTTTACTTAGCAGGCACATTTATCCAAAGTGACACACGTTTTTGGTGTAAGCAGAGGTCAGCCAGTCCCAGCCCAAACTGACAAGTGATAAATAGGGGCTGGTCAGTTCGTGGGAGGACACTCACCTTCCTGCCCGTCTTGTGTAAACTCCCCCACAGCCACAGAATAACCTGGAAGAGCATAACAAACAAGAGAGTTCATGATGGAGAGAGATGGACCGGGACACAGACACACAAAGCATAAAACACGGAACTGCAGGTGCCAAGGTCACAAAAGGCACATCGCCACCGTGTGCCTGCTAAAGGTAAATAAAAAAAATTTACCCAAGTAGCTGTCATCGTAATTGGCCTGAGCTTGCTTGGTTTGGATCTGGCCTGTCACTGGTAGACGGAAGTAATCAGGATAGTAGGCCTTAACGATTTCATCCTTTGAGGCTGAAAATAGTTGACCTGAGAAGAAATGAAAAAAAAACAATGCAATAATAAAATAAATAATATTCTTTAACTCTACGTCAGTGTACCCCAATCTGGTCCTCGGGGACCCAAAGACAGTCAAAGTTTTTCTTCTAACGGGAGCAAAAATATGGACTGTCTGGCAGGGAGCTGGGAAGGAGCAAAAACATGGACTGTCTGGCAGGGAGCAAAAACATGGACTGTCTGGCAGGGAGCAAAAACATGGACTGTCTGGCAGGGAGCTGGGAGGGAGCAAAAACATGGACTGTCTGGGAAGGAGCAAAAACATGGACTGTCTGGCAGGGAGCTGGGAGGGAGCAAAAACATGGACCAACTGTGGGTCCCCCAGGACCATATTGGGAAACACTGCTCTAGGTTTTTCCATCCAAAAATTGTCTTCTTACCTTGCCAGAAGAAGCTACCAGGCCCTCCAAGGACCACCCTGCCGCTCTGAAAAACAAATCACACAGCTCTGATATCAGCCAAACAGACCTGAGTGCTACAGGGTACAATAAACATTTAAGACCGGGGAGGTGTTCCACAAAGCAGGATCTCTTACGTAGTGGGTTACCTTAAATCTAGAAATGATTGTCCAATAAGAGTTTAGGTACAGAGCATTCCTATTGGACAATCATGAATTCTTTCTTAACCCAGCTAACAAACACTGCTTCATGGAATACACGCCAACTTGAAGATATTCATGACAAGGACAAGCCTGGCACATTACCTTGGTAAAATCAGCGCTGAATCCACCTTGACAATAGCCTTGACCTCCTTCGTTAGACTTTTCTGAAATGAGAGAGATGGGGAGATTACAGCTGAATGTGGGCTGTAACAGGAGCACGGCAACTCCCAGTGTCAACAAGGCAACACTGCTTTCTTCTTTGATCGGTGAACGACACCACATCCTCCTCAATTACCCCATAAATCACTCAGTAATATACCTGAGCGACATGGGGCGTATTCGACAAACTTGGTGAAGTTATCCACAGAGAGGTAGCAGCTGCCTGTGACGTCTGAATGAGCAACATCGTTCCTGGTCCTCCAGTTGTAAAGTGGGGCACAGGCCTATGACAAATTTGGCATGAAGTCAGCAGCATTTCAAAAACAGCAAGCAGAAGAGGTACAGATCTACATATTCATATAAATTAAAATACTAATTAAAAGACAAAATGTTGAGAAAGGCTATTGAATAAATTTTAGAATAAAGTTAAAGCTAATAAACAAGAGACTGAGCACTGTAGCCTAAGGAAAGACTGAGAAATGGAATTAAGAATCAATGATACATAGAAACAGTCTTTACAGAACCTAAATCCAGCCCCAAGCACTTTGGCCCCCATCTGAGATAATATACTTCCTCTTCATTTGTCCAATAAGACTCAACTCATTAAGTCACTTACCAGTATGTTGTTGCCATGGGAACGTACTGTGGCACCAAACCACTGGTGAGACTTCATCTCCATCTGGACGGACGTGACGTTGATTATACCCATGCGGTCTCCTGCACCCAGGAAAACCCCGGGGGGGGACGAATTAGCCAGGGAGCAATAAAAACATCACTAGGCCTAAACGGCATGCTTCCTGAGCGCGCTAACTTCCTGGGGAGAGCTCTTTGCATTCTTTGGTTATCAACCCAATTGCCCACACCTTATGGATTTGGCAATAAAAAAAAAGTAGAAAACTAAGGCAATCAGCGTTAAAACTCTGCGGTGAAAGGTTTACGAGAGGGAGACTATTTGCGCTGACACTATTTCAGAGAGCACGTAAGATGGATGGGACACGTGGAAAAAAAAAGTCTGCAAAGGACCTTGTTGACCTTGCATCTGTGCAACCACCTGGCCAGCGGAATCACACGCCCCTTCCTGCTTTGTGTGGAAAGCAGGTATCAAGACAGATGGCCCTTAAGGTCATCTCACCAAGGAGACACATAGGTTATAAGATAAGGCACAGGGGCGGCATTTGAATGAGGGCAAACAATGGACCTTAAATTCATCAGATGTAGTCTGTCATAGCAGGTGTGGGTGGGTGGCTGGGGGCGGGGGTTTGTGACAATGGCATCTTTTCTACTTATTACCCCAAATGTCACCAGTTTGATACA
Organism: Gnathonemus echidnorhynchus; assembly: GCA_026776725.1. Classification (NCBI taxonomy): domain Eukaryota; kingdom Metazoa; phylum Chordata; class Actinopteri; order Osteoglossiformes; family Mormyridae; genus Gnathonemus; species Gnathonemus echidnorhynchus. Next base: position 22,256,265 of record JAODJU010000108.1, read on the forward strand.
ATTGGCAAATTCTCTTTCCCAAAGACACCATTGAGAATACTGCTACAGCAATAAAAGCCATTGCCATATCACAAAAATGCCAGACATGTTGCAATGAAAGACATCTGGGTGTACTGAGGCACAGAGCATGAACAGAAAATCTCGAGGGAGCAATACATCAGCATCCTTCCTCCCCGAGAGCCACATTCTGCTGTCGCTCGCCACCCCAACCCCATCATGGGAAAACTACAGCAAGCCCAAGCCAGGACCAGCCACCGTCGCCTGTCCGTCAGCCTCCACTTTAATCACACTGCTTACACCGAGGGTACGTCAATTCTTAGCGCCCAGTTTGGAAAGCGGAGAGGGATTAGGGCCTTTAGTAACATTACACAAGATCCATAGTGTCACCCCCCCCCCCACGGCTTCCATCTGGGTTGAATGGTCAAAGAAAACAGGGTCCTTAGACTTATTAGACTGAGGAAGTGGATTCCCACAGGGCAGCCAGACATATGGAGATATGAGGCAAAAAACACTGCAAAGACAGGCAGGTTGTCTATGCTAAACACACCTACATTCACAAAACAAGGACAAATCGTACACACAATGAACAACCTGCGTGACTTTCACCAAGACAGCCATCTTAGAAATGAATGGCCTAGCTTAGATTAATGAATATACTATACAATATACCAAGTCTGTCGTACTCTCTCATGTGATTTCAGCCTTGGGAAGACTACTTAGTGTCATGCCAGCAAGACCATGACTATTTTAGTCTATATGGAGTCTCGGGGACACAACAGCCAGCGATGGCTGTATCCATATCCCAGTGCCAGCCTGGCCTTGAGGTTGGCTCTTCTCCCCATGTGCCCAGTGACCGTATCAAAACCTGATACACAGCAGCATTTTTTTAATTTATCAATGTAGAAGAGCCATTTAAAAGAAGCTCTTCTCAACTGCATTTGGAACTGGCCCTGTTGCTACAGCAAAGACGACCCACGAGTCGCAGTGTTAAGGGCCCAGCCCGGCAAGCGAAAGGTCAGGCACTCTTCACCCTGCCCCCAGTGCCATGCTAATGTGCACCTGTCCCTCACGGGGGTATCTGGGAGGAGTCGGCCGGGAGGGAAAGCAGAAGCTGAAATTAGAGCAATGACAAATGGATGACTAAATTAAGTCATCGCGTCGCTTTCCATGCGGGGAAAGGAAGCTAAATTTTGCCCTACAAGGAATAAAGCTGACAGACGAGACTCTGGGCCCATTAAGCTGAGCTCATTAGAGCTTCTGGGTTGTCGACCTGTACAAGCGACTTCCACGACATGACGCAGAGAGCAAGCCCAATTAAATCAGCATGTCGGCATTAGTATTCAGCACAGAGACCTTTCTCACTTTTCATTACCGTGGAAAAAAACAAATTCATTAAAACCGAAAGTGTAAAGTTTAACGTTCCTAACTTGCAAAGTGCTGTGCCATAACCTGTAAGAGTCTCCCCTGAAACACATCATATATTTCAGGGTCTACTTCAGTTTGGAAACTACACTGTATATTTTCCCCCAGTAAGACTAACAGGCCTAGTCGTCAGTTTCATACGCAGCTGACAATGGCCTTACAGCATGTGCTTCATGGAACATTTAATGATGTCATTTTTAAAAATTAATGACCACTTCAGCTAAACTTGCTTATTAGCGAGTGACTGAGGGTATAATAAACTTAACAGCAGTGCAGCTCACATGCTACTTCTCGCCCACCTTCCTCCATTCCCTTCTTTTCTGTCTATTTCCAGCCATTAAAAGGCACTCTGGGGTCTACGTTTCAGGTACGCACACGCCACTTCTCATGAACTTGACATTCGTCAAAAGCACCTCCTCTATCCACCCAAACTTAACCTTCTAACTTACCCCAGGTGAATTTGCCCTCTGATCTCATAACGTTACGCTTCACATTTCAGTAACAGCACATTCACCTGGACACATCATGCTGCTAAGAGCTTAAGGGGACACAAGCAGGGTATCGACTTCATGGTGTTCAAGGGGTTAGCGTAAGAAACCAAGACTGACCCCACAGTGCAAACACACCCACTTAACTGGTGATGAAACTTGAAAAGCATAGAACTGTGGATAATAATTACAAAAAGCATGTCGCTGAGGACTTAATTAGGATATAATCAATGATTGTAAAGATCTCCAATCGTCTTTCATTAGCTTACCTTGATTGTCAAACTCAATAATGTTGCACTGTGACTGGCCCAGACTCCAGGGGCAGTAATACACAGAGCCACCCTCCGTGATATTCGGCTGGTTTGTGTTAGCTTTGGGGGCCCCAACCAAGATGCTGGAGCTGCGGGCAAAGGAAAGACAGAAGCGCAATTAAATACTAGGAATGGGGGCAACTTAGTGTCATGGGGTCTAGATGACAGTCAGCAGCAGTGTGGTCTATCTTCTGTATCTTACTGCGTCACAGTATTAAAGGGCTCATTTTATTTTAGAAACAAGCCTACAGTGAAGAGAAGATAAACATGACACTACCTCCACAAAACAAGGAACAGTATTACGTTACATCATTCTGCACAGCAGCAACTTAAAATCGTGAATGACAAGTGACTCGGTGCACAAGCACGAACTCCATGAACCTGTAAGAGAGGCTGGCAGGGCTCAATCATCAGAGAGGTACAAGACACCAAAATAAATCACACTTGGCTGAAGATGAACTAACCGCAAGTTAGCATGATGGTACTTTTTAGACAACTCTTAGACTTGCAGAGGAAAACATTTTACACTCTGCATTTAAGACCGTTCCATTTCAACTTACCAGCAATGCAGTCAACAAACATGCAATCAGAGAGGATTGCAATTAATATTCTACAAATTTAGAAAGAGAGAATGCGTAGCTTCTTTTGTCTAACCATAACTTACATGTTCTCTCTGATGCAACTCAGTGTATCTGCATGATCCCTCTGTGGTAAACTGGACATCCTCTCACAAGTACAAAAACATGCATTGAATGAACTCCTATCACAATTTGCCCTTATATAGAAGTATTTGTCCTGCAATGGACTGGCATCCAGGTCAGGGTGTAGCCTGCCTGGTCTCCTGTGCCTCAACATAGGCTCAAGTCTACTTGGGCTTGAAGGCCATAGAGACTGTGTATTTAGAAAAACAAATTCAGTAACTGTGGTACCTGTCATTAATCTTAACCGGTACATTTCATATTGTGTGTCAGTTACGGCTGCAGTGTACTGGTTTTATGATATACCATGGTATGAAAATTGATGGTTATCAAATCATGTACATTTGCTTGCTACCAAAAATGGAGAGTCTAACCTAATTGGAAGTGATGGACAAAATGATGCTTCATGAACCATTTGCTGTATTTTTTGAGCAAACTAGATGGTGCTCTGTGTTCAAAACGGGGCACAAAGGATACCCCTAAGCAAACCAAGAGCACCATCTAGTGGGCTCAAAAAAATACAGCAAATGGTTCATGAATCATCATCTCGACCATTATGAATCAGCTGCCCGTCACGCTTGGCAATGGTTGCTGCCATGCAAAATCTCTTCCAGCATGTACGATCCGTCCTACCTGCCCGATTTGTACTTCATACATCTACGCTTGCATTTTCGAGCATGTGTGCACCGCATTACATTTTCTTTGCTTGTCATTCTAAGTCTTAATTCTTTGTTTCATTTCAGAACTTTCACTTCCTCTATAGACAGTTTTTGGATGAACACCATTACTTAAATATCCCATATGTGAAATATTAGTTTATATTTTCATATTTTGTATACTTTGGTTCACTCTAAATGGAAATATGAAGTTTGGCGTATTTTTCAGGCATATTTTGGCCTATATTAAATTTCCTGACACGGTTATCATATCATGAAAATCTCATACCATTGCAACCCTAGTATCAGAATTCAATTAAAGTTACTCACAAGATTATGGCTCAGTTATACAACCTAAAAAGAGAGAGAGGCCCAGGCTCACCAGGAATTTCCCTAGGATGCTGGAAACGAGGATTTCCTTACTCATTAAATCAGTATAATTGCTGCAAACAGCACATCATAAACAGCCACCATCAAGGGCGTATCTGCAATAATGTAAAGAAGCATTTCTAAATCTGATCTGATTGTGTCACTGTTAGCAGAGGAATCACATCACCAAGAAAAAGGTTTTTAAAAGAGAAAGTAGTAACACTGCTTTGGCACGTCGATGAGATTTTCTGGGTATGCTGGAAATGGACCGATCCGGAGCCGACCCATAGCAGGTTTAAGCCAAGCACTTCACTGCGTTTACACTTGCTGAAGCTCTTCATACCGGGCAGCAGCAGTGAGGTCAGGAGAGTAGCACACTTAAGATACTTGAGCGACTGCTTTGATCAAGGCCGGGATTGTCTACAGGGAGATGCGTCCGGTTCAAAGCCTCACTGAAATTGCTCCCCACGGACGGCAGCAGTCAGCAGCCGGCTCCTGTAATCCGAAGAGGTCGCGTCGGATGATGGTCGCGGTGCTTGGCCGTTACCTCGGTGCCGTTCCCTGATTGCATTACCACAGGGGCTGGCGCACCCAGGCAGCGGAAGGGGGGCGGGTTCCAGACTCAAGAGGGCTGCTGCGTTTGTGGGGGCTGTAAGAGGAAGTGAGGACCGCCGGAGCGGGGACTGGTGGGGGGAGGGGGGGCATGGCTGGGGGCAGTGAACCACACGTCCCATGATAATCTGCCTAGTATTAAGGGCATGGGACCAACACATAGTGTGGCTTGAGGGCCAAAAGTCAGTCTAATTTTGCATCGAAAGTTAAAAGGTTTCATTGTGTCACACACCCATATCATACGATCTGTAGCCATTGGGGTATGGTTGGTTGCCGATTATCTGTTTTTTGTCAGTTTAAAAATCAATGAAAAGACAGATTAACAAAGCGCATGATAATGCCTGCTGCATTTCCCCCCCAAAAGAAAAAAAAAAAAAAAAAACACAGAATGCACAATGAAACTAGTTGTTATTTTTAATTAATAAAGATTTGAATAATAAAAGTACAAAGGGACTTTTAAAAAAAAAAAAATTCAGCAGAAAACCCGGTAACGGTATCAGTGATGTAAATGGCCCCTCCTCACGCCCATCATGGGGAACCAAAATAAGTAACAATTAACTTTTAATGGCTCTTTATCTTGGCTCCGAATCTGTCTGGCCCTGACTCCTTCCCACGAGGTCGGTGAATGTGGGCAGACTGAATCGAGCGTGATTCTGCAAACCAAGGCCTGGACACGGCTTCACACCAGCTGCGAGCATGTCCCCTTCCCCGGCACCCCCCGCACCGGCAAATGGGACTGGACAGGCAGAACACGGGGGGCAGGACGGCGCGTACCACCACGGAAAATATCAGGCTCTCAGCAGAGCCTAGCAGCAACAAAAATATCAGCGACCTGGTGAAAGATTGAGGAGGGAGGGTTTGAACAACAAGACTCGCACTAGTTATACACCTGTAAGCTGACACTCAATCTAAAAAAGGGCCGCCTGGGGCTGATTAAGAGACGAGTGGAGCAGAGGATGGGTAAGCCATGAGACAACAAAGCTCAAACAGGACATAAACGGAGTATTTAATGGGAAAACCATGACAGAAAACGTAGCAGACAATCGAGGGGGAGGTCACAGCGAGCTGTATTGCTTTTCGTTTTTCCTTTCTTGGGTCTTTTAAGGTAAACCTGGAGGAAGGCAGACAGTTTATGGCGACCTTGAGCGGCTCGTGAGGATTTCCCATCCCCTACTACGGCTTCAGCAGCAGACCGAGGTCTCTGCCAATAATTAAACTGACTGACGCAGGGAGCAGAGGGTCAAGAACACAAACAGGGCTGCCTGGAAAACAACTCCAGTCAGAGGGAGTGCTGTGATTCAACAAAAACACAAAGGAAATGAACAAGCTTAATTAAAAAGTTTCATTTTTTTAAGTACACAGACAAATACCATTATTCATTTCCACCAAACTACACAAAGGCCAGTAATACTAGTCACCGAGGAAGGGAATGTGACTGATTAGCATGGTTTCCCCAAAGCACTTTAAGACGCATAAACAGGTACTCGGGTCTTCCTCCTATGTTATTCCCCCCTAACCCCCTCTGCTATTTCCACAGTTAAAAAATAATTAATAATAAATTTCCTTCCAGCTGCAGAGACTGTCATTGTGAAACTCTGTCAAGTCAAGTCAAATTTTATTTATAGAGCACAGGTTTAACACAACCGCAGTTGATCCAAAGTGCTTTACAATAAA
>JAODJU010000108.1:22262594-22276805 GCA_026776725.1 Gnathonemus echidnorhynchus
AAGAAGAATCTTAAAATCAACTCTAAATTTTATAGGAAGCCAGTGCAATGAAGCAAGAACTGGAGTGATGTGATCCCTTTTCTTAGTACCTGTTAAGAATCTGGCTGCTGCATTTTGAACCATCTGTAACCGAGAGAGTGTAGATTGAGGTAGGCCAACGTACAGAGAGTTACAGTAATCCAGACGAGAAGAAATTAACGCATGAATTACAATTTCAAGGTCTTTACTGGATAAAAAAGTGTTTCACCTTAGCCAATGTTCTGAGATGAAAAAAAGTACTCTTTACAACTGTATTTATACGCTTGTCAAAGTGGAGAAAAGGATCAAGATGGACTCCAAGACTCCTTACGTCTTGGACGTCCTTAACTCTGATGTCGGAGCAGCATATCCACAGGGCTGTCAAGACCAAGAGGTGATATCAGTATCAGGCACCAACAGAACAAAAGTTCCAGATGTGCAATCAGGATTTGGGACCCTCCTTATGTGGCTGACTATCAGAGATCAGGTTTCCGAGCTCGATGATCAAAATTAAAACTAAAATTGTACGCAATGAGAGATGAAGATGGGCTTCTGCTGACACAGACTACCGATCACACAGAGGGGGGTCTGTAATACTTAGCTGGGGGAACCTGGATGACGACACAGACATTGAGGCACCAGCAGCTGCCCACCTACAGCACGCAGTACCACACTGCCTCCTGGGGAGTGGCAATCCCAACATGTCCACCTCGAACTGTCCTCCACTACTAGCACAGTAATCCTCACCCTCATGCATCTCTTTGAGCAGGCAAACGTTTCCAGCCTTATCTAGCATGAGGTACTCTCAGGTCACATGGGGGGCGAGGGCGGGGGTGGGGGCGGGTTCTGAAATTGAATTAGCACACTTGCCAGAGCTCCCCTGGCTTCATGTGGTGTGGCCGGGGCCCAAAGCAAACTGATGGAGCACAGCTGAACTCTTTCACTCCAGCATCCAGGGTTAAAAAAAATATATATCCAGAGTCAACAAGGAGCAGCCAGTGATCACCACAGATATCACTGGCACCTAGTGGAGATGCAGTGCCCGGGCTTCTGGGGTTAACTGTGGGGCAGTGCTTTCCGCCCGGGCACTGGAAAAACACCGACACGGTACAGACGTGACCGCTGCAGTCCCTGCATAGGGACACGGGCTGCTAACTTAGCCTCGCGACAGGGGTGGGTTCAGAAGTCAACCGGCAGCACCCATGGGGGGGGGGGGGGGGGGGGGGGGCATGTACGGCATTTTGCCCCAGCTGAAAGATGATGAGCAAAGCAGGGTTTGCTATCCCTCCCTCATACAACACACAGATTTTCCAGACCCTTTGCTGCCATTAGACTGACTGTAGGAACGGAGAGAGTGAAGGCGACGCTCCCCCAATATGCAGCGCCCTTAAAAGGGCTTAAACTCAGCTACAAAGACAGATCTTTGTGTGGTGGGGGGCACTCAGTGAGCTGATGCTATAGATCTCAAGAGGACCAAGTGGATCCTTCCTGACTAGGGGTCTGACTGACTCGGATCTTTGTTAAACAAACAATCTACTACAATTAAGAAATCACCAGATAACATGCTTACTGCCACGAAAAAAAAAAAGACAGGACATAACGTCAGCGTAAAAGAATTTCCTTCCGGTGGATACTCTAACTGGAAGCCTAACAATCATGGGCCTGTATGACAAACTGGATTTTTGGGTCAAAAAGGTACCTTGTTGGATTTAAGGTAGTCTGGCCTAAATGTAAATAAATGAAAAAGTCCATTTAAGCCGGGGCACCTTAAATCTGACAAATTATTCTGTCTACACACCTTGCTAACTGGTACTGGCCAGGTACCTGGATAGTGTGCTTATTCTGTACCTTTGACCCTCCATTTCTACAGCACAACTTTACCAAAAATAAAACACTAAAAGCTAATCTGGGCTCTCTGTCCTGAGCCTGACAATCAAAGGACTACAAAAAAAATCTGGGTTTTACATTTCACCCTTGAGCGGAAGCAGAACGAAGATTTAATGATGAACACAGGATCATGCATGCAGTCCTTTCCAGCCACCCTCGCACTGTGTACAGAAAATTCAAGCGAGGAAGGATTGTGCTTAGTGGTGTCATTTTCACCACATTTTCCTCCACCTTGAATGGAAAGGAAGCATTTTTCAGCTGCCATATTTCTGCTCCCCTGGCCCATTGCAGGGTCATCTGTTTCAGCTATTCCAGACCGCCCTGTCTTTATGAAAGAGGAGCCTAACAGAGATGCGGCAGCATAATGCCAGAAGCACGTCGCTCTGAAAATCATCGAATGGTGGCACGTTTTATGAAGCTCACTGAGGCTAGACGCTGAGTTCTTGAATCAGACCACCACCATCGTCGGTGCCGGTCCCCCCCCCCATTTACACCCTGAGGAATGTGCCCACTGATTACACAGAGTGCCGCTTAACGACAACACTTCACACCCCGTGGAGGAGGCTGCCGCTGACGTGCTAACGTTGCACTTGCAGAGTACTGAGGACATGGTGGGGGCCTTTTGTCTTTCCTCCACTTGGGGGGGGTGGGCAGGCAAAATGCGGGTAACTTAAAATTTTCCCCCAAACTCTGCAGGTGGTGCAGTCTCCCGCAGAACACTACCCAGTTTCCAGAACAGGAATTCAATGAAAAATATATTCATAAAAACATCCAGACGAGCAGAATATCCCGGGACACCCTGTGATGGGCTCACGGTGAGATCAGCCGTCCATTTCATTAATCGGTAGCCAGTACTGGGTCTCTCCGACAGAACCACACAGGACCCCATTATGCAAGTTAACCATTACAGTGAATGCAGAAAAGCAGACTCGCCTTCAGGTTAAATGCAAACCATTCAACGAAGTTCCCAACAACCAAAGACATTATCCACCTCCATGCCCCCCACCCCCAGCAAAAATGCTTTATAAGGTTTCTGGGAGGTGAGAAATGGGCTCTGCCTCAGCTTCGGAGAACCAGTCAAATGGAAGATTAAGCAAATAGTATCAGACGGCAGACATAAAATAGCAGAGCATAAAGTCACATGGGAACTTTTTCCAACTGAAAACAGCGCTCTTTCTGGCCAGCGCACAAAGAGTGGCATTGTCCAAAGGGTATGGAAAACACTAATCATGGAGCTCGAAACAGGGACCTGAAGAAAGGAATGGCCAGAAAGCAGCGGCCCCCAGACAGGCTCCAGCGCTCCGAGATGTTCCTAAAATCGACGAAAAGGCTTAAAATCAACAAACGCAACACGCCCAACCATACATGAGGTACAAGTAAATACAGGGAGCAAGCGCTCCTAAGGGGTTAAATCACTGACAATTTGCCAAAGAGTCACCCAAAAAGGTCAATGATCAGTCGAGTATGAAGAATTAAAATAACCACCAAAACAAGTCATTCTGACCCAACTTGTTTGCTGCAATTAAACAACTAATGATCTCATTTTAGAAGAGCAATGACCCGGTGAACAGATGAAAATCATTTCACACACTGACTTGCCTCAGATACATGAGCTCCACATCATGTCCAGATATGAGTCTGAAGTGGGGCCGTAATGCCACACATTTCCACTGTGAACTGTTCAGTCATTTTCAGTTTGGCTATAGTCATAACCGTGAAGCAAGAACTTGAAACCTACCCTACATCACTTAAATCACTAGTTTGGGAGCATTCTAGTTTCCCAATGAATTACACAATCACCAGGATTGGCAATTCAGCCACCAGAAAAAAAATAAATAAATACTGATCCATTCAGAGTAGCGAGGTGCCGAGGTATCAACCACCGCATGGCTGCACTCAGGACCTCATCCCTGAGCTGGTTTGTCATGTGGTGGGTGCAGCAACACACTGTAATCAGTGCATGCTCCTTACCTCTCAGGGAGAGAGCAGTCGATAAGACCAAGACCAGATTCATTTATTTGAGACATCATCTGAGTGTGTGTATGACTGAAGCAACTCAGAAACAGCCTCTAAAAGACAGTCTTTGTGGCACAACTCTACTACAGATATGTGACCATACTCAATAGTACACAATACGGGAATGAGTTCATTACAATGGATATTATGTGTTATTTTACATTTTTCAATTATTTTACATATTCATATTTATGTTGCGTAAATGAGGTTTTGTAATCTGCAAATGGGTTGGTGCCCCATCCTGAGTTGTTCCCTGACTTGCACCCATAGCCTCAGGGACAGGCTCTGGACACCTCCTCCCCTCCCCCCGACCCTGTATAGGACAAGCAGTGACAGACAGACAGATGGATAGATGGATGGTTTTGTAATTCAGACATTGACAGACACATTGCCTTGTTTGGTTTACTGGTTCCTAATTATGTTGGCAGTTTTAATAAACAATTTCAAAACAAAAACTTGTGTATGAAACTGCAGCAAACCATGAACCCAAAACTAAGGTGTCTGAAGTGACTCACAGATCAGTTCAATCAAATTTATAACCACAGGCTGCTCCAAGTGAAGTTCTAGAGGTCCTTGCCGAAGCAGAATGGACACTTACCAATCCTGACAAGGCCATCCTCACTACAGTAGTTGTCCCCACATAGGAAAAGTAATTATTCTCTATTTCATAGAAGCAAAAGGTCTGCTCACAGTTCAAGAACACTACAACCATCCATTACCTGTAACCACTTGCCCTACAGAGGGTTGCAAAAAGAATCCTACACTCGACCCATATTCAGTTCAGTACCTTAATTCTACTAAACTATTCTATTTAGCAGGACTGGGGACACAGTGAAATTCATGTGTGGAAAACAAACACAGGCCAGTACCTGGTAAGGGAGAGAATGAGGTAGGTAAATGGAGGTAGATGGAGTTTTTACAAAGTTAGTCACAAGCAGGGATTCTGGCAAAACATCGTTTTCAAGTGAGGACTCTCCCTCTCGGCAAGCTGAGGCAGCTTTTATATCAGTGTAACTCCTCCAGTTTGGCATTAGGATATTGCTACAGAGACTAACCCCTGCTGCCAGCGAAGGCATCTGAGCTGCCTAGCGTCAACAAGAGACATGGGGGAGGGGTCATAAGCGTTAACATTTCTGAGATTATGAAAAAGGGCGGTGAAGTATTGGCATACTGAAAATGTCACTCTACTCCCCCTTACCCTCTCACAAGGTTTTTGACTACATGCAGACACATTCCCCTCCCAAAGAACAACACTTTCAGACCTTTAACACAGACCAGAACAAAAAAGCAGTGTAATTTCAGGGGCTCATTCCCTTAATTATTTTCCACCCAAAAACGACACAGAACTGTTCTCCAGTTCATGAGAGGGCCCAGTGAAGGGAAAGGTGCTTAAGTTTCTGGTCCTCACGTGATACGTCACCTAGGTCAGTTTTGGGTGAAGTCGTCGTTGGAGCAGCCCCGGCTCTTGTCACGCATTTACTCGGCTAGACAAGAGTGCGGCTGGGGGGGCGGGGGTGGATTAAGAGCTTTGTAGGAGGACGGGTCAAAGGAGCAAGACAGGGACCTCGCACCTCTCACACAACTTCGAGTCACATCCTAAATCATGCAGCTTTTCCCCGGATCACATAGCCAAAAAAGACATGGACTGAGACCAACCCCAGAACACCAACCCCCTTTCTGTCTAGTACAGAAGGAAAAGAAGAAACGAGGCAGAAACTAGAGAGCCTTGCGGCTCACTCGACAGTCCTGGCTGAAAGCGATGGTAGGGACAGAGCCAGGCACAATCATCGTACAAACACAGATTCAGTTTATAAGGACAGGAGGACCCGCCAAGCTTGACATTAATATTCCTCCAGCGAATGTAGCAGCAAACTTCCAGACAGCACTACTTGAGAGTAAGTCTACATTGCCACTGAAAAGCAGCAGATGAGTCCTCAGCAAAGACAGACAACCACACTCCATTAAAAGCCATTAAACATATTATGGGAAGAATTCCACTAAGAAGAAATTCCATGTCTGCGAGAATTACCATCCGACTTTACACAACCGGTTCGTTTTAATCACTCATCAAGTAAAATTCCACCATTCTGCGCTATACAAGCTTAATTAAATGTGGCAGTAGACTTTTTGAGCTGATTAGGGCTTGGAATCTTCTGCTGGTCATAAGGTAAAGCCCCCATGGAATGGGGTCCAGCAAGGCAAACACATAAACCCATGATGTTGCCTCCTAACCAAATAATGGGTCTTCACTTTGAATGAGGGTCACACCTCAGCTAAGGTGGCCTCTTTGATCTGCTCAGACATACTATGCGAAGGCCTGGTAGTCAAAAGGCGAAGATTTGATCAGACCCGAAAATCATCTTTGGCTTTTAAGGTTCAGCAGAGAAGCGTCACTATTGGATACAAAAATGAGGCTGAGCGTCCATGTGTATGACGTCAAAAACTACAAATGTGTAATATTACGATAGCACGCACCGTGTAAATTCACTTAATAAGGACCGGTTTCCCGTCCATACATTTCCTACACTTTTTTATTGCGTTCTGCTATTCTGCAAGAAACAGTTCAAAATATGAAATTCTGTTTATTCCACAATATAGCGTACATGCTGATTTAGTTTAATCATGGCTTTAGAAACGGGAGGGTTCACCCCTTTATTTGGTGCAATTTCAAACAGTAGAAAGCTGCCAAACTTGCACTGAAAGTTTTATCTCGTCCTGTGCAGATTTCCAAAAATAATTTAGGCTAACCATATTAGTCATATGACTACATTACGCTATTATGAATAATAAGTAACGACTGACACGTAATTGGCTGAATTTGTAGTTGAATCTAAACCAAATAATTTTGGACGAATGCTTTGTTTGGAAAAAAAAAAATGCGTATTTGTGAAGTAGGAAATCCCGTTATTGAAATTATATAAACACCAATCCATCTTCTAACCACTTATCCGTATTGGGTCGCGAGGGCTATATGAACACATATACGACTTTAAGTAAACTTTACGGATTATTCTTCACTTAAAATCTTTGCAAGCTTAGCTACAGTTTCTAAAATTATGTGGCGTTTTACCTATCTAAAGTTGTAAAACTTGTTCATTTTCTTTTAAACACAATTAATATTTTACTTAAAATAGCAATAATGGCGGAACCATCCCATGTATAAATGACACCAAATCAATAGTAAATGTAGTTTAAGGCAGTGAAATAAATGTCACATGCAGCACTTCTAAAGGGTGTATAAAAGACACTCACCTTGATGAATTAGTCATGTAAAACTCCACCGCATAGCCGAAGTAACTCCCATTAGCTCCACTATAGACGGTGGGATTCTCCGTGTCCAGGTTAAACGCCGAGCTCAGCTGCATCGAGGCTACTACAAAAAGGCAGAAAATCGCAGTATGTTCGAGGCTACGGGAAAAGATTTTTGCCGAATTTTTCGAACGATGCTTTTTCGAGCCCATTTCTATAGTAAAACTAGCACGCCCAGATGCTGTACTTTATCCAAACCTAAGTTTAGTTCAGAAGCGGAAAGACTGAGATCTTTCTCCTCTTCGGCTAATTTGTTTATGACTGCATGACGCCGGCAATTACAAGAGGCGTCCAATACTAAACCTTATCCTATCCGTATTTCTCCCGTCTCCCTCTCACTGTCTCTTTGCCTTAATTGACTGCATATTGAAAAGGAGTTTCCCCCTGCCTCATGACAAACTTCTGGAGAGGTGGAGCTTTTTGATTCACAAAAATCGCGAGGGAGGGGTAACGAGGGTAGGATTCCTTATAACTCCGATCTCATTCGTTTATTGCCTTGGATTAAGTGCCGTTCCGTTTCCAACAAATTTCTTTTGTAAAGGCGTGACGAGTAAATGTATTTATTTATTTATTTTTGGTGAAACACCCCTGTATTTTCATTTACCAAATTTTAATCGAAACAAAGCGGTTACATAATTTAAATCATGTAATACAATAATTATAATATGAAATTAAAGTAGACCTTAAAGTAAACTCACTATTAACAACTGTAATGATTTACCTGAAAACAGATCATGGCATCAGTCAAAAGTCTTTACTTTAAGAAATAAGGTAGCACAAGAAGAATTCCATCCTTTACATCAAGGTATCAGGCCACACTTACAACATGTCACTCACATCCACTGAACTCTTCAACTGTTCCGTGTTTACAGTGGGCTTGTGTTGCCATGAGCAGATGCAGTTCTGGGGAATTTGCTGATGTCATAGTTGCTGCTAGCAGAGCCCTTAATCTGTGTACCCCCAACCGTTTGCGAGGTAAAACGACCCTAAAAGGTTGTGCATGTTATTTATGTCTGTTTCCAGGGAACCAATTGCAATAAACGTCTCTGAGGGTGTAGCTGAACACCAACACAGCTGCCAGATCTGGATTCCTATCAGAACACTAAATATGAAATATGTATGTCATCAGCCGTGGCAGTAAATATTATGGTACACGAGAATGGTGTCATTGTACAAGTAGGTGCGTTTCTCGTGTACAAATAGATATTTGAACCCAAACCTCCTTCAGGGGACTATGCATTATGGTATTCTGGCTCAAACACCCCCAGAACACTGAGGGAAAACAGGCAGGGGTTGCTGTGTCTCCTTTTTGATCAGATCTGAGTCACAGTCGATCCACGTAAGTGGAAGGAGGCGTCCATGTAAGGCTGACTTGCCCCATCGGAGCCAGATGTTTATAAAGCCACTCAACTCCCTGGAATGAGGGAGCACTGCTTTGCTGACTCACTGTCAGCATGGGGGCCACTGTGTCTGACGCCGGGGGCAGGGGTATACACGTGTCTCCAGGGGACTTCTTGTGGGGGGGGGGGGGGGAGTTGTCGGAGATGTCTATCATAATGAATGAGGGTTGGGACATTAAGCAAAGGGTGGTTAGAGCAGACAATAGCTGTTACTGCCATCACGAGACGGCTAAGAAATTGTCATGAAAACTTGACATGAAAAAAGCTGATTTTTATTTAGGGTAGCACCCAAAGGCTCGAAAGTTTCCTTTAATGGTGTCGAAGAGCTGGTTACTAGACAGAATGGCATGTGCTTAGTTCAGTGTTTTTTTTTTTCATTTAGAAATTTTGCTAACTAAGACTGTGTAGTAAATGCAGAAGTACACGATGCTGCTTACAAATCACCTCAGAAAGACACTCACCAAAAAGAGAAAGAGCTAAGCAGTGATCAGGTAGTGATCTGTAGCATTACACTGGTGTCTCAGGGAGGCTGTATTTTGCAGGGATTGAGTCTGAATGAAATATGCTTCCCAGAAGAACCTGAAATGTCAGACAGCTTAACTCCTAAGTTTATGGCCATAGCCAGAGCCACATTTTTTACACATCACAGGTCATGTGAGGTCATCATAGGTCATGTGAACATTTTACATTTACATTTGTTTATTTAACAGACACTTTTATAAAAGCAAAAATCCAGTATTTAAATCAATAACCTATCAATCACAGGCACAGCAGCCTAACCCACTGAACCACACACCACCCCCCACAATAGATTGGGTCAACCTGAGCTTTGAACCTGCGTTCTTTAGTTCACCAGCCATGCTTGTTAACCAGTATAACTATGTATACATTCCAAAAGAGACTGTTTTGCAATGGTAGTTAAAGTTAATCCTGCTGCAGGATGATCCTTTGCCATGTCTGTACCCTGGCCACAGATAACAAACTCAGTATGTCCTTACATTTTGCTATGATTACCTCCAAGAAGGAGTATCATACATGTATTTATTTGATGTTTGCAAACAGGTATGTATATATCCTGGCAGACATGCATTTTGCTAGCAGTTCTCATGTTACTGCTCTACAGTGAAGAGAATGAGAAGATGTGACACTCAGCAAGGTTCATACTTCATACCTGGCCCTTAGCAGATTTGAAGGCATTAAGTGCTAGGGGCCGACAAAAGTCTCAGCTCTTCATTCTAACAAAGGATATTTCGGATAATTAGGAGTACCCAGACTCAGTAACACAATAGGCCATTCCTTAGCACTGACTTATAAGCATTCTAGGAAACCACACACAATTGCCCATATCCTTATCTGGCAGAGAGCAGGGCGGAGAGAGAGACAGATCACCTCAGTGTCACCAGCGGAAGGAAAAAAGGGCAGCAAACAGTAGGTGAAATACAACCTTTTTGTGAGCTCCTCCATATTTGTAGTCCACATCTAGGGGCACTACAGATGGTATCCACCCTAGAATCACTCACAAGAAAAGGGGGGGGGGGGATGGCGCTGAGAAATGATGCTGGAAACGTTCAGCTAAAATAACAGGAAAAGATGAGGTAATGCGGTTGGATTTTGGTCAAGTTTTAATTTTTTTTTTCTGGGGGTCAGATTTTCTTCTGTTGCATGTTATAGGAATGCTGTCATTCCTCATGGGGCATGTTCGACATGGCAGCACCTCAGCCGTGGGGGTACAGGATCATAAACGTGTCTACAGACAAGGTAATTGATCGGAAATACCTTGGAAAGAACTCTTTTTTTTTCCACAGGATTTATCAGTGCAGATACGCTAACTGAAGCATTAGCATTCCTTCTGAATGGAATCCAGCTCAATAAAGACTGCTGGTGCCTTTTCCAGCCGCCCATGTGGGCCAAACTAGCTCCTATTATTAGGCATTCATTTGTTCCCTTATTTACGGTAACCCGGCTGCTCTTCTGCATCCCTGTTAAACGGACAGACAGAATAATACTCAGCTTACACTCGCACATTATAATTATAGTCTTCACATCAATACAGATCTGAAGAGATAAACCACCACAGAATGTGTCTCTGTTCTTTTCTATTGTATATTTAGAGGATATAAGTGTAATGGTCTGAAATAGGTGGTGAACTGGAGTGTCACGCCTAAGGCTAATTTCAATTTCACACATACGTTTCTCTTGGAGGATTTAACAGTTCAGCTTCACTCTGGGGAATCAAACTTTTCTGGGCTGTACTTTAGAGAAGGGGTACAATTTCTTTGCTTGAATGTAAAGCCCACCAGCTATTGCATATCAGTCCCTTTCAGACATGCATCACTGCCCTGAACTTTTCTAGACATTACCTGGACGGACTGTATGCGTGAAACACAGAAGCCCAAATCAGTCGTACTGGACATTTGACGGACTTTAGCCAGCTAGCTCCCGAGTACAAAGTCCGGGTAATTTCCTAAAGACCTCCATGTGTGAGAGGGGCAGGGGGAATTTCGGAGTGGGCACTTTGATAACATTTCTATCAAGTGACTGGCGTGAAAACGGAAGAATACAAACCTCCAAGGGTGAAGAAGAAGGGTCATTTCCACAAAGAAGACCCCAAAAAACGCGGCCAACTGGAGAGAGATGACGAGATTTGGGAACATCTGTCAGTAGTGCAGTGTACTTTTGGTGTCGTGTCCTGCCTCCTGCATGCTCTACCCGCCCCTTATCTAGAACGACTGGAGTATTTCTAGTAGGTGTGAACGTGGCTGATACGGACATTCTGTGTGGCTGATACGGACATTCTGTGGTTGCCCACCACATGTGTGAAAGGGCAACTCTGCAAAATGTCCAGACCTTATTCTCTGGACAGTGCCCAGAGTTCATATTTGAGACTGGCTATTGATAAGATCACGGGTCTCACACCAGGGGGATGTGACTCAGTGCATTTACCCCCAGGGCACCTTTAAACAGAGAATGGTCTTGTTAGCCGAGACAAGCTTCCAAGCCAGTGTCAAAACATAATTCATCTCCCTATTAAACGAGTCTCGGCAAAATGATGTTTCTTACAACTTTTGGAAGGGACCGGAGACTTTGCCTGTTTCAAACACCACCTCATGATTCTCTTTGCCTCTTGTTAGCTCTGAGATGCCTGCAGCTCTTGGTCACAACCACAAATGACAAATAATTATAGCCAGTTGGTTAAAATGCAGTATGTAATGCTTCCACCCAGGAGAAGCACCCGACAGCTGATAAATACTCTTCTCCTGTCATTGTGGAGGCCACATTGATTTCAACAGCTTCACGCCCAGACTTTCTGCATTTCCGTAAACCCTCCCTTCCTTTCTCTGGAACGTTTGTGTGACATCATTGTAAGCTGTCATGGAAACCAAATCAGAACAAAACAGTGTGGCACTGTCCGTTCCTCTTTTGAGTGCTCAGAACAGCTGGCTTCGTTTTTTAAAACAGAGCTCTCTCTCACACAGAAATTCATGAGAGCATTGCAGTCCATGCAAGTAGATTGCAGGAAGTAAACTATAGAGACGTCTTCCTCTACAGTTAGATGCGGTACTTTCGACATCTCCCTGCCCCACATTGCTCAAATACTGTATCCTCTAGCTGGGACTCCATCCAGTGCTCATAAATAACTGGCTCTCTTTTATTCTTCTACATAGTTTCCTTGATTTCCAACAATATAACAAAAGAATGCAGTAATGATACTAGTCAAATGTTCAGAGTAAGGTGAATGTAGAAATCATTTTCTTCTGACCAACTATCATCTAGATTACAGGCAGCGCACTTAAGATCAGCTTCAGTGAGTATCAGAATCAGCAGCTGAAGGTCAGAGCATCTCATGCACTTTCAGGCTCACAGTATGACTGGAGAATGCATGTATGAAGTGCAGCACTTTTACCTGCAGTAGACATGTGCAGCTTGTATTCCATTCTGCAGTGCTGTACTAGTTGGTTACTGTAAACTGACGCTGCCTGGAATTTCAGATACATCATTTTTGCACTGCGCTTTGTAGCTGTAGGCCAGACAAGAACCATGGAGTTGCTTATAGGGGGAGGGTTAGGATTTGGGTGGGGCCATCTGATAACAGGAAGTGCCAAAGCTCTTATAGTCAACCCAACCCTTTCGGCTCAAAGCAAAAGGCATTTCGACAACAAGTACCCCAGCAGCACGATCATGGGGGATGGAGATGTCGCCATAAAAGAGTCACTAGAATCACAGCAGACGTGGGATAGTGGCTGCTTGTTAAATGGCCTTAATCTTGTTCCACTCCGGTACCTCAGCACAGTTTCTTAGTCAGATAAGGAAACAGCAATGCCACTGAAAAAGTATTAAATTTCTCTTAAAGTTGTAAGAGAAAAAAGGATTTTCTCTTACAACTTAGCTCAGCGAAAAAGACGGGGCCCAGCCGTAGTGTGTCAGCAAAGATGCTGAAGTAAACTGTCGCCTGCTCTCCTTATCAGACTCGCCCCGCAGCTGTCGACATCCAGCAGCAGGCCAGCACAGCTCTCTGCTAACCTCTCGCTCACTGCCAGCTATATACATCCAATAGGCAGGAAATTCCTCCAGCGAAAAGCCCGCTTGCGTTTCCTGCTTCGTGTACACACACGCTTTTTCATTTTGTCTCTCCCCTTCACTTTGGTTTTGCTCTTTCCATTACGAGAGAGGAAGGGTGTGGAGGTGAGGCTGATTATTCCAGAAAGGCCTGACATTCTGAAGCAGACTATTCATTAGCTGCTAAAGAGTCCAGTTTTGGATAGCCTATGGTTTGTCTGGCTCCAGGACCCTCCATTGTTAAGTACTCAGGCCCAAATCAGTAAACGCGTCACATAAATGATTGCATTGTGTTCGAACCTTTGAACTTGGAACACTGTGAAGCTGTAAAATGGCAAACTTTCCTCTCCCTGCCGGGCTGTGAATCAGCGGTCACAGACTTAAATGGTGCATTACTGTAAAAGCTCCCTTCCTCTCCATGAGATCTGCGACTCGTTGGAAGTTACCTATGGTCAGTCATGAAAGGTTCTCAAAACGTCTCCAAACGAACCCCATGTTATGCCATTCACAAAAACACTATGGCACCCTCTTGCCCCAGTAGGTAAAGCTCCAGTAGGGAGCTGGGAGGGAGCAAAAATGTGGGCTGTCTGGAAGGGAGCTGGAAGGGAGCAAAAAAGTGGACTGTCTGATAGGGAGCTGGGAGGGAGCAAAAAAGTGAACCGACCGTGGGTCCCCGAGGACCGGGCTGGAAAACACTGTGAAGGCCAGAGTAATTGGCATTTTTCTCTCATTTGCCAGGCTTTCATTAATCTCAGGGTAAATGTCAGTGATGTCCATCCATCCACCAAGCAGCCAATCATCCTGGTACACAACACGAATGTTGGAAACAAACAGTGACTCTTGATAAATCTTTCTTTAGTGTTCCATATACTGTAGGTGATTTGTTAAGATATTTAGAAGAATCATTATCTCCAGTCACTTTGTGCCTACTGCAAACATCCCTGAGTCAATAGCCAGGTTTCCATCCAAGGAGTTTTTGCGAAAAAATATTTAGCGCTTCAAATTTTTTACCGATATAGCTGAT
>JAODJU010000108.1:22276905-22287918 GCA_026776725.1 Gnathonemus echidnorhynchus
ACGCACATTTTTTTAACGCATATTCTGTTTGTCGATAACAGAACGTCGCAAAAAACTGGATGGAAACTTGGCTACTGATAGCCACATGGTGACATCACGCTGCCACTCAGGTCTTCAGTTCTGAGCTCTCCAATCCTTCAGTACCCTCCCCCCCAACCATGACAAATGATCCCACCTCTAAGGTCTCGCTGCATGGATTATGAGTATGAAACTGTGATCATTATAAAGGACGCAACTTGCTGTACATTTGTTTGTTTTATCCCCTCTGTCTCCATGTACCATGTTGCGTTAGTCTTTTGTCATGTGGAAAGGAGGCCCAAACCTTGTTTGAATTATGAGCTACAATCAGCCTGGTGGCATAAACATACATACAGGCTCACTGAGGCGAGGTCCCAGCAAGCCTGCAAGCCAGCAGCTGAATGCGACGGGCTCACAGAGTCATGCAGATGTGCTGAGAGCCATATCCACACCATAGCGAGCAAAAGGACCAGAGCAAAGGATGCAAGCCGTTCTGATCCGCGGCTGGTTTCTGCGGGCCAGTCTGAGAGACGTAAACAGTTTGAGCAGGAAAATTCTGTGTTGATTACTGCAAGAATGCAGACTGGGGGTGCATTCCACGTGCCTCCATTTACTCACCAAAGAAGATGCATTTACAATCCATGCCCTCTGTGCGCAGGTTTATTCGCCTGACGTGCTAATTTTTCAGAGGGATGATCACAGCCTGACCTCCTCAGCTGCTTGCTCCAGCGCAGTGAGGGCACTGCGGGCTGCGGTCCAGTGGGGAAGGAATGTTGCTAGAATGCACACAGCACGGGTACAGCAGGGGCCATCAGTTAATCAGTCACACAGCAAGAGCCCCTGGGGGGCAGGGTCAGTCTGCTTCTCTCACACCCCCGGGCTTGTCCCTGAAACAGCTTTCCCACACTCACTCCCACGGTGTTCACAAGACCCAGGCAGTCACGTGAACATGGGAAGGGGTGGACATACCGCAGACACACTCACACGAGCCACTCTATCCCCGTGTCTCATATGTATGTCTGCATACACTCACGCTGCATGGAAACGCACAGATACCATTAATTATAACACCAATTTAACCATTAAGACCGAAGCGTACCTAAACTTCACTTCACTTCCTGGCATATGAGCTGATGCATTTCAATGCCCCATAATCAGCAGTTCAGGAGGCTTGTATTCATCCATCCATCATCAAAGCTTTTTAAATCCAGCTTTAATTAAGGGCTATTCTTTGAAAGTGGCTCCTTAATCACTCCAGCAGTCGCATGAACAAAGGGGTAATGGCTTGTCTGGTGAGAACAATTCTGGGAGCCTCGTTGCTATCTTTCCTCCACAATTCAGTCATTTAGTTAATTTGCTGAGGTTGTAATTATCACATCAGAGATCTAACAGATTTACTAAAAGAGCAAGTCCCTTAACAATTATCAGTGTATGTAATTTATTATTGAGTAATAAATGGTGATTACAGCTTCATAAAACAAGTCACATAAATCTCCAAGATCAAATATTGTCCTAGATCAAATGGCGTTTAAAAATATTTCCAGGGCCATTAAGGATACCATCATCATTGCAACATTTAACTGTTCCAGTAACTAAAAGTATATTGGAAAGTTTTTTGCAACCACAAGCTCCTATTTGTCTAGGGAGTGCCAGTTAGGTAAGTGTCATATGTGGTTTGAAAATAATTTACTACTCAATGTTATTTTAGCTCCGGAAACATCATGGCAGATAAATGTGTCTGGTATTGTATATGACTTCGCATTTTGCAAGCATGACAAATTTAATCTGTATTTCATCTTCACCCCTCTGTGTGACGGAGGGGCTGGTGCGTTTCAGTGATCCAAAGAGCTATACCACCCAGGGATGAGCTCGTGGTTGGGCCTCCGTTGGGGAACAGGTCTGTGGAGGGAGACCAGGCAAACCCTTATCCTGAAGGACTCCCATAAAACATGCTTATAAATATCAGTACCCTGCCCAGTCTAGGGTTACGGGGACCCACGCCTTGGGCTGTGTTCACAGGCAAGCACCTGTCGACGAGCCCACCCATGTAACCCAGCAGGCCTCAACCGAAAACTTATACATGTCATGTGCTGAGCATATGTGCATCATACCATGGTAATGGTCACGTTGCCTCTCTGACAGGGAAGGTTCCATAGTCAAGGGATGAAATAGAGTTACCCTTACCTCTATGTATTGTGTGGGCTCAACCTCTTGATCAAGAGTGACGTTTCTCCTACTTCACCCGTGGTGAAAGACCTCAGGAGGGTGCAGGAATACTCACAAGTTCAAATTTATGGGCTATGCTGTTTGAATTTGCCCTAGGGGGCAAGGAAGTGACTGAAAGTTACAGCGAGGAAGTCAGAGGTCAAGACTGACTTTGTTGTTGGGTCATCTGAATTGTGGCCACATGTTTCGGACACTCGGGTGAGGAGGAGGAGCTCATTTTCACTTGGTGATGAGTAGGATTCAGTGCATGGGGGGCCATCTTAAACAGGTAATCAGGGTTTGCTGGGAACATCTGGGTAAAACTTCACTGTGAACTGGATGAACCAGTAGTAAGGGAAACTGTTAAGTGGAAGCTGAAGAGGAGGTCTTTAGGGCAATTCTTGCATGGGGGTTACTACATTCAGATGGGGAGGGGAGTTTTCCCTTAAGGAAGGAGTTTTAGAACATTGAGATCTTGTTCATGGGTGAGATTCACATGAGATAATTCCGTGGTTGAAGTTCTGTGGCATTGAACAGGCCGATGGCAGGGAGCTTTTCTTCTCAAATCAATACACCTACCCTCACCTCTGGTCAAGGGTTGTGAGTATCAAGTATATCAACATGATGGAAAGCACAGGGGGCCAAAATGAGGTTTCTCCGCAGGGTCACCATGCTCACGCTCCATGAGTGAGGGTGTTTGGAGATCAGGAGGGACCCTGAAATACACAGCCGTACTTTGGATAGGAGGGCAAACATCTCATAAGGATGCTTCCTGCATGGTTCCCCCTGCTTCCTGCTGACTTGGGAATACCCAGGGATCCCCTAGAAGGGGTTAGACCCTGTAGCTTTGGAAAGAGAGGTTTGGGCTGATCTGCTCGCCTGCTGGTACTGTAACCCCCTGTTATTCATCATTTATGGAGTGTGTTACTCAATACAAAGCACTTAACATTTTACAACAGTTTACAATTAACAATTTACAACTTTATGTATTCCAGATATTAACTGAAGGAAGAGGGCTTAGTCACTGTGGTTTAGAACACCAGTGTCCTCCCTGAACAATTAGAATAAAAATGCAAAAGACCAAGATGTCATGCTGCAGAGGTCCTGTTCTTACGCGTCTGACTGAGTACCTCAGTGTGCAGGCAGGGCTGGACTGGGATTTCCCCATGGTAAATTTTGTCGAGTGACAGATCTTCTCCACCGGGAGGGTCGCCCACGATAAATGTTGCTGGCCCGCATACCCATCGTCCCACCCGATATGGCAGAGGGCCAGTCCAGCCCAGTTGGTGCATGGAGCATTACCATATATATCCTCCCTGCACTCATATGCTTTGGGCGGCCCACTCAATATAAGTGGGTGTTAGCGAAGAAAAGGCTTCTCCCTGCCATTGATGATACATGGTCCTCTTTTGCAGGCTGCCTCTGGTGCTCCTCAGTCTATCCTGTTTAGATGTTGCTATGTTCTGGTTTGCAGTCATGTCTGATCAGCAGCCAGGCTTTGCATCCATCACAGCACAGTCACTTCATAATTCAGCGATGAGCTCCCCGATTCATGTCTGTACACTCATTCCCACCAGTTCTCTCACTTCGCCATAAATATTTTGACCTGAGGACATTTCCTTATAAGTTAATGTTGATGTTGCTACCATTTTGATGCACTGCTTTCTCAGACGATAGTAACTATAAACTTCTGCGTGGACACTGTTATACAGGCGCAGGGCTAAACTGTGGATGCCATGGATTGGCGAACAGCACATCACAAATAAATCACCTTCTTTAAATGCACGAAATGAACGTTTACCCTTTAAGGAGAATCTGTGGGACTTTAAGGGATTAGGCAAGTCTACGCTGCACAATGTAGGGATGTGACAAGATTTGAAGCTGATCACCAAAATAAAAAGGGAGTTGAAACTATGCAGTGACTTGATATTAAGCTTCATTCAGTGGTTTGTAATTATGAACAGTGCAGCTTGATCCTCAGCATACATGTATCAGTACAGCCAATCATGCGGCAGCAAAGGAACATTCAGTAAAAAAAAGAAATTACATCACCACATGCAAGAGCGTCCCTAAAACATGCTTGGTTCTCCTCTGTTGCCTACCTGTCTGAATGTGCAGGTGTGATTTTGGTTTTGTATATATCTGTATTCTGTTCGGCCACTGATTTCGCCTTTATACATTATGGGTTGAAGATGGACCGAAATGCATGAGCTTAAAAAAGCAAAATTTAGGAAATCTTGGTTTTGACAGCTGCTTTTTGGCACCAGCTGTGCTCTGAATTAAAACTGTAAAAACCAGCAAACACATTGCAGTTGACCAGTAAGTGTCAACTATACTTACTTATATGATTCATTGAGCCTATAATAAGTCTTAGTTAAATGTACATGTTTTTCTTTAGTAATTTTGCAAATATTATCCTTTTTTGGTGTTAGATTGCCCCTGCATGAATTGGCACCTTATCATGGTGGAGGGGTTTGCCCCTATGACCCCAGGAGCTGTGTCGTCTGGGGCAATTGCCCCGGTAGGGTCTCCCAAGGCAAACTGGTCCTAGGTGAGCGGCCAGACTAAGTGCAATTCACATTGACCCCTGTGGTGATTGACAATAAGGACCATGTGACCCAGCTGGATTGGGGAGACTGGGCCCCCCCCTGGAGCCAGGCATGGGGCGGGGGCTCGGATGCGAGCGCCTGGTGGCCGGGCCTCCACCCATGGGGCTCGATCAGGCATAGCCTGAAGGGGTAACATGGGTTTGTCTCCCTGGGGGGCCACCACCTGCAGGAGGAGCCGTGGGGGGTCAGATGCAGTGTAGATTGGGTGGCAGTCGAAGGCCCCGTAAAGGGGGGGAAATTTAGGGTGATTCTATGGGCCCCTGACTGACAGGGGCCCTCAAAATTTTCAAACATAATTGGATTGGTCTGGGTTGAGGGCCCAAAATGATATGTGTTCATGGGGCCCATAATCTGTAGCAGCATCCCTGCATGGGACTTTAACAGGAGGGAAGATAATTGGGGGAAAACACCAGGAACTAGAACTTTCACACTTTGTTCCAGTGTGGCACGTTAACAGCATAATGGCTTGCATCTGTTGAACAGGTTAGTTATTAATTGTGGTGCAGGGTGTATATTTTGTTCAGAAAGACAAAAAAAAGCCTTTTGGTCACATTTTCTGTAGTCCTTTTATCAGGAAATGAAATGACTGATTATCAAAGCACCCCTACCTTCACAAAACCTTGCAAAGCGTATTTTAGCCAAATGGCTTGACTATACTGCTGATTTAGGGCTGTCAGAGGTCTGAGACAGAGCCTGCCTCCGGGGTTTACATGTGGTCACTGACACCTCGACAGTGAGACCCTGGAGGTCTCTATAAACTTCGTAAGTGCATGACGTGGACGGGCTAAGTCACCATTTTGGTATTTACAGATCCTGACATGCCACAAAGCAGAAGAAAGAATGTGTGCTTTCTCTCTAGATTAAATGAATTCTGCCATTCATCTAGAATGAAATACTGACATTTTCATTTACTCTCCTTGGTGAGCTTAATCAACTGTCTCTGTTAAAGATCAGTTTCTATCATCTCGATGTACATGAATATTATTGTTCGAATAAAACTCCAGCCTCAATGGTAAAACATCACATCAGAGAACGATCAGCAAGAAGACAAAGCAAGTGTGCTTTGGAACACTAAGCACTGCTCCCCTCTTCCGGCCTTTGTGCACTGGAATGCAGTTGCTAATGTGCTAATGTATTGTCAACCCAGTAACAACATGGTTGCTTCCTGGCGGTTTACAGTATGCCAGTGAGGGGACCTGTAGGTGATAACCAAGGAAAACTTCAAAATAAACTGCCAAACAGACTACTACATACATTGGCACTTTCACATGTGTCAGTGTGCAATAAAACAAGGTTTAGTGCCTCAACTTTACACAGAGGCTGTGAAATGTTACCAAGTGTTTTCAATTAGCGTTTCCAGTGTGGACCAGCAGCAGCATTTTATCGTGGCGCTTATATGTTTCGGATTGCTGCTTTGTTCTCCTGAAGCCTTTTAATTTCTATGCATGCCACAGGGTGGTGATGTCATCTGGGGAGAAAAAAAAACTGCATGCCAACATCTGGTAGTACGAAGATCATGGCGCTCGTCCATTCTCACAGAGGGAAAAAGAAATGATCTTTCACCGAAATGTTTCAAGGATACCCCTTGTAAAATCTGTCCATGGTGCCAATGCTTCCAGCCATAATGACAGCCTGCCATTCTTTGATGAACAGGGAAAGCCTCATTCGTAAAGTAAAAGATTACTTGGATAAGGTGGAACACTTACAAGGAGGCAAACAGTGTTACAGGGGTAAGTTAGTCTGAAAAAGGTAGCTGTCAGTTCAGAAATGGCCTAAAAATCTAATTGGCTGTACACAAATTAATCGCATCCTTTCCTATTGGAACATTAACATGAAACAAACCCACAAACACAATAGACATAAGAAGCACACATGTGCCCCCTTCACCTTTCCTTCTCTGATAAAACATAACCTTTTATAACATATGGCAGTGTGGTTTGGTAAAGTACCTCTTTTTTCAACGTTGTTCACATCCTGCAAAATTAGTTCAATAAGGATGTTTGGTAAGCAATTTCCTACAGCTGGCAACTGCAAAAGAGTCAAGGCATAGTGATCTAATGTACTGAAAAGAATTATGTCATGAAGCAACCGCATAGAATTCGACAGGCGTTATGAGAACAGCTGGCCAACTCAGACTTATTCCTTTTGTGCCAAGAAACAAGGGTAGGCAAGCAATGTGGCATGTAACTGCAATTATTACAGGCCAAAGGCTCGCTGTGCCAATCAAACAGCTTTTGCCCAAAGAAATAACACGAAAGGGTGATGTTAAAGAGAGGAAGAGAGATCCATTGTTGGCATCAGTATGAGCAAAGCTGACGACACTGCACATGGAGGGGAGTAGCGACTGGGAGTCAGGAGGACACTGAAGGAGTCCAGGTGGGTGACTGAGCACACAGCACCTGTCCTGGAGGCCCTCTGCTATCTGATCTTTGGTGTCCAGGAGAAGCTCAGATGGCTTCTCCTTCCAGACTGGAACAGGTGGCTAATTTGAGTAATAGTTAGAAAGATCTGAGATCAATTACACTGCAAAAAAAAAAATCACTCATTTTTTTTTCTTCTGCTAAGTTATATGATTTCGGGAGGCATAAGAGTAGCAGTTTATTTAATGAAGTTACAAATTACATAAATTATAATATTAATATAATACAGATGAATGGATAGTTAAATAATTGTAATATAATTGTTCATCCGTCCATTTTCCATAAACGCTTATCCAGTACAGGGGCTGTGGTGATTTTAATATGCGATACACAGGATGACCAGTTATGTGACTGAATCCTAATCTATAAACACGATACATAACCAGCATAAAGCTGTTGTTGTGATTCATGATTTCAAAGGAAACAAAAAAAAAACAAAATAAGTTTCCTAGTAATAAGGTAGCGAATTACTATTTTTATGATTTAATTATGCCACTTTTATGGGGGGGGGGGGGGGGGTCAAGAAAATGGAAAAACAAGCACGAAATCCTGCTTTGTGGGACACCCCCCAGCTCCGGGCCCAAATCAGCAACAACGAGAACACTTGATTGATAAAATGTGCTGTTGTCTGGAGTCTTCTCTAGAATAGTTCTGAAATGGAAAGTTCACACCCTTCCCAGTGGGGTAAAGTGTGGCTTGTTTCTTGTCAACGGTCACCAGTGTCAGTACTCTGCGTTCCGGTTTTGCCTGATGAAGGCCCCCGGGGGGCTGGTGAGCACACACATTGAGCAATTTTACCCATGACCTCCTAGAAACTCCCGCTGCCAAAGAGAAGCCAGACAAACAAATAGCATTTATTTCCTGACGAAACATCATTAGGGAACTTTTGAGTCATTTAACTTTAAATAGAATATGATAAAATGATTATGAATCATATGGTCTCTAAGCACACACCCTGTTTTGTTCTCTCTCATTATAAAACGTAAAACTGAGATTAGAAATGAAGTCTACTGGTCTTTTTTGAGTTAGAGACTTTAACACATGGTGTCTATAGCTGACTCCATCTTCACGGTGAAAAACATATTCCCACTGTGCGAGAGTCTGTCTTACATTAGTCATCTGGCTTGGCTCTCTGTGCTGCGTTCATTCTGCTTGGCCACTAGGGCTGTCGTACTAGAGAATCCCCACTTGCACCATTAACTCCCGATATACACACAGACACGCACACACACACATGCAGGCGCACATACACCAACCATTGGCACTTCCTACTTCTCACCAGGGACTGAGACTGGAATATGTGAGTCAGCCCACTGCATGTGAGCCGTCCACCGTTGCCGTGAGAGACCAAGTGAGGTGGAGGCACTGGGTGGGAGCTGAGATATTCTGGCGGTCGGTGCATTGCTGACGCTGTGGGAGCTGGGGGCTGTGCTGAGGAGGTCTATCGGGCCAGATGGAGGGATGTGTATGTGATGTGGGTCTGTGGCCAGCCTTGGGAGGATCTGAGAAAAATTAAGGTTGGGTCCAAAGATGGTAGGTGTGGCAGAAAAACCAAATCAGGCCACTGCTGGATCAGATCTCGTCATGATGAGGAGTGCTGCGATGGACCTGGTTTCGTCTTGCAGAAGTGCATCATGGATCTGAAGTGCCATCGACTGTGCAGTGGCTTGACAGGCTCCCTCTAGATGTAGCCAAAGAAGCGTCGCAATCTGCATGTGAGAGAACAAACACATACAGGCTGATTTGAGGCAACATGCCTTACATCTGTGTCCATAAAAATCAGAGAATGCTGATTCTCGTTTCTGAGCAAAAGCCTCCAAATGTTCCAAGCCTGCACTCCAGGATAATTACTTCCATCGCTTGCTGCGGCAATAGAACCTACCCCATGTGTAGGGAGTAGAGAGGCGCTGTCAGTGGAGCAGACCAGGGGAAAGCGTTCCTGACTGCTACAGCGAACAGTGCCTGGATGAGACCAGACCGGGTCTTACTGTACCTCCAGAGGTCACTCTGCATCTAGACCTAGGCTAGCGGGCCATATTGAGTGAAAACAAACCCATATCACTCATGGCTGGATAAAAGCGATGACGCTTTCAGCAAGTTCTCGTTTATGTTTTTTTTTTTTCTAATGTGCTGAATGCGCTGTGAAGCCATCAAAAACATTTTCATTTCAAACCTAGCAGGGGCGCCCAGCTCCCTCCCACTCCTCCAGCAACACACAGGTATGCTTTCTTTGACGCATAATGGGCTCATTTAAACAGACACGCAATTCCGCCATCAGCCGTCTCTACCAGCGACCTAATGAGTTTGGGATTGTGGGTGTAAGCAGAGTAACCAAAGGAGAACCATAAGCCCGTAGGAGCACAGCAATAACTGCTGATCTGCTCTGCCACTTTAGTATGAACAGTAGATAAAGTATTAGGTAGGAGACTGCAGCCCATGGCTCCCTTAGTAAGGTGACTCCCTTCCTAATCAAGTTCAGAAAGGAAAAATCCAGGCCATGATTTTGTTTCAACCAATCAGTCATTATAAAGAGTCAGAAATGACGGTCTGGATTTTCGCTTTCCACCTCTGGGCTCATGTAGGAGGTGCCCTGTCACAAGTGGTATCACTCAGCACCTGGGGGACTTTGATTAAACACACCTGCCAGTATATTAAGAGTCTGGGGATGACTTACGGAGGAGTAACAGAGAGAGCGACAGGCGGCCCGCTGAAGAGAGTCTCCTCTCTGTACTGGTGCAGCTCCAGTGTGGCGATGGGTGTATGCTTCTTTTGTGTAAGTCTGACTCTCAGACCCACAGGTGTACATTCAATAAGACATAACTTATTCATTTATATTTCATAAACCTAAATTAGGCTTACCTGATGCGGGCTGGATTCAGTGAGAGCTTGAGTGTTTAGTGGGACGGAGTGGCAGACGTTTTTTAATATTGTAATAAGCTACCAACAGAATTTCCTTTGGCTAAGAGAGAAGGGTTTTCTTTGTACTTTTTTCCCATGACTAAAACCTGAACCACCCCTACACCGTCTGCCCTTAAGTGTAGATAATAGTAATGGGAAACAGTTGTGAGCTGATTAATTGGTCCTGTTACTCACATACTGGTCAGGAGCATAGTATGACGTCCAGCTTCTGGCCTCTTCCAGGCAGAGGTGGATGATGCCCAAAAAGTGGATAAAGCACCAGGATGTTTAGATGTAATGACTGCAGTCATTTCCTGCTATTTAAGGCATGATTGTCACAGCACCTCCTATCACGATTTTTTCCCAAGTTAATGTACGCAGCCGTGTTTTCAGGAGAAAGATTATTCATTACCTATGTGTCAGTATGATCCTAGGTACTTTGTAAACAGTTGTGAAAAAGTCGTGTGGTATTTTTAGTTTGAATGCTTGATGTCTGGAGGCCATCAATGTCATCGCTGGGCAGATGTGACCTCCCTCCCCCCCCCCGCCCCCATAGCATGATGTTTTAAAAGAGGAGCTGATAGTGAATAGAGAGATGGCATGTGCAGCTAACGTGTGACACATACAGATTCTGCCTTATTTAGGACTATTCATCGAGGGTCGCTATAGAAGAAAATTCTGGAAAATTCCCTTCTGAACATCATTTATGGATATTTGTAAATATAAGTATACACTCTCTATTTGTAATTGTTTATTTAATAGTAAAAAGCTTCATTTAATAGTTAAAATACACTGCCCGGCCAAAAAAAAAGTCGCCATTTGAATTTATATCAGCAAATACTCAAGAGCCAATGACTGGATCA
>JAODJU010000108.1:22288018-22298975 GCA_026776725.1 Gnathonemus echidnorhynchus
AAGAATGCCAAGATTCATTGGGTTCGAATTGTCAAAGAGTGGTTCAGGGAGCATGAGGAATCATTTTCATGCATGACCACAGAGTTGTGACCTTAACCCCATTGAAGGTCTTTGGGATGTGCTGAAGGAGGCTT
This sequence comes from Gnathonemus echidnorhynchus, assembly GCA_026776725.1. Classification (NCBI taxonomy): domain Eukaryota; kingdom Metazoa; phylum Chordata; class Actinopteri; order Osteoglossiformes; family Mormyridae; genus Gnathonemus; species Gnathonemus echidnorhynchus. The sequence continues at coordinate 22,288,153 of JAODJU010000108.1, forward strand.
TATGAAGTGGTTCAACTCACTTGTCAATACAGGATCTCGGTGAGAAATGAATGCAGATCTGGATGAAAATAAAGGGTGAGATGTTGCATAAGCCTGTGGAAACAATGTCATGACAAATGTGTGTCATAATCATGGTCCAATGAAAAATTCAAATGGAGACTTTTTTTTTGGCCGGGCAGTGTATTTCACAGTTAAAATCTAAATTATTCCGTGATATTGTTACCTCATAATATGGTTGTTGGAGTCTGTAGGTTTGCTGCATGTATTATTACATTATAGAATGACATCAGAAAGTAATTCATTCGCTCAGTCATTCATTCATACATTCATTCATTCTGTCACTCATTCATTTATATTCCCACCACTTTTCCTGGGGCCTCATTATAAAACAAACTTTGTGTAAACTTCAGCATGAAAGTAGATATAATACACACATATAATGCACATATCAAGCCCTTCTGCTTGCAAAGTTTATTGATGACAATTGTGAATAAAAAAATACCAGGCAGAGAGATACTTTGAATAGTGCAAAGTAAAGGTCCTCCTATTGGGGGTAGAGACACAACAAAATGTTACATTTGCAGCACGTCGCCGCTGCAGTAAACTGTGTCACCTCTACTGAATGCACTGGAGGTGAAGACAGAGGGAAACAGAGGCACACAGGTCCAGTGTGATTGGCAGGCGAAAAGTCACATCTTCGTCTTCAGGCTCTGACATGCACATGGCATCTATAATATAGGGCTGTCCTACTCTGTTGTGTTGTGCCAGAGCAGTTGAGAGACACTGATGTTGTGTGTGAGACTGAAAAAAAGCAGATCATAAGGTGAACCAGGGCATCGAGCTACTATATTTGTCATTATCATGTTGGCTCCCAGACAACTTGCTCTATTCGACTGACAAAAGCAGCTTCATCAGCACAAGGCACCCGTATCCCAATGTGAGTGCGTCTGATTGGCCCCATTACAGCAGTAAGACCGAACATCGCTGCAAATTTAGTTTTTAGTTATTTTACTTATTTAGGTTTTACTCATTCGCTCCTTTTGCAACATCTATACTATTCACATTATGTTTACTGTGTAGTTACATTGCACTGCACATAATCATTGTTATAAATTAACTCATATTTATTGTCTTATTGAAGCACCTTAATTTGTTTTTGTGTTTATTTTGTGTTTACCGGTGACTGGAAGAACATTTTCATTGCATAGTGTAACTGACTGCTTGCTGTGCGTATGACAATGATCTCTCGAATCTTGAACCTTGAATCTTCCTTGCCCATAGTACAACCATGTAATCGCTGGACCTAATGGCTCCCATGAGATGGCTGCTCATGCCAGCAGACTTTGTGGGTTGACTGCATCCTTTGGCTTTTTCCAAATGTAAACCAATCCGGATGCAGGAAACAGGGTGAAAGATGACTCATCAGACCATATTTCTTTCCATTCCCCAGGGGTTCAGATTTTGTGCTCCTTACACCAGGTTCTGCATCTTGGTTCATTGACATTCAATGCAAATCATTTCTGAATGGGGGTTCTGTCATAATTTCCAACTTTGTAAAGATCACAGTATTTGTTGAGCCTCAGTCACAAAGGTACCCATTCAGTTCTCGGGTCATTTTTGAGGCTTTACTTTTGCTGGGTTTAACAATACATAGTGCCAGTCATAGGTATTACTCATGGGGGGCTCAGGTGGGACACATCCCACCCAATATTCAAAACAGAGAAGTTTGTCTCACCTCATAAATGAATGTATACAGTCAATATTGAAACAAGCAGGTAGCCTAAACATAGGTATACATATGAGATCATACAGGATAATGTGAGAGGATGGACTTGACTCAGTCACTGATGGATCTGTCCCTGTCCTCCTGATATTGAAAACACAGTAACACTTTTGATGTCAGTCTCTTCTTGCTAGCTAGCTTCAGCAATATCACTGTCAGAGCACTGGACCAACAATTTGTGCACTGTCTCTTTGCCCATTTTTAGAATTCTGTTAGGTGCCACGTGTTGCTTTGAAATTTCACACATCAGATGAATGTTAAACCTTTTTATGACTGACACATGCTGCTAATTGGCATTCAACCTAATATGACTGACCTTTGTAGCTGCTTGTAATTCTTTAGTTACTTCAAAGTTGAAGTTCTTTTCATGTACTGATTCCGTCCAGCCCCACATGTGAAGATTCTGACTGCATTCAGACCTTTGGAAATAGTTTGCCTTCAATCAATATGCTCCTTCTGATATTTATTACAAAATAAAAGTGTCTTGCTGAGCCAATGGACCCATTCATTTGAATGACGTCTCCCAAGGGTTGTATCAGACATGATGTGATGCCTTCAGCTCATTTCTGCTGTCGAGCTGTTTATGTCTGTCCTCCATATGACTAACCATACAGTCTGGGAACAGTGATCCTGGACATGCTCCCTGTCTCCTATGGAATTTAAAGGCACTCCACGAACACAGGCACCTTCTAAATGGCGAGAGATACACAACTGAACATTGAATTATGACAAACAGTATTAAGTTAATTACTTTATCAGATACTTAAAAAGAAGAGATACGTTGAAATGGTGAAATGCTGAATTTTTATTCTGGACCTGTTTTTTTTTTTTTCAGGGGACCCTGAGGCTGCTTGGTCACGCCAAGGGAGATAAAAGAACAGGGTCAAAGAGTGTGTGCTATATACTTATTGTGAGTACGCCTTGAGAATGACCTGCATTCCTCCAAACTCTCATGTATCATTCTAAAAATGCTGAAGAGGAACTGAGCTCTGGGATTTGTGCCTGCAATTTCTGACTGAGCACTTTACAGCCCTTTCATATGAAGCGGCCCAATGACCAGGCTCCGCTGTGTGCCCTGACCTTCCACTGGCCCCGGGTCATGCTCATTTACCAATGGGTGAGCAATCATGCAGGCAAGGGTGGACAGACAGGCCCATTAGATAGTATCATCAAACACAGATACAGACACATGCTAATAGAGACACAAAAGACACCTCCGGACAATATCGCTCTCAGAGCTAAATGCAGGAATTTTCAAATAAACGGCAGAGGTGAACAATAGGAAGGGTTTCACGGTGAGTTACACGGTGACGTTACACCCCCAGCCTTGTGGACCCCACCCTCAGCTCTGTGTGTGTAAAGTTAGCGTGTTCTGTGGTTACTGTAGTTTCATCCTGCAATCTCTGGGTTCAGGTAGTGAGAGCAAACCATGGGCAGCCTTCATGCACTGAGACTTCACTGGCAAGTTTCACTGGCAAATTTCACTGGCAAGTTTCACTGGCGTGAAAAGGGCTTTGAAACATGGAGCATAACCTGCTGCGTGTGAGGCGAAAGAGTCACTATGCCATCCTATATCTGGATAATCTTAAGTAGTTACACAGCTCTGTGGTGACATTTTCAGCTTCAGATGTTTGAGGAGGCTCCTCCTCAACTATAGAGGGAGCTTTTTGTGTTATGTGATCCCACCTTGCAGATATCAGTTGCCCCTCCTCTCTGTGGACAGCTGGGCAGAACAGCCATTCGAAAGCAGAGGAGGGATCGACTGCTGCTCAGCACCATGATTCGCTAAGCCTCTCTTCTAACAATAATAAATCAGTTTAGCCCCGGTGCCATTCTAGAGCACCCACCCCCTGGATTCCTGCAGAACTACCATGACCTCGTCCTCTTCCTGATAGGCAAGGAGAGCATATGAGCTAATTTAAAGTGCAACAAAACAGGAAGAACTATCCAGCTTAAGCCAATGAGACTAAATTTAAAGCTGTTTGTGATGATGGGACAGGAGAAGGAGCTTTACTTTCTCACACTCTGTTTCCTTGCTCTTTATAAGTTTCATCAGTTTAATTCTTTCAATTGATCACCATTCCCAACACAAGCTCAGAAGCCTGTGAATTAGATATTCCTGCTTATCAGACCAAATCAGACGCATTATCCTATAACAAATTACGAAGCTCCAACTGCATACTTAAAGCACACACACAGGGTCAAGAAGTTCACTTTCAGCATGACAAAGTGTTAGCATGTAAGCGATTGTGAACGTGGTGTGACTGTGGCTGCCATATGTGTTGGATCCGGAATCTTAGAAACAGCCAGTAACAGAAATATACTGGGATTTAGACGTGCTGCTGACTGCCAGCTCGAAGCCTTTCTTAACATCTCGCATACAAGTATACCAATAAACGCAGAAGGGAAAAAATTCTTCAGAAACTAACAGAGATTTAAAAGAACCAGCAAATGAAAGCCGTACCCTGTTATTACTTTGGACGGAAGCCCAGGAGGTCCAGATTCAGGAGATTCACATTGAAAGTTTCTCTTTCATTTTTAAACTCCAAGACCTTGAATCGTAACTATAAATAATTCAGTGAGGTCATTCTGAAGGATAATTAATTTTAGCTGGGGGATCCCTTGTAAAGCAGACACTGCAATAATATAGAAAACCCTCCCCCATGTCACATCAGCCCCCCAGCCCTCCTTGCAGCACCTGTTGAAATCATGCTGGCTATGTTTTCCCAGCAGTCATTTGAGATCCAGTCTTGTCTTAGACTGTGTGGCCACCAATGGGGATATAAAAAAAAGGAACTGGACAAAGAAGCACGGCTGGGAAAGTTTTCCAGTCAGGCTCCTCTCCACTTGTTCACTGTCCAAAGTTTCAGGCTCGTCCAGCTACATTTTGAAAGGAGGTCTAGAGTCCGGTTCTGAACGCTGCCTGTATCTGCCTGCTTCTTGACTCCTGATCGCTGGCCTTTGGCTGCTGGCCCCCGCCTCTGTGACACACCCTGACAAATGCCTCCAAAACAGGAGCCGAACCCCACCATCCGTTAGGCTTCTGCGTCGGACAGTGGAAACAGGCGACCAGATTCTGTGGAAAATGTAGACAGGGCACAGTCCAGCTTCTCTTGTTGTTACAGGTGGTCGCTTGTTTTATCGTGTTAGGAGAAATAGAGACATGTTGGAAATTTGGATCGGTATCTCTGAAGCTGATTGTATCCTAGAATATAACATCTCTGTAGAATAGCAGCGGTGATGATGTCATAACACATAATTTCACTGTGTATCTTGGTGAAACGGCGCTCATTACTCTGTTCATTTTTTTATCTGCTGGACAGATTTGAGTGTCATGGTGCTTTTCTGCCCTCCCACAGAAACACCTTCTCCTTGAACCTCTGACCTTTTGTGCCTGAGCTATTGACCTATTGAGTCACTCATTTCTACTTCAGAGGCTGCAGACCCTTCGTTCACAGGCCTTTCCTCTTCCTGCGGCTGGTCCTCCTCTCAGTGGGTGGTTGTCAAGAAACAGTTCATCATTTGCTATATATGTCTGGTTCATGTGATAATGTATCGGTGTCTCAAGAGTAATTATATTCTGAATGATTTTCATATTTCTTTTGCCATGAATTGCGCTAAATATTTAGCCTGTCATTACGTGTGTTAATTTAAGAACTTATGTTGAATTTATTTAGCAGAAACTTTTATCCAAAGCAGCATCAGTCACTCCCAGAAGCAGCTGGCGTTCTTGTACAATGACATCACTCTGCCAGCCGCAGGATTTAAACCAGCGACCATCCAATCACAAGGCTAGAGACTTAACCTAGCCCAAAGCTTGAACCTGGCTCCACCGGCACCACAGTATAGTATAACCCCAAATTAACTGAGCTCTGCAGGTCTCTGGCGAATGACTTGTTTGTACTTGAGTCATACGCAACAACCTTTTCATCACAGAGAAAAGGAAGATATAGAGATCTGGAAAAAATTAAGAGACATTTTTAAATCCTGGTTTAATCCCGGTTCTGCTGGCAGAAGGCTACACTGAGCAGCAGGATGCTTCCAAGACACAAGCACAAGATGAAACAGGAGACACTGGGAATGACCAAAAACCAGCCAGGTAGAGGGCAGAAGTGACTTTCTAATGGCAGAGATGACCATCAATTTTTCCAACAGTGCCTCATGAATTGGAGGATGACATCAAATGACCCTCAAAAGGAATGGTAGTTCTGCAGGTGTGAAGTGCCCTGCTAGGACAGTCCATGTCAGGCTCCTAGAAGCAGGACTAAAGTCCTATAAAGCAAGAAGAAGCCTCTCATTAATAAGAAACAGAGAAGAGCCAGGCAGCAGTTTAAAAAAAAAAAACATATATTATTCACAGATGCACACCCATGAATTGAGAAATGAGTGAAACAAAAAAATTTTGCTGTGGTCTCTTATTTTTTTCAGAGCTGGATTGTCATTGTCATTGTCATTGTCATTGCCTCATTGGAAATTAACTGGGTTATAGAGGATGCAACAGAAGGCAACTCCCTGATGTCGAAAACCAACATTCCTATACTGGGAGTCAAACCCAGGCCACCTGGGCAAAAACCAGGAATCCCAACCCCTAACTGTAGCCTGACAGGTGTGGGATCCTGGGGTTCTGAAGGGACACAGACAAGAAGAAAGGCGTCTTGTTCGGAAGAAGATGAGGGGCCTGTTTTGCCGGGAACAGTGTGTGCTTGTATAGCCATTAAGGATGGGCCATACCACTGATTTTAGTTTCGATTCGATTTCTAATCGATCCAGGGTTGGTATTGCCAATCCCGATATTCAGTGCCCGCCCAACCCCAATGTTAAAACTTGCCTGGCAGCGGATCGATCGTCCTGTTCCCTTAGCGCCAGGCCCCTTTCCCTTTCTCCCCCCAATAGTACTTCATGTTCTGCTCCTATGGGCGCTTTATTGTACAAAGTCCAGGGGCCTCCATTTAAAGGGGGCCTCACAAGGGGCCCCCGGTTGACATCTTTTACCGCCACCATCCCTCCACTGGTCAAGATTCAGATTCAGATGCTTTATTGTCATTGTTGTTTCCACAGTAACAAAATTTAAAAGTACATCCTCTCCAGTGTCACAACATGAAAACAATAGACAAATTAGTAACAATAAAACAAATTAAATCCAATAAATAAACAAATAGACCAGCACAATAAAGCAGTCATACCCCGTAGTTTCAACATATTGCACATTTCACTTATCACTTATTGCACTTGAAAATAGCAGCATTGAAGTTATGCAATGGTCCGACTCAGTTGTAAGAACAAAGTTGTAGCAACAAAACTATCAAAGAAAATAGTAACTGGAGCTCTGATCATGTTGATATGCCTCAGCTTATAATGCAACATTTCAATTACCAGGTAAATACATCAGAATCGATTCTCAAAACGAAAGTATTCAGAATGAAAAAATCGATATCTCAGTATCGATCCACACATCCCTAATGGCCAAACACCTGTGCGATCCTCATGTCAGGAGGCCCAGCTTCCACGTCTCAGACTTTAATCTTCTCCATATCTAATTTTATTTAGTTGGTTAAAGTCATTATGTAGCAACATGAAACATCTCATATCTAACACACCCATGCATCTATACACAAATATAAAGGTGCATATAATAATAAAAAGGGTATTAAATCTGCACTTTCTCTCTGTCGGAGGCATTGGCCTGCTCCGCTTACATCATCCAGCAGAAATCAGAGACGACCACAGCTCCAGACTGAAAGATAGCATGACTGAATGTCTAAGACGTATCAGCAGGGTCTTACAGTTGCCAGGGAACAGCTAGTATTAAGTTTCATTTTAAAGTCAAGCGTGGTCTTGCTGTGAAACTCAAGGGCTCTGACCAAAGTGCCTGTATGTTCTGCTAGCATTCTGAAACGCAGATCAGACCTGTTCTGGAGGATATCTAACATGATATTTTGTGCAAAGCATTTCAGGTGTCAAATGGAAAAAAATTGCTCCAACTGTAATCTCCATCCATCCATTTTCAAAACCCGCTGGTTCAGGGCCAGGCCTGGCTGTTCTGGCACCCTAGGTGAGATTCTGCTTACCCCCTCCCTAACCCCTCAGAGCGGCAGAAAACAATTTTTGTCAATTCATTTATATTTAAAACATTTCAGTAGCACAGGGCATCTGTGGTGCCCGGTGCTGCTGCTGCTCTGGGCCCCGGACTGGATGGGCCTGGGCCCCCCGCCCTGGGTGGATTTCGGGGAGCGGGGGTGCTTATGGGGGTCAGCGGAGGAGCTGGCTCCAGAGGGGGGGGTACTTTGTCCCCCCCCGATCCTTTCCTCCCCATCCCTAAATGCTTCTCTCCTCCCGGCATCTGGTTGCTAACTACCGAGCTTGTGTCTGTTTCACAAGAAAGGAGGCAAGTGAAATATTAAAACTAGAGTAGATAACTCTTATGTCACAGAATGTAGTTTTAAAGTATTCTAACTATGCCCCTGTAATAATTTATGTCAGTTTATTACATGTCTTAAGTGTACCCCATGTACCCCAGGCACCCCATGTACCCCATGTACCCCATATACCCCATGCACCCCATGTACCCCATGTACCCCATGTACCCCATGCATTCTGTACCCAGGCTGATGCGCTGGGTTTCCTGGGCCAGCCGCCTGCCATGATGTGACGTCATAGTTACAGTGCTGGAAAATGGATGGATGGAGGGAAGCTGGCTTTGCAGTGATACGCAGGGTGCAGCTTCCATTTGGAAGAGGTGCGCCCTGCAGTTTCCCAGTCAAGTGCAAGCAGTTTGGCAGCTGACATGCAGCTTCTCCAGGGAGCTCTTCAGGCCCAGCTGCTCTAATGCGTCGATGCATTTTGTTTGCGTTTTTCTTCTTCATGTCGGCTGTGTCCATTCCAACACACAAGCCCGGTCCAACCAGTTTGTCTGCAGTGTCCTGCTAATAGCAGCAAATTAATAACTTTCTGAAGAACATTTAAGGTTGAAGAACCACCAACATAATTATGCTTCTGAAATACTAATTTTTAATATTAATTATTAATACTAAGTTTAATTGATCCAAGAGACATGGACTTGTGAAATAACAAGATAAAATGATAATTCTAATATATATGTCCGTATGCCTTTTGTATAACAGGAAACGAAAATAAGGGAAGATAACCTTATCATTGCTGGGATGTCAGATTATTTGCAGTTATCTGAATTTCTTTAAACTTTAAATCTGTGGTACAGACTCCATGTGGTAGTTAAGAGCAGGTTTAAGTAACACTCACTTAATAAGAGGTTAAATAGAGGTTAGACACTGAATCAAGGTTCCATCTCTGGTTTAAAGCATCAGCGTTGAGTGGAGCTGTAATTTTCCCCACTATTCTTTATTACCAATTCGGATGTCTAAAAAAAATGGCTAGCCTTCTCCAATTAGAAAATGACACAGTGCCCCCTTCTGTCTGACCAAGGAACTCCATCATCAGTACACCTGACTGCTTAGTTATGCAGCAAACCTGAAAAATTTACATATTATATTGTGCCACCACATTCTAGTGGTATAACCACTGTAATAAATGGTATGGAAATGGAGATGTTTAAGTATTTTGTTGAGGAAGCAGGTCACTGTGACTGAACAGCAGAAGCCTTGGGTAGTTGGTAAAATATTCAATATTGCAACCTCCCTCTACAAGATTAAGTAATAAGATACCAAGGAATCTGAAGTCAAAGTATGTTTTGTCATGGTTTGTTTATTCAGGTGTAGCACTGAGTGTTTTTTTTAATTCAATCAATTGTTGCCAGGCTGGATATTTATGGAATTGAAAATGAAGCATAACAGGGTTTTTATCGATGTTTTGTAATAGCTATTTCTTTCCAAATGAATCTATTGTTTCTTGGGGGGGGATTTAACTTTTCTTTTTCTTCTATTTTCAAAAGGGTCACTTTTCATTCATTTTTCAAAAGGGGGATATCAGCGGCAGGACTGACCAAGCCGCCAACATAAGCCAGCGATACACGACCAAAGAAACAGGCACAGACACATCTGGGTTACAGAGATCATAAATGAGTGTGACATGAGAAGGAGTCTGATGTCTGCTTCTGGTGGGGTGGGGGTGCCACCTGTCTGCATTCAGTGTCATACGAGATTCCTCGCAAAGTGTTGGTTGAGGAAGGTTGAGTAGCTGGGATCATTCTCCATCGCGCTTGTGCTCTGCCTGCCTCTCTCTCTCTCCCGCTCCACCTTTCTCAGACTCTCCCTCACTCTTCATGCAAATGCGCCGCCACAGAAAGTTTAACACCAAAGCTGTTTTGCTTGGAAGGTCCAAACGCCGTTACAGTCGCCTCACATCAACAGTGCGTTTTAGGTCTTTGTTTTGATTTGGACATTCCATCAAAAAACAGGTATGGGATCCTTTCGGAAAAGTCTGAATTTAAATGGATGCAGCCTTTCACGGTAAATCTGCACCCTCCCAAGGAAAAGAGGCTGTTTGTTTAAACCTCTCTAGCCCTGGGAATTCCAACCTGTGGAAATTCCATTGAGCTATTGGTGAATAAGGGTGAACTCAGACTAGGTGTTCCGTACCGTGTCCGAGAACACTTGACCCCCAAAGTCTAGTTTATTTGACTAGTGTGTTCACTCTGTACCATTCCTGGGCACAGTACGCTGAAGTTCTTTAAGTGGGCCGGGCACAGTTCAGTTGGACTTGGGTCGGTACGCATCCAGTGTGATCGCTGTGAGAGGTGCAGTGTTTGCAGGAAAATTGCACTGATGAGAGTCTCCAGGAACAACTGGATGCAACAGGCAAAAACTTTTGAAATATTTGGTCAAATACAGGACTATCTTCTTAAGATAGTTGTATACTTGATAAATCTATAAGAGAGCCATGTGTCTTCATGCCCAAAACAACTCCAAATAAGCCACAAAATACCAAAATAACTCCATTGTGCTGTGGGTCGTGTTTTACTTCCTATGTTTCCTTCAGCATAAAAAGTCGCACAGTGATGATGCCTGGAACATTGAGCACAATGTTAGCACAGACCAGCGGGGGGGTGGGGATGGGGGGACAATTG
>JAODJU010000108.1:22305475-22331031 GCA_026776725.1 Gnathonemus echidnorhynchus
CACAACACCCAGGGCCGGGCTACCAAATGGACAACATAGGCAATCGCCTAGGGCGTCACAACACCCAGGGCCGGGCTACCAAATGGACAACATAGGCAATCGCCTAGGGCGTCACAACACCCAGGGCCGGGCTGCCCAAAAACCTGCGCTTAAATGTGTACTAGCAGCACTAAAGTGACTTTGTGATCTATTTGTTGTCCACTGCTGCCCTCATGTGTTTACAATTAGCACTGCTAAAACAAGAGCAACATAAATATTAAATCAGATGGCAAATTCTGAAATAAATTCAGAATTGTACAATAGCTAGATTTTGTTACCAGTGGTCCATAACACTGTATCAATTAGATGAGAACTAGGTGGAAGAGTGATGGATGGTGGTGGATGAAATTGTATCTAAACGTGCTTCCCCTACGCTCAACGATGAGGATGGAGGGCACCCGTTAACAAGGCATGAGGATAATTCAATACTTCTGTAAGTGTTTGAAATGAATGGGACTCTGAGAGAGAGAAATAGAGGCTAGTGGAATTTTAAGCCAACGATAGTTATAATTTCCAGGGAGTTCAAATTTAGGGTGAATAAGTATGAGTAAGTATTGGATGAGTACCCAGCTTTGAAAATAAATGCAGTTTTTAATATTTACTTACAGCATGGGCCTATATAAGTAATAATAATGTTGGGAAAGCTTATTGTGACTACAACTTTATTCCCCATTGAACAGGCTGAATGTTCTGGCTCCACCATCAGATAATACATATAGTAGTTTTTCTTCACAGGTGTGTGCTGATCAACACCAATCTGCTGGGGGCTTTACTGCAGCCCACCTATATGAAACCTGTGGTAGCAGGCAGCTTCTTCTGTAAGAGGGAGCCGAAGGTGAAAACCGCAGGAGATGGTCACACCCTTAGTTTGCTCATTAACTACACAGGGAAATGTTTATTTTAATGTTTTGGACTTAGGTTGTTGGAATATTTTCGTCCATCCATCCATTTTCAGCAATCCCACGTGCAGTGGTGGTGCTGTGATCGTCACCAGGAGAATCACAGCGTTATCAGGGTTACCATGGACCCAATGCTAGTCTATTGCAGGTAATTCATTGTCTTTCACAACCATACATATACATGTAACATTTTTAATTGTACTGATGATATTTATACATGTCACCTGTCACAATCCTAGGAGACAATAAGGCTGATGGGCAGCATACCACCCCTCTCTAGCCATTTCAAGTCTTATTTACTGCATAAGCATTAAAATGTTTTAATCAAAATAGTTATGGTTCCCTAGAGACCTGCCAGCATTGTCGCACCTAAGTGAACACATATTTAAGTGGACGTTTGTGGTGCAGCATATATCAGCAGTGTTGATAAGTGCAGCTCTTGAGAGCAATATTGACTTAAAATCCTGAAACCCAAGGAACACCATACTATCCTGAGAGTGCGTTTCCAGATAAAAACGGAAATGATGGCTGGATGCAGAGGGCACTGCCTCATTCCCCAGCGCAGCCCATTACAGATGTAGTTACAGAAATATTCAGCCACACACGTCACTGATAAGTATATTTTCATACAGAACGCTTTACACCTGTTTCACCATGTGGCAGTCTTCACCTAACACATTAGCACATAGCATGTGCAACTTTACCTAAGAGCGATCATTTCTGTATGTTAAATTCTCATTATCGGATTTTACAAAGCGACGACTAATTAGAGAGTGACGACTAATTAGGAGACACCAAGACTGAAATTTGAAAACCCAAATTCTTACTACAGTGTACATGCCAGACAAAGGCGGAGAAATGGAATCCACTATTTCTTAAATTGATTGGCAGGTAAGATTGTACAGTACTTCAAACAACCAAATGTGCGTCACTTTTATTTCAATTTGACTTTGACATTTTAACATTGTTTTAATGAATAGGCAAACTGATACTGTGGTCACAAACATCAAACAGAAATGCAACGCTGGTATAAATAACGGAGACTGTTGACAGATTATGAACCCCAGCAATGAAGGGTAACACCAAGACAAGAAAATTAAATACAGACCTTTAAAAAGTAAAGGAAACCATAATAAAACAAATAACATTTGAGAAAAGAAAGTTTGCAGACGAACTTCGCTAGCATTTCCGCCTTCCTTATTGTGTCGGAAAAAAAAAACACTGAATTCACAAACAAGTTATAAAGTGGGCTGACAAGTGAGTAGCTGCTGAAATCGGAGTGCTTATCGGTGGGAGAAATGATGCAGAAGACATCTCACTTAAATAATATCGTATTATTGTTACGGCCAATGCAGATGTTGGACATCCACGAGGAATACTCATAAAAAACCTTTTAAACATAGGATGATGTGCTACAATACACTGGTACAACACAGTATACGTGATACGACACACTTGCCTTCTTGCAACTGTACATTAAGTAACCAAAATCAATTTATATATTTACTTTAAAAAAAAAAAAAAGTTCTACATTTTCTTGCCAATGTTGGAGGCCTCACTTTTTTTTTACTAAAACCCAAGTATAACTAAATGATGTACGCATTTTCACTTCCATTCGTTTGTTCATTTTTGACAGATGAGTTCTGTCCAGGTTTTTGGTTTTTTTTTTTTTACCTCAAGAAACAACCAAAGACACATTCCAGTAACAGCTAACGGAGAAATATTAAATTCCCCCTTCAATCTTTTTTCCCCTCTCCAATGGAGGTAATGGCTCACTTTGAAAAAAGATTTTATCCATTAACTGTCAAAAGTATCCCACAAATACACATGAGCATCATTTAAGTTATGGAACAAAAGTTTTAGGACAAATGAATAAGTGACCCATTTGTTAGTGTCGTGGCTTTTTCAGCCTCCTTTATCAACCACGACGGAAATAAATACCGGACATGAGCAGGACACGATGCTGCGGTAGGACTGCCTCTGCTGCCAGAACTCAGTTTGGCGAATGTTATGTTTCAATAAAATACGCGTCAACAAAGGCAGATGGACTCTAATTTTGATTATCATAATGCAATAATAAAAGAAAAAAAATGTTTTGGAAAATTAAAACCTAGGCAAACGTAAAAACGTGTGCATTTGACTTGTCTTCACTCTCAATGCAAGAGGGTCCTGAGCCTAACCCCACCCAAAAAAAAGGTGCGAGTGACCCTCTATCTCAGAACACTGTACAGTACATTATATTTATACCAAGTATCTCCAGGAGTAAGTCATTTTCACATGGGCACTTCAGTGGTCCACCTACAGCCTCAGAGAGCACAGCTGACCTCTGACAACTTAAAAAACAGTGTCCATGTATTTTTTTCCTTCAAATCACCACTAAATGAGGTATTACCAACAATGTATTTGTATACGAAAATGGAAATAAGTAAAGGCATGTCTTGAAGTCAGTGCTAACTTGAGTCAAAGATGGGAACCACTGAATAAGCCTGTAACAGCCCCTACAGGCTCCTTAGCTGAACCACATCAGGGGGGGAAACTGCCTTCCTCTGATTGGCTGTTAAGATTCAGCTCCTTCTTAGATGACAGATTGCACAGTGGGAAATAAAGACTTTTGTGTCCTGCCACCAGGACCACTTCCCTCTATGTTATTGTCTAATATACATGCTTGTCTCTAAAGAAAACTGATTATAATATTATTATTTGCAATTTTAAGATTTTTTGTTAATATTCTACTTAAGGTAGGCAATATACTTTATTGTGCAAAACATCTGCAAAACCTAAGGAAATTAGGCCTGGGAAGGCAGTGGGTCTCCATCTCCAAACCCCTCGAAGGCAGAATGGCTGTTTCCCTGGCACACAGCGGGAGTTTTTTGTGGGGACTCGTTGTCATAAGCGAAGTGTCCCTCGTCTATTTGCACGTCGTCTCCTGAACTCGAACCTGCAGCCGGCTCTTTCTCCACCAATCCTTGCTGGCAGCTCTTGTGTTCTTGTGCTACTCCTTCGTCACTCTCTCCATCACCACCTGCTCCCGGATGTTCCTCCGGAAATGCCAGAGGCTCCTCGTGCCCCATCTGGTAGTAAACCAGAGAGGAGGGCTCCTTCAGAAGGGCCTGATGAGCCTCAAGCTGGCTTTCTGTGAAGCAGAGCAGGGAGCCCCCTGCTGGGAAGGCCCCCTGGATGAGGAAGGGCCCTGCACCCTGCTCCACAGCCTCCCCGTCCTGCGGGGGCTCTGCTAGCAGGCACAGGCCCTGTTGGCCCAGCCCACACTGGACCTCACCAGCCTCGCCCTCCTCTTGCTCCTGCTCACGGTTCCGCCGCTCTTGTTCCTCGGCGCTCTGCAGATGCAACACGGCTGCCTCGTTCTCCAGAGCCAAGCTGTCCCGCTGGGCCACGTAGTCCACCTCCAGGCCGTCTGTGGGCGCGCCCAGTGTGCCTGCATCCAGCCCCGTGTCAGAGAGGACCGAGGCCCCAGGAGGTGGGTCCACAGAGGTGCTAGCAGCAGAGGTAGGAGGTTCTTGGGCCCCCTGGGCCACCTCCCCGGGCCGCGGCGCCAGCAGCCGCCTCTCCTCCAGGCCCAGCTTCATGATGGTGTGCAGGTAGTGCGTCCGCACGCGGAGGGGGTTGAACTCGATGCGGCCCGCTGTGTTGCCACAGCCGTCCCGCGAGCATCCGCAGGGGAAGGACAGGCGATCCACCTGCCGGGAGGCAGGGAGAGAGTTCACTACAGCCCGACCGCTGCACTACTGCGACATCACTAATCCAATCGGTCACTCGCAGAGGAAACACATACAGTGCACACACCGGGTCCATACAGGCTTTGCCTCGGATCTGCTGCAATTCACAAGCACCTTTTCAAGAAATTCTGTGCAATTCTCGAACCCTGTACGCTGCTGGAATGTACATTTATGCGGCTTGTGGGATTTTACTTACACAAAAATGAGGGTAGAACAAAAAAATGATTGGTTATCTCTCTGAACTAATCAGTTTGCAGAGTAGGTGGGTCAAAGCAATCAGAGGAGGCGGGACCAAGATATCTGCTGGTTGGCCCCACCTCATCTACAATCTGATTGGTTCTCTTTCTGCCCTCAGAACATTTTTGTGCGAGTGAAACTACCATGAGCATTTTCTGTGATACGATCTGATAATGGTCTGTAATATTAAGCAGCATAAGAAGCCACAGCGACAGGGCCAGCTTGCCCCCACACCACTCCCTCGCCTCACCTGGCATTTGATGCCCGCCTGGCTGCAGCCGCACCGCCGCGGATCACAGTATGAGCGGCAGTCGCAGCCACATTCCTCCCGCGAGAGGCGAATGGCTCGCAGCTCCGCCTTCTCGCGGGCATCGATGCGCACTATGCCCGAGGCCCGCAGCAGTGCTCGCCGCCTCTTAGTGGGCAGCGGCTGCAGGAAGAAGCAGTCGTCCACCTCCATGCCCTCGACGTCCAGGTCTTCGTCTGACACGTCGTCCAAGGTCAGCGTGTCGGCAGCCGCGCATGCCACTGTGCCATTTCTCGTGAGCTGCAGGTTCAGGAGACACATCTGTTATGTCGCCAGTCAAGAACAGAGAGACACCACAAGGTCTGGAATCCAAAGAAGTCTTCCATATCTGGACATGTTAATATTGTTAAAGACTAGCTTTTCACAAGCTCACCTATAGGGGGAGCACAGTGGGAAAGATACAGGGCTACATCATTTGTAACCAGGGCAACAATGAGAACTGAGGCAATATGGCTGTCAACAGGTACTGAGGCAAGATGGCCGCCAAGGGGTACCAAGACAATATGGCCGTCAATGAGTACAGTAGGCGCCGGTGCATTCTTCGTCTGAGTGAGCCTCACAATGTCACAGTATTCTTCCTTGTGATTTTTCAGGAAGTGCCTAATTAAGTTGTATTAAGTGATACTCTTTTGCTGCCTCTCCGCGAGGGGATGCCATTGCAAACATTGCAGGTAACTGTTGGGACACTTTGAGTTTCCAGTTTAAAGATTTTCCCCATGGCTGATGTCACGATAGTTTGTAGTTTCAAGTCATGTGCCTCGGGCTTACTGCAGCATTTGACAGAACTTAAAATCTGTGCAACTTACATAAATTAGGTGGATGTGGTAAATAAAATAGATTGGGCTGTAACAAGTGATATTGATCAATTAAAAATTTCTGTATCCGCCCCGATTCTGATCTTTGATACTGGCTCGGGACGTCACTGGAGGCAATACGGCAGACAACGATTACTGAGGCAATATGGCCGGTCAACGAGGACTGAGACAATATGGCCGGTCAACGAGGACTGAGACAATATGGCCGGTCAACGAGGACTGAGGCAATATGGCCGGTCAACGAGGACTGAGGCAATATGGCCGGTCAACGAGGACTGAGGCAATATGGTCGGTCATTGAGGACTGAGACAATATGGTCGGTCAACGAGGACTGAGGCAATATGGCCGGTCATTGAGGACTGAGACAATATGGCCGGTCAACGAGGACTGAGACAATATGGCCGGCCATTGAGGACTGAGACAATATGGCCGGCCATTGAGGACTGAGGCAATATGGCCGGTCATTGAGGACTGAGACAATATGGCCGGTCAATGAGGACTGAGACAATATGGCTGCCCTGGCTCCTTTCACTAACTCACCTTCCGCTTGCGAGCGTCCAGTTTCTCTTGGCGCAGGTGCTGGCGCAGCGCCTGCCGGTGGCTGCTCTCCTGCTCGCGGGCGAACTCGCCAAGGGTGTAGCGGCGGATGGTGGTGTGCCGGCGTGCCATGCCCAGGGAGCTGCCCCCCTGGCTGGGCACGCTGGTGAAGCCCTGCCGCCGTGAGAAGTAGTAGACGGTGACCGCGTCGAATCGCACCCTCTTGGGGCCGGGCAGCGGCTTGTGCTGCCTGAGGATGGAGGTGGCTGGGCGGCATCCACGTGGACAGAGCAGAAAACTCCGGGTCACAAACGGACGATACGTGGGAAAACCGAAAAACTAACTATAAATGAGGTCCTAATGACCATCACCGCAGCTAACGTGAGTAAAGATAACTCAAGCGAGGCCACAGGTGTAGGACTAATGGAGAACCAATAGCAGGGAGGGCTGACAGGGAAAAGGGGCGGCACCTATACAGGTTTCCATGGAGATGGCATGAGAGGGCATAAATTCCATAAACACACAAAATTAAGCGAACAGATAAGTATCCTAAATACGTATCACTTGATGCGTCCCGCTGATGAAGCGCGGACGGCGTGAGGAGCCTGAACGAGGCTCGATAGTGCGCAGATGTTGTCACATGCCAGCGCACAGTCATTACACTGCTGTTCCCCCATTAAAAACAAGATCTGCTGCAGCCAATAGCATGGGGACAATCAACAAGAAAGTGTGAGAGTGAATCATGGTGTGGACACCTGGGTCTTTGAAGCAGTTCCATCTTTATTTAAGAAAAAGATCCCTGCTCTTTGTTTCCCGACTCCATCTAGTGGGCCATTCGGATATGACAGCTGTCAATTGCCTGGTTGTATGGAAACAGGCCACCGGCAATGAGATGGGGGTCCTTACGCGAGAGCAAGGTGGTGGAGGGGGCGTTGAGGCTGTCGCAGCTGTCGGCACTGTCGCTGCTGGAGATGTCGTCATCCGAGTCCTTGGGGGTGGAGCAAGGGGAGCCACTGTCCACCTCCTCAAACCTCCTCTTCAGGCCGAGCACGGACACCACCTCCATGACTCCTGACCCAACTGTGGGGAGAGAGAGATGAAAACAAGCGGTCAGGAGCTGACAAGCACGCGGGAGGCCAGGAGTCACGGATGTAGTCGAGAGAAGGGCCAGAGAAACGGGTCTCCCCTCCCTTACATTTGCGTGTCCAACACTTTGAAAGAAGAGATGGCGTGACTGACATAACAAACAGGCCCGGAAGCAGCAGAGAATCGCATAACACTACTGCACAAACATCAGTGATTGCCAGTCATTTTCCAAGAAGCCTCCAAAAAAAAATCATAATTCATATACTTATAAAATGTGATCTTCTCCTTAAATTATGGACGTCCCCTAACAGCTATATTAAGTGTTCATCTGCAAGTATAAGCTGCCGTATTTTACATAAAAGCCAGCTTTAAGTGACCAGAGAGGCATGCCGGAAAATCAGAGAGGATACTGTGAAATTCAGAAGACAGGCAAACACCACTTACCAAATATCAGCTATTCAGCATGCTAAATGGTTTAATCTTTGACTGAGTTGTAAACGTAACACACAGTTCTGTGGGTGCTGAAACTTCTTAAAATGTATTTAGAGTGTTTTAAAAAAATCACAGGGAATAACAAACCTTGGCTGTAGCCGCTTGGCTGCCCCTGCTGTTCCGGCTCCTTGCTGTAGACTCCAACCTGACCGGTAGGACACAGAGCAGTTAAAACACAGCTTTCCTTATTGGTGTGTCTGGTCAAACAGTAATTTCAGTACAGTGTCCCTTAAATTTAGCTCAGCCCTACTAAAAGAATACAACACACAAAATAAGCATTTGACCTTATGGCATGTAAATGCAATTTGTGATAAAACGGTTCTTCAATAAGAGTGTGTGTGTGTTTATTCTTTCATGTACTCAGGCATAGTCAAATCAGTTTTGTACATTGAATGAATGCATTCTGGATTAAATCAATCATATCTTTCACCAAGTTCAGCATAGTGACCATACATGTCCCCAAAAGACTAGTCACAGCCGACACAGAGCCACCCCACAAGGTAAAACAGCTAAATAGTTCCCTCTTTGTCATAAATCCGCTACCTTAACAACCACGGCACCTGCCGCTTGTTTCCAGAGTTGAAGCTTATCTGCCACCCAGTGAGGATGAATTTGCAGTGCTGTGCAAAAAAATGTTTAAAGCTATTTAAGTGGGTAGTAAGTGCAAATGACCTCAGAACAAAAATAAAAACACAATTTAACATTAGAACATATGAAAATTAAGAGCAACACAATAAAAACTAGTAAAAATGTCTTATGTTCTCCAGAAAGTTACTGATATCTAGTTGGATGGCTTAGATAAACACCGATTCGGCTCCCAAACCTCTCCTCAGGGGGACCCCAGCCATTTCATGTGTTTATTAAATTTTACCACTTAATTAATTAACTAAATTAGTTAAAAAAAAAAAAAAGTCAGTGAGCTACTGATTAGCTGCACTAGGTGTGCTAGTGGTAGAGTCAAAAAATACATGGCTGGACTGCTGGAAATAATGGGGTGATTTTAGCAGAGGGTTTGAAATGGCTAAGCTAACACACTCTGACAGGCATAAAAACATAGTTTCACACCAACATGAAGATCAATTTAGCATCATTCTCTTTGGCTGCCTAAGACTTTTGCACAGTTACTGTATGAGCACTGGTTCATAAGTTAAGTCCAAAACAACAGGATATCTTTCACAAGGACACTATAGTAGATGATTGAAGTGACACTAGTAGAGGATTGAAGCACTAGTCTTGAAGACACTGGTGAGCAATTTATTGTTGTGAACATGGATATGGGGTTGGGTGTGGGGGCCGGGGGGGGGGCTCTCACATACACAGCACGTGTATGTGACTCCTAACATTTAGGTGTGATTACTCTAAAATACCCAAAGATAACATTACCTTCGCTCTGTTCCACTTTCTGTCTCTGTTGCACCTCTCCCCCTCTGTCTAACACGAAAATTACATTTAGACCGAGAAGTCAGAAAATGTTACCATGACAACTGGAAAAGCACAGTTTATATAAGCTGCACTGGAACGAATGAGCAGGCCCTTTCCTTATATCCGTGCCTCTACCCAGCGCCCTTCTTTTCAATAACAGACATTAGACTGGGATATTGTGGTCAGTCTAGGTGGGTCTCCATCTTTGGCTAGTCTCCCAGTAAGATGCTTTTGATAGATACAAGATTGCTTCACATTTTCAGGGCTGAATGAACTTTCCAGTAAAGCATCACCATTGGGGTGCAACTTTATTAAACAAAAAAGCACAATTAACAAAATTTACATAGCTGCCTGGAGGCAAACATGAGGCTAAAGATTAATGTTACAGCTACCAGAATGAGCCAATGTCTCTATACAAAATCAAAAGCATAAGACTGCATTTAATTGTCTAGTAAAAAGACTATCATAGGCACAGAAATTCTAAAGTCCAAAACAGCACGTGAATCACCCTACTCTGAGTAATGTTGAGGACCTTCAAACGTGACATTCTATCATAACATTCTCCAATTTTATCTACCGCCAATGGGAAAAAGTTGCTTTGTCCAAAATAACTCAAAGACAAGCAATGAGTTGTCCGTGTGAACCCAAATGCCCCATTATGGAGGGAAATACAGACAAGCAAGAATGTGTCCCTTTGGAGACTAGCTCTCTCTGATACCTTTTTCTCTCAAAATAGGATTATTGAATTTTATACTAATTCTTGTAAAAAAAAATACAAAACAATGCTTTTTCTTCAATGCTTTACATGTCCCATTTGTCGTCAACCAAATTCTAATAATAGCAGCAAGACTTAAATTTTAACTGTGAGTCCTCACATGGTTTTGGAGACGATAGTAAGACTTGTGTTCATGAAAGTGCTCTGCACACATACAGGGCTCTCCAAAGACTTGCTATCAAAGTTTTTATAGCCATTTAATGACAGCATTGCAAGAAGTAAGAGGCATCCAACGCCCACCATGTCTCATAAGCCAATCGTGGGAGACTGGCATGTTCAGAAACGATGGTTCTCTATTCTCGAAAGTTCTCCCTGCCAAGCTGTGATTTGCCAGAGATGCATAAATGGGGTTCCTGAAGCAGCAGTTGCGCAAGAAAATAAACCGAGGGCCATGTGAGTAGGCACATGACAAGGCACTGCTCAGTCATCTACAAAATTCTATCTGTTTATGCTTACAGATTCTCTGAGGTTCCACACTATACCTATTGCACCTTCTTGTTTGAAATCTAATTCCTGAATTGCATATTCAACTGCAAAGGCGCCAGTGCTTAGAATACGGAGAAAGATGGAGAGAAAGGTTTTACGAAATAAGCACGACTTTGTCCAGCACCCTCGCTTCTGTCATGAGTATCAGCAGGGGAGGCAAATAAATAAATCATTCAGAATCATCATTTATTGCAATAAAGAGCTGACAGTTAGCAAAAGATGAATATCCCGTAATCTGGATTGAGACTACATTTCTGAAACAGAACAAAGACACGACACCCAAGTTATACAATGACAACTTTCCAAATCTTTATTTTGGGGAGACAATGGAATTATTCTGGGGATACTTTTCCCCCCACAGTGTCAGACAGATGGATGAAAGCGGCAGGTCACTGAAAGCTCTCTCTTCCTTATGACAGAAAAAGGCTCCCTTTCTCTAAGAGTAATAAATGAACAGAAACAGCTGACCCCCCCAAAACCCTATAAAATGCTATCCAAATATGCTAATCTTCCTAAGTCAGCTAATTCACAGCCACTTTCCAGAGACCACCCCCTACAGTGCCTGAAATATGTTCTGTCTTTAGGTGGATTAGTCAAACATAATTAGGATTCACATAATATCTTGTTACCACTTGTGATTAATATGACATACATTTATATATAGCCAATGTGAGATATACATCTATTTATATAGCACAGTTTACCCAGTATGACATCAGATAGCTTCACCTTTCAATATATTTCAAAATGGCCTGTCTCTTATCAGAATAGGAGGATGCAGGTACAGTTCAGGAGATGCAGGTACATTGTTAGTATGCAGCCATCACTTCCTAGGTATGCTTCAGTCACTGTAGTTTATGGTTAAATTAGCCAGCTGCTCCTCTCAATGCCTTTTCTCAAAATTACACTGGTAACATGCTGTATCGGAATGCATATTTAAATATTCTTTGTCATTATAAAATCATTATGAATGTGCCAGGGTCCGTAAGAGAAAGGACAGCAACAAAAAGCTGCACATACAGCCCAGAAGAACTGAGTATGACAGCCCCTCTATAACAGATTATCTCCGAGTGGTGTTTTGTGTACTTTTGAACACTACAGAACTACATCCCCTGCAATGGGAAAAAAAAAATCCCATTTCTTTTTTAAGAACTTACTGCATTTGGTGGACAGTCAGCTGTCCACAAGCTGAAGCAGAAATACATTTTTCACTGGAATTTCTGGTTAAAGCATCCCAAAGTCTCCCTCTCACACCTAGGCCATGTCTCACCTTGCCACAGTCCTACGCTTCCTTGAGTATCTGACCTGATGTTGCGGTGATACACTTAGGACTTTCTTTGCATGCATTACACATGTTTCTTCCATCACACATTCCTTTTTAGACATGGATACCCCCAAATCCATCAGCCAGGACAACACAGGCCTGCACATCAAACAAAACAACAGTGCAACAGTAGGGCCCAACGTTTCATTGTCACGGCGGGTCTAAAGAGTCATATGACAGCTCGGACAAGGTTAAATGGCAAACTGCTGCCGGTGGATTGTTACGATATATTCTTGGATTTGATCGAGGTTAGTCTGACTCACCATTTTGATAAGATTCCAGTCATGAAAATTTACGGATAACAAGGAGTTACGGAATCTGGCCACTATGCCAATAATAAACAGAACCATGCAGACTCATGAGAAAATGTGTTAGTTCTTATCTTTAGATTACTGTATACATTTCCATGAAAAGCTGCCTTAAACATTTACGGTTATATTAAACGGTTAAATGAACTCCGTAACACATAAACGTGGCCCAATCGCGAAGAGACGAACCTAATTGTAAAAAAGCTACGGAAGGTCAGTAAGTATCCAGTCCTGCACATAATACTGAAGATTATTTTTTTACATAGAAATACATTATAATACTGGTTCCAGCTGGCACAGTTTAAACCGAAAATAAAAGCATTTCTTTTAAAGACATTGGTGTCTTCAGTATCTCAGCCATCTATTCATCGGGTCCCTTCGTAAGTATGGGGGCAAGGTTAAATGTAAAAGCTAAATGGGCGTGCGTAGTGAAATACGGCAGATGTTTAAACAGTTATTGGTGAAACCGTAGCAGTCAGGTATTGGCGATAAAGCACCAGCTCTCCTCCACTAATAGACATCAGCAGACTAACTCAAGGCAAACCAGGCAGCACGCCCTGCTTCCACACGCTATTCATTCAGCCTTTCTCTCAAATATGGCATTTGGCAAACTGTCAGCAACCCCAAAGCCCTCGGACTCCTTACCTTGAGAGGAACGGAGATCGGTCTCGCCGGCCTCTGAGTCTCAGAGTATAATTACCAAGTCCCTGCACTTTTCTTTTTATATTGTTGTTCTGATCTTGCTTTTTTCCGTCCCACTATCTGCTTTGAGTACAACGAACGCCTATGCGAATAAAGAAAATTTAATCGTATCAGATCTGTCGAAGAAAAACCGCAGACATTTGTAAGTAGTGATATATTCCCGAGCTGCGCACGTTGCTGTGAAATGTTACTTTAGGACTGTACGATAAAACTAGACAGAAAAAAATACGTTCGGTTGTTTTAGAGCTGCTAGAATATGTGCAATTTTGCGTTATGGCAGAAAAATGGTTCAGCTATACCGATCAACCCGGGGCAAGCAATAAGAAGACTTCCCACAGTTGTGTTAAATGTTTTATTTTGTATATTTTTCTCTCGCTTGCGAAATAACAGAAGGGTGTTTATTGTTTTTCTCTTCTCTCGTTGATCCTTTTAAAAATGCTTGTATTTACTGTACAGTCCGCTGCACCCTGTTCGTTTCTTGTAATCAGGGCGGTTTTGTTACGCGTATGTAGTTTCCAAATGTATCGTCTGCTTTTCTTCTTTGATGGTGTTGTAATTTTGCATTTCCCGGCGCAAGAGTTCCTGAATATTGGGGAAAATCGTAGATCTTCTCCCCTTCTGCTGCCCGGTTTGTTACAATGTAACAATAGCGTTTGGAATGCTACACAGTAGCCATATATATTCACAGTGACGCCATCAACGTCACATGAATGCCGGGACATGTAGTCATATCACCTCGTTCTATAACAAAGGGCAAGTAATTTGGGTCAGCATACCTTTCTTCGCACGATTCTCACCACTGGCAGCATTTTGCTTTTTTTCTGTAGCAGTCCTTCAGCAAGTAATTAGAACCGCGTTTAATCTTTAGCCGATTACATCATGCTACTGGTATCTAAACATCCTAAGTCGAAGAAATACTAGAATTTTGTATTATTAGCAGTAGCAAGAACTTATCTCTGGGCACGAGCATTTGCAGAAAACAGCTACACAACTCAGTTATAATACAATTCAGTACAGAGATACAGGTACATGGGGGGAAACGGTCGCACAATATGGAAAATTAGCTGAAATTCAAAGTAAATAAAGCCTGCATTTCAGTCCCCGTTTAAATTAAAATGAAGGCTTTTTGTACGTAATGTTGTTAAAGCACTTCACTTCCCATAAGTCCTTCACACAACCCCAGAGGTCACCTACCAAAACACATGACATGTAATGGATTCTGTGGTTGCAGCGTATATTGTATTAAAATGTTGAATTATGAAATAAAATCAGCCACTGGATGAATTGTGTTAGTCTGTAAAGAAAAATGTTAACACTGACTACTTTAAAAATAGCTTACTCTTAAATGTATAAAAAATGTAAAGTCATTGTTTTTCGACGGGCAACCATCGGTTATATTTTAAGTGCAGTTAAAATAAGACAAGCATTTGAGTCATTTGATTAAAAATATTTTCAGTGGTGATAGTTATGTTTATTAATCTTTTCGTGCTTCCGTGTAATTGTCACCATGGCAACTAAGGACAGCGTCATATTCAAACTCCACTGGTATAAGATGAATGACGACATGGTCAAAAAAGTGACTCGTAGTTTTTGCTAAGGAGGGCAATGCCGTTGAACCAGTCTTTCGCAGATAATGCACTAAAGGCAATAATCCATCAGAAATTCCATCTGAAATGCTCACTATTTTTAAATGATCAAAATTATACAGGAATATCACAGGTAATTTCTGGAGACAGTTATTTGAAAATGAAAATCACAGATTAAAAAGGCAACTAAAAGTTGATGACATTACAAAAGAAATTGCTAGATATACATTCAAGACTCGACTCACTGCAGGTTATGGCTTTAAGTCAATGGCTGGTTATGATATTCAGTTGCTCAAAATCTCTTCAGAAACGACATTGCTACAACATGGGTGAAATAAGGGGAAGCTGCATTTTAAACTTAAACAACAATGCAGTCATGTAAGTAGATTATTCACTCTGGTGGTAAGGACTAGGGGCAAAGATAAATAATTAGAATGAGAAAATCTTCCCATCCATCTATGCATTTGGCATAGGTTATAATTAATGTTACCACTGCTCATGAAACTTAAATATGGGGGACAAACAAATATCCAAATGTATTAATTGACCAGATTGAGCTGGAAAGTTCTTAAAATGCTTATTATAAACGTTCCTTTTGTATGATGTTCTGAAATGATTCAGTAGCACATCCTTAATTCCACCTAAGTGACTGTGAAGGATGATGTATAGGGATCCAGAGAGTAGTTACCACATGTGAAGTTCTGCTTTGGCGCATGTCAAGCTACTACCCGAGTTAGAGAATGGGACGCTGTAAGCTGAGTGCTCACATACGACGCCTGCTGTCATCTTCCTCTCTAACCACCGTTTGCCTGGTGTTGTGAAAGGGGGGCTTGTTTTGAATTTTAACCTGGTGTTGGAAACTGGGACTGAGATGGAGAAGCTAAACTCTCTGCAAACTGGTGGGAATTCAGCTGGAGATACCAACGGCCATGTCTACCAGTGAGCTGAAGCAGTATCATCTAAAAAAAGAAAAACACTATGCAAAAGGCAGCCCTCTGCTACCCTAACCCCCCCCCCACACACACACACACACACACACCTATCTATCATAATTTGAACACAAGCCATTTTCTTTCTAAATAAATAGGAGAAAGATGCTCTGTTTGAATCTGTGATTGTGCACTGTGGGGGCAGGGAACACAGGAAAGAAGCCCTGTCACAAGGAGTCCTCTGCCTGGTTTCTTCTCCTTTGTCCTCATTCCAAAGAATGGCTACAGATATCCATTAGAGTTTAAAAAATAATCATAAAAATTAAAATGGCAATGGCATCCATCCACCTTCCAACTGCTTACACAGGTTAGGGTTGAGGGCAAAAGGGAGCGCAGGGCAAAATGTTAAGGGTACAAATACACACACACACAGAGACACACACACCGGACAATCTGGAGATGTCAGTTAGCCTAACTATATGTCTCTGGAATGCAGGAGGAAACTGGAGAACCAGAGGAGACCCACACAGCACAGGGGGGGCATGCAAACCCCAAACACCCAGAGCTGAAGTAGGGCTCAAACTGAAAGTCAGGTAGCAGTGCTGCCCACAGAGTCACCAGGCCACCCTAATGCCAGAGACAGTCATTCAGTATTAGCCTTCAGCACCCCCCCCCCCCCCAAAACTGCACCACAAACGATTAGCATTACCAACATTTCTTAAAATGAAAATTCCTTTGACTAAGTAAATTCAAAACTTTTGATAGCAGCCTTACCCATATTTACCCACTCAGATAATAAATAGTAGAATGGCAGAGTTTATTATTATTATTATTATTATTATTATTATTTTTTAAGTCATGCCCCCCAATTTTCTTTCCTGTGATCTTTCAGGCTTCTAGCAAAGTTGGACTTTAGAGTAACTATGTATTGGGGAGGACAGTTACAGCAATCAGAATGACCCATAAGAGTAAGCAACAGAACTGACCAAAGATGGCACATTCCAAGTGTCAGCTTTTGATTTGGCACACCAAATACTCAGTGGATGCAGAATTTTTCTTTTTACTTTTTTTTTTGGGGTGGGGTGGTTCTGAAAGGAATAATAAAAAATGTAAAAGTTGGGGGTGCTAATACAAAATCACTCTCCATTGAAATGACTAGGTAAAACAAAGAAATAAATAAAACATGGATAAACCAAGGGGTGCATCTTCAGTCCCATAATCCAACAGTGGCAACCTCTTGAGGATCCCAGTTTGGGATGACACAACAGGATGCTCTTCCACACAGTGCAAGAGAAATCATATAAGTGATTGCTAGGGAATTATGGGAACCAGGAAACAGTGCTGAAGAATTAAGCCCTATGCTCCGCCCCCCCCACCCTATCCCACCCCCCAAGTCCATTCGTAACTTTTTCCTTCTATTGCCTTTTGGTGTCTCCTCACTTCAGGATGATGTGATAGCCATCATTAGTCTCCGCTGTCAGGACAGGAAACAGCCAGTTTTATTATGTAGGAAATGTTAACATTGCACTCTCCAAATTCTATGCAGCCATCTGCATTGCCCTCACATTGGCATAGTGATGAGGATTTTTTACCTTTCATCGTGTCCAGGATGAAGCACGTCTCATCCTGGAAGTTCTGAATCATCTGCAAGAAAAAGTGAACTATATTTTTACAAACCACCTGATTAGGTACTGGAGGGGGTTAGGTAAAGGGGTATGGCTCACCTCATCGCTTACAAGGACGTGGATACCAGTGGGACCCAGTTTGAAGATCTGGCTGATCTGCTGCGGGGAGATGTTGAAGAGCTGGGCGATCTTCTCAGTCAGCTCCACTGCCGTCAGGTCTTCCAGGTAAATGGCATGGTACACTAAGGACATGCACAAAATTTAGAATTTGGCCCTTTCATGAGGGAAAAGGCTAAGCACAAGCACAATACCTGAGAGTAACCATGTCAAAAAGACCCTGGGCTAGATTATGACTGTCCAGCAGAGGTCAGACTAAGGCCAATCCGTAGCGCAGATGTCTATTTATTAGATTGTATTTAAAAATAAGAGTCTTCCAGTGAAATACTACTCAAATGTAGTACTAATACTCCTCATACTATTAATTAAGAGTAAAAAGTGTCTGGTTTTTAAAGTATTAAATGTAAAAAGTACTACATATTCAAATTATTTGATCTTACAAAAAGCAGCCTATCCTTATAAATTCCCTCAAGTCTACAGCACTGCAAGTTACAGTGCATCGCGATAAGGAAAGCTGAGTCTCAAGAGGATAGGTGGATATTTTCTTTTTATAGACAAAATAGGATGCTTGTAGGTAACTTGGTCACAGTTGTAGGCCACTGCAGTCGTGACGTCGAGCACTAGGCCTGTGCAATATGGTGATATGACTGATAACTGATAGACTAGTAATCCAGTGTTGGTATCAGACGGTAACTAACCAGCGATTATTCCCTTTGTAGGGGGAAGGAGGCTTAGGTTAGATAAAGTTTTATTAGATATGTATAATTCCTGAAATTAATAATATTCAAGTAAAAGTTCTGTTATTTAAAAATACTTAAGTACAATAAAAATAGAGTAAATTTACTCTTTCCACCTGAGTATAACGAGACTGCAAGCTTTTATATGGAACCGGTGTGGCCTGGTTTTCTCCTTCTCTTGTTCAGTCAGGTCCAAAATCGTGCAGAACCCCCCCGTCCGTCCAACACAAACCCCAGCATTATTTTTGGGATGGAGGTGATAGAGGGATGGAAGTGTTACACTACTGGTCCAGCAGTTCAGGTTGTACAGAATGGGAACACTGGTGAAATACATTAATGAAGAAATACAAGAGCCCATATGCACATGGGTAGCACAGGGTTTGGAGTACGGACACCATCAATAAATTAGCAAATTCAAGTTAAACAAAATGATAGAAAATAGTGTAGTGACATCACACGGACTGCTATAACTATTTCGATTTGTTGTTTATTTTTAAATATTTTAAAAGTAATACTATTACAAGCAGCTTATTTGAAATTACTTTAAAATGGACATCAACCTTAACTTGTACAACATAGGAAAATAGCTGCCGCTGATGTTTTTACTCCCGAAGGGGAGGAAGCATTTGGGAGTTACTGACCGTAGAAGGTGCTGCCAGTCGCCTCTCCGTTCTCCTGCTTCTGCTGCTCCCGCACCTGCTGCGACTCCTGGCAGACGTAGATGGTCAGCCGTGGACGCAGGACCCTGAAGGCACGAGACACACTGCCGTGTTCCACAAGCGAGCGGAGCCTTCCCAAACCGGCTGGCCGTTCCGGACTTTCCCTTAGAGTCCCACAAAGCACCATCCCCACCACATCCAGACTCATTTCCTGAGCAAATGTCCGGACTGAGGCAAGTTCTCAGTAGAATGTGAACGGGAACAGGAAGCTGTCCACACTTACCGTCCTTTCAGTGCATTGAAGAGTCGAATGCCGTCTGCGGGGCCACAGATCTGAATGACATCTTCCCTTGTAAGCTTCAGGAGGTCCGCCCCTAACACAGAGGCTACAGCTGAACACTAGCGCACTGCGTTAAACTATTCCAAAATATGTATGTACACTCACCAGCCATTTCATTAGGAACACCATTATTATACTGCTCTCAGAACAGCCTTTGTGGCACAGACTCAACATGGTGCTATATAGACATTCCTTAGAGACTGTGGTCCATGTTGACATGACTGCATTACGTAATGGCTGCAGATTTGTCACATCCCTAAAGAGCTGTATTGGGTCCAGAACTGGTGACTGGCAGGTCTGTCGCAATAACCACAATGTTGCAATATCGCAATATTGACAAGTCAGCCACAGGGGATGGAAAGCAACCGCTGCAAGTGTTATGTACTCGTTTTGTTTTGTTCTTCCTTGAGATTAGGCCCTTCATGCTTTACATTTCAGTGACTGCATACTGAATGTTAAATAAATTCATAATGAAAATGAGTTAAGAGTGTAATTATCCTGCCAAATGTACACATGAGGTGACAGTCAGTCTCCACACAGCCTGTACCTATTACTCAGGGATCGCTGGTGGTCCCGCAAGTTGATCATAAAACGTAAAAAATCATAAAACATTGTTAGTTCAAAATGATACAAAAAAATATCTGAAAATTAAATTATAAAAATGTAAAAGTTTCTATCCTTTTTGTGTTTTCTGATCATAATGCCATTAAATATATATATATGTCCATACCTCCAAAGAACTGTGAAGGATATCAGTCATTGGATCGTTGGACGTTGGAATAAAGGGCCTCATATTTAAAAAGCAACAATAACAATAAAGCTTATTTATACAGCACTAAAGTCAGGATAAATGAAGCGTCTGCAAAATGAAGGAATGGCGATAATACTTGCATATCGCACTGTTTGTTTTTTTTTTTTTTTCACCGTTCCGTGTAAACTGCACAGACTGTCCTGTCAAATTCAGAAATACTCAGACCCCCTTGTTTGGCATTAATGACCAAGCCACTGTCAAAGTCACTTAGATCACATTTTCCCCCCCATTCTGATGTGTGATGAAGCTATTAACTGAAGCTCTTGACCCACGCCTGCGTGATTTCATGCACAGAGCAGCTGCCATATGACTGACCAATCAGATACTGGCACGACAGAGCAGGCGTAGGTAAAGTGCCAGTATCTGATTGGTCAGTCAACTTAATAGCTGCAGTTTAAACACAATATTTCTGCAAGAATTAAAGGTTTAAGGTTTAGTCGCCTGTAATCTTGATTGCAAAGGGTTCTCACCAGAGAAATTTGTGAAGAGCCGGCAGAAGGGCGAGAAGCGGTTTCTATGGAGCCACTGTTGTGCGTCCTGAGACGTTGCCGTGGGTGACAGGTTCTGCGTTTTCCAGAAGAGAGAAAGGAGACAGCAATTTTTATGACTTCAAAAAGTTCTCTTATCAAACTGGTATATCCTGTAGGAGCTGAATTCAATTGCACAAAAAATATATCCAATTAAAATTTACCTACACATCCCAGATATTCTGAAAATCTAAATGCACCCACAGGTCTCTAATACCTTAAATGTACACCACCTCACATTTCAGACTGTACACTGAAAAATTCTTAGATTACATTTGTTCTTTTCACTGCAGTTGCTTTAGAATCCTTAACATATTCATCCAGCTGACGTGTGTTTCTTTTTTTTTTTTTATAAATACAGCTGACGGGAAGAAGTACCTGAGTCAATGGGATCACAATTCAACCATATACGGTTCTTAAAGGGCTAGATCGCTTTTAAAGCGAACAGA
This sequence comes from Gnathonemus echidnorhynchus, assembly GCA_026776725.1. Lineage (NCBI taxonomy): Eukaryota > Metazoa > Chordata > Actinopteri > Osteoglossiformes > Mormyridae > Gnathonemus > Gnathonemus echidnorhynchus. The sequence continues at coordinate 22,326,419 of JAODJU010000108.1, forward strand.
GAATGAGATTTAAAACAAAAATCAATAAATAAATTCATATGTACCTGAGAGCTCTCACTGTCTCTTCTAAGTAGATGGCACGACAACTGTAAGGCAGAACGTCTCTCAATTTTATAACTTTACATCATCAATCCCAGTCCACCCCTCCTTTGTCACAGTTTATCTTCTTGGCTTAAACACGACACACAGCAAGCAAAGGAAGTGGGTAAACAGACCTGTCACTGCAGGTTCCTGCAACGGGTATTAAAATATGAAGATGGCCCCCCCCCCCCCCCAGGTTTTAGTTGAAAATGTTACCGTTCATTTGCAAATGAGGTGAAGGGAAAATGGTTTCCAACATGCGCCACGATTAAGCCACAACCCAGATGGCAGCCATATGAAACACAGCACCTACCTCTTTGCAAAAATCTGTTCACAGAAATGAATGTCTTTTGCAGCTAATTTGCTCTTTGGTGATTTTTTGGGGTTTAGGTCTGCTGCGGCTCTATCTTTAAGATTAATGGCCCCCAGAGACAGAAATACAAAATACAAAAACAAAAAGCCCAGGAATTACACCTAGATAGTTATGGACTTTAACAAATAGGGAACTTAGTTAATTTCTAGCTGAAAGCAGAAAAACTGATGAGAAACACAAGTCTTCTCATTTTTATTTTATTTCACTGTAGAGTGGTCAGACATAAGCAAATGCAGACCCCAAGCTGTCTGTTGTCTACCTCAGCTTCTAAATCATGCTACCTTGTTTGCGTTTCGTGAGAGCTGTGTGGCTTTTACACTTTCACAATCAAAACCCAAGTTCAGTTAGAGACGCTTCCTGCCCACATGTTAAGCAGCATGCTAGCACAAAAGGCATGCCTACACCTGACGGCTGTGTAACAGGCTTCTCCTCCCCATACACAATCATCACATTAGTCGTAAACATGTCACCACAGTGCTTGTGATGACTCAACCCATTAAAATCCATTAACCTCATGAGCAGAGAGCGCCAGTTTTAACATCAGAAATGACCGTAACATTGAGACTCATGCAAGAGGGGAGAAAAGGAATGTTTTCATACCCAGATATGTCGATTGAATATCAGTTAAGAATTTCAAACCATCAATTATAAGCCCTAACTTACCAGGTCCCTTAACATTATACCCCCCAGTCCTGGTTTTGGCAATTTTTGCAGGTTTACAACTAATGTGAACGCAGTAAATTTAGATAAAAACTAACTGACGTGAATAAAGAAGTCTCTTTCCATACTGATATATTACGTTGTCGCCTGGGTGGAATTGGTCACACGCCATTTCGGGAATGCAAAGTCAGGTTCACTTGTATAGGTTTGCGCTGCCTGGTTTTCATTCTCAGAAATATGTAAATATTGGTGTATTTGAATGTGCCCTCCTCCTTAACCCTAACCCCACTTCCATCCCAGACCCGAGACCCGTAATCTCTCATCCTGGATTTGATTATGTTTGTTCAGTGTCGGCCCAACCTCATTCTGCCCTTATTTCTCCCTGAAAAGAGAAATGTTGCCCACGAACCTGCCCCTCACTTTCAAGTCCCTTTGCCATCTGATTCTATTCACTGTCCGGATTAGAGTCATTTCCAAGACAATCTGAAGAACCTATACATAGAGTAGCCTGCTAGAAGCAGAACCAGGACCAGGATTGGGTACCTCTGCTTGTGTCATCAGTCAGTCACTATGATATTAAAGTCATACAGGCTGCGAGATGGACACACACAGGACACAATTACTCACATCCGCCACCTGCACCACAGGCTCCGGCTGGTGTTTCGGAGAACCGTTACTTTCAGGGAGGGAAAAACAGGAAGACCAGTCAGCATTGTTCCTTCTTAACTGGCATTGGAAACATTTGCACAATACAGACGCTCCCCGGGGTTACGATGGTATGTGGCTCTGTGTTAATGATTTTGCCCAACTGTAGGCTAATGTAAGTGTTCTAATCATGCTAGGCTAGAAGGTAGCTAGGCGGGGCTATTATGTTTGTTAGGTTAGGGGTACTGTATTAAAATGCATTTTTGCCTTAGGATATCTTCGGCTTACGATAGGATTAGCGGTACGTAACCACACTGTAACCTAGGGAGAGGCTGTACACGGATGTCAATATAAAAGTCACTTCAGGCAACTAAACAGCTGACTTACGAGACTTTACCGTCCCAGTCACTTACCTTTCTGCTACTGGGAAACTGTTGTGGCTGCTGTTGAAGCCAGGAGACGGGGAGTTGTTGACGTAGGTGACTTCTGGCCAAGGAGAGCACTGCAAGACACCTCAGTCAGCCATGGTCATGTCATTTGAGAGCTCTAGGTTAATTCTGCTCCTTTCAACTTTTCACTTCCTCCCTAATTAGATAGTAAATTTTGCCCCTGCAAATGATCTTTGGCTAGTCAGCTCAGCAGTTGCCTGATTTCAACCACATAGACACGAAGACTATCTTACGGACTATAATATTTTTGTGACATTCTTGAGCATTAATAAATGACCTTAATTGCAGAGGATCCATCAAATAAACATTATTTCTAAGTAAAATCAACTTCTTAACTTCAGGCAAATATATTTTTCAAAGGCCTTGATCTTAGATGTGTAATTTATAAAAGGTTTTGTAGAGTGTAATTACTTTCCATAGCTTATTCATCTTCCTGCACTACATCAGGGAACATCAATATATTCTGTTCTACTACCAATACTGGTCCAAACAGTTTAGTGACTTTCCCTGAACATCTAACTAAAACAGAGACCGACCTGTACTGTAAATTAAATACCCAAAAACACCAAAAAACAATGCAGATGTGTTGTTGAAATACTAAAACTCAGATCTCCCCTTCTCTATAGACCTTTTTTGTTACTGGATAATCAATGTTTCAAAAGCATATGTTGGGTGTGAGTATCACGCAGTGTTTAGCCCACTTCCCATTGGTTACTTGCTCGATGCCCATTGCATTAAACCAATCAGCAATAATGGCAATGGTAACCCCACCCACTTTGAGTTTCATAGTGTCTCCCATCACTACGCCTATTGAGCTAAGTGTCCCCCTCTATATTCCTTACTCCATGCTCCGAATTCAGACCTCAGTCAGGATGGTCGTCTCATAAGACGGCTGGTATTTCTCCTTCTCCTGCGGGGCTCGCTTCTCCATCTTCTCACGATCGGTCTTCTGTTTTCGATCTGCACCTTTGGGCTAAAAAGCAAAGCGGAGAGACCCATCCCAACTTCAGTCAATACCAAGCATGTCCCGCGCACAAGGCAGCCAGAAGCCAGAAGAGACCAAGACAGCAGCAGCGCTGGCCCCGTTTGGCCCCATCCGCTGTCCCTCCCGGACTCCGAGGGACCGTCGTGCCACCAAGCCCCCCCCCTCACCTTGAAGACTTTGACCTGGCAGCTGGCAGAGTGCAGGTGCTCTGTGTACTCCCCACTCTCGTTCTCCTTGAAGGTGTCGATCTGGATGCGGAACGGCACGCCCTTCTCGCCGCCGTGCTTGCGCATGGTGAACTCTGTGCTGATGCAGTGCACCTAGCGAAGACGCGAAAAGCCGTCACTGCGCAGCCCAGTGACACAGCTGGTGGCCGGAGTCAGCATGCAGGCTTGGGTAGATACATCACAAGGCAAACACATTCAATCTGACATCTGATGACAGCGTCAAGATTCTGAAAATACACCAAGCCAAAGTGTCTTTATCATCATTTTCAACATACATATTGTCTGGAAAGAAATCAAATATCAGTAAGCTGTCCCGGAGATTCTTAAAATTAGTTGCTATCCTTAGGAATTTTTAAAAGATTTATTCAGAGAATGACAGCTAAATAGAACAGGACGATTCTGGGAGAGGCTGTAGACGTACCGTAATTCTATGCTAGATAAATGGTTATGAATGAATGGAAATTATCACAGGGACTGTACATCACAGTTGGGTTCCCTACTGAAACGGTACCTGAATAAAGACTGAGGTCCTTTTTGAGGGATCCCACAGGAACTCCACAGTGTTGAGCTGTGTGGGGTTAGCTCTGGGGTCAATCACACCAACGGACATGGGGATATCTGCACGGGACAATTCACAAATTCCTCACGGTGTTCGGTATGGACCCCCACGACCTGGGCCGGTACAGTTCCCCAAGTCTCACCCAGGTCCAGGATGCGATCGCCAGGGCGATTCCAGCGCCATCCTTCCAGCTGCTGGTGTTCTGTGTACTGCAGACGTCGGTCATGGAACACCACCCGTATGATGCTCTGGGGGGAGATATGAGGCACGAAATAAGGCAGAACACCACTCAGGAGGCACCGCGATTTTGGAGGGAGAATACAGCTGAGAAAAACTGCAGGCACATCCTTCTAATGTGCAGGTGGAGGAAAATCATGCAAGAATTAAATTATGGTAGATGGGGTTTATAGAGACGGATAATCAATAATCCGAAGCCTAACCTGTGTCTAATATACTATTATTATTACTACAACCAATATTGTGGCTCTTAAGTATCAGGCAACATTTTATTAACGTAGTTTTAAACGGCCATTTCATGTATTTCACTTTCAGCGCTGAGCATTAGGCCACTTAAAATTAATAAATTGTTTTACATGGCCGCCCGCCTCAATTTTTTGGTGCCGCCTCGATTTTT
>JAODJU010000108.1:22331131-22354873 GCA_026776725.1 Gnathonemus echidnorhynchus
GTATATCTCTGTTGCCGTTCGTCATTTCGCTAAAAATATAAAATATAAAATCCCCTACTCACCAATATTTTAGAAGTCTGAGTCATGTAAAACAATTTATTAATTTTAAGTGGCCTTAAGTAATATAATCGGCAAAACGTCTGATTCACTGACATTACGTCTTTATCCTAGTCCCAGCCCAAAGCACTAGCAAATTGCCCAAAATGTAAAAAAAAAAAGTTCCAGATTTACTGTAAAACAAAACACAATGAAAAATATGATAGAAAATAGTAATGCTTTACATTAACTGCACCTTCATAATGCCTTTGTACAACATTGAAGTGTACCTTCATAAAGTATTCATAAGCAGCATGTAAGTATACCTTAACAGCTTTAATATACAATAATAACAAACATTATATAATAAACATAACAATCGTATTAGCAAATAATGTTATGCTATTAGTGTATATTAAAGCTGTTAAAGTATGTTAGGATATTAAGGTATACTTACATGCTTCTTATGAATGTTCTATGAATACATTATGAAGAATCACTGAATGTTCTATGAATGCATAATAGATGCGTTAATGTAAAGCATTACCAAAAATATTATGAGCCAGCAGCAAACCTGAGTGTTTAAAACAAATCAAATGTATAGGTACTGCTCTGGCAGGAAGCATATAAAACACAAACTATCTGAAAAGAGTTGCAAAAAAAATACCAGATATGCCCAACAAACACCATATGAGGTCAGTAAATGCCAAAAACACACCCACCTTCACCATCTTCCCAGTAATTTCAGGTAGTTCTCCCATTTTCCTGTTGTCGAGCATTCGAATTTCATAAGACTGTCCTGGAATAGACACGTGGAACCTCAGTCAACACCAGGCGCAAACAGCACAGGGTACGAGGAGTCACAGTTAAACTAGCATGGACACTATTGTACAGCTGAGGAGTTGGCCAGGGTCTCTGCGCTGGCCTGGCCATGGGACTGACCTTGGTTGAGGTAGGTGAGAGTCTCATCGTGCAGCTTAACTGCGGGGGAGGTGGCAGCACACAGCACATACTGGAAAGGAAGAATCTTGTTTTCGCTGTCAGGGGGCAGATTGGACTCCTCTTGCTTGAAGATGGGGAGGGCCAGCACATCACTACCAAGGGAGGGGGGAGAGAAGAGGCACAGAATAAGGGCCAAAGCTCCCAGAAACACCTGGGTAATGTTACTGCCTCATTCATTAGCAGGCTGGCACCTCTGCTGAGCTATGACACGCGGTCATGCTAGCAGCACGAGCCCCCGACCTGGTAGGATAAACATGGGTGGTCTCATGGTCTCATCTCACACCATCTATGCACCACTCCTGCTCCTGAGGGTCGGAGTGACAGGATCCCGAGCACCTCAGACCACACCTCACTTTCCACATTCTAGCACATTCTAAGAAATCCTGGAGATGTCCCCAAGCCAGATAGGTCACATAATCCGTTCAGCCTGACTGGGACCTAGACTTTTGTTTTTCTTTTTGCGAAGGGGGCAGAAACAAATAAATCTGCCATAACCCTTCCCAGAAAACATTAACCTGGATTATTTTAGATACTTTAAAAATATTTTACATTTTTTGTGACATTTCGTGACACCAGGGTACCACTTAATAAACTCGAAATGAACAGCCAGCTAATAGGCTCAGTGCCATCACCGCACCATTACAGTATAATAAATCACGAGGACATTTGGAAACTGGATATGCGAGAGTGGGAAGAAAGGTGGTTTATGGGGGCCGGGCGCCTTCCAATGCCTCGGTTTCCTAGGAAACGAGCAGGGCGACTTGTGCTCCGCTAACACGCTCATGCTTAGGTGCCCCCGGTGCCCTCTCAACTCAAGAATGTGTTTCACAGTCAACAACAAAGCTGGTACTTTGAAACCGAGCTCGGACACCCAAAACGATACAAGGGGACAAAGAACCCTGCCTACAGTACATGCTGTCACACCCTGCTTTTATTTTCTGGGGAATAAATCCGTTTCCACATTATTATTTACGCTTATTTGGTATTAAATGCTGCAGAACCCACTTACTGCTGAATTATCTTATTATGAAAAATATATATCAAAACATGCTCTGTCACCCACTCCAGGAGAAATGTCCTCAAAGATGGAAGGCTAAAGCAGCATTAACAAGGATAATATACACCATACAAACTTTAAGGATAAAACAAAGTCTTCATTTTTAGTCAGTCACAATGATGGAGGTCAATCACAATGGCAAAGCAGTTAACAAGAAAGTTGCTCCTTTTCTGTCAATATCTCCATAACAGGACCAAATGGCACCAGCACACAAAATTATGAATAAGAAAAGAATTACGTATATTAACACTATCACTAACACCATGTTAATGGTCTAATTTCCCCATAATGTAATTTAATACTGTATCCAGAGTCAGGTTTTTCGGGCACCATCTTACAGATGATTTGCTGTATGTTCCCTGACTGTGGATTTCTGCATGTGACTTGCACGGTTATGACATTTAAACTCCGTGTGACAGATAAACTAAAACCCAGAGAGAGAGAGAGGCTGCAGCATCCATGTCCAATCTGAGCTATGCAGTAGCTATAAAGGCAGCCAGAGATCTCCCCCCTCCGATGGTGATAAATCGACCACATTTCACTTCCTCCATGTAACCTACCATTCGGACGCGTTAAAGTTTCAGGGACCCCGAACGTGTCACGAAGCGTTTCCAGGCGCCACTTCCCCCGAAACCCTACCTCATGCTGTAGGCTCCGGCTCCAAGCTCCTGTCCGATCCCAGACAGACTCGCATCAAAGTCCTGGACCAGACCTGACTCGATCACTTCATCGGCCAGCGGTAACTTCAGAGCCCACGCCATGACAACTGGGACACGCAGGGCCTCCTAGCGCAGCCGTAAGCCCGAGCCGAGCCGAGCCGGCACCACGCTGCCTTTAAGTTTAATGAATACCTCTGTGCCCCTCACTTTACCTGGATAACAGAAACAAAGAACACTTTAAACCATTCAGAAGAAGCGGTCAAGGGGTCTGACTTCATTAACTATATTCCACTGGACAGTTAGGGAAAAATCACACCCGTAAATACAAATAAATTAACTAACAATGAGAGGAAGGGTGACAGCCGAAACATGGGCAACTTTTCCCCAGATTAACGCCGAAATAATTTACCGTATTCACGCTAAGAATTGTTCAGTTTATTACTCAATATTGCCTCTCCACCCACGAAGTCTGATGAGTATTACGGTACTGGACTATAAAAGTATTAATTGCAGTGTGTAATTATCTAACAGATGCTTTACGTTTTCATTCCAGCAATTACTACAGCGAAATACTAGCTTGTTGGACAAAACCCCATCTAAGAATAATACAACTAAAAATGTTATCAAAGCTGTTGCATTATTGAATATATTATTGCCATCGTTCACTAACCAAGACGCATATGAAAACAGATTTTGACTGTTTAGTGAACATATTTCTTTGCATAAATATTTTTCTTAAATAATGCTTTATTCAAATGTTCAGCGACATACAATGCAGTAACACACTAAATGAAACAGCTACCTTTTTCCTGCACATCTCTTAGCCTCCTGTCTTCTTGAGAACTTAACAACTAGGCAGAGGCTCGCTGGCAAATCGGCGCTAGACACTTCGGATTACTACAGGCACAGCAATGAAATAAAGATATTTATCTTAAACCGAGAGCGTCCGATCGTCCTCGGAGCAAATCCTGCGTGTTTTCCAAGAAAAACGTGGAACAAAATACACGTTGCGTGTTGACAAAATTGCCACTAGCTGCCGTAATATCCGCAGTAACCTCCTTCTTCATTGGTATATGCAGCTGTGCCTGAACGGATCACCATCACCACCTGGTGTATGGAGTGAAAATTTGAGAACGAAATGAAATTAAATGAAATTAGTTAAAATAAAATAAAATTCGGAGGAGTGGAGAAAAAAGACAACCAACGTCAGAAAATATGTAACATTATTACGGTATACAGAAGAGAAGTTACAAGAAGAAGCTGAACGTATAGCTAACTGCAATGCAAAGGCTTAATGTGAATGTAGGGATTCTGAAATGTGTTTTGACAGAGCAAATTGATGTGGCTGACAATATTTATGCTGTTCTAATGCTGAGAGGCAATTCATGCAATGTCAACGGACATTTCAGAGAGTATATACAGTGGATATAAAAAGTGTACACACCTCTGTTAAAATGTCAGGTTTTTGTGATGTAAAAAATGATGAATAATTTCAAAACTTTTCCCACCGTTAATGTAACCTATAACTTGTACAATTCAATTGAAAAACAAGTAAATCTGTTAGGAGGAAAAAATTATAAATTAAAAAAAAATACAATAAGCTGGTTGCATAAGTGTGCACACCCTTAAACTAATACTTTGTTGAAGCATTTTTTGATTTAATTACAGCATTCAGTCTTTTTGGGTAAAACACCTGCCAGTTACAGTGATTCTGATTAACCTCAAAGAAAGTTTTGCTGTCCTACAAGGATTTTTCCTGATATTCACTCAGTTGCATACTATAGCAAAAGCCATGGTTTGCGGAGAGCTTACAAAGCATCAAAGAGATTTCATCGTTGAAATGTATCAGTCAGGAGAAGAGAACCAAACAATTTCCACAGCATTAGACATTGTGGAAACAGTCATCAATAAGTGGAGAAAATATGGGACAAAAGTAATGTTACCAAGAACGGGACGTCCCTCCAAAGTTGATGAAAAGACAAGACAAAAACTAAATACTTAAAACATATTAGTTTAAGTATTAGTTTAAGAGTGTGTCCACTTATTGTCCATTTTTTATATTTTCCCCCTATCAGATTTGGTGCTGTATTGAATTGTACAGGTTATAGGTCACATTAAACGTGGGAAAAGTTCTGAACTGATTTATCATAGACTTTTTACATCACAGAAATCTGCCATTTTAATAGGGATTTATACATGTTTTTATATCCAGTGTAAAAAAAAATGAGAAGATGTTTAAAGTGCTGGTTGCAGCCTTATACTGTAATCATTAAAATTCATTTTTTCCTAATTAGTCTAGGCCTACATAATTCCACGTAAAGACAAATTGAATGCAGAATTTTAGAATTTTTAAATAGATTTTTATAAACACTAAATGATACAAGTATTCAGACCCTTTGCTATGACACTTGAAATTTAGTCAAGGTGCATCCCATTTTTATTAATCAACCTTAACCCTTTCAGGCTCAAATTAAGTTTTAGTAACAGGAAAAATCTGATATTTGGGGAAAATTATCATGAGTAAAAAAAACTCATAAAATATGTATGTGGGGTAATAAGGTAGTTAGTTTTTAACTGTTGCAAATCAGCAATGCCTGCCTTGAGAGGGTTAAAATGTATCTACACCTTGCTTGTACTGCACCAGTGGTTAATTAAATTGTTAGGATCACATGGAAAGACACACAACTGTCTATATTATTGTCCCATGGTTGATAATGTATAACAGAGTAAAAACCAAGCCATGAGCTGAAAGGAATTACCTGCAGAGCTCATACACAGAATTGTGTTGGGGCACAGAACTGGGGAAGGTTGTATATTCTTATAATATTGAGGGTGGCCTTTTCAATGAAAACCTGCTTCAGTGCTCTGGACCTCAGATTTGGCCAATGGTTCGCCTTCCAACAGAACGATGACCCTAAAAAAAAAAAGCAAATACAATGCAAGAGTGGCTTAGGTAAAGAGCGAGAAAACCTCCAGGGCATTTGGCAGGATAAATAGGACACAAAAGTAGTCACTGAGTTACAAAAACCCGAATGGCAAAAAAACAGCAGAAAGTAGGTCCTGAAGCAACAGCCAAGTAGACTTGTCACGGTCACGACTTCTGTTGGACTATATATCATCCCAGAAATAATTGCGATAAATGATATTAATGCCATTATAAGATCATCTTATGATACTTATATAATGATAATATAAAGCATAATAATGCAAGTACACCCTTTCAGAAAGCAATAAACTTTTAATTCTTTAATTGGTATTAATATATCGTAATTGGAATGTCAAAGAAATGTAAATATCCTAAGTAAATAATACATAAATAAAACTACACAAACAAAAAATAGACAAAATGGACTCTTGGGCTTTGTTAACAAAAATTGCATTATATATTCAAAATTTTGGCACAGGGGTATAGAGATTCATTTATTCTGTTATAGACAATATAGTAGTAGTAGAGTTTTAGTGCCATCTCCGCCCATATACTGTACATTAAAACACGCAGTGAGACAAAATAACGTCTGTCTGGGACCAAAGGAGCAACGTCCAACACAGGACAGCAGCACACTCAGATCGACAATGAGGATAATTTGGGGGGGGGGGATAAATAATACCTGTACACATTTCTCTAAATATACAATTTATACATATACCAAAAAATAAGATAAAACTATCTAAACTTTTAGGAGGGGGAACACATTAGGGAAGCTGTGACAACACTATATACGTTATACAACAATAAACTATAGACCATGGACAATGAGAAACAGTGCAAAAATGCTGGCAGTATAGTTAGTGTAGATATGTGCACTGCTGTGCAATTTTCTTGTGCAGTTACATTGTGCAAATATGAGCCGTTTTACAAGTATGCAATGAGAATAAAACATCTGTTTGGTATAAGGAGAGTTAAGTAGGACAGAGCAGGATGTTCAGGAGACAGTCCAGTGTGAAAGGGGGCAGCATGGTGTTCAGGAGCCGGACTGCTTGGGGGAAGAAGCTATCGCACAGTCTAGCAGAGCTGCTCCTGATGCTGCAGAATCTTCTTCCAGATGGAAGGGGGGTGAAGAGTCCGTGGGAGGAATGGTGGGGGTCGGTCACCATGCTGGTGGCCATACGGATGCAGCAGGAGGAGGAAATACTGATGATGCGCTCAGCTGAAGGCCCCTGTGGTCTGAGGCCTGGCAGTTTCCATACCAGGCTGTAATACAGCTGGTTAGTACGCTCTCGCTGATGTCTCTGTAGAAGGTGGTGAGTACGGGTTTGGGGAGGTGCACCTTCTTCAGTCGACGCAGAAGGTGCAGGCGCTGCTGAGATCTTTTTGTCAGGGAACTGGTGTTGATGGTCCAGGAGAGGTCCTCTGTTACCCCTTTTCCACTGCAAAGGTGCTGGTGCTGTTCCAGTGCTGATCCCCAATTTGGAACCAGTGCCACGTTTTTCCACAGAAAAAAAAATGGCACCAGTGCCGCAAAATCGGCTCGGAACCGGAACCAAACCTTTGCTGGTCTGGATGAAGCACCCGTCATGAGAGGTGGGCGGAGTAACCGAGGTAACGCAAAATAAAGATGATGTCGGAGAGTGGGCGTGGTTTGTGACGTGGGCGCAGTGTTGTCACCTGGTTCCCACTGGGCTCTCAAGTCTGTGGTGGGCCGAGCATCAGCCCCAGTGCCAGCACTGGCACCAGTGGAGTGGAAAAGGGGCCACTGATGAGAACACCAAGGAACTTGGTGCTCTTTACTTTCTCCACTGCGGCGCCGTCAATGCAGAGCAGGGAGCGGCCAGCCTTGGTCCTTCTGAAGTCAACAATCAACTCTTTTGTCTTACCAACACTGAGATAGCTTATTGTCCTTCACCAGACTGCTAGCTGTCGTACTTCCTCTCTGTACGCGTCATCACTGTCCCTAAGGAGACCCACTACTGTGATGTCGTCTGCAAACTTGATAATATGGTTCATGGTGGAACTGGAGATGCAGCTGTGAGTCAGCAGCGTGAAAAGCAACAGGCTCAGCACACAACCGTGGGGGGCACCTGTGCTCAGTGCGATGGTGCTGGAGCTGCTGTTGCCGATCTGGAACGTCTGGGGCCTTTCAGTGAGGAAGTCCAGAATCCATTTGTAGGTGGAGCATTCAGTCGGGGCAGGTCCAGCTAACCGATCAGCTGCTGAGGGATGATAGTGTTGAATGCGGAAAGTAGATGAACAGCAACCTCATGTGGCGTTACGGTGTTCTAGGTGGGACGACCTCATGTGGCGTTACGGTGTTCTAGGTGGGACGACCTCATGTGGCGTTACGGTGTTCTAGGTGGGACGATCTCATGTGGCGTTACGGTGTTCTAGGTGGGACGATCTCATGTGGCGTTACGGTGTTCTAGGTGGGATGGGGCCAGGTGAGTTGTAAGACTGTACCTTTCAATATGCTGCCAACCCAATTTTGTGGCGTCTCCACTCGATGACGCAAACGATCCTGAATCGTTCATTGGCCAGAGATGAATGTCAGAAAGAAGTCGGACTAAAGATTAAAATAAAGAATTTTATATTGATTCTAGCCTCAAAGATCAGAATAACAACAAAAATGGCTTGCGGATTTGAAGAATTCTCGTTACCATTATAAACGCTTCCAGAAGGCTACAAACTAAAATAAGATGAGTATTAAATGCAGGAATATTTGACATTTGTTTGTATCCTACTTGGTTTTGGAACCAAAATTTATAAGTTGTGGTTTAGTTTCTGAAAATGTTTTCGTTAACGATTATAATCATACCTTGTGCACTGTAAGTATATAGCGCATAGTTATAGTAAAATTCTTCTTTATTTTTATAACATTCATACCACATTTCATAAACACAGGATCGTAGCCAGCCATAATTATAATTTATATTGGGGGGGACATTGTGAGCACATCTGAATATTGGGGGGGGGGACACATGTCCTCCCCAATATATAATTATGGCCTTGCGTAAACGTGATATTGAAGAGCAGCTCTGCCTGATGCGTATGAACATTCAGGACCGCAGACAATCTGGCACTGCGCCATTTTCACCTAAAGTATGAATCGGCCTTGAAGTACGCCTGCCACACAGAGACGAGAGAGCAGAAGCAGCCCGACGGGCTAAAATGTTGGGGGCATTCACTTTTATGTAAGCACAATTTGCCAATCTCGAGGTCAGAAAAAATTATCGAGGTTATGTCCATATATCGTGCGATAAGTCGATAATCACATTATCGTGACAGGTCTTCAGCCAAGCACACAAATGAAAAATAAAATGCCCAGATTAGTTTCAAGTTTAATTTTTATTAACAGATAGAACTCCAACTAATAACAAAAAAGAAAACATATTTAATAATCACTTCTGTTATAAATTCTCATTATTCATACCAGCTTAGGTGTATTCCAGCTACAAACCACTAGATAGAGGTGTGAGAGGGAGTGATTCCTCTCTTCTGTCCCACCCAGCCCCTTTATTCCACTGGAACGTGCATGGGCCTTAGATATCATACTCAAGGCTCTCTTACGGACTAGAAAAACCCTTAACAGCCTAAAACGTTCCGATACTCCAGGAGAAGGACCACCCACATCAGCTCATTAGAACCTCTTTTAAACTTACCAAATACATTGGTTAAAATAAATAGATTTTGTTTCACTTAGCTTTATTTCTTGTATATATAAACCTGTCCTTTTAATTTAAATTTATATTTGTTTTGTATAACAAACTGTCAGTTGGAAAGAAAGTATTTTCTGTAGACATTTTAGCTATTTTTGAATTAATACTTTTATATATTTATATAAGTTAGCTCCACGCTAGTGGCACATATTCAGTCCTCATCACATCACCATCAGACTTACACCTACAATACAAGTCTGGGTAAAGCTGTTAGACTTAATTATTTAACAAAGTAGAGTGAAAAGTTACAGGAAAAAAACTGGTTATTTCCAATAACTAAATATCACTGCAATGACACTATAAAACTGTTTTCCGTTATCTTTTGAAAGGCTTTATAAGCAATGTGTTCACCAGCATCATGTTAAAATGGAAAGATCTGGATTTTTTTTCTACTCCCCTAAAGCAAGTAGTTTAAAGAATTATGTGACAGTCTGATTCAGATTATCTTGACTAACAATCCGTTTTAAATAAGGAAATAAGTCACTGGCTAGGAATGAGGCTCCTTTTAAGTAGAAATGTTTAACAATAAGTGAAAGACCTTTCAGAAATATTTCCTGTGAGGACCAATTGCACAAACGCACACGCCTGCTTTCCCAGTGTGCAGTGAAATCTCCCAGTGTCCCACTGCATGCATGACAATTCATCCAATGGCATTCGTTCATTTTTTTCCTCGGAGTGCTCTGTAGTTTGAACTTTTGTTTCCAAACTTCCCTTCCCTTTTTCATCTTAGCTCAAACCTATACATAGTACGAAATATAATTATGCATTGTTAAGGCTTTTTAAACAATAGCATTACTGAAACAGAAAAAAAAACACAAATCAGCATTTACTCTACGATAAAACCCTAAAAGAAAAGTTAATAGATCTAATCATATAACAAATCCTTGGGAAGTGGTTCTGATACAGGAAAACTCAATTAAAACGGCAAACTTTACAAACACCTTTTCCACCATCAACTACCAGAACCTCTGCCCAAAAATAAAACAAAAAAAACATTAAAAAAAATAAGTGCATCTGACAAATACGTGAACATAGTTAACACCACAAGACTGACAATACAAACAAAGAAAACATATTAATGGCATCTCCTTTTAAGCATGGAGAGTCAGAATAGATGGAAGATACCTGTTTTCACACATACAATGAATAATATGTAAAAGACACCTTACACAACAGCAAGTCAAAGTAATACATGACTGCACTTATTTCAGCCTAAAACAGAAGAGATAACGGCTTGCAAAAACAGGGCATGGCTGTGAAATGTAAGTACACTAACTAATCGCGTATTTGACTTTTCTCCAAAACATCTATACAAAACACTCCTCCTCCGGTTTAATATTGACAGACCATTAAACAAATCTGACAAAACAGGAGCTCACCTTAAAATTAATGTATGATTGCATTTTAAACAATGCATTCATAACTGGTCGTTTCCTATAAAGTACTCTATTGACTTGTAGAAAAGCTTGAGGGATTCTAATATCTCTACAACTCCTCTACTTTTCTTTCTTTCTTTTTTTTTTTTTTAAATACTCCTAAAAGGAAATAGCGGCATTAGTTAATTTAGTTACTGAGGCCAGGTATTACAGAGAAGTGGAGGGTATCATTTCCATAGTTGTGGGACGGGACATTCAAACATTGAATAAAATTTAGTACCTATCCCCAAACCACTGACAGCATCAGAGATCCCAAAAGCATTACCTCATCACGGGATAAACCTCCAGACTGATGTTATTGGTCAATCGCCTCAGAGTGTGCAATGTGAAGGTCAGAAACACTGTCTCTTGCCACCTCCCTATTGGCTGTGTTGACAAATGTCTGTAAAGGATTATGGGATTGATGCCAACGTGTCTCCACTTCTCTGCCGGCAGAGACTGGTGTGGTTGTCTATAAATCATAAGAAATCAAAAGCATTTTCAACCAAAGATACTAAAAATCAATATGGAAGAAAATGCATCTGTGTAATTTGAAATGTCACAGGACAACTTCTGGTAACAATCTTAGGAAAGGTAGCATGGTGCAAAGGAGGCTGAATGTATTTATTTTTTATTTATTATACCGTTTTTGGCCCCTCACAGATAAAAGCCAGGCAAAAAAAGATTTTTGTTCGTAGCTGCTCTATGAAAGCACCCACATCTTTAAAAAATATATATAATAAAAGTGATTATACCTGACAGGGATCAAATCTACACATAGAGCATCCAAAATCTCTATTTTTCTTCTAGACACCATTAGAAAATTTTTGCCACCATAATGGTAAGTACCTATAAGGTAGTCCTGGCTAAACACGGGCCACAACCCGTTCAGTTAAACAAAAGCTTGAAAACGATCTGTTTAGTGGTACGGTACGTGAGCTCCGTCACCATCCTATTTATAACAATAGATCTGCACCGTTGGTGAGAGTGAACTCTCAAACTTATCCTGCCATTGTTAATTAAACAAAAGGAGGGAGTGAATCCACTACTGGAAGGCATGCACACTCTCAGTCACAGAGTTCTGAACTGTATTGATTGTCCAACATGACACATCCAAAGCACAATTTGTATCA
Organism: Gnathonemus echidnorhynchus; assembly: GCA_026776725.1. Lineage (NCBI taxonomy): Eukaryota > Metazoa > Chordata > Actinopteri > Osteoglossiformes > Mormyridae > Gnathonemus > Gnathonemus echidnorhynchus. The sequence continues at coordinate 22,343,085 of JAODJU010000108.1, forward strand.
GAAGATGAAGCATACTAAAAGTTACAGACAAGATTAAAAAACTCCAAGCATCCATAGCTGGAGACAACCCCCCCCCAAACAAATGATAATGCATATGAGAATGTGAGACCTTCATCCAAGCACACCATTGCTCATAAGTTTGCAGGAACAGTCTGGTGTGAGCACCTCAAAGAGACAAGCCATAACTAGTCTCTGCACTGAAGGGAACAATTCGCTTCTGTGTCCATTAGCTAAAAGTGACTGCATATTTTTCAAGTTGATCAGGCTCCCACACCGCCTGTGTGAGTCACCTCTAACAGCGTCTGGCTAGCAGAGGTGAAGGTACGCACAACGATGATTATTTGACGATATAAAGGACTCGGAGTGGGGGGGCATCTTACAGCTCAGCCTCACCTCCTGGGTGTCTTTCTAGGAAAAACATAAATCCTTCGAAGTGTTTCACAACAGCTTTTACAACCGTCTTCCAAAAGGAAAAAAAAAAAATCTGCCACGAGTCATTTCTGTTTGTGCCTGTGTGTTTCAAAGTCAAAATACTGGCCCATTCCTCTCCTAGGATCAATGTCCTTCATCACCATCAACAGCCAATCAGAATCATGAGGTCTCCAACATCTATTCCCATCATCCTCACTTTCTAAAACCATCTAATCTTAAACTTTCCTTTGCTCACAATTCGGTTCCTGGGTCCAGCTGGCCCTCTCCTCCCTTCCATTACTGCACCTGAAAAACGTTGATCTTGCTGGTGTTCTTCAGGGTCTGGCGCCTGTTGCAGAACCAGACTCGGACCACTTCACGATCGTAATTGAGCTCTTTGGCGATTTCGGTGATCTCCTGGCCTGTGGGCAGGGCGTTCTTCTCAAAGTAGGTGTTCAGCACCTCGATGGCCTGTGGGGTGAAGCTGGTACGTCGCTTACGCTTCTTGGACGGTTCTCCGCCGACAAACTCCATCAGATTCTGTTGGCCCTTCTGATTCCACAGCTCCGCCTCTGCCAGCCACTTCTCCAGGACTGGCTTAAGTTTCTGGGCGCTCTTGGGCGTGATGTCCAGTTTCTCAAACCTACAGTTGAGTTTGGTCTTTTGTTAAACCATTAACTGTGAGAGACACTGAATCTTTTTAAAGCAGCACTGCTTACTGAATAAAACACAAATATGGTTATTCAGTTTTTAAAAGGCTGTAAAAGAATACTAAACAATGTTGTGACCATGTTTGTATGACATTTTGGAGAAGCACTCCATCTGAAGAAATTCAGTGTGAACACTGAGTAATATTTCCTGCAAGAGCTCATCCCAGCAGCTAGGGGGACCTCACCTGCATATGGCAGACTGGCTGTAGGCTGGACCTTCCGTAGCAGTGAGAGCCTGCCCAACTTGTGTCTGAGTGAGTCCTAGGGAGAGTCGACGGATCTTGAAGTTCTTCGCAAACTCACGGATTTCTTCCAGGTTAATTCCCTCCTCATCCGGAGCTCCTGGCTGAGGTTCTATGAGGGGAGAGATGGTCACCATAAATCCTGGGGATGTGCAGCCTCTGAAACGGCACGTGCCACCATCAGTGGAATGGTATATCAGAATTAATGAATGGAGCTGTAAGCTCCGCGGTTATTAGACCACCTACGTACTGTTGACAAGCTGGCCCACAGTAGGAGAGTCACTGCAGGTGACAGGAGCTGGTGAGGACATGGGGGCAACATTCTTCACGACCGACGGCTGGGGAGCAATGACCACAGGGGCCTGAGTCACTGTCACTACCTGGCCCTTAAGGGGGAGGGGGTAGGGGGTTTGGCAATGCAGGGTTGTTAGATTAGCTCAGCAGCGTACAAAGCGTATTTGCTTAAACACCATCAACAACACTGATTCGACAACATTCTAAAGCCACATATCACATTCACAGCAATGTGGCCCAGAACGATCGGCACCCATCTCTGTCCAGGCATCAGGTCCTAAATTACCTGCGACGTGGACTTCGCAAGCGACAGGGGCACAGAGGGCTTGGGGATCACCGAGGCTGAGGTGGGGGTGCAGACAGGTCCGTTCCCAATAGTGGCTATAATCTGGCCTTGGGCATTCAGCACCAGCTGAGGGGACATGGTCTGCATCTGCAAGCCCTGGGCCTGGAGCGGAGAGGCAGCAGCGCCCCCTGCCAGTGAGGCTGGGTTCACCAGAAGAGGCAGAGCCCCGATTACCTGAGGAGAGGAAATGAGGCAAAGATCAGGTTGCTTACAGGAAGGTTCCAGTGATGGTCTTGCAGTTTAACTGTCCATATATGGGCTCAAGAAGAGTAAGAAAACAAGGTGGGGAGGAGAGCAACTGGCACCTGTCCCTGTGCGTTAGTGATGATCTGGCTGGTGAGCCCCGCCATGCCGGATATGGCACTGGTGATGACCGGGGTGGTGGTCAGGGAGCTGATGAACTGTGGCTGGGCCCCCAGAGACGCGGCACTGATCTGCGGCACACGGGAGGGTGGGGGGGGGGGGCGTGAGGCAGGGATAGAGGAAGCATTGGAGCAATAAACCAGACATGGAACACAGATTTTAATAAAGATGTCCGCACCCCCCGTCCCCCCCACTGTCTGAGATACTGGGTGCCTGTCAGGGGGAGGAACACAGAGGGCACCAGAAATAGTGTCCAACCAGAGCATGTGCACATTCGAACCTACAACCCTGGTAGTCTGAGTCAACAGTGCGTCCGGCTGAGACACTGTGCCACCCCAACTTCTGTGCTGTGCTTTTTTATTACAATAAGGGGAATGCTGTTTTGCCTCCCCCCCCCACCCCCCAATTGAAAAATAACATTGTTTGGCAGTGATGTGGGCAGACATTTTGAGGGGCAGGTGTTGGAATGGTGGGTGAGGGGGGATGGGGGTAAGGCTGGCTGATACCAAGGGGGTGCCCCCTCGGTGAATTTCCATGATTGTGGGGGGGTGGGGGTCCCCACTGAGCAGATTTTGTGTGATCGTCAGTTATACATGGAACATCAAAAAATGGGTACTTTCATTTGTTTAGGCAAAGGAGACCGCTGTTATGGCACCCCAAGCCCCCCCCACCCCCCCGTACGTCCCTGTTTGATGAAGAACACAGTATCTCAGGCAGGCATCACACACACACACACTAACAATAGCTGGGTTGATGGAGATCCCTGCATTCTGCAGTGCTGCCATGGAGACACTTGCTTCAGAGACCCGGGGTGCAGCAGAAGCAGTGGAGGAAGCAACAGCCACCTGCGCGGCAGCCTGTGTGGTCTGCGGCTGCTGCAGCGCCGCCTGCACCGGCTGCAGGGCCGCCGCTCCCGCCTGGGGCTGCAGTACTGTCTGCGCAGCTGTGTGAAGCTGCGGCTGGACTGTGTTCAGCACAGTGGCAGCTGGGAAGGGAGAAGCACACTGACATAGCATCAAAGCCTCCCGCGGCGGGTCTCCAAGGAGACGGCAAAACAGTAACGAGCAGCTCTGCCTGTCTTTGATGTAACAGCCTATTATCAACTTGGTGCATCCGGAGCTGAGAATTTTTAAATTATTATTACACACAAAAGGGTAAACCAACGGAAAAATATATCCTGTGTAAAACAGAGGATGAAAGACCTTAAAGCGAGAGAGAAACCACAAGGTGCGGAGGTCTATGCAGGCTGGTGGGGAACGGGGCAGGCAGTCTCACCCTGCAGACCAGCTAAGGGCAGCTTGAGGACGCCTCCCGCTGGGGTGGCCGCCGTCAGCCCGGGGAGGGTGGTCACAGTGGCCGTGGGGAAGGTGAGCACGGCCAGGCCGCTCTGGCTGCCCACGGAGCCCGCCACACTGATGGGGATTAGCAGGGGCTGGCCCAGGGAGCCGGGCTGATGGGCCATCACCCCCGTCATCAGGGTGGTCAGGCTATCCTGGGTGAGCATCTGTGAACGCAGACAGAAGAGGAGCAGCAAATCAGCTACGTGTCTCAGTGAGCGTCACGGAAGGTGGTCAGGAGCTGCGTGTAGAGGGAGCCTCACCGGAGGGCAGGCCTGGACGGTGACGGGCACGGCGGCCTGGGGCTGTGACAGGGGCATGCTGAGGGGACCCGAATGGGCTGGGGTCTGGACCGTCGGGGCTGCCACTTCCACAGATGGGCCTCCGTCACCCAACACTGACCAACAGGGGACAACAAGGCTTTACCCTCTGGCTAGGTCACCTGCATCCGGGCAATACCTCAACAATCCCGGCGATTAGGTGCCAGGAGTTTAACTGCGGGCATCAGTGATGTTGTGGGGTCTGCAGCCAGCCTGCCGCCTCTCTGAAAATCCTTACATACTCCACACTCTTCAGCTGCTCGTATTTTAAATGTCGTGCATTTCATTGTGGGCGAGTGCTTGTGCAAACTTCAATGTGTTTCTTTGGCTTGGGGTCACGGGTGGGATTGTGCCAGTCGTCGTCAGGTTAACCGCAAATCCCCCCTACGGGACATCAGGGTAGAGGTGGGTGATGATGAAGTGGATGGAGGCTGTGAACAGCTAACGTGAGATCTGCGAGGTTTGTGTGTGACGTATGACTGTGGACTGGAGCCAGTTCTTATATAACCCTTTCAAACATCCATTTTGATGTCATGAACGTGTAAATAAAGCAGAAACAAGCAGAGTTTAACACCAGCAAGAAATCAACCTAAAAACCACACATGCAGATGCGCTGGTGGTAATCAGAGTACTTTTGCATTCACAAATCCCAATCTTTGTCAAAACATTTCAAGTCAGTTATGATTAACTCTATGAATAACAGTCAAGTCCCTGAAATTCCTGTAGATTAAGGATGATGTATTTTTGCCTTAATTACTTTTGGGACTTGAAATCAAGATAAAAGCAATTGTGAGCTTTGCCAGCTTCCATAAATCGCAGTTGGCAGTGCATTATGGGAAACTGAGTCCGACAGACGCACAAGCATGTGTATGTTGGCCCTGTCATCCACTTATGTATTTTGTTCTAATAAAGTGCAGTAAAGGTGCCCACCGACTCAATATTCATCTTCGTCATTACAAAAGATGTAACACAACCTGTGTGTACTAATAAAAAAAAGTCACCGGTCACCAGGATCAGCTATAACATTTGTTAAGGGGGCTAACAAGACTCACCTGCTCCCCCAGTACTACAGGGTGGTACAGTGCCATCCTGAACTCCCACCTCCACTGCCTCCAAAGCGAGCCGGCCCGTCCCGTCTGCCCCTGCATCCACCTTCGTGCCGGGGCCAGAGGCTGCGTCCACCTCCACCTCCAAGACGCGTATCGTCTCATGGCCGGACATCACTATCACCTATACGGACCAGAGAGGGCACCATGAAAAGGAGTGTTAATCAAACGAAGGCCTTTCAGCGCAGACTAGCTGGACTTCCCTCTGCGTTTCTCCGCCCAAATCACTAGGCACTCCCCACCCTGCCTGACGCACCTATGCCTGGTGACATCTGCATGGTTCTCTCACTTCAGCTCCTTATATTATGACAACTGTACCCATCAATGAACTATTTCTACATGACTCGCCCCCCCCCCCCCCCCCCCCCATCACCCCCCAAAAGAAAAAAAAAGCAGAGAGATGAAAGAATGAGGGGGAAAAAAAACAAAGGAATACAAAAATCCTGAGGCACAAAGCATGAGAGAAAGACAAAGCAGAGACAGGAATGTGCGTACCTGGTTCTCTCGGGCAGGGAATTTCAAAGTGCAGGAACCTAATGTCTGGAAAAAACACCTCTGCTGTGAGACAGTGAATGGCGAGGGAGAGGCCAGGCACACATTAGCACAAGATGGCAAATGCAACAAAACAACAGGAGTCCCGTGAATACGATACGACAGCAACGTCGGCCAACGAGCAGATCCAGCAATGCCGTCTGAGAGACAAGGCCAGCACCTGCCGGGACAGCATTGCCCCTGCCGACAATGAGCGCACAGGATGACCACGCACTCATGAAAGCAATGCACGATCACAGAACTGCAAAAAGACTGGGGGAGGGGGGTTGGCAAGGATTTTCTAGACGAAAATATTAAAGGTTAATTTTTTTCTAACAGAGGGAAATATGGTGGCAGGAGAAACAACTTGTGGAGCTGAGGGGGACAGCTGCGTGACGACATTATTCCAGAAAGACGACAAGACACGGGCAGTAGCTGAAGCGAGGTAGAGTGGAGGGGCGGAACAGGAGGCGCACTGGAACGGGAGGCGCGGCGGAACGGGAGGCGCGGCGGCAGCGGTGTGCACGGCGCAGTACCTGCTCGTTCACGGTGAGGGGCGCGTCCTGAGCGCCGAGCTCCTCGGACTCCATGGTCTGTACTCACAGCGGCTGGCGGTCACTGTGCCCACATGCTGTGCGGACGACATGGCCAGCGGGCGCCGTTAGCACCAGGACCCCATGCCCGAGCACATGCACTGAACACACGGCACAATCTACCAGCCTTTCTATGTGAATGCGGGCACTCAAATGGTAATCAATCAATTTATCAACTACCTACTTATATGGAATGACTACTGCTTACTGACCCAAACCTACTGAGAGTGGGGCCCCAACACCCATCACAACCAGTTATTTTGTATGAATTTACACCAGAAATGGAAGTCAGGTTTGCATAAGGAACAACCTTAAATTGCTTTAAAAAGTATTGATGTCTAGCACTGATATCTGTAGTTCTCACTAATATAGTGATAACCTCACAAAATATTAAGATGCTGCGAATATTAATAAAAAATAAAACTATAAACATGTGTACACTCAAGACAAAATACCAAATGGTTATAGACCCGTGCCTATTCAACACGACTGACGATGATGAGCTACTTCAGAAACTATGGCTGTCTTGCAAAACATTAAGATGTTATTAGAAAAAATAACAATATTTCGATTTTCCTGTCATCCTGCGGTGCAAATTCAAATCTAGAATGGCACTGCTTGGGAAAAAAATAACCAAACACGTTTCAAAATTTGCAACCCAAAACTAACTCCCTCACGAAAGCCTTTTTTATTGTATACCTAGCTACGGCTATTTGAATGTCTTCCTCGTATCAATTTGGCAACCTGACTCTTGTGGGGGGGTCTCATCTGTTTTAATATGCATAAGCTTACATAACGCGCACAAATACAATAAGAGTCGTTCATGAATTATGTAGCTAAGAGCCGGCTTTAGGTGGGTCAGGGTCCGTGCGGGGGAAGCCGGGCAAAGCGGCGCTTGCAGCCGGGCTGCGGAGACTCCGGGCGCCGCGCGGCAAACTGCGCTGGCTGCGCCTGTCCACCCCGGCTGCATCATACAGCGCGGGCGGGCGAGTGCATTTTTATTAAAAATAATTGCATCTTCCCACTTATTTTTTATCTGCTGAACGCGGTGTTTGTGACGTAAAAGCTGCAGATTTGACGGTCGACATACGATTTTTTAAGCGGCCTAGAAAGGGCCTTTAAAGCGTTTCGTCAGAGTACTATCTTTGCAAAATATTCCTAGCTTACAGCTCCAAGATTGCAATCTGATTGCTTAAATTATGATAACGAAACGTGTAATGGGGCATTCTGTGCAACGCCGCGACCTCCACCCTCTCGCAAAAACACTTGATCGTCCAAACTTTGGCAGGTCCTGCCAGCCTACCCACCCCCATCCTCCATCCAATAATAATAATCTGTACGCTGGCTAATTTCAAACCGCTGCTTATCACAAACATGCAGAGACTTAACTGAGGCACTGCCACAATCCAAGGGACGGCATTTTATGTATTTCACCCGCTCTTTATCATAAATATATAAATTATGCTAATTAAGAACATTACATATTAACCAAAAACCTCTTATCTTCCTTCACCTCGTCGTCTTCAAACACACAGTACTATTAAAAAGAAATCGTGTATTTATAACAACTTACCAATAAAGTGTAAGGTTTTTTTGGTGATTCTCCCGCTTTCACAAGCTTTGCCACAGTTTGTTTAACAGACGAATAATTAAAAATTCATCTCACAGCTCGCAGCCCGGCGCTGTGGCAGCACACAAAAGAGGTATTTGCATTGATAAAGAGGGTCGGCAGCACGCGGAACCTCCTATCCTTAATATTCAATGACGGTCCCTTCGTTACCTGCAGCTCGGATGAACTCCAAACACCTTATAATATCCGAAAACACATCTTTCCGCAGAAAAGTCCCTCAAATTTAATACTAATTTGGCCTTTTGCACTACGTCATGAACATAATTTATGCAAGGCAAGTCTTTGCATGGAAAAAAACGTCGCCGTTCGACTGAAGGGGGAGCTATGGCGGCCTTAAAGGAAGAGTGTTTCGTTTTCAATATTCCCAGTTTCTAGCATCTAAACTTATTTGCAAATATGCTCCCTTCTTCTTCGTTCAGAGATTATTTTTAATTTACACTTTTTAATTAAAGTGATTAAATGAATTAGGTCTGTAAAATATTTTAGTCTCTCTTACTTTTCTTTATATACTGGTTGTGTATATAACAGCCTTGGCGTGAGTGGGAGGGTTAAAGATCTGCGCGCGGAACGTTGGACAACATGCATGCATGACATGTCTAGCAAACAACATTAGTTTATCGGTGAATGGTTACAGAAACTGAAAAGGATTCATTTACCGATGCTGTCTGTATTACATGTCGTTAACCTATAAATCTTTAACCTATCTTTATACTGAGCATACCGTGTATACTTTTATTTGTTTTTTTTACACTGTACTGGTTCTGGTGCATTTTATTATTTATTATTTACTACCTTACTAGTATTTTGTCTTATCTTTATTCTATTTTTAGGTAATTTATTGTCATTAGTAGCACTGAGTGCGAAAACTGCAGACTGAATCTTGTTGTATTTATGCAGTGACAATAAAGATATTCTGTTCTACCTCTGATTGTAAAACTGTAGGTAGTGAATATGTAACTCTCTTACTCCAAAGAAATAGTTTTGCTAGATTATAACATTCACAAGTGAGAAAATATGTAACAAGCGTGTAGTTATGTGAATTTTATAAAAGTGTGAGATCCAATCCCCCTGGCCACAATCTGTTTTCTCCCCTGACGTCTGGTAGGATGTTTTGTAGCATAAAAAAGTTGACCACTAGATTCAAGTTAGCCATCCCCAAGTGGTCCATATCATCAATAGTTGAATCTGGAATACTGCAATATTACTTGCACCTACACTATTATGTGGATTGTAATGTTTATTTGCATATAGTTGTTCTTTGCAGTGGGTGTGGCTGAGTATGTATGAATTCCAGTGAACCTGTTGCACATGGCCAATAAAACATTGTGAACTGAACTATCCTGTTAAAACCACAACTACTTTTAAACTTGGCTTTATGTTTTCATAGCTGAACCTCAAGATGCCCTAAACTCAAGAAGGATGTGGAGACTGAGGCCTTAGGAACATTAATGTTTTGCAGAAGAAATCACCTAAGGCCCCTTTTCGTTTTTGCTTTATTGAGTAGTAATTTCAGAATGCTCTTAGTTCTGCTACGAAAATGTCTGTATCACAGCATGTTGGTACATATTACACCACATAATTTTATAATACAACTGCTTTCTTTATGTGTCATATTTTAAACCACATAGTAGCGTACTGGAAAACATCACTGTTTGCATGCATTAGTAGGCCATGACCACATTGCCAGATTTGGGATTGCAGAATAGTGGTGAATCTTTAGCTTCACATTTCGGCACAGAAAATGTATCTGTTTCACACACACCCAATACACATCAATATTCATAGCTGTGACATATTCTTATTTAGAGAGGTCGACTATATTTTTTATTGATATCTTTTTCTAAATTCAACATATTCTGCTAGACTTTAGATATAAGACTTTTATTCTTGACGAACACACTGAACAAAAATGCCGATTATGCTGTATTGGAACGCAAATGCAAATACATTTTGATGTCCCCAAAAGAGGGCAGCAAAAACATGACACCAGAGAATGAGATTTTTATTTATTTATTTATTTTCTGTGATAAGTTTTATTTCAACTTTGTTAATAATAACATTCCACGAACATAACCGGTTCAGTTGCAGTGGAAACAAAGTATCTCGCTTGGCTCTATTACCAGCCAGGGTAAAATGAGATACAAAGTACATACTTTCCAAATAATCTTCGACCAAATTACGATCATGCAAGTATTAGCCAAATTTAGACTATCCAGTAAGTTTAGATTCGTTAGCAGCCTTTAAAATGCGAGAGAAAACGCGTTCAAATGTCTATTTATTTGTGGTTTCCTCATAAATACAGCAACATGAACTGTATCTCCAGCTGCCCACGGTCTCGCTCAAAAAAGCTTCTCGGTACAGCAGGCAGATTCGCCCCAGGGAAACCGGAAGTAGATCCGCGGCTTGTAAATCCATTTCCGGTCATATGCCGCGGCGAAGAATGAGAATGGATGGAAAGGTAGTTGTTTCCATGCCTTGTTAACCGTGTGAATATTGTGAAATTAAATGCTTATATTATTTAACCGTTTGGACATGTACTGTAATAACACATACATGAATGTAAGTGTAAAAAAGGCATAATTAAGGCTCTGAAATTTTACTTCTGCAACACCTCTGGATACAAAAGTTAAGAGAATAATTTAAAAAAAAAGAGAACGTTATACAAAACCTCAGATTATCAGTAATTCACAGTACAGCGCTTCAGTTCACCTGTTGTCATTTTTATCTAAATTTAGTAGCCGTGCTTTCCGTGGGAGTTTAGTGTTATTATAGGTTTGATCTTTGAATTTGGTTTTTATTTTATTTCCACTTTTTATTAAAATTCCAGTATAGATGCAGTTTTCAGTGTGGTTTTGTTAGTTTTTTTTTTTTTTTACTACGTTTGATATACTAATATTTAGATTTCATATATTTTAAGTGCCTGATCTTTGGAGAACCTGCATTATACAGAGTGCACATTACGTACTGTCCTCAAAATGTGCAAAACGTTCCAAAAATATCATCAATGGTATTTAAAGATAAACAAATCATTACTTTAGCTAAATAGAGTTAAAAACGGTAACTTTTATTTGACATTTATTTCCAGTAGTTTCAGAAGCAATGTTGAAAATTCTCATTTAGTTGTAATTTAAATTTTATTTTCGTATCTTATTTTATTTCAGTTCACAAAAATGTTTCCTTACAGTTTTAGTTAACGATAATATCCCTGCTGCATATACACGTATTGACTCATTGGACCTTAAATTTAAAACTTTTAAACTTTTTTATGTCTCAAAATGCCATGCGTCCGTATTCCTTTAGATTGGAGGCCTTTGAAGGGAAGGACGGTTTTGTTTTGACAAAGAAGGCTTAGGCTCGCTACAAAATCTGCTACAATTAAAGTCTCTGACCTCCGCCACTGCTGCTGCATGTCACTGTATCTGCAGGACGGAACTACACATTATTATCTACATCTGGCTGAATGAAAGAAAGTGTCAGTGTGGTGCTGCTGGCTATTGTCAGTGACATGTAGCATAATCTCTGCTCACAGTAGTTTTATACAATGAACAATTTTACCCATAAATGAATTTACAAAAATAAATAGTTGCTCTGATGTTTTTGTAAGTGGAGTACATTGGCAAAATTGAGCACAGATACAGGAATCACGAGGAAAAAAGTAATTCTACCATGTGGCAGGCACCACATGCAGTATGCTACTATGAAAAACGTTTTCTGCATGTCTGTGCACTTTGAAACAGAACGTTATCATACCATCAATCAATGCAACACAATGAAAAGGGAACTTGAGAGAGTGAGTTTGACGTTATAAAGTTGTGTTGTGCTTGGACACCTTTTATGTAACAGTTGCTTTGATTAAATAGAAAGGAAGAGAAATGCCGACCCAGGGCCTGGGGCGACACAGAAACC
>JAODJU010000108.1:22367728-22381586 GCA_026776725.1 Gnathonemus echidnorhynchus
AGATGACATAAGTTTATATGGTTTTCCCAAAAGGACCGATTGCTGATAAACCGTTAAACCGTTACTGTGCTTGTGCAACATGTTCAAAAAAAATGGTTGATTCTTTCCACTCAACCTATGAAACTCAGCAACCAATGAACAGGTGCAGAGTTTTGACTAGGTATTATGTGAGTATTATAAGTCATGCACATCATAATTATAACAGATCCCTTTGCCTTCTGTTTTTACAGTTAAATTTAGCTATGGACATTGTTTTGATGATTGCTGTAATTCAGAGCCTGTGAGAGGCTTTGAGTCTCCTCTGTTCAGTGAGTATTTGTGCTGCCATGTTGCTTGCTTGCACGCAGCAGGCCACGCTGGGGGTGATTTTCTTATGTGCTTCCTTCTCTTGTTCTGTTCCCCCTCCACATCTCTCCCTTCCAGATTTACCAGCCCAGGTACATGCACGCGCCCCAGGCCCCGGGCCAGCTGCCTCACATCTCCGCAGCCTACCCCAGCACACAGATGTTTGTGCCCCTGCCACAGACTCTGCCGATCGGACCAGTGAGCCACACCATCCCCATGGCGTATTACCCAGTGGGGGCTCTGTATCCCCCGGGCTCCACAGTGCTGGTAGATGGTGGCTTTGACGCAGGAGCCCGCTTTGGGCCGAGCGGCAGCGCCACCCTTGCTGTGAGTAGTGACCCTGAGTATCTTTCACATTTGCTTACAGGATGTGTCACCTATTGGTTGATATGCAATGGAGGCTTCGAAAGCTAAGGTGTTGAAACATCAGAGTCTGATAGTATATGAAATTCTGGTCCACTGTAGCTTTCAAAACCTTGTTATTCCCATAAGTGCCTTCACATGAATATTGATGACTTCTGTACACCCAACACTGTCCTGTACTGATACTGGCCTCTGCAAGTGCACTGTCAGCACTGTAACTTACGGTCCAATCATGTTGATCGCTTGTATTTCCACAGCCCCCTCCCCCTGGGCACCTGCCCAACGCAGCGCAGCTCGCAGCCATGCACGGCGCCAACTTGGTGATGACACAGCGCAAGAACAACTTCTTTCTGGGGGGTTCCAATGGGGGCTACACCATCTGGTAACACCCAATGCTATCTGGGCTCCTGCGGCCCTCTTCACCCCATCAAAAACCCTCGTCCGTCACCTTCCCCAGGGCTGCCTGCTGCAATACTGATATCACCTAACAGAATGTAATATTTTATTGCCCAACCTCAAGGTGCAGTACTCCGCTTGCCCGAGCCCAGAGGTGGAAATTTCAGGTTTAGAAAGTAAAAATCCAGTCCGAGATTTTGTTTCAACCAACCATTTGAGCATAAAGAGTCACAGACACAGAGTACTAAGCTGCTTGGTTGAAGCGAAATCTTGGACTGGATTTTTACTTTCTGGGCCTGAAATTTCCACCTCTGCCCGAGCCAGAGTCCATGTAAAGTTGCCCAATAGGAAGGCACGGCTACCAAACAAACAGCAGCATGTTGTAAACTTGGAGTACCATCTTCTGAATATTTTCAGTGCACTGTACACCAGGGATTATCCTGGGGTAAGCCCCCCCATTTTTAAGTCAGTGTATAGAAAAACAGAAATTGCATTTTCTTTAGTCTTCAGAAGCATCTTCCTCAAAAAAAGTGTTTTCCTTGTAGTGCAGCATTAGGGTCCCTTTATCAGTTCTACATCAAATATTAAATATGCCTTGTAATAATAATCACATTCTGATATAAAATCATCCTGTAAATCAATTGATTATCTAAACCAGATGGGATGTTTCATATGTATCCTGTTTCACATTCTATCTTTATAATTACAATTCAGAACTGTCATGAGCAGCCTAACAATAAAATTAGATGTGATAGAAACAGAGATCGCACCTTTCAGGGCAAATACAGATGAACATTATCAGGTGCCAAAATTTTCAACGCACCCTTACTTAGGAAAAAAAACAAACTTAGAAGTATCCTGAAATTAATTGCAGTGTAGGTCACATTGTAGCCTGGATTGGAAGGAGTGGTTGGCATCATAACATTAAAATATCAATGTCATTGTGTTTTGCCTGACATCTAGGTCAGAGTTTCCTTTAGTACAACTTAAACTGTCTAGCACATGTCCTGTAACGTTTTCTAGCATGTAGAGTTACTGTATATCATTTGCTTTTTCTTACCCAAAGCATAATTAGTATATCACTTTAATATCCTTCCTGAAATATGGGTAATGTTCAAAAAGCTACATTTTTATATTCGAAACAATTATATTGATAATCTAGAATTAATTACAGTGTATAATCGATCATTTAAGAAGGCTGGATACAGTTTAATGCTGAATAACATGCAGTTTCACTTTATTAAAGAGAAAATTCCAGTGAAATTGTAACATGTGAGCATTGTGATATTGATATCGGCCTAGGATGTAGATATTCCCAGAGGTGGTGAAGCTGAAACACCTTTTCCTTGAAAGAGCGTGTTATGTGAGACCATTCTGAGGTAATGCTATAGTGTTAAGCAAAGTTAAAAAGTCAGTCTTTTATGGTGAACCTAGGGTGGGCTAAGTTTTAGACTTTATACTTAATGGTATAATTTATCTCTCCATTTATTATTCAGTGGCTGTCACTTATTTTTAAATATTATATAGTCAAGTGTAAGGAAAAAGATCAACAGTAATGGTTCCATTGTGATGCGGTTCAGTTTCAAAATTGTCTCATATATCCCCTGTATATAATTATAATAAAAATAATAATGATAATTTTATAATGATATTCTAAAATCATCAGAGCCTGATGTTTGAAATATAATTTGCATAAAAGTACTCAGCTAGTCAAACACTGCAAAATTAGTGATTCATTATTTTCCTGAAAAGTAAAGGTTATCTGCAAGTGTTACATACATTGATGAATGATGAAACACTAATGTGCTGATACACATGCACTGGATGACAGAACATCATTATTTCTACAGTTACATAACGGCAAAGCTGGTGCTTATTCATGCTTTTTGACGTAATTATTGCTCAGCATAGACATTTGCTTGTTAAAACGCCTTTACTTTCACTTGCCGTTTTAGATACTGGGTATCTAATCTGACAGCACGGTAGCACAGTGGTTTGCATGGTTACCTCGCAGCTCTGGAGATGCGGCTCTACCTGTGTGCAGCTTGCATGTTCTCCTCGTGTCGTCATGGAGTTTCCTCCAGGTTCTCTGGTTTTCCCCCCCGCAGCCCAAAAAAAATGCTGAGGTGGAGATGCCAAATTGTCCGTAGGTGTGAATGTGTGTGCGTGAATGGCGTGTGCGCTCTGCAATGGGTTGGCGCCCCATCCTGGGTTGTTCCCTGCCTTGCACCCGTAGTTTCGAGGATATGCTCCAGACCCCCGCGCCCCTGCATAGGACAAGCGGGTATGGCTGGACGGATATCTAATCTAACAAGTGTTTTTCTGCTTATGCACTACAAACAAGACTCCTTGAATCTATCTACAAGCTTGTCGTCTTCCCATTGTGAATACATTTCATAATAGCACTTGCACTAATGTTTAATATCCAGGGACTTAACCTTTATTATTCTCTCCAAAAATCATTTAACATTTCTTTAAAGTACTTCTGTTAGTGCAAAAAGAGAGAGACCCGCTCATGTTGTTTTCCTGGTTTCCCACCGGTTATTGCGCCTTCCGTAAGGGCACATGATAGGGTGCAGCACTCTCACAGTAACCCGAGTCCTGCTCACTATCTGTTAAGGGCGCCAATCAAACTTTAGGGTGAAATACATTTCTGTGTAGTATATGTGGACATGAATAGTTCAGGGATTGTCTTACATTTTTATATGTACATATATATTAAAAACAATGGATTCTGGTGAATATATTTTATCTTCTGAGGTGTTTGAGAAAGATTTGAATGTCACTGTGTGCTGTGTGTAAAGAATTTGGACACTTGACAAAAAGGACATTGGAAAAGATTTTGTAGTGGAACTGTGGTGCACTTAACTTTTTATACTAAATGTAAAAGAAAGATTAAAATTTAAAATAAAGAGAGAGTATTTTGGAAATATGAATTCTATGTTTCTTTACTATACTTAACATGTTGACTATATATATATATATATAAGTATATATACACACACACACACTGAAAGCCATTTTAATATTAGGAATCCTCTCTCTCTACTAATTACATTAAAGACAGAAGAAATTACAGTAAATTATGGTTAAAGGTTACAGCTACTGATTCCCTAATGCACTTCTTTTCTGTTTAAACGGTGCAGATTATCACTGAAAGCATTTTAAGGCGATTCACAATAACTCACATTTCTGACAACATATTGTTTATTATATAGGGTTTTCCAGCCTTTTGCTAACTGGACAATGTAACCATTGTAACATGGTTGCAAAATAACCAATGTAACATCATTATTTAGTTATTCCACATTTGTAACTACATTTAAATATTATATTCAACAGCAAAAAGTAATGCTAATTCACCATCTGCACTTAACTGCTGAAATTATGTAATTTACTGTAGTTCTGAGGTTTTGCCTTTAATCACAGCCCACTTCTGACACAGTGTTATGTTTGCATGCTGAATTAATTTAATACTGTATATGGTTTAATTTCAAGATACAGTTCCTTTTCTGCCTCTTCAGAGTAAACATTCTGTAGTAAAATGATTAACTCGTTTTAAAATAACAAAGCAAGTTAAATTTACCACTACATGGTGATGACATGATTAAAACTGTGGTATTAGCTAGCAAATTAATGAGTGCAAAACCAATTTAAAATTAACCTTAAACCACACATTCTCTTGCAGAGCTGATCTTATAAAATGGGGATCCTACAGGGGTGAACATGAAATTCACTTTGCTAAAAGTTTTTTTTGAAACATACTTTTTACAGGGGCTTTCAATTCTTTTGTGCAATACACAAACAGCCCAAGAGCCTGTTTAATCTTTGCATTTTATTCCCTTAAATATTTTCCATAACTGCAACGCAAACAGGAAAAAGCCTTCATTAGCAGTTATACAAACTGTATATCATTCACCTTCAAAAAAATTTAACGTGGTCCAATATTTGACTCACGTGCAATGCCCTGTGCAGTGTTTAAAATAATAATAATAGGAAAAAAACATCAAGGCTAACACCAAGAATTTAAAAAATATTACACTGGATATATAAGTGGTAACAAACACCAACACCTTGTTTACGGTAACAAAGACAGGAGGCTGACTGACGATACAGGGCGCACTACAGATTTCAGGGTCAGTAACACTTTGCGTACACCCTCGACATTTGGTAACAGGCTCATACTTGCCAGCCCCTGAGAGGACAGAATGGCAGACATATAACAGAGCATCGCAGTGCTGCTGTCGCTCTTCCTGTTTGCCATCATGTCCACATTGCATTGATAATGTTAACAGGGTCTAATTGCCATACTGAAGCAGGCGTTCCAGCTTTATTGTGCAGAAAAAAAAAACACTAATGTGCATTTAAAAGTTTTGTGACTGACAGATAAAATTCCTAAAAATTACTTTAATAAAAAATAAACCAATCATTTCACTTCTGATCTCATCAAACGAAACCAACCAATTATTGACCCTGGATACAAGACAAATGTATTGAACTTGTAAAGGCAACTGAGCACATGTGTAAAAACAAAATTGGATGTACTGTATGAACTAGGTCTGCTATTTAAAGGAAAAACATTGAGATGCTCCGTCTGAAAGTACCTTGGGTTTGTAGGTACTAGGAGTTTCCCCCGATGCTGCTACGAAGGTTAAGGCCTCTTTTCTGCTGCTCACTTCCACAGTCATCTCAGCCCCAAGACCCAACTTTGAGACCCAAACATCTATCACGCATCCATTATTTAATTTCTTCTTCTTCTTTCCAGACGCTGTTCATATGAAGTACTCCTTCTTGTCATCTGGCTCCTTATCGTAATCGACCTGCTCTAGGTCTTCCCCCGGGGCAGGCTCTCCCGTCGTCCTGTAGTCTCCCCGGTTTGCACACATGTACCGGTACAGCAGGAAACTCAGGCACCCCAGTGTCAACAGGACAAAAAACACCACCACTGAAAACACAGTTAGGCAGACAGTTACACTGGAAAAGACCTCGACTTCCACCACAGCTTGAATCAAACTTATCTACAGCAAAGAGTTTTATGTTTCAAGCAGCTGAAAATGTACATCAGTAACCAAAGTACCTTCAATCAAGTTTAAAGCATCACTGTCTCGCATGGGAGCATGTAACGTTACAACCTCACGGTGACATCATGCAACCATTAACTACCTAAAATGAATCTTTTATGGCAAACAACTGCTTTAATTAAAAATAGTAAAACTGTTAAATTAATTCTGTGCCAGCAATCAGCGACATTTGACCAACATTCACCTCCAATGACAACAGAGTCTGTATGTCCAGGCAGAGGGGTAGTGAGCCCTTGTAACAAAGGAGCTGAAAACAGACAAGAATAAATAAGTTAATAAAGAGTTCGTAAAACCAGTATAACAGGACTGCATACTCCAAAACAAACTTGTCAGGTTCTGTAATCTTGGCACATACAGTAGATCCTTTCAGTATTGAGAAATACAAAGGAGTTCAGTAGTTGGGGAAAAACTGAACCCTGCACTTTTTTCCTAACGTTGTTATTGCTGCGTTTGTTTAACACCACTAAGTCATTTTATACTGCAACAGACACCAATGAATGTAGATGGTGCCCAAAGTGCGATGCCACTTGAATCAAGCTTTCAGCTGGTAAGCAGTTTTAAAGAAAAAACTTAAGATATTGTATTAAAATTTACATGGAGCCATTATGAAAAATTTAGAAACTGGAATAGTTTGGATGGCATGCAAGTGATACATTTGTGGAAGCAAAAGTCTAGGTAAAAACACAATCAGCCATATTAAATCACATTTAACATTCTGCGAAATTAGATTCAGTTAATTATATTCCAGCAGTGTCTACACTGGTTTTATTTTCCTCATATTTAAAAAATGTGAAATACCGCTGTGTATTTACGTGCCAAAACATAAGGAAATACCAACAAATATGAAACCATTTATTCAGAAAAGTAAAAGTCTTACTTGTAGCGTGAGGGGCTGCTGTCATGGTGACCATCATGGTGTCTTTTACTAAAAAACCTAAAAGAAAATCATTATGAATTGATGTTTATAATATTCTAAATTTTCTGAAGCACCCCGGTGCACTATGCGTTTTACGTACCAATTTATGTTCAGACAGGCTGCCAAGTTAAATTTTCAACGCATAGACTCAGTTAATGTTGAAACCAAGTAGGCTGTGAAGTTGTGCCACATGCAACATCACCACAAATAGCTAGCAGCATCCATGCATTGTGATCTTGAACAGCGCTCTAACAGGCCAATGGATAGCGAGCCACAGAACCAGCAGATGGTTTCAGCTGCAGCTCCTGAATAAACGCCTGACTCCTGGGGAAGCACTCCCATGTATGAGCTGGCAGTGTTGGGAGAAGAAAGTTAATCATGCTTATATGAAACAGTCCGCGCGTTTTTGTCGCCGAAGGCCAGATGACAATCACGCGATTCTCATAGTAGCTGCGTCGCCACTTTCATTTTCCCGGCTCACATACCCGGCCCTTTAAAGTACAAATTACTTTCTTTGTCCCGTAAGATCAATAGAGAAAGCATCCGCCACCCGTCTCCATAACTTTTCTCCAGAGTTATTTAGTGAGAAGTTCCTAACATGAGTGCCCTTTCTAGTGTTTTAACGTTTAATTAGGTAGCTTTGATTGCTTAAGGGCTAAAAGAGTATTCGCAAAGAACACCTTTTGTGTTCTTCCCAGCTAGCACAAAGCAACAGGAATTAGCTGTTCGGCAACCAGCATAGATTTAAAACTCAACCAAACTATCGTAAAACCGTAACGAAACAAAGATATCACACAGGAACTTTAAAAACGTATCACTCTTCGCTGCCGAGGCAGTCAGTCGCACGCAGCTGCGTTGAGGGCGCTCACCTGAGTGTGAAAGATTCCGGAGAAAAACAAAGTCCGTTTTTTATATCCTTTTATCTTGAGGGTATTTATCTCCGAATTTCACCACAACTGGCCATTTTTATGTGCCTTTGGCTCAGCTAGAAAACACCAGCTCAGGAGCCTCAAAGATCCGCCGAAACACAGACAGGCGCGCCCACCTGGCACGCGGCGGTCCCGGCCGAGGCGCGCTCCCGCCTGCGTGCTGCGCCTTCGCAAAATAAAACGCCGCCCAGATTAAAGCTGCGCACCAGCAGCCAGTGGCACAGCGAGGCCTCTCTAAGGTTTATGCCTCTGCCTGTGATTTATTCAGTATTTCATGGACACCTTTCAGGACTGTTTGATTTTTTATTTTCCCCCATAATTGGCCATAATCTCTTAACTAGAGTAACTTAGCGGGCGAGATTCCGGCAGGATAGTAACATGGAACTCTTTTATCTTAAATAACTTTGTTTTTCTGTCAAGTATCGTAGCAACGAGCTAAATATTAGACTCTTGCCTGTATTTGTGCTGGTTTCTTTTATATTTACATAGTGAATGTCAGATGTATTTCTTGCCAATATTTGAATACTGAAAAACTGAAATGGCATTTTAAATTTAGTATAATATGTATTTAATCTGTGTTTATTAAAAAAAAGAAACATTTAAAACATGTTACATTGATTCGTTTATTTAGTATGTTAACTGGTTATTCGTTTTAGTAATACATTTTATAGTGTCTGTTAAAAAATTTTTTGTTCCCATATACATGTTCCTTTTCATGATATGAGGACAGCAGTCAATTTTGAATAAAGCCTAAAAAAACAATACATAACACTGGCATACCACCCCCCCCCCCCCCCCCCCCCCCAAAAAAAAAAAAAAATAGTAAAACTTGGCTTCAGGTTCTCTTAGCAGGGCATTTCCTGCAGTACACTACATCTATCATACATTGGCTTTGGTGTTCATAAAAATGCTTTTAGTGCCTAGATGTCCTTAGTGAAAGCAGTCAACAACAGATTCAAGTTTATAAAATCAATATAATCTGATTAGGATTCGGATCAAAGCGTGGATTGGAGGCCAGCAAGTGAGTCAATCACATTCCGATTCATGGTATGATCTTTGCAATACACTGTTCTGTTGGAAAGGAGGTCATGTTGCTGTCTATAAACTGTAATTTTGGAGTCAAATGGAGAAAGCTAGGCTGTCTTTTAACTAGCTGGACGCCGAATTATCTGCCTTCATGATCTAACTTTATAAACCCCCGCAAAGCATGACAGAATCCCTTGTTGATCGGTAAGCTCTGCAGTTCTGCCAGCAACATGAGTAAATGGTGGAAGCACAGTCAGCGTTCATCCGTCTGCGTGCTCCTGACTACATTCTAGACCAGCTCCTGTTGATTTATGTGCTGTGATCCCATGGATTTAAGTGATTCTTCTTTCCACGTCCTCCAGCTGAGACAATAACACAATGTTAATGCTTTGACAAAGTGTAAATGAGTTGGATTTTAGACAAACAGGGAAAACTATTCCTGTTCTAAATTAAAATCAATAACACTGCTGGAAATTTGTATTAAGCATTTAATTAAACTAGTGCACAGGTACAATGTGTATGTAAGTACGATGCTGTATGTTTAAACAAATGTCAATTAAATATAATTATATTATGACATATCAAGTTATTATGTGAGTGAGGTAATTGCTATAAGGTTAATAGAATCATCTAGTTCCTACTGGACTTCTGTACATCTTATGTTGGTGATGCAGAACCCTTTATTATATATTAATCACCTTATTTTGAAATCCTGTGGTGTTCCCTGCTTCAGATCTGTCTGCACAGTCTGCATCACTGTCATCTTTGTCAGATGTAGGACAGTCTGAGTTTGGGCCTTCCTCCTTTTCTGTTGAGTCAGCGTCACCAGGGCTCTTGAGGAACCCTAGGATGGGATGTGCAGTTTAAGAGAAGGACTAGTCTACAGAGGTTTGTCGCATGATATGGACATCAACTGTGCCAGACCCTCAAAATATCTCTCTAAATAACCGTAGGGCATTTCTTCTTACCATTCTCACTCAGTTTCTCAGATTCATCTGCGGTGTGGCTATGGTTTGGCTTGGGTAACCCATTTTTCTTTTCATTTGAATGCTCTCCTTCCTTTTCCATATCTACATTTTCACCAGAACCCTTATTTGCAGTTTTGTTTGGTTCTGAATTCTCCTCCCACATTTCATTGCCACTTGTGAAGTTCAGCTCAGAATCTGTGCATTCTGACTGGGCACCTCCCTCCGTGCGCAGGGTCCTGGGGGCCATGGGTGGTGTTTGGCTCTGCAGATCCAGTGCCGAATTAGCCCCCTTTGAATTGGCCACGTCAGAGTCTTTGTCCCTCTCATTCTGCCGGAAACTAAATTTCCGCGTCAGAGCTGGAAAGGTAGTTTTTATGGGGGACAGTACACGGGATCGCCTCTTTTTGGAGCCAGAGCTTAATGACAGAAAAGGAAAACATTAATGCAACTGCCCAGTATGATTAGCCAGTCTTAGTCTTAGTCGTTGACTTAGCCAGGCAACATAACTTTAGTTTATATGCAATGCAATTTTTGATACTTTTGACTGAACAATACAGAGTAAAGAACTGAAGGCAGCGTACCATTGCAGTGCTCTAATGGAGGACACCTCATCAGGGTACTGAGCCTCAAGACTCTTCATGACGCTGAACACTTCATGGTTCAGCTAAAACAAATTACACAGATTACATTAAATGGCAAGGAGAGTGAGGCATAGTCTCTGGGGGCCTCTTGACACTTCTGTATCTTCTTTTAATCCTGGTGTAATTGAAGCTTTCCCCCCCGCCCATTTGAGTATCAGGATAAGGAGAGGTTTAATGATCTACTTTCTGGATGTTAGCGTAAAAAATAAGAATGGATCAGATACGAAATAACTGAAGCAAGAGAGACTATCCTATTAAATGACAAAAATATACATTTGTTATGTTAAACAATAATAAAGTAGATTCATTTGACTATGTATTTAAAAGGTTAAAACTGATCTTTAATGACAATTCACAGTAGGTGCATGTTAAGTGTGCGTGTTACCCTGTCAGATACAGTGCAACTCTTACCGTGCACATTTCGTGGTAGAAAATGTCCCTTAAACTTGAGATGTTCTGAAACACCTCTATGTAGCATCCAATGCGACTTTGAAAGGGAGAGGAGAGAGGACTTTGATCAAATTTTATCTTCATGATCAGCATGGAGTGATCAAAAGAAGAATGTGGATTGAGACACGCACACACCCTCTGCCCCACGGCTCTCACAGCAACACAGATGTGTGATGGATAAATAATACCGCGGTTAATGGTGGTATCAACCTGCTTCGCTCTGCCAAGCTGATTGTTCCGTGCTTGCTAACACTGAATGTTTTGGGGAGGGATTACCATTATTTTCACTTTATTAATGGTATACGGGACTGTGGCGGCAGGCACCCCGATTCCTGTCTGCATCCGGACATTCCACTAGGCCTCACCTCTGGAAGAGAGCTGTGAGTTCTTCCCTCAGCTTTGTGTTGATGTCTTCAAATATTTCTCCAGCTAAGCTTAACTCCTCCTCTGCCTGGTCAGAGAGAAATTAAGCCAAGCTGGAGTCATGTGACAAACATTCTGAGGAAGAACTATGTGACAGATGAGGAACTGCCAGATTGTCATGGCTCTTTTGACGTTTTCACAATCCACAGTCACCAATTTTGCTCACTATTGAAAGAAATAGGGTCCTTTTCCTGTCTCACCTTGGCTATTTTGGCCTCGTCTTTTTTTTTGCTGTTACACAGCACCTCCAGGTGGTGGCGCGAGGAGTCATAGTCCACCAGCTTCCTGCCTCGCTTGGCCACCTTTTCCTGGATATGTTAATGAGTAGTAGTTTGGAAAAATTCAATAAACAAATAAATACAGGGGGGAAAAAATCAGTATTATGAGAATGACAAGTTATATAACTAAAACAATGCGAGAATGACTGTTTCAGGCCAAGACAATAATCCAGCAAACATCTCTTAAATGCTCCTTTAAAGTAAGAATTAAGCTGAGTTTGTGTCAAAGTCTGTATGTACGTGTTTCTGTTTTGACGAACCTTGACTTCAGGAAACTGATTCATGTAATTATCCATGATACGGATGCAGCCATCTGCAAGCTTCTCCTCAAAGTTACTCCACAGGCGCTCCTCCTTCTTTCATGGAGAGAGAAAGTTTACTGCAAAAAAGGGGTGCCCCCCCCCCCCCCTTCCAGGTTTGCAAATGTTCTCTAGATTTCTAGGCTAATGAGAGGCCACAGCAACCTACCACCATAACGAGAGATAGGTCCTCCTCTCTTTCTAAGTCAGAGCTGTAGATACCCATTAGCGTCTGTGACAGCTGTTTGGAGGTCTCTCGCATAACTGTGGAACAGGGGACAATGTGCAAGTTACATACAAGTGAGTCTCAAGGCTAAATGTAAAGGTTTCACCATACAGTATACAGTGGTATAAGCAGGTCAAGGCATTAAAAACTGTGCATTACACATTTTTAAACCCACAGCCTCAGAGGCAACATATGTAAATATATATTTGTGTCTATATATTTTCAGCAATTGGTTTATTAATTTAACTTTATGTACCTCCTGATAGTCAGCAGTGTCATGGGTAAAGCCAGACTTATTTAGTGCTTGCCGATTATTAAACCTGGACTTGTGCACCGTCTTGTTTATGTAGGCTAAAACGAGCTGTAATGTATGACTGGATCAGAAGTGCATTACATCATTACATCAGTAAATCAATTTGGCATTAAATCACTGACCACAGATCTTGGTCCTCAGCCTGAAGCACTGTTGTTGTCTAAGTGATCTGTAGCAATTTCTTTGTTTCTATTAAGTAATGTTAGAATTAAAGATTATAATTGTGCATTGATTTACTATGTGATTTGCATGGCCAGCACTAGGTGTGTGGTTATAGAAAATCAATCATCACTCATTAGATACGTGAATTCGACAGTGCCGTGGTTTAGTGTATGCAGGCTTCTCTGCTACCTCTTATCAAAGAACTGGTTATGCTTCACAAAGCAGATCATTTTCTGACTCTAAATGTAAAAAATAATTGTACAACTACTGCACTTGGTTGGGTAGTATTTTGTTTTTTAAAAAACTTTTTATAAGCTGGCTAATTAGAAAAGAAACTCGTGTTAGAATGTATCTGTTTATCAGCGATGCTTGTGGTGAACTTTTCTTTGAGGCAAGTTTCAGAAGATCAAATAGAAAAGAAGAGAGTACCTTTCACAGAACTGTAGTATGCCTTTAGGTCTTTGAATAACCTGTTTCCGTCAGTCTACAAAAAAATACAAACATTTCCTTGGAATTGCTCAATAAAATTGTTTCTCTCAATTCTAAGGTTGCTATGATAGGCGTATTTACTCAGCAAATCTTGCACTAGCCCTTGTGATTGTAGGAGAAAATGCACAATAAAAAAATACTAAATGGCTCAATAATCAAGCATTTCTCCAATTTGACACCCTTAGTTTGACAAAGGGTTGCCTAATCATCTCACTCAGCTCAAAAACATTCTTTAGCTTAGTGGGATTTCACTGTAGACACAAACACCTTAAGTGTGTGTATGGGCATTAGAATATGTTACATTGCTGGCTAATTTTTAGAGTTGCGGATTCTTTTTCACTTTGAAAAACACTGCAGCACAAATCATTCTGCCTGGAACTAGCAGCTTAGTATTTGCAGATGCATGTCACTGTAATATCAGGCCATATGGAAAAGGCCTCTTTGAATCTCAAGCAAATAGTCATCTCTGTCGTTATGGACCAGGGTTGTCAGTATCCTGGATACCCTGGCAGATTCAGGCAGCCCTGAATATGTAAAATTATATGTAATATTG
>JAODJU010000108.1:22397867-22428729 GCA_026776725.1 Gnathonemus echidnorhynchus
AATGTTGCGCTGCTTTATTTGGTTAATCGTCCAGTCTGTGAAGAAGGCATTCAAGTAAGAATTGCATTGTAGTCTGTGCATGACAATATAAACTTTGAATCCGGTCCAGTGTTTATTTTTATTATTACTCTGTATTTGTTAATTTGTTTGTGAATAGCAAACTTTTAGGTTGTAACATTTGTACAACTATTACATACCTTTTTGGTGAGCAATGGCTAACAAAATGATATAAAGTACAGTGTATTACCTGATACAGTATTCTCAATAAAATAGCATTAACACCAACAAGCGCTGCTACTACAGCAAATGCGAGGTTGACACTTTAGTGTAACCTTTTGTTTCTGCTCAGAGACGTGCCGTGTGACTCATTTCCTGGTGCGTACAATTTATATTAGGTCAGCGTTCACGGTTCAACTTCTGATAGATTGAGTTGTCAGTCAAACTGGTTTGTTCGACTTTCAAGAAATTCGAGTTCTAGTGAGTTCGAGAACCGAGGTACCACTGTATAAATGATTGATTGAGACAGAATGGACCACATTCAAAGCCTCAAATCACTGCTGCAAAAGCTATGGCCAGCAGGCAGACTGCATGGACTCGTGGCCTTCAAGACACTGCAGAGTTCTCCTGAGAGATCCAAAAAGGCACTGGAAAGCTGCAGCAGAGGCAGTCAGATGCCAAATGTCTTGAATTGCAGGAGTAGGAGAGGCCCTAAAATTGTTTTGGCAAACCGTCCAATGTCTCAGGGTACGTCCAGCCCAAATAGGGAAGTGTTAACCAACTCTGGGAATATCACCAAGCAGTGGAAACAGCATCTGAGGAACTCCACCACCTGGTAAAGACAGTGCTGATCATTTCTGGTGAATCTATATCATTCCAGGTGAAGTCCCTGGGGTGGGTCTGAGATGTCTGATGGAAAGGTTGCAGCAGCAGAAGGAATCCATCTAGAGATGATGTTGGAGTGATATCTCTATTCAATGTTGCATGGATGCCAAATATAGTACCTCTATAGAGGTATACACTCTAACTATAGAGGGGTTACATTTCTGGGCCTCCCTGGGAAAGCCTATTCCAAGGTACCGGAAAGAAGGCTGCCCAAATCAAAAGGGCATCTGGTATATGGAGCTAGAAGTGACACTGCTCCTATATCTAAGGCCTACATGGTACCATGCACTGTTCACTACATTTTCTGCATGGCACATACAATGAAACGAACAAACACTTAACATTTATGGAACCTAAACTCACAAGTAATGTTCAACATGTTAAACGTTATACCAGTTGTGGCTCAGTTGGTTACAGCTAATTCTTCTGGCTCAGTGGGTGTGAGCAGTGACTTACCTGCCGTGAAGTCATGTGCAGTAGGAGGAGCGTAAAATAAAAGTTTTGAGAGATGGAAACAGCATTTAGTGGAAACTCCCACTAAAAATACAGGTGATTGTGTGAGAAAATGTGAGAAATATGAAAAAGCAACAGATGATTTGGGCTGTGCTGTGCATTCGCCACAGCTTGTAATACGAGGGGCTGAGATCGAAACAAAGTGATGCTGTTGCCAGTGGGAGAAAAACTGAGGGGCATTAAGCGTTTGCCACTTGTGTATTCTTGCTCGGAAGATATTGAAATTGAACAGCAACTGCCTCAAAAATGTTAAAAACAAGACGTACAAACGAGGTGGAACAGTACGTCCTGTATGTTTCCAGTGGCCTTACGCATATCAATAAAGCTTTTTTGGCATACAAAAGAAAAAATGTATTTACTAGTTAAAAAGAGCTCAGAGGTGCAGCGATTCCACTTTTGTACTGAGAGGCACTACCTTTGGATTGTGTTTGTACATTTGATACATTTAAAAACAAATGTAAATTTTCCTGCTGCACCGAATAGTGAAACCAAAGCAGTGGATTGTACCATGAACTTCGTGTACCATTACACCCCTACTATTTGCAGATGTGTTTTACTGCCTGATCTGACCAATACCTCCTATACGATTTGAGTTATTTGATGCCAGTGAAGCAGGGGAATGAAAATAAGCTTTTCTAAATCCAAGGTCACAGAAAAAAAGCTATAGAAAATAAGTGAATTACCCAAGAGTTTACCTTGTTCACGGTGATGGTAAGAGGGAATGCAGGACTGACAAGCAGATCAACTCAAGTGGCTACAATTTTGTAGGCACAAAGCAGATCTGTGGTGGCGATACCTATGATTTAGTTAATGCAAGTTCCCATCTTCACAGATAACCATGAGTTATGTACAAGTAGCCCAAACAAGTTTTTTGAACACGGATCCTGAGACTGAGATACAGGATGCTTTCACACCACAGAAATGTTTCAAGAACCAGGAACTTTTGTCATGTTCACATCACAGGCACTTGGTCCGAATGCCTTCCTCGGAGGCAGTTCCAGATCCTTTTAAATCCCTACTCTTACAGTGATAAACTTGCCGACTGACAAGCTTTAGCTTGGTAGTAATGTGGAAACGCGGGCAAGAAATAGAAGTAGTGGAGAAGAAAACTGAGCAAATGGGATTATTTTTGTACCACTAACATTTCATGCATTAATGTATCTTTTTGCTTTTCTGCTATATCTTTCTGTCCTGTGATTCAACAGAGAGGTCTGGTCTAACCCGCTCAAAATGCTGCCATTGAGACCCTCAGCAGGAATAGTGGATAGAAAATAAAGTTGCTATAATTTTTTAAAAATTTCCCTTCAGCTATGTACTGGCTGATGCTATTCATCGAGAATTTATCCACAATGGTTATAAATTTAAACAGGAAAAAGGCTCAAACCATCAATACACACTATTTCTATAGTGCTACCTTTAAAGTAAATCATTCAAAATAAAGATAATGACAGCAACACGATCAACACTTAGGAGTTTCCTATATCTTTAAGGCATTCCCTCGCTCAAGGGCTAAAAAGTACCACAGACTCCTTACCAGTCTTTCTTCTGCTTCTCGTCCAGTAAGGAATGGCCTCTATAGTGGAGACTGCCTCGATTGGTCCTCCATCAGCAGGAACAGTCACTGTAGTCTTTGCCACAATAGATTCATTCCCCTAGAGGGGAATAAAAAGGCAGCATTAGATGAAACAGGCCCTGACTGATATTACAGCCGTCTTGGCAGGCTTCCCCAGAAACGGCCCGTTACGTGCCTTGTCTGACGTTCGGCCAGTGGAGCGAGACTTCTTCGCAGCACAAGGAGGACCGTCTGTGTGATTCCGGGATGAACGCTGGAACCGACAAAGGTGTATCATAAACATCACCAGATTCACCTGCCCAGTCATGACTTGAAAAACCACTTACCCTCTTCTCGCGCTTCTTTAGACGCACTGTCCTCACAATCGAGGAATCCCAATCCTGCAACAAAATCAAACACAGTATAATAAGCAATAAGCATAGGACTTACACAGATATCAATAGAAATCGCCCCCTCCCCATGTTTTCACTAAATAAAAAGGTTTACCAGAGAATCGTCGGTCTTATCATAGCTGATATCTGACAAGATGGAGCCAGATTCATCAATGGTGGTTAACCTGTAAAAGAAGGAAAAACCATTACATTACCACACCTTCCAACCTTCCACAGACCAAGATAGACTTGCGAACATGGGACATCAGCAGGCCATGCATCACGGCATACCTCCGACTGGCGTTAAGGTTAGGAGCCACCTGCGTGCGCGCATTGAGAAAGGCTAGAGCTGAGCGCTGCTCCTCATTCAGCTGGATGCTGTTACTGGAGCCCTCTGTAATCAACAGCTCTCTGATCAGCTGGATTTGGCGGTCCTGTGGCACACGAATCAGGAGGCGATCAACATTTTCATTCAGAAACCTAAACTTCAACAAGCCAGTCATATTTCAGCTCTTTCATCTCTTTACATCAGCATACAGCCTGAGAAATTCATCCTAAGGGCTGTTTATTGCAGAATAACACATGCATAGCAGTGGCCGGGATAACATCCCTGTTGTGTCCTTAACCGCAAATGCTCCAGGGGCATTAGATGCTGCCTTCCCCGGCTCACTGACCTAAGCCTTCCTAACCCATACAACTGATGAATGGAATGCAAATGTCGTCACCTGAAAGGAGAGACTGCATTCAAGATTGCAGACGTGCAACCTGAAGTTGCTGCTTCAAAGTTCATGAAAGAGTTGTCATAACCCTGAGAAACGGACTCACAACTGCTTCAATAACATAAGCAACTGGATAAAGTTAAGACCGCAGAAAGGTTACACATTGTTTACTTTGTCTTGCGAGGAACAAGCAAGATACCGCAAAATAAAAGATGCACCCACCAACTTTTCACACTCTGCTTCTGCTTTCTGTCGACGTCTGATCTCCACGTCGACCTGGTTGCGAGCATGCTTGAGTTTGACCTCCAAAGCACCCCTCTCAGTCTCAGCTTTAGCCAGCACCTCTTTGCAGGCACCCAGGTCCTGCTCTAGTTTCAGCCATTTACGTCGACAGTCCTCGAAGTTCAATGCCATCTGAATTAACTCTGCAAAAAGGGAACGTGGACGGAAATTTACATTAGTGTGTCAGATGGGTACAGAAGCCTCACTGAAATAGTATTCGGAACAATGACTTACGAGGCTCAATGCCCTCATTTAAGACCTCCACATGTGCCCGCAGATTCTCAAGCAGGCTGTGTAAGGTCAGCACTGCAATGTCCATGACCTGAAACAAAACTGACAACTAAGCATCTGTATCAAACGTGGATCCGGGCACATTCACGTGGGGAAAATAACGATTACCAGGGTTACCAACTTTGGTCAACTGGCTGGAGTAAGATTTTCAATTCGAGACAAGTCTGCACACGCATTTACATGTGTGTTACAGTTTAATTACCTTGTAAATACTCTGTAGGGTTTGCAAAACCCCCAACGCTTTTGATGTAGCCAATTTTAGGTTTATAATGTAATAATATAGGTCTGCCATAAGATTGCTTGCGTGAGTGTCACGCCGAATGGGTGAGAGTTGGCAACCCTGCTATAATATTACATGGCGAGTCGCTACCACAGATTAATCTAGGCTTTGCAAGCTTACAGTTGTTTTAAGGACTCCCCAAGATGCCTTTCGCTTAGAGAGGATGCAACACAAACACCAGGAAGAATCGACACAGCGGTGTCTAAAGAAAAGCTGTATACAGCCAAGCTACAGGCCAGTGATACGATAATAAGTATCGAATGGACGATTATAACCCTATAACTACCCGGAAAAACAACGACTTCATGTACTACAGTTTAATACCAGACAGTAAACTGACACTTTTAATTAAACGAGTTCTCTAAAGAACACCTAACAAACCAAACTGTACTCAGGCGCTGCCAGCTAAAACGTTACGGCACAGATCCGTGCTGAACACATCGACTCAAAGAATTACACGTGCAACACATTTTCGCTCTATATTTTTTACTCACTATTGCACGAGGTAGCCCAGCACCGAGGACTTCAACTCTGTCCGGAGCAGAGATCTCTGAATTTCACCAAACTGCTGTAAATCGTTCACTGTACCCTAGCCGCCTTCTTTCCAGAGACAAACAGCCGAGTTACCTTTCAAATTTAGCCGGCAGCCAATAGGAAGGAGCGCGCGTGTCGTCATCACGCACGGAAGCCACTGGACGTGTGGGCGGAGTCAGAAGAGATCGCTTACTCCCCTCCCTCTTTTCAAACAAAGCACAGCAAACGCGTTGGATCTGCTGATGTGAGTCATCGCTCTCTGACTGCGAAGAACATTTGGTATTGTTTAAATATCAAAGTATTAATTTATCTGGGTCTAAAGCAGTTTGAGAAATACAAAATTACAAGAATTGTTTGGCCAGATACAGAATTTGACATTTTAACCGTCCTGCAGGCCATATTTCTGACAAGACAATATATATTTCTTGAAAAATACAATCATCATCAGTGAAAAAGTTGTAGTAGTTGTTCAAATTTCAATAAACAATTATAATACATGCACCACCAGCGTTAAAGGAAATTTATGCTTGCTGAAAGAGTCAGTTTTAAAGTATTTTAAGGATATTTCAGGGAAAGTATAAAAGGAAAAGTATAAAAAATATATAAGTATAAAAAAACACGATTTTAATTTGACAAATGAATGAGGCCAATTAAAGAACTGAATGCCATGAGCCTTGTTATATAGTAGCTCATTATTTCCAATCTGTCCACCCCCCTCCTCAACGTTGTGAAACTTTTATTTATACATGAGATCAATATCGGGTTAGATCAATGGTACCCCTAAGTAAATAACTGACGTTTTGCATAAATGATTGTTTTCGATCCTCAGTTGCTGATCCTCAGTAAATGCACAAGGTGAACCATTCACATGAAATAAATGTCAGACTTGCAGAATCACATTTGTTTTGCTTATGACCACATAACTGAAGCAGATAATTGTATCAAGTTATGAAAACATGTTTGAAACCAGTGCAAATTAACAATCATAATCGATTCATAACTGATATAGTTTATCAGATGTTAGCATTACGCTTCTACAAGTAATGTGAAAATTAACAATCATGTATCACTGCAAATGGAAATACAGATATATATATACCCCAGTTCTGTATGTGATGAGCCAATGTAACTCATCTAAAGACAATATTTATTGAAACACGAACATATGCACAGTACAGATGGCACTCCATTAAAAATAAAGAACAAGCACCTTTATATCTTAAATTAACACGTTGCTTATTAAGGAATCGGAAGGATGTCTAATGAATGAGAATTAAATGAGTGAATGATTTACGTCCAGAAAATGGCAGCACACCCTTAAACAACCAGGTGAACTGAGGGTAAAAACAGGCTTAGCGAAATCTCTCTTGACAACTGACATTAACTGTTGTATCTTTGGGGTCCTAAGACAGGTGCCAAGAAATGGACCTTCAAAGGTGTTGTTTCATATGTAAAATGGAATGGTTAAAATGACAAGAATAATAAAGGGAAATGTTACGGTTATTTACTGCGTTTGGGATAGCTGTGTTTAGGAAAGCATTTGCAGACTCTAATGCTGTCTTATTAATTAATTTCGTAGCTATTCAATATTATTGACCTCACGTCTAGGACGGGGTAAGTTAGAATCTCTTGTGTACGTATTTGTTACGAATGAAATAGTGAGAGAGCGAGATCTACTGAGAAGGAGAGAGAGCGCAGGAGTGAGAGAGTAGGGGAAGTATTTCCAGTCGAGTGATTCGCGTTTGTTAGTTGAACAACTGAGAGCCCCAAAGGTTGTGATGCGGGATTCACCATCAGAAGTGTTCGAAGAGCAAGGGAGGTATCAAAAGATCTCGATCTGAAAACGAGGAGTGCCGCGTGTTTGCATGTTGCCATAAAGCGTTCATTTAAAGCAGCAAGGATGATCGCCACCACGCAACAGAATGTGTCTACAGACCTGGTAATTTACACCCAAATGCATGTGCTTAAACAGTTTTCGACTGTGTTTGATTGGCAGCATGGAGACTCCAAAGTGATGCGCTCAGTATGAACCTCAGCTCTTTGGCGCACTGGTCAAACTGAAGAAGCTTTCATTCACATTTCTACAGTGTGGTCTTTACCGTGTGCGTCCGCAGACCGCCCTAGGCACGGCAGGGAGGTGTGTGCGTCTGAAGCTGTGTATGTTTTTATCCATCAATTTGTATGCATTAAAAGAAACAGTCTGATTGTTTTGAAGGAACGAGGCATTTTCTGTGTAAAAAATTTCTTTTCTTAGATTTTGTCCATTTGTATCTTGCAGTTCTACCCTATCAAGATTCTCATTGCTTATTGTTTCCCAAATGCTAAATTACACTTGACACTCTTGGCCTGTCATTCATACTTTTGAAAACATCAATATACCATTTTTTCCTGTTAGTTATATTGAGCACTGCAGTGGTCTCTGAATAATCACTTTCACTACTTGAAGCTATTGTCTATGTTAAGTTAATCCAAAAGCAGTGTGTCGCTGTACGGAAAATTAAATCTGTTATCTTCGAGACAGGAACTGCTAAATTGCTAATCACGAATAATTGCTTTGCGGTTGCAAACCCGCGGAATCTCGTCTGATAACAGAAATGCGTGCTTTGCCTGACTGGTTTTGCGCGTGGACAGGGCGCTGTAGTGCTGGGTGGTGCGGAAAGCGACTGGCGGCTGTAAAACGGCGGAGGAGGGGCGACATTAGGCAAAGCGCCGTAATTAACGGTGCTGCTCCAATTATATGTGGTTCTCTCATCTGCAGCACTTTCACGTGAATTCTGCAAAACACAACTAAGATACTGGTTATACACATTTGTTAAAACTGCTTGGGTATGGTGGATCCCGTTACTTAATATGTCAGTAATGTACGCGAGGCTTTTAAAGTAAATCTGGACCATCTTGAGAAGTTATTTTATCAGTATTGCACTCAAATTATAGATATGAACAATGTAAAGTGGATTACACAGCGTTTTAGAGCGGCGATTTCAGACTACATGAATAGAAGCATTAAATTGTGTTATTGTCATTTCGGTGTATATAGAGGGTCGTAAAATTGTATTAATCTAAAATCGACTTAATATTTATATATCATCCTTTAGGGAAAACCTCTCCATTCTCTGTCGTTCTGTGGACAGCCTGACATACTGTATTGCAGTGCACATTCACGTCACTGTTATATTTGCTGAGGGAATATCTTTATAGGCTATCACACTTAGTGGGACTGAGCATGGAAAGCAGCTGCGTGAAAAGCATTTTTAGAATTTAGTTGTCATACCACAGCACAACAACGAAATGTGTTCTCTGCATTTAACCCATATGTGACATAGCTGGGGACAGCTAATTCAGCACCCGGGGAACAGTGCTTGGGGTGGTACCTTGCTCAGGGTACCAGTGGTGCCTTGCTGGTCAGAGATTCGAACCTGCATTCTTTCAATTACAAGTGCACTTCTCTAACCATTAAGCCACCACTGCCCATATCTACCCTTCCCTGGGTATTCCCGTGTTTACAAAGGGCATCCTCTTTTTTTTCCTAAGAATGACATTCAAATGTACAAACCACCTGCTTCTATTTACATCATAATAGTTTTAATTTGGACAAGTACAAAAAAGTCAGACTCTTGCCCACAAACCATAGATCGTGAAAACATCTCCTAATGGTACAATATTTTGCACTGCAACCATGTTGTCCAAAATTACTCAATAAATACTTTAAATTATAGCTTTGTTTAAAGGAAAATACTTCTACACGTGTAATGCAACAGAATGTGAGGATCATTAAAATATCAAGGAAAATAAACAAAGGATCTCAAACGTGTAAAGTCCTTCCCTAAATTACAAAGGAAAATAGAATTTTCTGGTACTCCTGGGCAACTTAAAAGGTGTTGTGAGTCATATTTAATATATTCTACTGATCACAGCGTGATTGTAGTTTTCTGCATCGCAGACAGACTTTTGTTTCGCTGAATGCACCATGGGTGCTGAGGAAATTGCTCAGTGAAAATGATGTTTGACATTTGTATTGGCGACATAAGGTGAGTAAAGGATCTCAGAGACACAGCGTGGTGTCCTAAGTTGCACACTCTGCTTTGGACAGCTTACCTATTACCATAGACTAATACATTATTCTACAAAATTCAGAACCCACATAACCAACTGGCTGATGGCTACATGGTCCATAAACATCACCATCAGGCTACCAAACACTTGATTCCACTTGCTTCCTTACCCTCACTTTAATATTTTTTTGTACGTTTTGTGTTACTAGAATGACCAAGATTTAAATGTATTTTCTCTTGCTTAGGGACTGAGCTCCTGCATACATTTTCCACATTATTGCAACATCTGTCATTAACATTTCATTAATTCAGCAGATTTAATATAGAGACAAACTTTTGTTATAATCTAATTTGCTGACATTATATTGTACGGTTAGTTACAGCCATTAATGTATTAGCCACCAGTTAATTTTTACAAGACCGTTAGGAACTAACATGCTATCAGCCTCATAAGCGAAGTAGTAATTATGAGTTGGAAATTTAATTTATCATACCAGAGCTTAATAGATACGGTACTTGAATTGTTAGCAAAAATAAGCCATAGGCTTGTACATTAAGAAAATTCAATTAAAACTTTACGCTACATAAGTTTCTCCATATAAGGCTCCCTTATAAAGATATTAATACTAAGATATATTGGGTGTTTACAACACAACCCCTAAGACACAGATATGTTACAGATATAGTTTTTTGTCTTTTGGGATACCAGCTGCATTTCCCAGTATGCAGTCAAGTGACCTTTATTGTGTGGTATTACTGAGTGAGTGTAGATTGAAAAGGTTCCATTATGGTGAAGGGAAGACTCAGTAATTGTTGTACTGCAGTCTTGTTTTCATATTGTGATTTATAAAAGGATACAAGGAGAGAGCACAGTGGAGTGGGTTTTAATTTGATTTACCAAGGACTTTAACATTCAGTATGCTGGTCTCATTTCCCCTTAATTTATCATTTCTGTTGTGTGTGTGTGTGTGTGTGTGTGTGTGTGTGCGCGCATGAATCGCTCATTACCCTCTCCGTGGGTGTGAATATGTCTGCGATTTTAACCTACACAATACAGTGATATGAAAAACTAATTAGATCAGAAGGAACAGAGCTCCATTTATAAATGAAGATGGATAGGTTGCCGATGGATTCTCCAGAACACTGAAGAGAAAGAAGCAAAGGTCTTCTGACTTGGGGCCTGTCACGTCAGCATGTGGAATTTTGGTATTTTTTTGTATAGTAGGTTATTCATATTTTTATAACTGTAGGTTATTCATATTTTTATGACTATGGGTCTGGCTCCTGCAGAGCTCTCGGTTTAATCTATCAAAACGCTAAAATTCCACCAAATTGATTTTCATATTCATCTAAGATCTGACAGACAGGTTTTATCCTAATTTAACCAATATCCTAAGACCAACAGCCCTGTACTTGAATTACCAAGTTATAAGGATATGGAATATATATAAGTTATATGTAACCTGCATATATAAGTGGTGCATGGGACACTGTATGGCATGCAGTTAGCCTGCCAGTGATATTTGTGGAAATTATGTGAACAAAATTCACCATATAGCACAGGAGTCCTCAAACGTTTTAACTGTTGTGATAATGTCATTTTATGCATTTATTATATAAATCATATAAATTTCTTGCTGGATAATTTGACCACTACTGAACAGCAGGAAGAGCAGTAGGTTGCGGGGTCACTGCCCATCATTCGCGGGGGTCGGTCAGCCGGCTGCTGCAAATATGATGGTGATTCCTGGACCTTGAAGGGAGCAGGTAGGTTACCACCTTCAATGTGAGCAAGTGAGGCACACCCACCCCTCCATCCGGGGGGTGCTATCATTTTTGGAGAAACCAATACACACATTTGGAAGTGCTTTATTGCAAGACAAAGCAACAAAACCCACCAACAATTACACACTTAGATTGAAAAAGAGGGATGACATCGTGTCCGTCCTAAACACACTGAAACAGTCAGTGACTGCAGACATTCCCTAGAAAATACATTGTATTAAATAAATAATAAATAGTCTCTTTCTGTAGAAGCTATTGCCTAGTTTTGTTGGCTACAGTATTATATAGGCTAATGTGGGCAACTTAAAATTAATTCAACGACAATACACCATGTCAGCCTCAGGGAAAGTCTGAGGTATAAGGAATCGAACGGTCGTCACCTGCTTTTTAGCTGTACTATTTGCCTTGTATTCGTCGCCAGGGACAGGGCTGACCCACGGATATCTTCTCTCTCCTTTAGACCTATACGTCGACAGCCTCCTGCGTGTCACCAGTGGGCTTGGAAATGAGACATAAGTCGGTCCCTGGAAAATATGGGACAAATCATGTTTCCGATTCAATTCAGGTCGCACCATTTTATGTTCCAATACGGGACGATCGCATAACGTAAGGGACAGGTGACAACCTAGGAGAGGGCCATAATTTGAGGGTCCCTGATGTGGCATATAACCTTGATTTCCCACACAAGTTTAATAGGACATTTGGCTTTATAATAATAGGGCTGGGTTTTACCAATAAAATTGAATGCCCCTCTGGGGCTGCAGGTGAATTTGGTTGTTTGCGTGTAAAAGTGGAGTTGAATCATGTTACTGTGTAGTTGGCTTCCTTTATCCTGTGTAACTACTAATTTGATCATTATTTATTTGCTGACCACAGGGGATGTG
Source organism: Gnathonemus echidnorhynchus (assembly GCA_026776725.1). Lineage (NCBI taxonomy): Eukaryota > Metazoa > Chordata > Actinopteri > Osteoglossiformes > Mormyridae > Gnathonemus > Gnathonemus echidnorhynchus. Next base: position 22,410,034 of record JAODJU010000108.1, read on the forward strand.
TAACACCAAAACCACCTAGTGTCTACTCCTGTTGTAAAGTTGGCTTCCTAGTTTGTTTCTTTGTTTGTTCGTTCATTATTCTTTATTTCTGTCAGTGACGTTGCTTATATTTCTGGTGCAGCATCATGCAGAGAGAAAGAAGCCATCCAGAGCTCTCCTTTAAGGACAGTAATTCCCTCTGCAAAGTGTGATGCCATAACAGTCAGTACACAGCCGTATGCTTCTGCTAATGTTCATGACATCTGTTAGCGTTTGGAGCATCTAAGAACCCATTGTATTAAGTGGCTTTGATTTTTCAGCCTGCAAGTGAGTATCTGCTGTGTGCATAAATAACTGCCTCTCCGCACATCCAACCGTCTCCATAGTCAGGTCTCACAAACAGAATAGGAATTCACTGATTTCCTGTGATACACACCTCCTGGGGCATGAACAGTCCCACTGGTATTTCATCAGCAACTGGCCAGCACCTCTTGGCTGTACATTTTGGAATTATTAGCAAAGGAATGGACCTCACAAGCAATTCTGCTGTGGAAGTTGGAATTGCCCTCACGTCTCTGGAATGTGCTCTGTTTAATAATTCTGTCGTTAATAAGTGTGACCCTAAATAATGAAGGAAAATACAATTTTTTGGCACTTTTTGGCAACAAAGGTGTTGCGAGTCACCTGAATGCACCATGGGTGGTAAGAAAGTGATATTTGACATTTTCATAGACAACATAAAATGTTTACTAAGGTGTGAACAGTGCTGCTTGCAGCAATTGGTGTTTAGCTGTTTGTCTCTGTGGCTCAGAGAGACACGGGTGCACTTTGGCATGCTTGGCATTCTGGGAGACGTGGGTGTTGGCAGCGTGTTGCTGGTAGAGATGGCTTTCTGGAGCAGCGGTCACCTCTTTCACCAGCGGCCTGGCCAGCTCGAGCAGATGGTTCGGTTTGTGAGAATGCTGAGACAGAACAAGGCGCAGTGCAGCACTGCACACGCACCCATACATGCACATTAACACTTACGGCTGCCGGTTCCATCGCCCACAGCGAGCCTTGCCTTTCCAGATGGTCCAATCACATTTCGTTGGCTAGTCTGCACAGTTCACACACTCGAATATGCATACAATATGTCCCATAACCCTAATGCAAGTGCATCAGTTCATCAGTGCATCATTGATTTAAAATAGGATTAATCTCCAGTTTTTTTTCTATTTGCTCCATTTACCAAATACACAGACACCTGATCTTACAGAGCTCATTAATAAAATCTTCATTTTCCAGATTAAAGGGCCGAGTTGCATTGTAATTATAAGATGGTTATATTAGTGTTTCTCCAGGCGGGGAGGAGTTTATGGGGCAGGAACACTAATAACAAATGGAGAGGCCTGGCTAACTAGCCCTTGTGTATGTTGATCAGTAACTGCCCTCACGTTTGACGGAACCACTGCCGCAGGACTTTTCTGACTGAGCAGCCCCAGTTTTGCCATCAATTACAGTTTTTTTAAGTAGAATTTTTGGACTGAAGCTCAGATCAAGCATTTTTTTTCCCCAAAACTTACTTTTGGAAAAACTTTGGCAGAACATCAAGGAACATCAAGAAGACTTTTTCTTCGGAGAAGCAAATACTTGTCAGTAAACATTATCCTCCATATGCAGATTCTGACTAGTTGCCTTGACGTCTCAGTGCTGAGTGCCTAAGATGCTTCCAGAGCATTCCGTTTCACTGCGCTTTTCTTCGCTTTTGTTTTTTTCTACCGCTGAGTTAGCTGACGGTCTTTCGGCATTCCTCAGTCACTGCGCCCCCTACCTCCCACATGCTTTTGTGCCGCCCATTTTCATAACCCATTGAAAGGGATGCAAATCTGGGCACATCCACTGTATAGATTAAACTTTTGGTCACCAAGTAGCAATGGAGGACTGTTATCCTTGTGTTGCCGTCTTGCTAAATGACAGGGCATTGAAAAAATACCCACAAATTTTTTTGTGAATGGGTCCGGGTTATAAATGCAAATCGGCCCCATGTCTTTTGCGGCTTTTGCTGGTTCTGTGATTCTTCCCTTGGCAACATGCTTGTGCTGTTTTTGCGCTTACAAGCAAGAGGGATCTCTGGAGTCTAATTTGCGAATAGGTTTAATGGCTGGAACCTAAATCCATACAAATCGAGTCCTATGCATAGGAAGCAAAGTGATTATGGTATCTGAGAATTGTCTCTACTCCCTCTTCTGCATCATTAAGTGGATAGAATTCTTAATATTTATAAAGTTTAATGCAGAGACACTTCTAAACCTCCATGAAGACATTCTGTGCTTTGTTCAGGGAGAGAGTGATTTAGAAAAGCCTTAGCCTACAATGCGTTATTAAGCCTTGCGGAACAGTATACCTCAAAGGCATATCCGTTGTAATACTTTTCCTCCACTGCCTGGTGTGCTCATATTATTAATTGCTTCCCCTATTGTGATGTGGCTGCCCTCGTATCGATCTGCTCTCGCAGATGACTTGGACGGCGTGTCTCTGGCCTGTCGCAGGTTCTCCAAGCTGCCAGCAGACGGGTCGCTACACCTCGGCTCTGCATCTGTGTCTCATGTAGAAGTGGAAGAATTCCTACACACCTGTAATCATGCTTGTAGAGGGAAAATAAAAATTTCCCTAAATACATTTTCTAAATAAGTAAAAAAGAGAATTTGTATCTTTTGTGATATTATTATTATTATTATTATTATTATTAATAAAAGATTTTTTTGATCTCTGTGAGCAAATTCTCTTTTCACCTCCCCCATCTTGCGCTCCCTGAGAGCAAACTTGGCCGTGAAGGGCAGTCACCCATAGCAGCACCCAAGGAGCTGGGGGTTAAGGGCCTCACTCAAGAACCCGCAGATGTGCCGAGGCTGGGCTCGAACCAGCAGCCATCTAATCACAGACACTTAGCCCACTGAGCTACAACCTGCCTCCAAGTATCTTATAAGCAAAACCTAATTTTCCTAAGGGGCCTTCCACATGAGGTCATTGCCTCATAAAGCTCTTCTGCAGTGCCCTCCCCAGCCCTGTGCCACCCCAGACCATGCACCTTCTGAAGGGAGGGCTGTATCTGCAGAGGCTTTCACTGTGTCAGAGCGCTGATTGGCGTGGGCGGTCGGGCCTTGCAGGAACCCGAACGGCGCGGATAAGCTGGCTGTGTGGCAGCAGGTAGCTGCTTCCTGCTTCGTGCCTCTGTCTGCACGCACCTGCTGGGCTTCCTGTCATTGCTGTCCTTTGCACTGCAGTCTCGTCTCCCACACGCCCCTTCTGCAAAACGGCACTGCCGTTAATTGGAAGCGTGGTCGGGACAATGCAACCTGAAGTGCTGCAATGCCCCCTCCTGCGGGATCTCATTGTACGTTTTGCTCTACATATTGTAATCGCGGGGAGAATGTAGGGATTAAAAAAAAAAAAATAGCACGGCCAGTGGTGGCTACAGCAGCATGCTGAGCTGCGCACTGCACTATGGTGGAACCGGTGCACTGTTTGTAAAAAGCCTTCTGGGTGGGAGACATCTTACTGAGTGACAGGAGGGTAAAAAAAACCACAACGAAAGGACACCTTTGCCTTCTCTCCATGGATAAGAGGACAGACCGGCCATGTCGATTCACTGACGACTCCCTGTGGAGCTGTTCCTCATACAGTGTACTTTAGCGGTTTACTTTGAGGATGTTATAAAGTCTGGGGCTGAGTCGGGCTTTAAAGTCAAAACAGTGGCTGTCACTCTCATGACTTCCTGTCAAACCATCACATGGACAATCAGTGTTTTTTTTTTTTTTTTCCTGGAGAACTTTAAAGTGAAACGCAGCACAGAGGCGTCCTTTTTTCGGAACGACTGACAGTTTTCCAAAGAATTAAGAGCAGTGGAGTGGCAGGATAAATCGTAGCAGCCAAGGGGGGGGGGGCGCCTGTCTACCTGCCTCCCATCACTCGCTCAGCATCACTCCACGCCCCCACCCCTTCCCTTCCAGCCCTCTCGATGTTTATCCCTCCGTCTTTCACTGTGAATATGCTGTTGCTGCAATTTCCTAATTTCCTCCAGCATGTTTGCAGTATTACTTTGCCACCTGTGCCCGTCACAGCAAGAATTCCCCACATTTCCTCCCCTGCCCCTCAGTCGGGGGCTGCGTGGCGGTTTCCCTTCAACCAGTTCAGCCGCCCCTGCATGCCAGCCCTGAAGGGCTTTGCTTCCGCTCAGCATGCGGTACCGCGGCACTGAAGAATAAGTACCGCAAAGTGGCCCCCCCATGCCTTATCTGACGGGTGTGAGTCTACTGCAGAAAAGCTGCTCCTGATGCATCACGCAGGGCGCACTCAGGACCTGTCCCTGACCTGCACATCAGTCCCCTAAAGCAGGGGTGGCCAATCTTATCCGCAAAGGGCCGCTGTGTATGCAGGTTTTTGGGATAACCTGTAGGTCAGCTGTTCAAACCCAGGTGTGAGGACTCTTCAGCCAATCAGTCCTCTAATTGGTAACCTAATTAGGGAGTTACAGCAAAGACCTAAACAGACAACGGCGCTTTCTGGATAAGATTGCCCACCCCTGCCCTGAAGCAGTGTTTCTCAATCCGGTCCTTCGGGACCCCGAGCCGGTCCACATTTTTGCTCCTTCCCAGCTCCCTGCCAGACAGTCCACATTTTTGTTCTCTCCCAGCTCTAAGCAGGACTGTCTCTGGATCCCCGAGGACCGGATTGGGAAACACTGACCTAAAGGCATCAGGGCTGGTGGTCAGTCATGGTGCACATAGGAGGGCTGCAGTATCCTAAGCTCTGCCTGTAGCTTATTTTTGTTATTCAGCTGCTGGATAAGGCAGTTTTCCAGCCCTCACTGTTCCTGCCACTTTCCACAGAGAAGCATAAACCCTGTTGAGATGTGATCCGCAGTGTCGCGTTTACACGTGTACAGTATGCATCTATACAGTGGATGTGCTAAGCAGGATATGTATATTTGAGCACATATATGTGGTCCATATGTGGGTGTGCACTTGGCTTTGGCGCTCACTGTAACACCTAGAGTGAGCAAGTGGGTGTGTGTGTCCGTATGGGGAGTGAGTGATCTGCGGGGGCGTGCGAGTTCAGGTACAGTCCCTTGCAGTGCATGTGTCTGCAAGCTTTGGAAACCACGATGCTAATGAGGGAGCAGGTGCTTGGCAGGACATCCCACGAGTGTCTGGCCAGATGGATGGGTTCCCTGCCCTTAAAGGGGAGGTGAAGGCGGGGTGATCTACAACTGCGGGGGGGCGGAGGTAATGAAGAATGTGTTTCGCACCACCTCTGAGGAGGTCTGATGTGTGCTGATGCTGACTAATGTTGGAGCCGCACTGCTTTGTCAGCGGCGTTGCTGACAGCGAGCTAATTCAGAGTTCCAAGCTCCCCATCCTCTATGCGTAAAGCCATACATTTTTTTTCTCAAACTGACATCTCTCTGATATTTCTCTGATGCCACACTCAACTGGAAAAAAAAATGAGTCTTTTCTTTCTGGTATGACTCTTTTGTTTGATTATCTAGAATCACCGTTGCTTGGCATAACTGAGATGAATGGCAGAACATTCCTGTGCTGTCCTTCCAAAGGAAGGCTTCTGTAAGCACTACGTTTCCTAGATTTTTGAGGTTTTTTATGGCTCTTTAATGATGGCCCGTTAAATCTTTTACCAGGTGAAATGGAGCAGTGAGAGGAGAAAAAATATAGACAACAAATAATATCCATCCATTTTCGGTAACTGCTTCTCCTATTCAGGGTCATGGGGGGTCTGGAGCCTATGGGCACAACCCAGGATGGAGCACTAACCAGTCACACACACCTACAGTTAATCAGCAAAGTTTCAGACTGTGGGGGGAAACCAGAGGAAACCCCACAATGACATTGGAAAACATGCAAACTCCACACACAGAACCCAGGCAGGGACTCAAACCCAGGTCCCAGACGGGTGAAGCGACAGTGCGAACCACTGTGCCACCCCACAGTTAATACTGTAGTATCTAATTCTGTGGCTGGAAGACTCCCCCAGTCCCCCCCCCCACACACTTTAAAGGAAGAGCACTGCGATTTGGTCATCACTCTCACATTCCCCCGTGCCCAGCCCCCCAGGTAGGCTTGTCAGAACCCTTACAAGCGAGCCTCCCCATTGGGCTCAGATCAGCTGCAACAGGGCTTCTGACACCTCATATTCTCTCTCTGGGCAGGATCTGGGCAGCATGGGGGGGCCCCCACGCAACTGGAAGGGCATTGGGATCGCCATGGTCGTCATCCTGGCTGTCCTGTCGCTGGTCACCCTCTCCATAATGCTGCTCACGCCGGGTAAGGCCAAGAGAGATGGGGGGAGAGCAGAACAGAGCGGGGACAGAAGGCAAAGGACGCTTAGCTTTGGCGCACACCAGGAAGAACACACATCCACAATCAGACATATGGCCAATGTAAAAAAAAGAAAGAAAAAAAAAAGAACATTTGTTTGGGAGGCCTGGCTGCTTTACTGGTAGTTTTAGCTAGTCAGTCGTTTTTGTGGATCCAGCTAATCCGTCTGTCTTCCACTGCAGATGAGACTCATCTCTTACAACAATCCCGTCTCACTGTGGAAGACCTGGAGAGTGAGAAGTTCCAGACCCATGACCCCTGCGTCACCTGGCTGAATGGTGAGAGCTCTAATCGTCAGCTAGCTTCGACCATTCTTATTGGCTCAGTCCACGTTTGAGTTTTTCCTGCGTTTGTCTTTTTTTCTGGGTGTGATATGCACAATTATTATATAATGCATATGAGTGCTATTGCAGTGCTATTGCAGCAGTCTTCCACTAGGGGTGAGCTGAACACCCAGCTGAAATGAGTATCCGGTATGAATAATGTGTCCTTTCCAAGCCAATTGTCATCAGATCATTAATGAGGAATATCCATATCCGTCTTCAGTCTTTCTTTCCGTTTGTTCATTGGATTTCAGGGTTGCACTGATGCTCATTAGCTGCTACACATACTGTCCCACCCATATAACCTTTAATTACAAGATATTCTCCAGACACCAGTCTCTCAAGTGTGTGAGAAGAAGGAAGTCTTCCAGACATCCCTGAGAGTTTTAGTGTTAGATCTGCATTACATGCAAAATCACTGCATGTAAGCTTTGTTCTGTTTTGTTGTACTGTGTGTTAAAATCTCTTGGTCCCAGTTAGCTTATGTCATATCTCTCATATATTTAGTTCACATCATATCTGGCATACATTGGAGAATCCCATGTAAAAAACTTACTCTCCACTAGTCTTGGTAGATACCTAATTTTACGTAACGTCCATCCACTATACTGCAGTATACAGTTTCTTTCAAAGCAATGCACTTTTGGTAAGTTTTTGATAAAATGCTATAATGGTATCTTGGTGCCCCATGATAAACTTTACCGAACAAAAATACTGTTGCATACTGTATTACTGCCTACACCTACTTTATGGTTCTTACATGGCTAAGCATGTACAATTATGGCCCCTTTCATAAATGATTCAAATGTGTATGATATACGATCTTATTGATGCTTGTGATCACATTTATATATGGCCACATATGCATTGCTTATGTGTTTTTGGTGCAACATACTAAACGCATACAGTCAATGTAGAAGAAATGCAAGTTATATGCATTTTTACAATACTTTTTAATATGGCAATATCTACAAAATTGCACATTTCCAGGTTAAACCACACCCACCTCTTATATTAAGCCCCGTCCATTATAGAAATGGATACAGATCATTTTGTTGATTGAACAAATACAGTCCTGTACTTGCTCACCACTATCTTCCACCAAAAGGACAGGATTAATGCTGGCCAGGAGATCTTGTTGACCATTGCATAAGACCTCCGGGTGACATTCTTTGGCTGCAATCTCGTGCTAGATAGTGCTTGTACAGTTGGTTCCTGCCCAAAGTGTGACTTGTGGCTGTTGGCTGACGAGAGGCCGCATCAGAGGAATACAAACACTCTACTCTTGATGGCTTCTGGCAGGTACTGATAGCAGAGAGGTTTTAGACCCACCAAACTGTGGTGGAAAACAGGAAAAAGATCCCAGAAAAGCTATAATATAACAAGCAAAGATCCAGACATTGTACTGAGTTTGTGTATGCTCTCTTTTCATGAATACAGTACTGTATATACTACACAAAAAATCTGAAGCTGTTAATATTGAACCTTAGGTGCTGTATTCTGCTAGCTGTACAACAGCTAAACACTCCATCACTGACATCACATCTATAACCAAAACAGTTGCTAACATATTCTCAAGGGCAGACATAATAATGCACAGCTAGTAACCTGAATATTCTGTATGTAGTCACCCGAGATATGTCTTTGAAAATGAAGCTCATAAATGCTAAAGAGAAATACTCAATATTCCTCCACTGTGAAAAAGGAAATTCATAACTACGTTCTAATAAAAAAAATATATCTATCAAGCAGTCGATAAAGGAATTTAGTTGCTCCATTGTGAGAAATGGGAGGTAAACATATTTTCTGGGGAGGAAGCATTAGGTGACTGAGGTTGTGCATGTTGATTCGTCCCACCGTCCCTTTGTAGTCCCTAGTTAGACTGACTCAACTCCAGCCCAAGTTCTTACTGCTGTTTAAGTTTTTACATCCTACTTTTTCTCCACCTTGCTAAAAAGGCGCCCTTATTTCCCATGCTCCCCCTCTGTATCGTGCTGACCCTGTCCTTGCCTAATAGCCGTAACCCCCTAAAAGTGAAACCTCACCCCCTGAAGAACCTGCTTGTCCATCACTGGGTCACGTGATTATGTTTGCTGTCCCAACTGAATGATTTTCAAAACTACACAAAAGTACGAAAAACCTAAATTATTAATAAATAGTCATTTTGCATAAAGTAATTAAGGTCAAAGACGTGGCACAAGACATCAGGTCTCAGGTTGAAATATCTGTACTTAGAAGGTGTATATATATATATAGGTGTTTCCAATTGTTTCAAGTGGAGGACCTATCCTATTATGTAAGAAGTAGATTTAGGATGTCCAGGAGAGCTGCGTTTTCACTGAAAATATTGAACTTTGGGTACTCTGTTCTGGCTGTACAACAGCTATACACTCCATCACTGACAAAGACCCTAGCCTTTCCAGCCTCAGATGTACACTGGGTTAAAATGACACCCAGGTAAACATTGCTTGCTTTTTGGTATTGGAAATGTTAGAGACAAATAAGACAGGAGGTTTAAACTGAGAGTGTTTGAAAATATCCATGTTAGTTTGACCTACACTTGCTCATTCTACCATTTTCCTCTTCAGGTTTGTAAGAGCAGAGATGGGGAAAAAACACATCAGAATAAACTGCAACATTATAGCCACCAAGCGAAGTAGCAATATAAGGAACAGTATTTTGCAGTAGTCTTCTGTATCAGCCTGTTTCTTCACGAGCACACTGATTCAAAACGGTCAAGCGTAAGAGCAACATTTTTTCACTGCTTAATGAGACACAATGCAAATGTGAAACCAGACAAAAGACTTAAGAATATTTGATATCTTAAATATATCCCAACTACTCACGTGAACATTCAGATAACGGAAAGTTAATCGAATGAAAAAGTCATAAACTCAGAAAGATTTGTTTTTTTGTAACGCAGAGTTGAAGAAAATGCGTAGTACTTCGCAGGAAGCACAGGGCACAGTCCAGCTAAATTGTATTTTTAGATGAAGGGAGAAACTCCACAGGAACCAGATGGGATATCTCTGGGGCAAGAAGCCATACCATTACCCACAGAGATACTAGAATACAAACAATGTATATCTATAACATAACTTTCTGCTAAATGTCTTCTCTAGGAAATGCACTTACCAAATCTGCCAATTGTGCAACAGTAGCACCATCATTACTATCCGCCTCTTATGATGCTCAAAAAAACACAATAATTACACTAAGCATATTAATAACAAAATAGTGACAATGGCAAAAAGGGAAATCACTGACATCTGTTTCAGAAATGATTGAATTTTAAAAGAATAGGATTGAATTAAACTTTTAAAACCTAGGTGTCAAATAAAATATTCACTGAGGGGAAAACCTCCCATTTCATTCCCATTCTTCAAGGTGTACACATGTATAAGATATTAAGATTAATCATATACTGCACTGTTAAAAAGGAGTCACCCAGTTCGAGTAAGCTGTCAGTAAAATTTTATGTTGTTTCTCTTATTAGTGAAAAGTTTGTCATGTGACAATGCTGTAAAGTGACCAGAGCTGTCTTCTTCCGCAGAGGACGAGGTGGTGCTTTGCAGCAGGGAGGGTCACGTGATCAAACATGACCTCCGCACCAACCAGACGGCCACGCTGCTTGACAACAGCACTTTTGTGAGTAACAGTCATGATGATGAAGCAGGAAAAGCGCGAGCGGGTCTCCATATCTACGGGGCTCATAAGTGATGCAGGGCTTCTCATTCATTAATAAGGAGTTCACTCCTCATAGACCATGGCTGTATAATGCATTTCCCTATGTAAATTCTGGCTCCTCAAATCCAATCCATCTGTGTGGTTTCCGAGAGATGGGGAAACAGCCTCCACACTGCACTGACAGACTTAAGTGGGTCATTGCCTTGTTGCTGTGCAAGGCTGCTTGTCAGAGCGAAGAGCAGTTTCCTCACAGCCAACCCCACCTCCTTCCCCCCGCCCCCTCAAATGTCTCACATCATGTATCAGTGTTGGTTAGGAATTTTTATGGCTTGTTTTATACTTACACTGAGTTTTGGAAGATGGGGCACCTGGCTTTTCTTGTCTTGTTTTCCCGAAGGACCTGAAAGGCGCAAAGTTCCTGGTTTCAGCTGACCAGAGGTTCGTCTTGTTGGCGTATAACATCCGGCAGGTGAGTCTTCATCTGCAATGCGCAGTGGGGGTGCACGAGCACCGAACGATTCGACGTACAGCCCCCCGATCCCTTGCACAGAGACATAGGGTACCCCCGCCTCGAGAAAAGGGGCCACGGGTCACACGCCTGTCACTCGCTGGCGTCCCCTAGAGGCACGGTCGATGCGCGCTCGCGCTTTCGCAGGCACAAGGCAACCTGCGAGGACATTAAGGCTGTAGCCCCCCCCAGATAATGGGTGGTTGCCCCCTCTGAGACAACAGGAAGTATTGCTGCAGCAGTCCTGGAGCAGCTGAATTGCTGGGAAGATATGTGGGGATGTGAATATTCATGGGGGGTGGGTGGGGGACTCAAGCAGAGACAGAGTGAGATGGGTATCCAGCCAGAGGGAATTTACAGCTGGACTGATGAAATCTCTGTGGTGCTTTTTGCTGCGCCTTATAAAGGGTTCTCCTGACAAGTGTGCAGTTTTCAGGCTCTCCGCTGGGCTGGGGAGGCACACAGGGGGGGCACAGCCATTTCTCTTTTTTATCACCTGCTGTGCTCTTCCCAACCCCCTGACCCACCCTGTCTGTAAATAACCCCACACTTAATAAATACCCCCCTCTTTCCCAAAAAGAGTGTGATCGGAGTTATAAAAAATAGAATTTTAAAAAGCAATAAAACAGCGGAGTATTGGCTTATTAAAAAAGCGGCACATATATTTTGCAGATCCCAGAGTTTTACATTATGCGCATGCGCTGCTGAGATAGACCGTTAGTCTTTTAACCTCACAGCTGTACCTGTACAGGCGTATCAAGCCAGATTTCTTTGTCTCCGATGGCTCTGATTCCTGCTCTCCCACTTCTTATCTTGCATTAAAATGCGCAGTTGGACAAATGCCTTCGGCTCTTTCGTGTTTGCCAGAGTGTGTCTACATTTTCTGTGTACCTTAAAAATGCTCCTGACCCGAGAACATATAGATGGAGGTTTTTCCGGCGGAATATGCACTCGATCGCTGGGGTGATGCTTTGTGTGTATCTGTGTTGTGTGTCTGTCCTTCAGTGTGTCAGTGGAATACATGGGAATTACAGGCATGTAACGGACTGTCCCCGTGTTCCTGTCTGTAATGGATGCCTTTACTGGCTCTTATCTCTCCGACCGTATTCCATTGTTTTGCCTCTCAGCAGGGATTTTGTGCTGACTTAAGCAGTCTATGCTGGCTCTCTCATTCAGTGGGGCAGGGGATTTCTAAGACAGCGAATGTGCAGGGAAGAAGAAAAAAAATGCGATGTGCGTCCGGTGCCCGCAGATCGCCATGTATATGCAATGGCACATTGACTCAAACTAACAGCCCCACAGGAGGGCAGAGTGTGGGCAGAGTATTGCTTTGGAGGTTCACATTAAAAACACGGAGTATCCTGTGTTTGGCCAATAGGTGCACAAAGAAAAGAGTAGGAGCGAAAGGGAAGGAACCCGTGGCAAGAAACGCCATGCCGTTGCTTAAATGAAGGTGGTTCAAGACCTCCAATTGTGTGTGTCTATTTCTGGCTTTGGGAGGGTATTAAAAAGAGGGAAAGGCAAGTGAGTGTAGAAGAATGAAGGGATTTAAAAAAGCTAAAATTAGAGAGAGAGAGAGAAGGAGAGACATTGTTGGGTGGCAGTGCAATGGGGAATTATGCTTTGCATTTCTGAAGATAAGGACCTGCATGAAGCCTTGTTTTCCTCTGCTTAAGTCGTGTTTACTGCAGTATTTGCTACTGAACCACTTTAAGTGTCCAATTATGGTATGTCAAAATTCCTTTTTTGCATATAGTTCCATATAGTATTTCAGCAAGACTAAGTGGAAGACTAATATTTTAATTGTACATGGACTGTTCTGGGGGAAATGCAAAGGCAGTATTCATCACCATCTCAATACGTTGCCCCAGCAGACTCCATCTACCCCAACGCAGCTCCAGAAAGGTACCCCTAGCAATAAGTTCTGGGCCCATGCCTCAGGCCTCTAGACAAACCTTAGAGAGCTAATTAAGCAAAGAGTACATGACGCAACGGCCCACGAGGCAACACGGCCTGAAGCTTTTGTTTCTTTTGCTGTTACCTGCTGGATTGTTAACTTCTACCTCTCGTTTAGCTCTGCAGCCTTCAGATATATGTTCGCATTTGGTCCTGTAATTCTGCAGTGTTCATCTCATAAGCGTGTTTCATTTGGTGTTCCGGTGCTTAATGATCCTTGATGTGGCATGTTAGATTTGTTTGGAGCCATTCTCAGGGCAGGTTTAGGTTACCAAGATACATTTTGAAACAAGTTGACTTAGACCTCCAAAGCTTTAAAGCAGCCTTCTCCACCCTTATTTGCAGTGAGCTACTTCTACACTGTGTGCAATGTTTGATATAAGATTATATCACCCAGGGTGGGGCAGGACGATAAAACTTGTCAAGCAGGTGGGGGGATTAATTCTCCTTGGACTCAGCATGTGACGGCTCTGCGGCAAGCTGTGACAGCATGGTGCTCATTGTCCGAAACAGTCAGAATGGTACAGTATCAAAAACACGGAAATGAGCACTGCACTTGCCTGTCTGATTGTACCATGTGCCAACTGCCTAATGTTATGCTTAACGACTGACTGCTATGACTTGAATGTAATTTTTTTTAAGATTAATGTTTAGGTGAGTGGGATGATGTTCCTAAATATTTAGTCATAAGTCACGTATGTTGTAAGGTGAGGAGTACCTGTGTGTATAATGTGTTAATATTATTTATAAGGGTCTTTAGTGGGGAAAAAACAAGGCAGTAGAAATAAAACTGAATTTGTGGATACACACTATAGCTCTCATAACATCAGTCCAATAGCCTTCAGATTAAGAACATATACATACAGAAATAACACAGCATGAAAGAGCACAGACAGGAAGGGCACAGACAGGAAGGGCACAGTCAGGAAGGGCACGGTCAGGAACGGCACGGTCAGGACAAGCACAGTGAGGAAGAGCATGGTGAGGAAGGGCACAGACAGGAAGAGCACAGTGAAGAAGAGCACGGTGAGGAAGGGCACAGACAGAAACGACACAGACAGGAACAACACGGTCTGGAAGAACACACACAAGAACAATGCGCTTTGGAAGAGCACAGACAGAAACAACACGCCGTGAAAAGGTAACAGCTTGATCCCACAATCAAGATTCTGTACCTTCTTAATCCCTTAAGGCCTCCATTCCCTGACACCTAGATGAGACATCTATTCGGTAACAGACAGCTTCATTTGGGTTGGAGGAGAGAGTCTCCACCCCTCCGTCCTCCTAATTTCTCTGCCGTCTCCCTGCGGGGAGCTGAAGACACACTTCATCCTCTAACCTCAGGCATCCTCATTAATCTCCCACGTTAGAGAAGCGAGTAGATTGTCAGCCCCGCAAGGACAGCCAAATGTCCTGCAGTTCTGAAATCTCCTCACCCCAACCCCTCACCTGCTAATTGCCCCTCTGTCGCCTTTTCCATCTTTATTTGGAGCACAAACTCCCAGCACCAATTGTACTCACCAGTGCTGATTGGTATGCAGGGGATGCTGTAGCTACAAACCCATTTGATAAATTAGAGACAGATTTGAAATTGGATTGAACTTTTTAGACTCTAGTGCATGTACTCAAGAGTTTCTTGGGGTTTTTTTCCCCGCAGATGGGGCTTATGAGCTACTTCAGATGTTAAGTTAGTGCAGTTGGGACCTAAAAACAAGTAAAGGAAACCAGCTTCTGTGCTCTTCATGAAAGCAACGTCCTGAAGTGCTTGTGTTAAATATTCATGTGAGAATGTGCTCTTTGTTAATGTAAATGCACATGTAACAGTGGATAACAGTGTCTGCTGAGCAGATAATAAATGTCATATTTGAGGAAAAAAGAATGCGCCATTGATTAATTATCCGTTGACCTTCCCATCCTGTGGCTAATTGTATATCCGTGCGGCAGCCAAGGTGCTGCTCCGTATTGAAAAAGTTTACTAGACATTAATTGTACCGCCAAGCTGGGACCTCAGACATGCTCACCTATGCTGTCCCCCATGCGTCCTGCTTGAGAGCAGAGCCTGGACCTGATGGAGGGCACCTGTGGATTAGGACTTTGACGCCCTGAACTGATTTTAGAAACGCTTCAGTTTCTCAGCCCGCAATCATTTGACTGGCTTATGGAAACAATAGCCTGAGGTGATTTATTACAGTGTTGCTCTCCAGTGGGACTGTGGGATTGTGGGGCAGCCACTGCCTTGACCTGCCTGGGTTTCATCAGCACTCATATCACCCTCCCCCATCGCAGCAGGCTGTGGCTCTGCCTTAGTCACTGTCAGCACAGACAGTTCCCGTGTATGTCTGTTTATGGCTAGTCTATAAAGGTGTGTCTCCGTAAAGGGGTGTTTACAGTTTGTTCATGCAGTTTGAGACCCTCACTGGCACGTCTTCGTGGTGCAGACGCAGATGCAGGTCCTTTGGCTGAAGGTTGTGTGTGTGTGGGTTAGTGCGTGTGTCTGTGTGCCATGCAGGAACCACCCTCCCACTGGTGCGCTGTCCTCTACCCCCCTGCAGGTATTTTCACAGTCCTTCACAGCCTCCTATGCCATCTACAGTGTGGCCACCGGGTAGGTAGGGCCCCTGGGCTATCCTGCCCCCCCGCCCCACCCCCCGTGTTTGGCATGTGGAAAACTAACAGGACTGAACTGGACCGATCCGGAACATGCATGCCTCTCAGCACCTCCATCTGAACGCTGGTGCTGTGTGGCGCACCTTCACCTTATCATACGAATGCAGTGCCCCAACCACCCATCTGATGCCAATCATGTTTTGGTGGAGAGTCCTTTAAGGGCGCCGCCGATATAGATCGGAGAGGTATACTGTTGGGTGTTACATCAGAGAGTCAATGGCCCTGCACAGCGCATTCCCAGGAAGGTGGGGGGGAGGGGGTCAACATCCATGGTAGCTTTGGGGAAATTCCTGCGGCCAAATGGGTTCTCCATGTTTGCCTGTTCATGGGGGGCACAGTAACTACAAACCATCATTTGAGAGCTCCACTTTGCATGGTTTGACTTCCATTCACCATCAAAAGTTGCATTTGCATCCTGTTTATTTCTGTTGCCGTTTTGATTCCTCTTGGCAGAGGGTAAGGAGTCATTCTCGCTTTTCTAATACTCAGGAACAGGTATTGACCATTGGCAAACATGTCCCAGGAACTGCAGTCTTTAAAAAGCAAGGCATCATTCATTGCCGTTATATATTTCTCCTAGGAACATAGTTGAGCTCACTGTTCCTGGGAAGGATGCGTCTGTGCTACAGTTTGCTGTGTGGGGTCCCCAAGGAAACCAGCTGGTAAGAAAGCACCCATCTGCTTGCGCTTGTATTGATGTGTGTAGGTTTATGTGTTATTTATTGGCTCAACCCATTGGCCACTTCTCAGTTTTGCTATTGATCTGTCTCATTCCTGGTTGCCCAATCAGTTGTACTGCATATCAATAAAAATGCATTCTATAGTATATACACAATTAAAATAATGCATCTATATCCAAACCAAGACTATAGTATAAAGGGTTAGATCAAAATAGAACTCTATGCTAATCTTAACAGACTCTATACATTTCACTGAGGCTTTCATCCAAAGTGACTTGCTGTAGAGGGAAGATGAAGAAGTAGGGGATAGGAGTATTGCATTTTGCAAGACACATTAATTTTTTAGGGGGCAGCATGTGGCTCAGTGAGCTAAGTCTGTATGCCTGTAATCACAAGGTTTCCAGTTCAAACCCTGCCTCAGCATGTCTGTGGGTCCTTGAACAAGGCCCTTAACCCCCAGCTTCCTGGGTGCCCTGACAGGTTGCTGCCCTTCATGGACAGCTTACTCTACAAAGAACAGGTTGAAGGAGGTCTAAAGACAACTTCCCCACAGGGATTAATAAAGTCCATCCATCCATCCATCCATGATAATAAAGATTAATAAAGTATCAAAAAATATATATATATCTGTGGTCTCTGGCCTTTGAACCCACAACCTTTGCAGTATCAGCACAATGTTCTATTTGTTTGTCTAGGAACTATAAATACATAATTACAAATAAATACATAAAGCACACTCACAAGCATACAGTATAGAGGAGGTACAGTATAATTGTCATGTATGTTGGTTGTCAGAGTTTGTAACTATTGGGAGCTGTGTTTAAATTCTACCACATAAGGTTTGACCCATTTTTTCATAGTTTGATCAAGTTTAATATATGGCAGTGAAATGTTAGTATACATTTAGCGTTTTTAGCCCCTAAGAGAAAACATTCTGCATTGCTTGCTTTTTGGCATAGATTGTGATTGCATTAGGATAACTCATAAGTTGGACTTATGTCAGGTATACTGAAGGGATGGCTATATTCTGATGTTCAATTTTTATTTCTCTGCCAAACTGCACAAGAAATATATGCTAAAAGTCTGGTTGGGGCATGTTGTTTCATTTTCAGTGTTGGGAATTTTAGGTCCAGAAGCTACAAATCCAGATCAAGATTTTGTTTCTACTAACTAGTTGGACACTGTATGACTGTGGCTCTTAATGCTCAACTGGTTGGTTGAAACAAAATCTTGGTCTGGGCTTGTAGCTTCTGGACCTGAAATGCCCAACACTGCTCATTATTACGTTATTTTAAAGGGGGCCTATTATGCTAATTTTCACTGTTCATAATTTTATTTTTGGGTCAATTAGGATAGATTTACATGCATCCGTGTTCCAAAATCACATAGTTTTTCTCATTCTGTACATCTCTATTCACTCTGAAATGCTCTGTGAGCTTAAAGCCCCACCCCCAATGAGCCCAGTGTGCTCTGATTGGTCAGCTTTCCCAGATGGTCAGCTTGCCTTACACATTCCACCCCTGTCTTGCAGCCTGCAGACAGATTCTTGCAGCTAGGCAGCTAATAACGAATTACCACCTTCTACTCTCCTACTGTTTTTTGGATTAGATGATTTCACCCACTTAATGACTTTGGTCTGACCCTGGCTGTTGCTTCCAGATATATGTCTTTGAAAATGACATCTACTACCGGACTGATGTGTCCAGCAACACCTTGCGTCTCACATATACAGGCAGGGAAGGCCTGGTGGTCAATGGTCTGACTGACTGGGTCTATGAGGGTGAGGACATTTGCTGAAATGTATGTGGCATACTGGCTGCTATTCTATATGTTTTACTAAGAAAGATCTGTGGTGAAAATATGATCATGCAAGAAGGTCAAAACTTATCTAGTCACTTCTGCAGAGCATTTAATTCTAATTTTCATCTTATCCGGGATGCACCGTGAAAGAATGTATGACTGTTGTATTCTGCGGACAGAGGAGGTTCTCCTCACATACCAGGCCCACTGGTGGTCAGAGGATGGAGCCCGGCTGGCATACCT
Source organism: Gnathonemus echidnorhynchus (assembly GCA_026776725.1). NCBI lineage: Eukaryota > Metazoa > Chordata > Actinopteri > Osteoglossiformes > Mormyridae > Gnathonemus > Gnathonemus echidnorhynchus. Next base: position 22,428,248 of record JAODJU010000108.1, read on the forward strand.
GACCATCAATAACTCAGCCACACCTTTCATGGAGATACCCCACTTCCTTGGAGAGGTCTACCCATCTCCCTTGTTCTATGCCTACCCCAAGGTGAGCAAGAGGACCCTAGTTAACATTGCAAATGTAATTTTTAATGCTTTTTTCTGCTTAAAAATTTTCAGTCAGCTCTATTTTTTTCCAAGCCAATTTTGCTTTGATGTTGTTTGTCCAATTAATGCATGAACCAGGCTGGCGCTAACATTCCTGCTGTGAGCCTCCATGTTGTCAACCTGTATGGTCCAGCCCACACCTTGGAGATGGTTCCTCCAGACTCCTTCAGTTCCAGGTACCATTCTGCTCTCCACCCCTCATCCCTTCTCTGTTCTCCGCTCTCTGTTTTTGCTATTCTCTATATTTCTGTTTACTCCATCCATCCATCCATCCATCCATCCATTTTCCAAGCCGCTTATCCTACTGGGTCGCGGGGGGTCCGGAGCCTATC